>JAWWEU010000020.1:12371505-12506033 GCA_035583155.1 Acropternis orthonyx
AGCACCCGGTACTAACAACCGGGGCTGGCCCTGCTGAGCATCCGAGATCTGACGGGATCGGATGGCAGGGAGGCATTGAACTGCCCAGGGGAGGGCCTGCCTACCTTCTGCACTAACACCGGTGGATCTGTGTCACTCCTGTGCTGTTGGTACATCCTTCCGTCGTGGCTATTTAACCAGCCAGGTTCTTTTTACTTCTACTCAATTCTTGTGTGCTACTGGAGCCAGGGACCAGTGCTTTCAGTAGTAATAGGCTCACTATGGCTTTGAATTAGGAGGACTTTTATCAGCCCACTGTTCCTGTAATTTACCGTGGTTTAGGGTGATAATGAGGATTTGGGTATGTAAAGAAACCCTGAAGTACACATGGAAATCAACACAAGGGAGTGCTACTCTGAGCCTTGGGCATTAGTGACTATGAATGGGTGAGTGAGTGCTTAGCACAGGAAACCAAAACAGGGAAGACAAAAGCCACACATAATCTTCCTGGGCTGGGAAATGCTGTTTATCTTATTTGTTTAAATGACTGGAGAACAGAAAGCTTTTCTTTCCTTTTGTTTCTCTGTAACTGTGTTACAGTTTAGCCTTAGCTGTGCACAGCTGCTTGCAGGACTTTGGCAAGGAAACCTTCCTGGGCTGGTCCAGAGTGGGACTGGGAGGTGGTCTGGGGAGTCCAGGAATCGCGGGCATGGGTCCATCACCCCGCCACAGAAACCAAAAGAATCGAAGGACTCCTTTCACTCTTATTATGTCTGTAGAACCACAAGTTAAAAACAAAAGAAAAAAACCAAGGGGAGGAGAAGTTCTTAAGATTAATGTTCTTTTTGGGTAAAAAATGTGAAATGCTTCCTTGCCAGGGATAGTTTCTAGCAACAAACATAAACTGTGGTCACAAATATTCCTGCCAGTATGAGTGGACAGTGGCATAACTGCATGTGCAAGTGGGGTGGAAGCATGCTGGTTTGCTATCAGATTCCGTAAGAGTGCAAATCGTTTGTAACATTCTTGGCACTCAGTTAGTGTTCCCACCTATAATTTCAGAAGCCTCATTCTAAGGCAGGGTGGGGGGAGGAAATACATCAGGCCTGTTATTTCTGCTGGCAACGCTGGTCCTAAAAATAACTGTGAATGACATTGGGGAAGTTGTTTTTGAGTTTGTCAATAGATAAATTTTGACTGGACAGCAGGAAATATTTCTAAGGATGAAATGTATTATGCTATGTATTATTATTCCTGGAGAAGAGGTGGAAGCCTCATTGCCCATGAACTTCTAAAGCAAGAATTTAGGAATGAAGAAGAGGGAACAATCTTGCATCATGCCCTGATATTCTGAGTGATTTGGGGTTTCCTGAGAGGTCCCCCCAGTGAAGAACAACAATAGAAGTCTCAGTTCCATCAGCCAGATGAAGCAGCCCCACGGCCAACCTGGTTCCCGAGGTTGGCAAGGGTAGACTGGAGTTCCAATGCCCAGGATCCCCCTCCAGAGAGCCTCCAGCACCTCCAGCTGTGATCCTGTGTGGCTCAGGCTCCAGTGTGTGAGGTGTGGGATGGGGGCCCCTCAGGATGTCACAGCCTCTTTCTTGAAGACTTCCCTTGCACTGTGGTTTGGTCCCAGGAGGGCATGTTGGAGCAGTTTCAGCATGTGCCACCTTGTAGAAGTCCCCAAGAGGCCAGGACACCAAGGGAAGAGAGCAGCTGTGCCCCATCTATACCTGGTTCTGGAGATGCTCACAAAATGGTTTTCCCAGGGGACCTCTGGTTCATCAATCTCATTCCCATATTCCCTATTCCCTTGCCCCTTTCTCAGGCTCTTGTTTGGGCATTACTTGGGATAAATGCGATTTCCAGCTCTCCAGTTCCCAAGCAGAGACAGCTGTGCCAATTCTTCCCAAGTGGGAATGGACTTGTCCTTCCCGCGTGCCTTCCCCAGCTCTGCCTGCACCCTGCCAGGGCAGCGAGCAGCGTTCAGCGCGAGTTATTCCATTTAACATTATCAATTGATTGGTTAATGAGCCACTTGTTTGCTGTAGGTTACTCAGCACTATTGCCTCTGCTTATAGATTAGGTGCTGCTTTTTATCTTGCATTTCCCCATATCCTGTAGGTTGTAAATCTCTTATGTAGATACTAGTAAGCTACAATCATCTTGTTTAAAGGGGTCACTCACAGGGCTATTAGATGCTAAATCAGCACTCCCTTGCTCCTGTTTCCCAAGTTTAGATCATTGTTGTATTTGTTCTCCTCCCACCCACATCCCCCAAAGGGCACAGGTGCTCCCAGCTCACCTCCCTAGACCTCAGAGTAGCAAAACTGGGAGTTGCTTCCCTTCATGGCTCTGCAGATAAAGGGAGGGAGGCCCAGCCAGAGAGGAAAGGGAAGGTCTGTGATGTTTGGAAAACCTGAAAGCCTAGAGAAACTAATGAGTTGTCCAAGCTTTCCTAGATGCTTTTTGGAAAAACAGAAGTCTACCCCCTCAAAACTGTGCATCATCCAAATGCCAGCAGTGCACCCTCTGTGTGTGTGGGAAGAGTCAAAGAAGTCTACACTCATTAGGCCTCAGCCGCTAAGAGTCTAATCACAACTCTCCAGAAGGCAGCAGTCTTTTACACTGAGGAGAGTAAAATAATACTAGAGATAAGCTTAAACTCTGACGAACAGATGTGGAATAAATTTATTATGAGGCAGATTTACTGCATCTAGCTGGATGCTTTATGAGGTGGTTCAGACAGTCGCCTTGAACTGCCATGCGTCTTCTCAGGTACTCTTGGGAAAGACTTACAGGCAAATTTGCAAATTAAATCAATAAGGAATTTCTCAATTGAAGATAAGGACATGGGGGATGATGAAGTCTGATGAAAGCAGTAGGAGGAGTATACTCATTTTCTGAGATGTTTGCAACAGTGGTTGCTTCCCAGCGTAATGGGCAAACACATTTACACATCCATTTAAGTGCAGCTCTTCTCTCAGTTACTCTGTATATCTGGAAAGCCCGTGGTGGCTGGGCCAAAAGGAGCCCATACACCCAGGGGCAGCTGCTTGCACGGTGGCACCTGCTGCTTCTGCGGGGTCTGGTGGCCACCGGGCAGCATGGCCACAGAAGGGCAGGGGAAGGAGGTGCCAGGCGTGCTCTTGGATGGCTTTCCCCAGGAGCTTGCTTCCCAGCAGTCTCCGCATTGTTTCTTGGTAGTGCAGTGCTCCTGAGGCTCCCATTAACAGAGAATGGGCCTGGGAAGGAGAACTTAAGTGCCGGCCTGGCTCTAAGCCAGGCTTTAGATGGAAGAGTGTGTCTGGCATGGGTACCCCAGATACTTGATTCTTGATCACTCCATTCTCTGCTGGCAGGAGCTGCTGTGCCAAAAGCTGACATGAAGCTCTAGGAAAGTGCAGGGACCAGTGCCTCACCCAGAGAGCATGTGAGGGGTATGCCGGGGGCACAGGGGCACCCTGCAGATCCCACCAGGGATGCAGAGGAGCTCCTCTGGTTTCTGACAGTGGCCAGCCCTTGCTCTGCTGATTTCATAAGAACTCTCCGAGTTAGAGCCCTGTCCTTCTCTCCCGCTGCCACCAGGAGGTCACAGGACAGCTCTTGGATCTGGTTACAAAGTGCCAGCTCACTGCAGAGTAAGGACAAATAATCATTTGTGGTCTTTTGGCAGTGAGTGCATTCACTGTGGCGTATGTCTGTATTCTTCCACTGCTGGCAGCATCCTACGTCCCAGTTCCACCCAGTGCCCCCGTAGCCTCACAGGGAGACACTGACTGGCTGTCCCAGATCAGAGAGACAGGGAGACACACAGAGGGACCCCCGGGCAGGTGTCCTCAGTGCCAGGAAATGCCATGAGGCACTGAGGTTGCCCAAGGTCTTCAAATCCTTTTTCAAATAGTATTGTGTTGAAATAGCTTGGCTATAAAGCTCGGGGAAACACTGGGAAAAAGTGTTCCTTCACCTTTCTCAGGGCAGTTTTAGTAGGGAGACTTGGAGCTGAGGGCCACAGGTGAGGTAGCTCTGTGGATGCCTGTGCTGAATTAGACCAGTTAAGGTCTTGTTCCCCACCAGTATTTTCTAAACATCAGCTGCATTTGAGAATCCCTGAAGGGTTATTTGAATTCTCGTGGCAGGTGTCAGGGAAAAGCTGTAAATGCTGTGCATTTGTCTTCCTTTCAGATAACCTGTTGTCTGAGTACAAGTGTAGAAGTTATGATTTAAATATATCCAAATGCATGTAATTAATCACAAGTGCAACATAACTCCATCCTGCTGTGAAACCTTATTAGCAGTGTGGGTAGAATCCTAAAATATCGTATCTGCCATGGTTCAGCTCAAAGTCTTCAGCTTGGAAAGCCTCAGCACAGGAGGCAGACCTGAGCAGCTAGGCTGGGAGAGCTCAAACTCATCACCTGGCATTACCAAGCACAGGGGCCCAAAGCAAGCTCTCACCAGCTCTGTTTGGGAAGGTGCCTACACCTGCACTATCAGATCCCTGCTTCAGCTGTAGGCAGTGACTTCCGTGAGGCTCCAGTAAGTACAGTCAGCAGAGACTTTGCACCCCCCTAGCAAGAAATAGCACAGTTAGGCAAGGTTTGTTTTTAAGCAGCCTGTAGCAGCAGGAGTGACAGAGGCCAAACTGCTGATCCTCTGCACAGGATTTCTATCACATCTACACCTGTTGTCCCCATTTTGATTGCAAAATTCTCCGTTTTCAGAGGATCCATTGCAGTCTTCAAGGATTTTTCCCAGCACTCAGATACTCTCACTCGGACTGTGATCTGTGGGGTATGTTGCTTGATAGTAATATCCTCTAACGGAAAGGCAGCACATTGCAGAACTGGGAACACCATGACTCAAAGATCTCTGAGCTGAGATTAGTGGAGGCTAATGTCAGCTTGGCAGCATACCCAGGGGCTTGTGGCAAGCACACTGCTCGGAGATGGAGCCCCTGAGCTGTAATCATGCCAGGGAAGATGGACAGGATATGAGGAATGGCATAATCACTCATTCCAGAATTGATTCCTTCTCAGCTTAACATGTTGAAACATCAAAAGTACTGAAAAACCCCCATCTGCCACCAGACCTAATCAAACACATCAATTATTGCTTCACAAAGACAGTTCCTGCTAGATTTGATATCCCAAAAAAGCAAAGCTGCTTTAAAGCATCTTTTTATTTTAGCTGAGTGTTTTCATGACAGCACACGATTCCTAATGAGCACTAATACAGCTAGGACACACAGAAAAATATGTCAACTGTGCAAAGATCGGCTCTAGGCACAAGAGAGGAACTCCAAATCCCAATGGATTTCAGTAGGATGGAGTTTGTTTCATGAGGGCAAGGAACCAGGTACATTCTACCAAGGCCTTGCTTTGATACAGTGAGAGAGTTGTGCACTGACCCATAATGTCTGGATAAAATACACAGAGTGGCTCTGTTCTTATTGTGGGATTTGATGGTTGGACTGGATTGTGAGGATGAAATACATGGGGCGATCAAGGGGCTGTGCATGTCTCTTGTTTCCTCTATTGTCCACAGAATATTTGGTTATGGAGAGCAACATCTGAAAAGGTTTTGAAAGGCAAAGTCACCTTCCAGCTATCAAAACACTTCAGATGAGACAGATGGGAAACCAAAAATATTATTCAGGTTTGGGCAGTAAAACTGACATTGAACCCATTTGCCTCATTTTTCAGGCTTTGATGATAGTTAATGACAGCTTACAGAAGTTGTAAGTGATCTAAAAAAGCCATAAAAAGCTGCTTTGTGTCCTTGTTCAGGGGATGAATTTAACAAAACCATTACGGGGCTTTAAAACACTGTTTTGACTTTCTAGAACCAGCTGTGGGATGATCCAGCTGCAGTTGGATCCCCCTTGCATCTAAGAGAACATTTAAGAGGATTAATCCCAATAATTTTAATTCAACAAAATGACCTTATGTAACATTACTGAGGAATTAATGAGAATTCTCTCATGTGGGTCATCACTGACCCAGTGGATTTTTTTTTCCCTGGGGGATCTCATTGGTCTCAGGCAGAGTGTGGACAAAGTAGATTGACTATGTAGCACTTTGCATGAGATAAGAAGATAAGTCACTTGGATCAGAAACCCTTTTTCCTTTGCTGAATTATGATTTGGGAATGCACAAAAAAGAATGCAGCTGTCAGCCTCCGCTGGTGCTACTTGAAACTCCTTTGGCTCTGAGGCTTTTTCCACAGAAAAATGCAATCTCGTCTAATGCAAATGCTGCTGCAGGAATCTGTGTAGTCCAGCTGGGTTTTTTTAATCAAAAAAAGTCCTGATCTAATTGTTTTTGACTGTGTTTCTTTGCTGTTCTTACTGAGCCAAGCAGGATGCATATTAAAGCTAATTAGGTGCACGTACGGTATTCAATATTTGATCTTAATATTAAGACCCCAGGAGGGGGCATATTATCAAAGTTAACCAACTGCAAATTTTAGTAAAACCAAACTATGCAAGTGGCCTGACATTGCATAAAACCTTAGTCTGCACCACTCCCAGCTTGAAGCAGGACCTGTGGGTCTGGGGCAGCCTCTGCCTGCACCCCTGCGTGAGCCCTTTGCTTCCCATCTGGGCAGATTTGCCTTGGGAGCATAAGAAATTGATTTGAGGCAGCAAAAAGAGGGTCTATGTGTTGCTTCTGTACCAGCAAGTGTGATGGATTTTTCTTCCCCTGACTGCACCCTTATACTGTCATCCCTTATCTCTGTGCTTAGGGGAAGGGTCTGAGGTTTGGGACTGAGCCAGGTATTAAATCCCTGCAGTTCCACACTGGGGGTCAGGTCCTGAGCCTGTGTGCATCAGAGTCCCTCTGCCAGCCAGCCCGCAGCCTGACCCCCACCAGCAGCTACCAAGAGGCAGGCAGCTCATTTATACTGTCATTGTCACCCAGGAGCAGGGTAGTGCTTCTGGGTACCAGGACTTCTCCTGGGACCAGTGATCTCTGCAGGAAAAAACTATCATTAGGGTGACTCAGGTGGGTAGAATCACTGGTATGGTTGACTCTGTGCACAATCAGTCTTGGTGTGAGTAATGCTTATTGTCATGGCTAATCCATGGGACAAGAGGAAATGGCCTCAAGTTGAACCAGGAGAGGTTTAAATTGAATGTTGGGAGGGACTGAAGGGGTTGTCAAGCATTTGAACAGGCTACCCAGGGAAGTGGAGCCACCATCCCTGGGCATATTTAAAAGATGCATAGATATAGATGTGACATTTAGGGACCTGGTTTATTGG
This sequence comes from Acropternis orthonyx, assembly GCA_035583155.1. Classification (NCBI taxonomy): domain Eukaryota; kingdom Metazoa; phylum Chordata; class Aves; order Passeriformes; family Rhinocryptidae; genus Acropternis; species Acropternis orthonyx. Next base: position 12,378,751 of record JAWWEU010000020.1, read on the forward strand.
TGGACCTGGCAGTGCTAGGGTAACTGTTGGACTCAATGATCTTAGAGATATTTTCCTACCTAAATGATTCTATAACTTTCCTGAGTTTGTAGTGTTAAATTTCAAAGGATTACGTCCCTATTGAGCTGGGTGGAGTACTAGTACAGCACTGACTTTGCTCTGCCTGCTCAGCCTTGCCTTCTTTTGAAATATCAGAACCAGAGTCTTTCATTCATCAACGATAATTAATTACTTTCAGGATGCAGTTGACTGTTTACACTCTTGAAATTGCTTTAAACACACACTTAAAACCAAAGTATTTCACTCCACTGCTTTCTCTTGAAAGTGTTAATGCTGAAAGAGTCCTTATGGAGCAGAGATGGGAAGGGTTATTGGTGCATCCCAGATGTGGGGTGCAAAAGCCAACCCAACACCCTAGTCCAACAAAGGACACATGGCAGGGACCTCAGCATGCAGTCCAGGAAATCATCTCTCCTCTCAGCTACAGCATTCAGCCAAAGCAGGGATCACCCCACTGGACAGCCCAAAGCCAAAATTAGGCATTGATGTAGAACTCAATTAAAAAATAATAATAATTAAAAGAAGACTAAGAGCTGCTTTCAAAAAGCCACAGGGCTGCAGGGACACAGTACCATGCTGGGAGTGCACTTTAGTGCACTGGTTTCCACTTTAGGTTTGTATTAAATTGGAAATGGAGAGTATTATGTATATATTTTATACACCTGAAAGCAAGCTGGAATCAAAAGTTTTGGTGAAGATGCAGTATCTGGCCCCTACGTGTCTGGAAGCTAACCATCGTTGGCTCAAGAGCTGCTCATCTACAGGCAAAAATAAGATGGTAGCAACGTCTATTTTGAGCAGACACAATAGGGTTTCTTATAACATCATTTCCAAGCTTTTTGGCCAGCAGTTAAGGTGCAGAAGCACATGCCTGGTTTTAAAGAGACACCATGAAGGCATCAGAATGACTTAACGGCTTTAGGCACAAATTGAACTACCTTAGAGGAGCAAGAATCCTTATGCCTTGTACAGGTCCATGAAACTTCTGCAATTGATTTGTGTAAGCTCGGCCATTTCCAGGGCTGCAGATTTTGGCAGCATTTCAGTCGCCTGATGGATTTGCTTATTTTTTAACATGAACCATCTGGTTAGTTAGGATAATATCTTTGCATGCAAGGAATACTTTGGTGGTAAGAGTTCAGTTTTGAGTGACCCAGAGGTATTTCCTCCAGAAAGGAGATTTTCCTCAGCTGGGAGTCTATCACAGGGCTCCATCGGTATTTCTTGGACTAGTGTTAAAAGTCAGGTTGAAAAAAAAAAAATTATGCGTTTTAAAATGAGCTCCATTTGCAGTTTTTAGATGACCCTGACTAAGGGAGCTCTTTTTCTTCTCCAAAAAAATGGGCATGTAGGCAAACAGTCATCTTAATCTCCATCTCGGAGAATTTCTTGTGGGAATAGGATGTACAACATGGCATTCAAGTGCAGCCAGTGGGAAAAAGAATGAGAATTTAGAGAGATTTGCACCCTGTCACGGAGGTCTGAACTGTGCCTTTGCAGTCTTTGAAACACAAGGTCATGGGCATCTGCGTTGATTTAGTTTAACATAATCCAGGAGGTTTTAATCGCATTTCAGGCTATTAAATGAGTGAGAAGAGAATCACTGGAATTTAGCTTCATAACTCCCCTGTAAACAAAGTTTTTAACCTCATATCAAGATAAAAATAAATTCAAAGTAGCTGATTACCTCTAGCAGAAGATTTTCCATCAGAATCTGATCATCCCGCTCCCTACATATTAAAGTCAGATTTTTGAGTTATTTTTCCCCATTTGCAAACAAGGCTTGCAGAGTTTTCTTCAGAATTAGATTTTTAGTTTTGACTCAAGTTCTGCCCAGCCCCACCAGAATAACCTGCCTGATTCTGGTTAGGAAACAGAAAAGATTATTTTTGAAAGAAAAATGGGGGAAGAAGGGAGGAAAAAAAATTGGAGAAGTTTTCTGAGCAAAAAGAGATTTGCATGTGTGTTCATTCTGAGAGTCTTCATGTAAAGTCCACCTTGGATCAGTCTGTACCCTAAATGTTTATGTGTGAATGGGACTCTCAACAACCCAAGCAAAAACGCATTGGTGGGCCAATGCTCAGTGTTCCTCCCTTTTGCCATGGCTCAAGTCATCTCTTCCCTTTTAAGCAGCACTTTACAGCCATCAGCAGAATCTCACACACTTTGCATTGTCTGGAAGGTTTTCCCTGCCCACAGTGTCATGTGGGCTTGGAGCGCTCGGAAGACCTGAGCTTTCCTGACATGGAAGGAGGTGCTGCCAAGGAGCACAACGCTGCCCAGGCTGAAGGGAAGCTGCAGGTGCCACTCAGGGTGGGTGCCGCTGCCAGCCCAAACCAGCTCGCTGTCTTAGAGCCTCAAGAGCTGAAACTCATCGCCAAGGCACAAGGCTCTGTAGGAAAGCTGTGCAATGACCTTTAAGTACCTTAATCTGTCCAGGGTGAAGGTGAAGGAGCAGGATGGCTCTTACAGGAGCTGGACCATTCATTTGTAAGAAGGTATTTGCTTGTGACACACTTCGAGTGTAATACTCTCCTGGTGATTTCTTACCTGGTTTTATTCAAGCACATCACTGTAATTGTAGGGATGTGCACTGATATGGGAAAATTTCATTCAGCTGGAAACATCTTGCTGATTGAAAGTAAATCACCTTAGGCAAAACAGAAACAGTATGGGATTTATTTTCTCTAGTAGGCAGTTGGAAGTCTCTACGTATGGCTTTCACAGTGATGCAGACCGTTTGAATCCACACAACGTTCCCAGAATTTTGCAGATAATATTTCAGAGGCATTGGCTCAGGGTTTTGGAGGGATGGCAAAGGGCAGGAGATGAGGCAGGGCTGTGTCAGCTGGGACAGGAGAACCTGCATGCAAAGCTGTGAAAAGGATGGAGGATTCTGGAAGCAAGAAGGCGAGCAGGGCAGTCCAAAAGCTTCTCTGCTGAGCATGCCAACTCCCTCCTTCTGGCACAAGAAATACAAGTTTAGTAAGATTAAATGTCTTCAGATCAGCCATGTTTAAGGTACTTCTTAAGGCATGCTTACAGGCACCATCTCAGAAATACAAACACTTCTCCTTGAGAGCTCTTGGAGGGCAGGTGAGGCACCAGAAGACAAGAAAAAATGTAAACATGGTGTCTATCTCTAAATATAGAGGGGGGAAAGAGGAGTAAGAATTATAGACCAGTCAGCTTCTAGAAGCTTTCAAGAGAATTGAACTATCAATCAAACAATTTGCAAGCACCTTGGAGATAAAAGGGGAGATGAGTGACATCCAGCATGGATTATACAAAAATGTGGCATGTTAAACTATTCTCATTTGATTTCTCAGCAGAAGTAGGAGTAGAGTAGTTGGTTCCCTTATCTAGATTTTGGGAATAGTTTGATATGGTCCCACTAGATTTTTATAAAGTGACCTGGAAAAATAGTCCAGATAAACTACTTCAGTTCTTACATAAAAATGGATGAGTAGCACAACTCATTCCCAAAGAATACAGTTACTGGTGGCTCATGGTCAGAGCAGAGGACCTGTCAGCCAGGACTACACTAGGGTAAATTTCCTTCAAAATTTTCATCCATGAAGAATGGATGAAAATACATCATTACCCTTGGCAGTGATAAAGAGAGGGGAGAGGTGCTTCGATAAGTTTTACAGCTTCAAAATATGTTGGCAAGCTAGAGAAGACTGGGTCTAGTCTGGGGCACTGTGCCTCAAAGAGAAGGAGGACAACCTGCTTGGAGAAGGTGTAGAGAAGTGTCAGTGCGTTTACTAAACCTGGCTCAGGTTGGAAGGGCTGGAAGGAAAGTGCCAGAATAGCTTGGCTGGAACTGATGTATGGGAACGACGATGACTGTAGCCTCTGCTGCAGGAAGTTTTCAGGATAGATGGACAAGTACTCCCCTCAGGAGTGACCTGGGCAAGCTGACTCCTTGGTGTGCTCAGCCCCTGGCTGAGATCCAGCCCTGCTGTGCCGGAGCTGTCGAGGGCTTTGTCCGAAGCTGCCGTTTCACAACCTCTGGGGCAGTGCGTGTCAGCAGGGACAGGCGGCAAAATTATCTTTGGCTTTGCCTTTTTAATACATTCGTTTCATAGTGAAAGGCTGAAGGCATGTAAGTGCTTTGTTGAACAGAAGCCAAAGCAAGCTGCTACGCAGAATGCACCCCCTGTTTCCAAGTCTTTCATTTATTTTGTAATTAAGCAATAATCGCTGAGACACTGGGCACTTCTTCAGGATTAATGACTTGCTGGGGGATGGCAGAAGATCTGATCTGCGGTGGAACCATTTTCCCCAGCAAATATCTGTCTGTTACTGGCATTCTGAAATGAGTACAACAACATAACATGGCAACATATGGGGTTTGTTGTTAGCAGCTGAGGGATGGGGAGCAGGCATTAATGGGTACCTTAGGCAATCAGGTTGCTTCAGTTGTCTCTCACCATTCCATTCAGAGCACGGTGTTTCATTAGTCACTTGGTGAATGAAATGGCTTTTTAATTGCTCAGAATCACTTTTTAAAATTACAGCATTCTCTCCCCTCCCTCTCCACAGCCCCTGGGGATCCTCTTAAATCCCTTTTCTTCCTTTGCCCTGGAGAGGATCAGTTCTAGTGTGGCAAAGAGGAACCTGCCTGCAGCAGTTTCATTTGTAATTCAGACACAGGGGAAAATATAAGCCATTTAGAAAGCAGAGGATTCACATTTTTGGTGCTGAAAATGTTCTGTTCCTATAATTTGCAGGTTGCTTAAGGAGTAGTCCACCCTGCTTAAACCTTTAAATAGACTTTACAGTCTCGATGTGCTGCTCACTTCTGTTAGTTCCTACACCTATGCATTTTTACTGGTCACAGCTCACTACAGCACCCAAACCCCACTGATGCTCGTGTCCTGTGGCACAGGAGCTGGCTCAAGCCATGTCCCATAGCAGTGTACCTCCCGGGAGCGGTGTTGGAGCTTTAAATGTCCTCTAGGCAGTAAAGCACAATAGCAAGCAAGAAGAAAGGTCTATCCCAAATGGGTGAGTGGCAGCATGAACATTTCCAAAGGACTACAGAAAAAGCTGCTACAGTATTTGAGCCATCAGATTTCCAAGGCAAGCAAATGGAGAAACATTTGCAAAAAGCATATAGGACAATAAACCAGTTCACAGTGTCCTAGCAAGCATCAGAACAGGAGTCAGTGGGGATTTGCTCACTCAAATATTAGGTAATGTGCTAACTGCATGATTGATTAATTTGTAGGTACTTCCTACAGCAAAACTTCAATACTGGCATCCGCAGTGCTGCTTTCAGTCCCCATGGCTGCATTCCCGGAGAGATTTCACACAGGAACAATCAGGGTGTTTTTCCTCTACACTTTCTGCCCCCTTTAAAAGTATCGCTTTTATGTCTGTGCTTTGAGCAATGGCAGTGTGTTGCCCAGCTGCAGCATGTTCACTGAGGGATCCCAGAGCCACTCTCCGTTGCTTAATTCTGCCCCTTCAGCACAAGGAGCCCTGTTAACTCGACTGGGAGCTTACTGGCCTGGAGTATTTAGAAGTGAAAGTATCAGGCACAAGGCCAGAGACAGTTTAAACTCCAAGGAAGACCGAAGCTCACCTCTTTCCCCACACAAGTCTTCATCCCTGTTTTTGCCTTCGCAATTCGCCTGTCAGTGAAAGGCAGAAGCAAAGCCAGTCCAAGGGGTGGGCTCATTTCAATCTCCTCCAGCATGGTCAGCAGCTGGACCGAACAAATTTTAGTGGTATCCTCTTGAGGCTGTGGCGTTGCCCCCTATGCCTGTCCTCACCCCTTTTTCTTCCCCCTCTTATGTTGCCTTCTCATAGTTGCCCAGAAACCATCATTTAGTCTTGCTTGCCCAAAATCCAGCCCTGAGCCAACCAACCAGAAAGAACGAATTATTCCTGTTGATGCTTTTGCTAACCGCCTGCCTCCCTCCCATGGGACCCCTGCTCTGCTGAGCTTCTTGCTGTCATGCTCATAGCTGGGGGGAACCGGTGCTGCACAGTCTCTCTTGGATTCAGACAGGATTGATGCAGATCCTTGTGCCTTGTGCCGACCATAACTCTTCAGGTTTGACTGCAACTTTTGGCAAAGAACATATTTCCCAGGAGTTCAGCAACTTGTCTGAGTACCAGTAAATGATCCATGAGATCCAGTGTCAACACACGGCTCTGCTGCACCAGCCCCATTCCCTGTTACTCAAATGCTACTGTTCCAAACCTCAGCACAAGCACTGGATTCATGCAAAATAAAAGCTACAGAGTACACGGTCTGCAGTTGGCCATAACTCCATTAAAATCAAAACTAGCTTTTGACAAATTGGCAAGTTCAGATTTAGTAAGTCGGAAAGGTTCTCATCCACCCTGTTCAACACAACCTAGGTGAGGTGAACCAGCAGCCCCTTGTACTGTTTCCAGCACACCAGCACCATTCCCCTTTCCTGGAGAGTACCCATGCAGGTGGCTCTGCCCAGTTCCTCAGATCAGTAGCTCAAATGCTTCCTGGTCACCAAGTAATTTGAAGTATTGTCTGTCTGAGGCTGTCTTTGCTTGTAGTCATATTTTTTTTGGACTCATGGAGTGTTGACGGCTCTTCCCAGGAATTCAGTGTTCAGTGTTTAATGAGCAAAGGTGGTGATAGGGACAGCAGAGTCAGCCACTTTGTGTTAGGAAACCTTTTTGTGAGTTTCACGTCAGGGGAGGGAGATCTCTGTCTTGGTCAGCATGTTTCTACCAGCCTTGTTCTTTGTGTAGTCATCTGTTAATAACACAGGGCTGGCATCCAGCCCTGTTCTCCATCCCAGCACTGTATCTACTGCAAGCTCACAGTGATCCCCTCTAGTGCTCCCTCTCTCCCAGGGATGCCAGGACTGGTCGGGGCCTTCAGTTGTGTGTATGTGATTTAGAAAAAAAAATAATCAAAAATCCTATTACCAAGAGGGTGCTAGGTTTTATCAGGGACCAGATCTGTTACTGAAGGACTCTCTGTTGCCCAGTGACATCTGAGGATGAGCAAACAAGGATTTCATTTTAGCTAAGCAGATCATCCTCTCTTCCGACATTTAAGACAGGATCATAACTTATGTCTTCACTGTAAAGAATTATTGTCAAACACAATTAGCTCTGGAAATGGTAACTGTTTTCTAGACACATCCAGGCTTAGTTCTTGAGTTGCTTAGAGATGAACAAATTACAGGGGTCAGTCTTCTGGTCTGAACAAGGAACTGCAAGAACTCATTCCATCAAACAGTTCCTTTGCAGAGTCAATAGAGACCAAGGCACAGAGCTCATAGGACTGCGGGTCGCATTCCCATCTTGCTTTGGGAAGGGATAACATAACATGCCTTGAGGCACAAAAAATCCCAGCTCCATTTCTAAAGGAGAGGGAAGGAGAGGGAAGGAGATGTGGAGGATTGTAAATACTTTGAGTGCTCCATAACTAAGTCACTTCCCCTCTCCATGCCTGCGTCCCCATGCATACAGGAGTATTTCGACTCTAGTTCCTTTCATAAGGCATCCCAGGAGTTACTATTAAAAGGACTAGACAAGAACTAGGGTTTTCTGTCATTGCTTTCAGTGGTTAAGATCTGATCTGATGGTCGTTGTAAGCACGGAACATATTTCCATAGACCTTTATGGGGAAAGTAATGAAGGGTCTGGAAACCTCCCCCCTCTGACCGGTGAGCTGCCAGGTTCCAGGCTCCAGCATTTGCACAAAACCTCTTTGAGAGAGAGCAAAAGAGATGCTAATTCCAGCACTGGGCTCAGACACACTACTGATGAAAAACCAGAAAGGTTTAAAAAGAAATGCTGACTAAATTAAGCAAATCAAGCTAGCAGATGTGCTCTTCAGAAGAGCACAGCTGTCTTTTAAATGTCTCCCCCACTGAAATTACATTCTCAAGAATTTTTTATCTTTTGCATTTTCTTCAGGATCATCCATGAGGATGGCTTCTCTGGAGAAGATGTGAAGCAGTACAAGCCAGTGGTCTACAGCAACACTATACAGTCACTGGCAGCTATTGTCCGTGCCATGGATACCTTGGGCATTGAATATGGTGACAAGGAACGACGGGTAAGTTAAAATCACCACTGCTTGAGTACAGACAGCAGAGCACCTCCAGAGCACGAACAGGAGGCATTTGCACAATCTCAGTACCTTGGAGGGAAAAGGAGAAAGGGGGCGGGGGGGAGATTTACATTGCCTGCTGCATATGCAGTTTGTGCAACAGAGGCACAATTGCATTGACGTGCCATTTGTACACCTATGCTGGGAAGCATAGCCCTGGGAACCACTGTGTCACAATAGCCACACTCCCTCATGCCCTGACACCAGCCAGTCCAGGGCAAAAAACATCTTGTTGTCTAGGGACAGCCTAGGCAGAGGTACTGACAGACCTGGGGAACCAGTGAAAACATGTCCTGTCTCCTGTGCGTGTGCTGGACACACAGACTGCACAGAGCGATGAATCAGGGAGAAAACTTGATGCTGTTCAAAACCCTTCCACTGGCCTGCTAACGTAGGAAAGCTTTTAGGATTAACTTGGCTGGGGCTTGACTGGCTTTTACTCACACGTCCGCCATCTAAGGGTACCCAAACAGCAATTTCCCTTGAAAACAAGGGGATGTATTACTTCAGTGAGGTTGGTATGGACAGGCTCTTAGGCAGCAGCATTGACATGTGTCTTATCAGAACAGCTATGTGATGCCTGGCAGCCATCTCGTGCCACACACCTAGGTCAGCCTGTCCTTTTACAGTTGCTACTCTGTGGTTACTTTCACCAGCTTCCTATTTTTAAACAGTGGCTCCTCTGTGAGGTGCCCCTACCAGCCTCTGCCTTGCCTTTTTGCATTTTTGGCTCAGACCAAGCCCACACAGAGAAACTCGAAGCTCTAGAGAGAAGTTAAGACCACCCTTTTTGCATGCTGCCATCTCAGAGAAAGTAAAACTACTTGGTTTCACTGAAAATAAAATAATTTCAGATTTCAGACCTGGTAAAAGCCAAGTCCTATATACTACTGAGTTTGTCATGACTATTTTTAGGTAGCTATCAAATGACAGATGCATGACAAACCCCCAGCTCCTTATCTGAGGGTTGATAATAAAAGCATTCACTAGAAACAATGCCAAAATCCTGCTGTAGTGTCACTGTATGAAGAGGTACCTTATTTCTCCCAATTGCAAAGAGGTATTTTGATTTCTTTGCGTCTAGGGATTTTCCCATAGGAACTCTAAATCCTGGAGACATTTCTATCCCAAACATGGAGATGATACCATAATGGAGTTCTTGTGAGCTTGCCGAGAACTAATGCTGATGGCTTTCGAACTGAATACATTAATCTGTTGATTACTCGGTGACTCAGCTCTCAGCAAGGCAACGTATCTCGTCTCAGCTAAAAACCTATGCCCAGGAAAACAGAAACAAATCATTCTCCATGTCTGATAAATAGTCTGTGGCAGACAGCTTTAAAATGTAAAATATTACTCTTTTTTTTTTTAAAACGCCAGAAGTCCTAATTCAAGGAGGGAAGACTCATCACTGCCTTAGTGCCAGGCCTGGCACAGTACAGGGTGTGAAGGGGGAGAGCTGTTATCAGGACTGCCAGGAACGAGAGGTGGAGTACTGCTCTGCACAAAATGTTGTGTCCGTTCGTATTTCTATGGAAAAGATGCCAAATGTTCCTAGGATCATATGATAGCTCAGGCTGGAGAGGAGCTCAGGAGGTGTCTAGCCCAACCTCCTGCTCAAACAAGGTTAGCTCTGAGGTCAAACCAGGTTGCTCAGGGTTCTACCCAGTTGCGTCTGAAATCCTTCAAGGATTGAGACTGCACAGCCTCTTTGGGCAACCTGCTCCATTGCTTTACTGTCCTCATGATGAAAAGTTTTCTCCTTATGTCTAATGTGAACCACTCTTGTTTCAGTTTATGTTTTGTGGCAGTAGGGGTCCTGTGTTATGCCTTGCAAAGTAAAAGCAAGTTAGATTAAGTTCTCCCCAACCTAGTTTCCCCTAAAGTATGTAGTCCTGGAGGAATTACTCCTGTCTTACGGTGGTGTCATGCTGACTGTGTCAGGCAAGCCTGCCACAAACCACAATAAACCAAACCACCATCTGGGAGGGCTGATTCAGAGGATCTGCTCCCTTCATAAATGGCAGAAATATTTCTTCATCCAGCAGCAGACAAAGGGGAAGGAAACTGAGTCTCTCAGGCTGTGATCTTCCACTTGCTCCTTTCTCTTAGGCAACCTCCACAGAAAGTTGCCGGTATTAGCATGAAATAGTATTTATTTTAATCTTACAAAGAAGCACATGGCTTCTGCTACCCTGCTTTTGTTATTAATGCACAGCTGCTATAAAGAGAGGCCATTAAACAGGCGATTTGTTGAGTATTATGCTACTTGGTTCATCCCTTTTCAAGCAAAGCTTTTCTATTTTAAAAGTCATTCCTCAGCCAAGGGTTTCCAATGCAAATCTTTTAGTGGGGGATTTTCCCCTACTCATCACTTAAGCCCCCAGGAGAAGAGAGCTCAGCAAGGGGAGCCAGGGCTCTAACTTCTCAAGCCTGATTCAGCAAGCAGGGAAGGAGGGGACATGGGCCTGGGACAGGTTTTCCACTGGGACTGCTTGCCTATTACCACCTCCACCATCTCACTTCCTGGGAGAGGCATCTGCCCCTGTAACCCCTTGAAATGGCACCCTGACCATGTTCAGAGTTAAAAAAACCCTCTCCTATTTAAGAAACGCAAACAAGGTGGTTTGTGCTGTTCTTATTGAGGGAAAATAACCAAATCCTCTCTCTCTGTTCTCATTTTTCTCATGTCTGTAATTGTACCTCCAGTATTTAGTCTAATAGAAGTGAAAAATTGGGGGAAGAGCCCAGACTAAACCCCTTGGGTTTTGGTGGTCAAAGTGATACTGATGTAGGAAATAGAAGCTAAAAAGACAAAATAAATCACAAAAAGCAGATGCTCCAGGTCTCACTGACCCTCTCTGCTGAGGAGGACCTGTCCCCAGGTTAAGAACAAAACAGTCTGCGTGTAGGATTTCATTTTTATACGTGCTCCATGTCCAGGGCAGCAGATTTTCTTGCAGCTGTGCTTGGCTCACGAAAGGTTCATGGCCTGTGGGCAGCACCCAGGTCCTTGTCTCGTGTCCTTCGGCACAGAGAGGCAGGAGCACATCCTGCCAGCTCATGGCACGTTGTCACTGCGCACAGCAGGGAAGGTCAGTCTGAAACGCCAGAAAAGCTGTGCAAGTGCAGAGTCACAAATCCTTCACGTGTTGCAAGAGGGCGGGTGAAAAAGGAGCAGCCAGCGAGGAGACGGGAGCCGGCTGCGGGAGGAGCGGTGTCCGTGGGTGTTCCTCATCTCCAGGGCCACCACTTCTCTGGGTCTGGATCCCCAGTGAGCCAAGGGGCTACACACAGGACGAGGGGCAGAGGCTTAGTCTCGCCTGGCTACTCAGGAGCCTCTAGCTGGTCTGTAGGGCAGTACTCAGTCCTTACCTTTGTAATCAGATTAAAAGGCAGGAAAGAGCCAGGCTGTAATATGTAGCCTCTGGATTAAATGGTCCTCTAAAGTGCAAATGTATTAATAAAACAAGCTCCTCACTGATTCCATTTCAGTGTACCCAGGCAGAGCAAAATGGGAAATGGAGGTTTGAAGCCAGCAATCTAGAAGTCAGCCCAAGTGTTTGGAACTGACTGAGCAGGAAGGTCAGAGAAGGAATGGATTCTCCTCTCTGAAAAGCTGGTTCCAAAGTCTGACTTCAGAAATCCCAACCAGAAGAAGCATAAAGTCTCTTCCTCAGTGGGTCAGTGCTGACTCCAGAAGTTGCCTGGAAATGCAGCACCTGCAATCCCACTTGGGTGAAATGCCAGAGCTGCAGGCACGCTAGGGATCCTGGGGTTGTCTGAAGATTGGAGTGATCCCTGGCTGCAATGAGGCTGCCCAGGGACAGACACCCTGCCCTGTGCGGGCTGTTACTAAATCAGCTGTGTAGGGTGCTTGTATTTTCATAAACCAGACAGAAACAGTCTGAAATTGTTCAGAAATTACTCAACAGAGAATCCAAATATCAGTTGCATGGCTCAGATCCAACTGTCTGAAGTGGCAGGTCACAGGTCCAGTGCTTGGGGTCTGGAGGTGGCAGGCAGTGACCTTCACATTGAACTTTTTTCCCAGTGTGAGCCTGGACACGCCTCTGCTTCAGCTATGAGAGGGAAAACTAAAAAACTGCTAAAGTGTTAAAATATTTTGATAAGGATTTTTTTTCCTTTAGGATTTTGTACTAAAGTTTTTGTGGTGACCTTCTGCTGTGTACAGCGTGTAACTCCTGAACTGTGAGACAAACAACGATATGCTGGGACATTTTAAAATATTGGCTAGTAGAATTAAAAAATTGTCTGTAGTGTAATCCGAGGTGACTGGCAAAGAGGGCCACATCAAATCTGCTTCTGAACATGGAAGTGCCTGCAGAAACCTGGTGTCTCCAGCCCCATCTCCTCTGCACGTGCTGAAAGGGTGTTTTGGGAGCTGCCCTCTTCCTCTGGCTCCTGCCTGGCAGTGGCAGGAACCGGGTTGCAGCTGCTGTCACCTGCTGCCTTCCAGGCGCTGGAGGGGGAGCAGTGTGTGGGAGGATCTCTCTTTTGTAAGACCTGCTCCTGTGTAATTGGCTTTTTCTACTTGTCAGCTCAAGATATTTGTGGATGTTACTTCGTTTCAGTCAGGTATCTGTTTAGACCAGCTGGCTCCTACTGCATGTCCCTAACCCAAGCTCTCTCAGAAATGCAAAAAGACTGCTAATAACTTTGAGGAGGGCAGGTGAGGTTAATCAGGCACTGTCATGCTGGTGGGAAGCCTCCATTAGCTGGCTGGGTGATCTGGGGGATGGACACAGGATTCTTGGGTTTGTGCCCTTGCTGGTCTGCTCTTGTGAGTAATGAGAATTTCACCACCGTGAAGCATAACTTAGGGCTTCTTTGTAGAAGTGCAGGATGGAGTGGGAGAAAAGGGAAAATGAAATAAAGGGGTGGCATTAGACACTCCATTTTTGCCTGGTGTCAGCATCTGTCTGGACGTCCAGCTGCAGCTGAAGTCTGTTTGCAGTAGCCACAACACACACATTCTGCTGGGTCTGCTGGTCTCAGACTCACTACAAATATCCAAGTTACAGGCCAGGACAAATATTTCAGCCCTTGATAAAGGTCTGTCACTCTTTTCCATTAAGGCTGAAGTCATCTTTCTCATGCACCTTCCTCTTCATCCCTCCACGAGGTGCATTTCAGTTTCCATCATTCATGTTCCTGAGCAGTGGGGACAAGTAAAAGGCAGGGCATTTCTTGAGAGGTGGGAAACATGAAAAAGAGAGGAAAGCACTTGTTATTTTCACAGCCTGCCTTGTTGCCAGGGAGATGGTTGGCTCATTCAAGAAACGCTTGTGATTGCTGGCCAAGATGGCCAGTGTACTGGGAATCTTTGCAGCAAAATGGGGGTGTGGGAGAATGAGGGAGGCAGCAAAGAACAAGGGAAAGCCCAGAGTAAGCTCTGCCTGCATGGTCATGGTCCATGATCCACATGCTCTGCAGCACCACTTCTGGAGCCTACCTAGCCAAAGGCTGCACCTTCCACATCCCAGTAATATATTTCCTTCTTTGGAAAATGTCTTGAGCCCCTGAAAACACAAAATCTTTCTCTAATAAATGACTGCAGTAAAGTACCAGCAGAGCCCGAAGCCAGTTCATGATAACTGTTTGTGCCAACTGGAACAGCCTGGAATGGTCTACTCCATACCTTTGCTCTACCTCTGAGGTGAGTCAAACTCTCTCATCACCCAGAGAGATCCCAGCCAAGTCAGATTTGATCCATAGCTGGACCCAACAGACCTTGCTTTGCTGCAGCAGCAGCACAGCTTAGCCCTGTGCTCTTGAAGAGGAGTCATGATCATCAAGTCAATAACCTACAGTGAGCTCCATATAGCAAAAAAGATCCCCCAGAATCAGTCTCTGATTTGCTGTAGTCATGCTGCTAATAAAGACAGCCATTAGAAGGGAGAGAAAAGCAGGTGATGTCATGCCTATAAACACATCATGGCTTGGTCTTGCAGACAGAATTTGGCCTGGAAGAGCCATCCAGTTAAATAAGCAGGTTGTAGGGTTGGGGGCTGCCAAGTCTTTGGGTAGAGTTCTGCTTAGGCTATTCAGGACAACAGTCTCCTCCTTTCCAACTTGGGGAATTCCCATAGAAAATTAGCAATTCATTTAGGGCTAAAATGTGATCTTAACTCTGACACTGCACAGATTACAGCTGTTTACAGGGCTGCAGTAGTGATGACGAGCAACTGTCAGAAGCCCAGGCTTCTGCAAATCTGTGACGGTGCTTGTGAGCAGGGAGACGTTGGGAGGGATATGATATCAGCTCGTAGGAAAAGGGGAGAGATGGGGACGCAAACAGAAATAGCCCAGAAAATGTAATAGTAGTAGAAACAGCTGGGTGCTCTATGCAAGCAACTGAACTGCATGGACAGTGCTGCACCCAGGGGCAGTACCAGTAACCTTTCTTTAAGCAGAAGACTGCCGATCACTCACAAGAGCTCTAAAAACCCAAACCTCCCCAGGGTAGCCCAATGTACCCAGTTTTAGCTAAGATTCCTAAAGAATTTGAAAAGGTCTCTTGAAATGGAGCCAAAAGGAGGCAGGGGAGAGTGAGTGTCAGTCGCGTAGCACGTTGGAAACACGTGTCGTGTAGAAGGCTGCTCACTTGAAGGTGCCACCTTGCTGAGTGTTGATGTGCCAGCATGATGTTCTTCACATTGGTCCTGTTTCAGGATTATATCCATGGTGTTGGCACAGCAACACTTTAACCCTCACTCAAAATTAAACACTGGGTCTGAATTTTGGGTTCTCCCAGACACTGTGGATTGATGGTGAATGGGCAGCAGTCAGAGGATGGGGTGGAACAGAAGTTCGCCTGGTCTTCCAGTCCCTCTGTGCAGTCAGAAACCTGTTCCAAAAAACCCACATCTCTAGAGAAAAGAAGCATTGTGAAGCACTTCAGCGTCATTTCTAAGTGAGCCAGATTGAGAATAAGTGATGTGGTCACACCTTAAAATGCTGCTCAGAACTGTTTCTTTGGTGAGCACTTGGCATCAGTCAGGCACTGTAGGTTGGTGATATTTGCTGTCCATGCTGCCTTCCCAATTCTGAGATGAGCTTTATAGCTAAATATCCTACAAAAGCACTGACCAGAACAGATGCTATCAATTAAAACTAGCCTTTTAATTTTCTTTTGAAGAAAAACAGACAAGATAAAGAGATGTCTCAGGGGATCATTGATAAGGGAGAGACCACTGTCACTTCACTTCAAGTCCAAGCTCCAGATTGAGTCTAATCACATCTTTCACCACCTAAACAGGGCTTTAGGAAGATGGTGCCTGCATCTTCCCAGAGAGACACAGTAAGAGGACAAGGCAGCAGTCACTGGTGCCAGGAAAGGGAATTCCAGTCAGACATGGGCTTGGGCTCATAGCAGTTTCATCATCTTCTCTCCACAGCATTAAGAGGGATCAGGGCAGCCTGCACTTGAAGGGCTGCCCAACCCTTTGGGAATTAGTAGAGTGGAGGGATAAGAAAGGTCTGAGGACATTTGTATATGGGAGGATCAGTGAAAATAGGAAATACCCAAAAGGTGATTTTTAAATTATGGGTATTGCCTTCCTCTTCAGCCAGCTGTCAGGAGAAAGGTTTCTCAGATGGGTTTCCCTGGTGTTGTCTGCTCCTGGCTGGTGGAAACCACAGCCTCCTCAGGTACAGATCCACCTTTGGAGATGCTGGATTTTTCATAGTGCTTCTGCTGTCGACTCCCATTTCAGGTGTGATTTCTGGGGAATGAACAACACTAAGACCTCGGAAGGATCCTTGAAAAGGATCCTCACCTCCCCTAAAACTGTCCAACACCCCTGTTCACCTGGGAAAATGCAGACCCCGTGCTGTAGGGAGGTTAAATTTTCCTGCTCCTTGTGTGCAAGGTCTCTCTTTTCACTGACAAATGGATGTATTTTTCCTCCATAAGGTTTATGTGTTTGATGCTGATCTTTTGGATGATGCGGGGAATATTTTTAGTTTGAAAAGAAGAAAAAACCCCACCCAACCCCGTTTCATGGAAGAAGGGCTGCCTGCCTTCCCCTGCGAGATTTGTTATTCAAATGCAGCCGCAGTTCGGGCTGCCAGGGCGGTGGTGTGACAGGGAAACGCTCAGCACACAGGGGAGAGCAAAGCAGACACGGGACTGTGACATTAGCAGCGAATTCATGATAGGTGGTGTGCTGCTTTCCATTCCCACAAGATACCAATGGAAGATGGCTTCCCTGGGAGCCCCTGGAAAGCACCAAAGCGGGACAACGCAAAAGACAAGGTGTTCAAAAATATTTGGCAGAAGAGCTCATCTGGGGCAGAGCCCTGAGAAGGTGAAAACATCTTTGTTGCACGCAAGGGCCTGCCTGGCAGCTCATGAATCCAGGGGGCAATGTGGGTCAGGTAAGGGCTGGCTCCACACCCCCATCCACTCCTTCCTGATGGACAGCACAGCCTGGCCAAGTGTTCAGCTGCTCTCTCAGGGCAGACAGCAGTGGCCTTGCCCTGGGTAACGTCTGGTGTTGGTGAGCACAGTCAGATATCCCTTGTCCTTCACCAGAGCCTTTCTGTCCATGAAGGGATTGAAGGGCCTGTAAGCCAGAACAAAAGATACATCTAGTTATTTGATGTACTGTACAACTGAGGCACTGAGGTTAAACACTGACATGGCTGAGGCTTGAGAGATACTTATACATGCTTCTCACTGTATGGTGATCAGGCAGTCACTCAATTCCTTCCAGAAAGTCACTACCATGTTTGGGACTGAAGTTCAGGTTGCATCTGGCTGCAGCCTGGTGCAAGCAGGATGCTGCCTTCAGGTATGATTGCAAGTCAGCTCTCCCAGCAGCAGTTGCAGATAACTACAAACTACTCAGCACATTTCAAATACATGTCAGTTATTAAGTGGATTTATTTCCATCTCTTCTGGGAAGTGCTGCTGAGTCACGCTTCTTACTCACCAGTTTTAGGAATGCCATTTAAAATATTTGTTTTCCGCATGCCTTCTATGATGTTCCCATTATTTGAACGTCTCCCTGCGTAAGATAAAAACATTTATATGGGGTATCCCTGATCGTAAACAAATCTCTAGCGCATAACTCACAAAAAGGCGTAAAACATGTCTTGGGAAGGAACTTATCCCTTGGCTCTGTTGCATGATGCTTATTCAGAGATTGTGGTGCGGAGTAATGCAGTCTTTGCTCCCAAATGGCAAGACCACAGGCTGGCTGGGCTTGGGACAGCTTGGGAGGGAAGAAAGAGTGTGGGCAGCTGGCCTTGCTGTGCCCAGGCACATGGGAGAGGAAGGATGGGGAACATGGTCCTTGCTTACACTAGGTGTTCATAAACTTGGGACACAATATTCTCCTGCCATGGTCCGCTCTGGCCACAGACCCCAAAGCAATTCAGCCCTCTGAGGGACGTGATGTCCTGTGCCCTTGCAAGAGCCTTGCAAGAGGTCCAAGGGCACACTGAACCCGGGTGCTCAGTTGCCTCAGGCTCTGTGAGAGCAGGTTTCATTGTCAGCTTCAGCAGGGAGGTGTTTGAAAGCCTCGCTGACAGCCCTGCCCCTTCACACCCTGAAATTAGCCCAGACAAGGGAAAAGACTGGAGCAGAGGAGCCATTTCATGGCCTGTGGCTGTGAAGTCCCCCCATTCCAAAAGGGGAATTTTGCTGAGCTGGCTCTGCAGAGCTCCCAGCTGGTTGCGGCCCTTAAGGAAGCTCAAATGTGCTAACACTGTGCCTAAACCCCACACCACCCTGCTCCTCCCAAGAGGAATCCTGTCCCTCCAAAGTGAGTGGCTGCTCCTGGCAGGCTGGGTCAGCCAGCCGGGGAGGGAGTGTAGCAGCTGCCGTGGGCACCGCTGCCTTCCCTCACACAGAGGCACAGTGGGATGGCAGCACCTCGAACATGGGCCTTGTACTGCATCAGTCATGGGGATGGCAGGTCTGTCACACATGAAGACTTTATTACCTGAATACAGGTTTTACTGAGGCTATTAATCAGTACTGTGTGCCTTGGTAATAACTGATTAGAGGGAACTCGTTTAACAACTGTGATTACTGCTTTGACCTCTGCCTCATCCACTGACTGGGATGTGAGGATGTCTGGCCATGCAGCAGGGACCAGCATCACCCAGGGCTGCAGGAGCCCAAAGATGCCATTCACCCAGGTCAGGACTGCTGTGGGGGTAGGCTGGGCAGGAGTTCTTGGTGTTTCATTCAGAGGAAGGAAAGAATCAAGCTCCAGATGTAGGTTAGAAACAGCAAAGCCTCAAGACCTGCTGGAAAACAGTATCATTTTGCACTGTGGTAATGTTTAGCCTTGTGGTCAGAGAGAGAAAATGTGGAAGGAAAAAGCACAGGACACATGAATTAGCCTGTGTCTGGTTTAGGGGTTTTGACAGATAGTCACTGGGGGCCCCAGGACACT
The DNA here is from genome assembly GCA_035583155.1 of Acropternis orthonyx. NCBI lineage: Eukaryota > Metazoa > Chordata > Aves > Passeriformes > Rhinocryptidae > Acropternis > Acropternis orthonyx. The sequence goes on from JAWWEU010000020.1 coordinate 12,397,369, forward strand.
TCATCCTTCCCCAGCAGAGACCCACATCTGCGTCACGTCACCCTGGAGTCGCTCCAGGCAGCACAGCACATCCCTTCCAGGTGTCAAAACCCACTCAGGAGCCAAAGAAAATCTCACCCAGAGGCTTTGAACAAATTTCCTCCTTTCTGCTGTGCTCTTCATTTGCCAGGGCTATAGGAGTTTCTGGTTTGCAACATATTGTGTCTGTGTTGATGGCATGACTGTTGCTAGATACTTTTCCCTCGCTAAGAAGTCATTCCCCTAGGTTGGCTATTTATAATTAAGTCCTCATTTTCCTATACATTGGTTTAAGACTACATTAACTCCACTGATTAGATGAGAATTACTCTTGATTTGCACTTGAGATCGTGGGAATGGAGAATCAAGTGAAACACAGGAGCAACCCCGTAGTAAATCCTCAGATTGGCTATATGGCCGTTATCCACCTTTCTGCATTTTAAAACTCCCTGAGCAGATATTTGTTCCTTTATGTGAAGGGAGTGGGGTAGTAATTAATCTTACCTGCTGGATAAACCTAATAAATGTTCTGTTGGGTATCCAGGCCGTTGGGTCACGTGTTGAATGCAACCAGTTACTCTTTAGTTAGCCTGATAATAAAACAGGAGCAAGACTGCTTCCAGTTTGAATAGGTTTCACAAATAGGGAGGGGACTGAATGTATTTCACAGAGGAAAGGAGTGTCCAGTAATGAGAGAAGATGCAAACACACATCTCCAAAATAACTCTTTAAAGGTTTGGGAAGGAAAAAGGGTCCCATCCTGCTCCTTCCTACTTGCTAGGAGATGCTGTGCTCCAAAGGAAAAACCTTCTTCGGCAGCCTTCCTCAGGAAGGGTGCAGCAGGACACACCCATGCTCGTTGCCTTTGGATCGCAGCTCAGCCCAGCTCTCATCCATGTCTCTGTGTGTGCCATGAAAGCTGAGCAAAAGGAGACACTGGCAGAGAAGTAGAGCTTTCTGAGTCCAGGAGAGTGTTTGGCTTGCCAATTTTACTGAGTTTTTATTTAAAATTGTGAGAACTTTCAGTGCTGGTAGATGATATTGCAGGCAACAAAAGGATTTTTTTCTGAGAAGGGGATGCCAGTAGCTACCATCCGGTGAGTTTGAGTTAGTTCTGTAAAGTTATGAATTAGTTTCTTCCAAGTGAGGAGCAGATCTCATCTCTGTTTCTCCCTTCTACATGTCATTGCATTTGTGTAATTTTGTTTTCTTTTCTGCAGGGCAGGTTTGGCAGCACAGCCTATCTGGAGACTAAGTGTCTCATTATTTGTGGATGCCAAAGACAGGGGAATTTTAGGGTAGTTTTTCCTCATCACCTCACCTTAGCCAAAGGTCTCAAAGCCATTTTTCATATGGTTTTTATTGTTCCTAATTGCTGTTATTGGTACTAAAAGCTGCAGAGTGTTTTTCTCTTGCCAAATTCCACTGCTGTATTTATAAGGCATGTTTCTAACTGGTGATATTTGTGTTGTCCTTGTTTGAGTCCCTTAGTTTTAAACAGGCTTTTATCTCACTCCAGCTGCCCTCAATGTGCATTGCAGGCAGTCCTCACCAAGGTGCACACCTTTGGCTAGTGAGCTCAAGTTCTGCATCTCTTAGCTGCTCTGGCACATGTGTCTTTCCATGCTTGCTTCCACTGAAAAGATCCTTCACCCAGGAAATGGCACGAGGTTAAATCTGCTGCCTGCAGTTGAGGTGTGCCTGCTGCTGTTGCAGCTTTCTTTAATTTGCTCCAGAGGCAAAAGATGGACCAAGGCTGAAAAGACCATATTCAGCATTACAGTGGATCGTGAGCCAAGTTCAGGCAGGTCTTGTGACCAGTGAGTAGGCAAAAATCCTTAGTTCTTCAACTTTCTCTCCAAGAACAAAACCTCAGGAAGGCTGTAGGTTGATTTGTAGCAGCATGTACGGCTCTGCAAGGCTGAGCTTTTGGCTCGGATGATCTTTTTGTTGTTGTGGACTAAGTGATGAGCATCTTCTATTCCTTGTTGGTGATCCAAGCAAAAGATTTATACACGCAAAACAATCCCAATGCTAAAGCCCTGCACTGTGTACCAGGAGGAGGGAGCCTGTCCCCCAGCATGAAGACTGAGCAATTTCAGCATCAAGGCTCCCAGGCCATGAGGTTTCAGAAACCAAGAGGCACCAGACCCAAACCACAGCTCTGCTTATTTCAGTCATGGTTTGTATGCACAGATATTTTCCATGCTGAATCAGTTTAAAAGTCACCTCCTGGGGTGACCTCCCTTTTCTGGCTCCCCTATTCCCATTCCTGAAGGAGCTGTAGGGTGCAAAGTCTGGCCCTGCTCAAGCAGTGTCTGGACTCAGTGTCCCCCAGCAGCCTTTAACCAGGAGCCACCCACACCATCACACGGACATCTCCAGCTGTCCTTCCCTGGGCACTGCTGCACAGCGAGGCCAAGGAGCGAGCCATGCCCACCACGTTTCAAACCATGAGAAAGCATGATCAACTGACACATTTATTTGTAAAACGAAGAAAAATGATGAGGAGAGAGCTGCTAAGAGTAATCTGCACAGGCAGCAGCTCTGAGCTACCTTTTCACCACTAATCATCCGTCCCCTAAAATCCTGGGCAGGCGAGACCCCAGTTCTGGGGTCACGCTGCCTGTCAGCATGCATTTTCAGCTTTGTATCTCCAGGCCAATCCAAGAGCACAAAGGATAGAGAAAGTGAACAGGCTATTGCACCGTGTCCCTTTCTCCTTTGCCATCAACTTTGCAAAGAAAGAGTGGGCAGCAAATAATCAGTGAAGGCTGATGGGGAGGGGAAACCTATCAGTCCAAACTATCATTATGTGACTTGTCTTGAAATCCTCCAAGAGATCACCAGGAATCAGTTCCAGTGCTAGAGAGTCTTCAGTGACCCTTTAGGAAGAGAACTGACCTCAGGAGCCAAGTCATAAAGCACCAGCTTTCTGTGAGCTAAATTCCAGATGTAAACAGATGTTCTCCCCAGCAGCCCTTACAAACCCTATTATACGCATCAGGCAGCACCAGCACACCGTGCAGTTATAAGCCCTTTTCCGTAAGAAGCTGGAGGGTATTGCCTGGGATCAGGAAGAATTAGTCCAGCTAGTTCCTCAAGCCAGAAAAATCAGATTTCTCTTCATACTGATTATGCATCTCCTGGTTCAGACCAGGAGTTACTGATCAGTTTGCTACACTCAACACTGCAAGGGAGGTTTAATAGTGCCAGGACAGTTTCCAGTGAATCACTTGTCCCTAATCCCACCCACCAGCACTGAACTGGGTTCTTCTCTTGGCTGTTCTAACAAAAGGGGTGATCATCCATGGGCTAAAGAGTGGGGTCTTCTCATGTGGGCAGAGGCAATGCTGACTTCACTCTATTTCTTCGTCGCTGAACAGGCAGCTCCTCTCCTTTGGGGCAGGAGCTGGGGGAAGTACTGGTGCTCAAGTACCCTCTGCAAATGGCAGCCTGAGTCCGGGCATGCCACAGGGAGACACTGACTTAATTTCTGTTTGCTCTCAGTTGCCCTGGAAGGGGAGGCTGCTAATGAGAAGTGTCCATTAATACTTGTGGTAAAGGTGGCAGCTCGGAGAGATGAAATTCTTCCAAGGCCACAGCAGCCCAGCCACTGGCCTCAGCTGGGAGTCTCCAAAGTCCTGCATTTGAACCAGAGATCACAGCACTGTGTGGAACAATCAGCTGAACTACCAGTGCCTCAGTGCACACACACAAAATTACAGCTGTAAATCCAGGGCATATGAAGCAGTGCCCAGCACCTAAATCTGGATGGACATATGCCAGGAGTGGTCAGAAATAAAGGGCTTGATGTATGGAAGGAAAGGAGATTCAATTTCACATGCAGGACCACCAGCAAAGATTCTTAGGTGGTTGTTTCCAGCTCTTAAAGAAAAGAAAGGGGCAGTAGGTTCTAGCTGAATGCTAAATAGAATAGCAAGTAGTGGAGTGATAAACGTAGCATCTCTGTAACTGCAAAAGGTTGTTCTAAAGGTCAGATCTGCATGTACTCTCCTAGCTCTGTGAATAGCTATTCCTTTCATCCACAAGTTGAGCTTTTGGCTGGGACAGGCTGAAATAAACACAGCTAAAGCTGTCCCACCCGTTATCGCTGGCAATGGCTTGGCTCCAAGAGCAGGCTCTGCCTCTGCAGATATGACACACAACATGGCAGAGGGCAACCCAAGAGGGCAGATGGCTCGCGTGGACCATCCTCACCACCAAGCCTTCATCCCTGGGCTTCAAAATGCTACAGTGTCCCTCTGCGGAGAGACAGCGATGCCGCTGTGCTCCTTGCCAACACACCCTGAGCAGAGACCTGCTGGTCAGCATCCCTTTGAAAGCACAGCCAGAAGCCAGAAGCCTTTCATTCTGTATACACTGCCCAAGGCTGTTTATCTGGAGTTAGGCCTCCTTTTCCACCTCCTGAGGTGAGATGTCAGGAAAGAAACCCTGGCAGTCCAGCCTGTATGTATTCTTTCTCTCACACTGAGTCAAAACTGAAGGGGCCCACAGCCCTGGTGGCACAGATGAACAGGTGAGGCTCGGGGTAAAACAGCCCTTCTCTTCCCATGCTTTTATGGACGTCCTGATATGGTGGCAACAAGGCACTTTAATTGGAAACTAAGAAACAAAACTAGAAGCAAATCAGTTTATTAAATGTCAAGCCAAGTCTATGTGTCCCACAGAAATGTTCCCAGGACACTGAGACATGAGCACAGGGACACTCTGGGTGGTCATTCAGGAGTAGGGTTCATGTAGCAAACAGAGGGGAGCGAGACAGTCCCTTTGGGTCTGCATGTTGCCATCATCTCCAAAGCAGCTGTCCTGCCTCCTTCACACATCAGTGCAGGGATGCTGGAGCCAGCCAGCCCTGAGATACCTGTCTCAGCAAAGCCATGCCTATGTTAATAAATAGGTGGAGGAAGGCAGATGTATTTGCAGGCTGTGCTAAACCTGATCAGCCTACACAGCAAGGTTATGCTGCTGCCATCATCTCTGGATGCCGCAGAGGGAAAGTCCTCAAACAGATGATGAAGCCATGCCCATTATAAATGGAGCATCAGGTCCAGGAACCCTCTATATCAACAATATATCTGCTAGGCTGATAGAGGTGCAGTATGCTGGGAGATGATTCCTCAGTAAAAGCAGCTCATTTTCAAGCAAAAACTTAAAAAATGTTGTAAATGACCTTAGTCTCTGCCCAGAAGAAAATATAAGCTGAAATATGGGCTTGTGTTACTAAAGAAACTAATCTTTGTTATCCTGGGAATCATCTATCCAGGGCTTGAGCCAGGAAGACCATAAAATGCTCTGATTTCTGGTGAAAGGGCCAATCCTGTAATACTCTTTTGCATCACAGGTTTCAAGAAGCAACTTTTTGTTGGTCTGTCCCGCTGTCCTATTTATAACCAGCTTATATACAATGAAAAATGTATAATTCACAGTGCTTTCTAATTAGATGTTGTAACTACAATCCTATTTCACAGCACTCTAATTTGCTCCATCACAGTATTTTAGAGTTTTGTATTAACTATATCATGCAGGACAAACTCTTCAATGATTTGAAGCCAGCAATTGTGCATCACTTTGATTTGTACATAAAGCTGATGTGAGTTCACATGGCAACATCCCCTCATGATGTCTGAAAAACTAGGATTAAAAGACACTGTTGAAGCTGTGTCCAAAGTCAGGTGTCACTTAGTCCAAAGCATGGCAACTCAAGAGCAAGCTTGCCAGGCTAGAGGATATTTTGCAATCCCAGTCACTTCTGACCTTTCTGAAAGGACTGAATTTTGAAGAGTCCATATTTGGTAGATCTCCAGAGCAATCTACATCTAAGTTTGTGGCTGACATTCAAATCTCTAAAAATGGAAATGGGCCTTTGCCACTTGAGCTTGAAGATTATTCATTGTAGAGGGAAAGATCATGGGAGTAACTGGACTAATGTAGTTAAGCAAATATGACAGGATTAGCACAGGGCAGGATTAGACATTCCCCATTAACACACTGGCATGTGCAATAGCAGAAGAGGTGTGGGCTGATTCTCTGCCTTATTGTAAGTGACTATGTGTGTACAGCTGCTCATCTTGTCTGTGCAGATCAGATAACCACTTTGGCTCAATAAGAAACTCCTTAGTAGGTGTGAACTCCAAAGATTTGTTAAATGCAGTGGCAAAATCAGTCACTGTTTTTCCATACATATTTTAACCTTGGACCTCTGATTTGCTCTTTGCAAGTGTTTATTAAAAACAAAAACAAAACCCCCACAAACAACAAAACAAAAAACCCAAACACTTTTTCCTGTTATTCACTGAGTGAAAAAACACAGTAAGACTGTAGAGTCTCTGTGATATTTTCAGGAGCTGTTCTTAGCTATCTGTTTAGCTTAAGAGTTCCAGCTTGGGAAAAACAACAATTTCTAAAAATGTTCTATATCTGCCTTTGCCTCCACCTCTCTCTTAAAGACCGAAACCGTTGAAATCCTGCAGATGTGTGTTAACACAGCACAATTGGTCTTGCCAAGCTTCTTCATTAAGAGAGCAGCAGCTCTAGGTTAGGGCCTTAGCTGAACTGTTGGAAGAAAACAGCAAGAAGGTGACAGAGGATTGTCTCTCCCTCTCCCCTCTCTTCTCCCAGGTGCCTGTGCCCCAGCCAAGCCAGGCATGAACATCCCGATGCAGAGGGATGATCCTCAGCCTGAGTGCATCCAACTCCCTTAAAGTCAGTCTGGCCCCAAGGATTGTTTTGCTGTTTTACAACAGAACAAATAGAGCAACATTTCATAACGTTCTAATGAGGCACATCGAGGAATACCCAGGAGACAGAGACAATATCAGTGTTCCTTGGCACGGAGAGAAAATCAAAGGCATTTGTTTGTTATCTGAAATGTCGATCTGTGTTCCTTTCAGTGGTGGGCAGACATTTTTATAGTGTAGGTTCCTGGAAATACTCAGATGTCACTGTCAGTGTGTTCTAAGAGCGCTATTTATTTTCAGATGTACCTATGAAAACTAAGACTGAAGCATGAAAATACCCAAAGCCATTACAGGATTATTAAGTTTTGAGCAGCATTTTGCACTCTGTATGGCCCCAAAAGACCTAACATTTGTGGACCTGTTCTTCTCATTGAATGGGAGTTTTATCATTGACTTAGGGAAGCCCAAGTGAGAGAGGATTCTTTGCCTACTACATCATCCAGGGTACACCCACCCCAGCAGAGATCAAACTGAAAAGACACCAATTATATCTGGGCAGGGCATTAATGAAACATCATCTGTCTTATAAGAGTGAACATTTGGGAGCAACTGGTCTCAATCTCTGCTTGATAGGTCAGAGTTTAAACCAGTACCATTAAGAGGCATCACTGCAGCTATGCACATCCCACGGCATTATAGTGCAACACAGCTCACGAGCATCAGATCTACCAGTGTCCCAGTATCAGCCCCTTCCTGGGATCCAGCAGGGTCCACATCTGGCAGCCAAGGACATCTCTCTGAGCACTATCATCACCCTCCAGCCTTCAGGAAAGGAGCGGTACCTCTGTGTTGTGACAGCTGCTGAAGTTTTACCTACGATCCTGATGGTGCCTTTAGGGGATTAATCATAGAATTGGAAGGGACCCATGAGGATCTTCATGTCCAACACCTTGCTCCTCACAGGATGACTTAAATCTAAATCATATGACTAAGAATATGCTGTTCATTCCATCAAGCTTGGTACTTTTTTTGAAATTTGGACACTCGTTAAGCATCTTCCACTTCTCTAGCCTTGGTAATCAGAGGCATACCCCAAAGGCAAATTACTGATGTCAGAATACCTTTGGAGTCTGTCTCAAGCTCATGCTGAAACAAGGGCTGGGACTAGTACTGGATGCATTTGCCGGGAGGAGCTGACAGCAGGTGACCTCAGATGAGTCACTTCAGCTTTAGGCTCAGCAGGCTCTTGAGATCTGCCCCTCAAGAAAGCAGCAGGGACAGACTGGGCTTCTTCTCCTCACCCTCGCTGGCAGAGGGGTATTTGCCAGTCTGGTGTAGCTGCTGTTAGAGGTGGTAAGGGGAGTGTTTGCTGCCGTGGGAGTCTCAAAGGAGACGTGCTGCAGGGTGGGCGTATCCAGGTTGGCTGATCAGAGGGAAGAATAGAAGCCCAGGGACGCTGAGTGAGATGACCTATTCTTCAGAGCAACTGAAAACACCCTCTTTAAGCCCTTGCACAGTAAATGCTGCTGTATTACTAAGAAGGGAGGTGATTGGAAGGTATTACCCCATTAAAGGAAGTACATCTCCTGCAAAAAGTGTTCCTGAGCAAGTAATGCTTTTCTGCTAAGGTTGACCTTGACAGAGATTTCTCCATTCTCATTTGGATCTGGGAAGCAAGTATGTTAATAAACTCACTGCTGAGAAACTTAATGTTATTCTGTACACTCTACTCACTCTGGAAGCCCAATCAAGCATAAGAGAACAAGGATTTTTTTGTCTTTTTTAATACTATTTTTTTCTGAATGTCACTATTTTAAAAAAACAGCAGATGAAATAGCACCCCACCCCTCACCCCTCCACACTAAAGCCAAAATTATCTCAATTAGGTCAGTTATGTTCATTGTGGTTTCTCCAATTAAAAAGCTATCATCCTTCAGGATTGTAATCATCCATCCATCAGGACTCTATCAGCCATCCAGCTTATAAAAATGAGCACTCTTCTGTTATTTTTGAGGACACACAGGCTGTTCCACAAGATCAGCTCGTGCCCACTGTTTCAGAATGCCTCTGCAAGAGATTGAAAAAAAAGGAGAAAAGTGGTTAAAAAAAGCAGTTCAGACATTAACAATGTCATGGCAACAGCAAATTAGAGCCTCAAAAGCAGAGCTCAGCTTGGGAAGGTTTAGGGAGTCACTGCACTGCAGGACTGAATGAAATATTCAGCACATAAAAGAGGTCCCCAAATGTGTTTTTTTTTATTTGGGATAATGACGCCAAGCTGACTGCTATTTATGTATACTTTTGCCTAACCATCGATTTTTTTCCTGCAAAAGATTTTAAAATAGTATACTTGTCAGGTAATCGCAGGTCTATTTTGATTCTTGGGGAACTTTGGCATTTGGAAGTGTAATCATAAACATCAGCTTTTGCTCAAGCAGAAAGCTACTGTTGTAGGAAAAACTGACAGAAGGAAAAATTGAGCACTTGGGGAAAAGTTACGCAGCAAGAGATTCTGTGTGTTGAGTAAGATGATGTAACGTGAGGTGACAGCCTGACCCATAACCAATAGTGAGGTATGCAGTCTCAATTTCTGTGTTTTCACCTAATGCTGTGCAGGGGTGCAAGCAGACAATAAACCTCCTTTGCTATGTCTTTTCCCTTGACACCCTATAGCTTCTCTTCTAGGTCTTTTCAGGCTTTTTCTTCCCCATGAAATCAATCATGTCAAGCTGTCCAAGTATCTAGTGGCCATTCCCACCTCCCATAAGCTTTGCTTGCCTGATCTTTACTGCAAGTTTCATTCTAGTGCTTACTCTCTTGATTGTATTAACTAGCCATGGCCAGTACCAGTAATGGGATGGGATCAGGGGGGAAAAAACCTGCATTGCAAAAAATATGCTTTAAGTTATGGCGGGGAGAGAAAAAGACCAGCAGAGTATGTTCTGTACACTGTAGAAGACTCAGAAGTAAAACTACACAATATTTATTCGTCTTGGGTTTGTATCCTTCTTTCTGACTTTTGTGCTCTGCATCTCTTAACTTTATTCACCTTTCCCCTTTTCCTTTACTGTACTAGCTTGGGAGCTTGAAATAAGGTTTGAAATACCTTTGTCTTTGTAAGTGGTATCTCATGGAACATCCCATGCTAGTGGTCCACAGGGTCACTGCTACCATTTCCAAACTCATCTGTCTGTTACTGTGTGGGAAAGTCTCTGAGCCTCTGAGGCAATATTTGCCCGTTCAGTTGCCACATCCTGAGATTCTCCTGCCTTTGAAGATGCCGGGTTTCTTTTAGCTAAGTCTCCACTTCCCATTACTCCTTAAACTCTTTCAAATAGTTTCTCACAGTGCTGGAATCTTCTGGTTTTGAACTTGACCTTAAAGTGAAATTTCATATAGTGCTTAGACATGCACGCCCTGAGTTGTAGAGGTCAGGTCAGTTTGGAGCTGTGAACTTTCCCATTATATTTCAGGCCAAGCCTCAGTGACTCAGTACCAACAAGTAACAAGCCTTGCACCCTTCATACACAGGCATTGAAAGAGAGCAGCTTAGTAGGATTTAAATGTTACAGGCTTTTATGGTTTGTCAGCTGGGAACTCCTGATACCTGGATCCAAATCCACTGCCCTTTGTACCACTGGACAGGCTGGGAAGCACCTAGGGTTTGGATCAGTCAGTTCTGGAGCTGCCACTGAGCAAGAGTGGAAGCTGTTAGTTGTTTGTGCAATTACACTTAAGTGAGATAAAGAGGACTTTCAGACTGTACAATGCTCTAAACTGGGGCCCAGCTATTCAAAATCTGCTATTTCTTCCACGATCCCTGTGGCACCAACTGTGGTTACCACTGGCACTCTGAGCATCACCGTGGGGTTGTGTGATGGAGGGGGTTTGTGGCTGGATCTGACCAGTGGGTTGCTGAACAGCCTTAGGGTGGCAAGTCAGCTTTGCACTTCCAGAAGGTGACCAGGGAAGCAGCACATACACAGAGCAGGATCTGAATAGTATAAATAAGTGCAAAACCTAGCTGCAAAGAGGAACAAAAGGTGTTCAGGAATCAAAGTCGGAGGAGTTCCCAAGGGTCCAACCTCCAAGTTTATGGTGCAGTTTGCCATTTTCCACTTCCTTAGGAACTTCAAAAAAAGCAATACAAGGGCTTAGATTTCACACTTCATCGGTTTCCCTCTCCTCCGTGGCTGACATCCTGACTGCTCTCAGTTCCGGGAACCATGAAACCAGAAGTTCCTCCTACATTGCTGCAACACCCAAGCAGTTGAGCCAGAAAAACCTTTATTGTGAAGGTGATAGGGCTTATTTCTCTTCACAAGAAAAGTATCTTAAAGCCATGACCTGTCTCCCGGTGTGCTTTGAGAGGGGACACAAAGCTGCCTCCAGACAAACAGGTGGCTGGAGAGGAGCAGTCACTTTGCAGACGGAATTGACCAGGGGCAGATAACTTGGGTAACCCTTATAAAGTGAGCATTTTTTCCTCTCTGGATTTAGAGAGGTGACTATTTTGGAGCATCTGTTGCATGCAGGTAGAGGCTAAAAGGATTGGAAGAGAAGGATGATAGTGAAAGGAAAGAAAATACATCAGCTGTATCCCTCCAACTTGCAACTTGGTTGCTTATCAACAGCTCCATCTTAAAGAGAATAACTCCTGTCAGGAGCTTCAGAGCCCCTCTGTATTCTGCTAATCTCCTGTTATTGCTTGTCAGAAGCCCCTTAAACCACAGTATGGATTTTCTAACAGAAGCTCTAATTGCTGCATTTGAACATGATGTATCCTCTCCAGTACACAGAGCACGTGAGTTATTTTAGACAGCAACAGAGGTGTGCTTTCCTTGCATCTGCTCAGCCCTCCAGCATCCTGCATTTCTCAGTCCCCCAGAGCAAAAGGCCCTTGGTACAGCAGTCTCTCCATTTATGTGGCTCTGCCAACCATCATTAGCAGGTGAGTAGTACTGGCTATGTAATTACCTGATGAAGAGTTTCCCCACAGGGCTAGGCCCAAAATATTTGAGAGAATATCTTTAGGCTGAGACTTTCTGTAGTTGTTACCGGTTGTGAGCGCAGGGTCTGCTCCCCAGCCTGCCTGACTCTGATGTGCGTTCACCCACAGACACGATTCCTGGATCCCACACCTCTCTGTCCAACTTGGTTGTGCTGGTAGAGGAAACATCTGTTGCTTTGTTAGCGCTTGTTCATCTGCCTTTCCCATTGCTATTCCTTCAATAAGCCTGCAAGGTTATGGAAGGGGGTTCAGTGCTTTGTTTTAGTGTGAGGTGTGTATTTGCACAAGGTTCAGCCAGCCGTTGTGCCTGCGCTCGTGTGCCCGGTGGAGCTGCACACAGTAGTGCTCCCTGGTGTATGTGCTGCCCAGTAACTTAGGAGTGTTTATCTTTATGAGGCTCCCCAGGAATGTATGAGGAATGAATGCAACTTAGGCCATCACAGCGGTATGTTCCCCTGACATTTTCTTGGAAAAGGAAGGTTGCTGTGTGAACTGCATGGGGGAAGAGCTGGCTCTGGGTACAGACACATCCCTGGTGCTGCCCAGGGTGTGATGTTACACATATCACTCTGGAAAGCAATTTGCTGTTGGGAGCACCCTTTCCCTCCATCACTTCTTCGTCATCGCCTCCAAACCACCTACAACTCCATAGCTTTACCTACCTTTCAAAAATTCCTGTCAGGCTAGATTTTCATCAGCATCTTTGAGAAGAAGGGGCTGCCAACCTCACTGTCACCCCATGTGCGTCTCAAAGCTACAGAGTCTTCTCTTCTTTCCCTCCCACAAGACCTGGTACCAACAGTGGCCAGGGAACCTGAGCAGCCCAGGAGCTCTCCTGGCCCTACACCATGGTTCTCACCCTTTGAGGATGCTGTGGACTGTTAAACAACTACAGAGCTCCTTCTCTTTGCCCATCTCACGCTTGAAATGTTGTAGATGGAGAAAGCAGGAGGCAAAAGGAATGTTTTCTTCCCAGTAACATGTAGGTAGCATCACCAATGCATTGCTGAAAGCTGAAGCCGAGGATTGCTTCCTATCCCCACAGCAAAACCACTCAGGGCTACACTTGGGGTGTTCACCATCAGGGCGAGAGCATTTGTTGCTACTTAAAACCTACCTGATGGACAGAATTAGCACAGAATTTCTGGTCCTTATAGCAGAAAGAGCTGTTACTAAGGAATTGCCTACACATTTCTGGGTCTCCAGATGAACGTGTCCACAACTCTGTAACCCTTTAACTTTGACATAGTGGTTGTGCATAGTGTGGAAATGACCACTGAGGCCAGCAGTGGCAAGTGGCACATGGCAGCTGGAGTTAGCTGGCCTCTTGGTCTTCTGTTACTGTTCAAGGATAAACTTTCCTTCATCTTGCTGTCTGACATGAGCACGCTCTGAATGATGGACAGGAAACTGATATTTTTGGACATTTTAATCATCAAAACAAATCAGAGCCATTTTTTCCTGCACATCCAAGTGATTGAATTTAAAAACAACTCCCCGTCCCCTGGATGGAAGGAGCTGAGCTAATGCCAGCGCATGCACTCTATCCAATTTTTTTTATTTCCCTGCAAGTAATCTGTCTAAAGATGAAACCTTCTCAAAATCCCACAATTTTCAGGGAAAGTGGTTCTGCTAGAATTTTTGACAGTGAAAAACTGAGCAGAAGAGTTTGAATATCTTAATTTTTCTACATAGCAATATCAATGCTTAATTGATAAGTGGAAGTGAGAGGAAAATTAAAATTAAAGGAAAAAAAATAATATTTTGCCATTAGCGCAAACATTTGATATTGCTGAAGTGAGAGAATGGGGAGAGCATGGGGAGAACCACCTGCCAAAATCTGCTGACACATTTGTTTTGCAATAACCAGTGTAACTTCTTGTCGTGGCACTGAGGAGAAACCCCAGCATCCAGCTGGCTCTGATGGACATGGGATTGGCAAAGCCAAATAGATATCTCACATCAAAAAAGAAAAAAAAAAAAAGAAGCCTGAATTAGTGTGAACATCATCTCTCCCACCACACCTAAGCTGATGAGAGCGATGAGTGATCACCTTCTTTGCAAGTGTTGACTGCAGTTCCATGAAGAGGTTGGTGGCACCCACGTAGGCAGTGTGAGAACAGCCCCTGCTCCCCTCCTCTGCAGGGGAGAGTCCTGGATGCAGAATGTGCTTGGCACTGCTTGTTCTTCCCAGGAAAGCAGATCCTTCATCTGGCACCTGAGCCTCTCGGAGCGGGTTGCAGCCGTGCTTCCTACCCAGCATCTGTCTCCTAGTCCTGCAGATGGGCACGCTCCAACCTTCATATCACGCATTCCTGTTGCCTTGACTTTTGATGGAAGAAGGTATCACAGAGACCCAGAGAAGTGGGCTCCTGGGCTCTCATTCTCCTCTCATGTATTTTAATGTGAGCAGGAGTGATTTTACTAAAGCCACTGGAGGTGCAAACTGTGAGAGAGAGGAAACAGGACCCCTCCATCTATATCCTTATCAGGGTTGGAGATGTTCACCTTTGATTAGACAGATGGTGAACAAGAGGCAATGGTGGAAAGTGTCAGTGAAGAGACAAGAAACATGCTTGGAAGGAAAGAAAGAATAATTAAACAAGGGGTGAAGGCAGGCGTCTATTGTACTTCTGGAAATGCTTCCGAGCTTGAAAGCATCTGAAGTACGGGAAAAACTGAGTGTTGTCATGGTCCCAGGAGAGAGGGGCACAGTTCTAAAACTATGTGAACTTCAGAGAAGTGCAAGCATCTGTTATGGATATGAAGCCTATATTTTATTTTATTTTTAATTAAAAGGATATTTTGAATTTTTCCCACTAGCTTCTTCATTTCATTCACCAATCTAGTCAGAAATCAGCTTCTGGACCGGGAGAATAACTCAATGGGAAAACACTAATGAATCTCTGAAATTAAGCTCTCCATTGGAAACATGGGACAAATACAGCACACAGGGACTTCAGCACAGGGGAGATGCAGCCGGTGGGGCACAAAGCTACTCTGCCATGGGCATGTTACTCCCCACTCTGTCCCTGAGTATTGGAAGATACCCCGAGTGTGTCTTCCAGGAGGGAAAAGCCTGGCATTTCTCTTCTGCATGAAATGCCGCCTGGTCTGTGGGGCCCGCTGGGAGCAGCGTGCCTGTGCTGAGACGTCAGTAACTTTCCACGTCAGCTCCATGAGCACAATTCCTGTGCATAACTGTCTGAGCATCTTTACTCTCTGAAGATCTCTGTGATTTCAGCCGCTTCCTTTGACGATATAAATAATATGGTCTATTCTTAGCTCCACAGCAGTATATTCAAATCTTTATCTAAATTCTGCAGAATTTTCCATTTCAGATGTTTGGGCTTCCAGAGGCAGACTGCTGCTTATCCCATGCATGCCATTATTCCTTTGACACATGATCCGAAAATTCAATTATCAGACCAATTACTGATTTTTTCTGAAATTTACAAGGAAAACATTAAAGTTTGATTAAGTGAGAATTCCCACTGGACTGATCAGCAGAGAGACCAAAATTAAATTGTGTTTTTAATAACTTCATCCTGTTGCAAAACTTAAGGTATGAATGTGAAAGCCCATTGCCAAAAAACCAAAATTCTGAACTCGGAGACATTCAGAGACCCTCAGCAGAACTCTGAAAGGTGTCTTTCACTCATCATAAAAATGAGTACATGCTGCTTTAATGCCAGAGCAGGGCCAGGCCAGTGGTGTCAGAGGTGCCTTTCCAGCAGCAGCACTGGGAGTCAATGCTTCATATGAATTATACATGCAGCTGAACCTAAGCAGAAACAAGATGGGGCCCTAACCTTTGGTGTTACAGGGTGCTGAACAGCATCACGTGGAGGAGCAAAGCAACAAGAAAACAACCACTTCTTATCTGAAGATGGATTCACAGCAAAATCATATGGCACCATCATCCCATGGTAACTCAGGAGATCTGGGCCGCTCCAGGCATCAGTCATAGATGCCTTGCACCAGAGTCAGGAGAATGCTGGCCATGATGGGCATCTCCAAAATGCTAGTAGGGGTTACTGGTTGTGAGGCACATGCTCCTTGGAGACACTTTTGCATAAGAGTTTATCCCTTACAGCTCCCTGTGATACAAACCCAGGCCATTATGGGCAGATAAACATCTTCCTAGCTGTGCCCTCCCGAAGATTGGACTGACATCTGAAAATACAGAGAAGTGGTCACAGCACCAAGCGTGGCAGAGTTCAAGAAGCATTTGGACAATACTCTCAGGCAGATGGTGTGAATCTTGGGGAGGGTTCTGTGCAGGGCCAGGAGTTGGACTCGATAATCCTTGTGGGTCCCCTCCAACTTGGCATATTCTGTGGTTCTGTGATTCTGTGAATTTACAGGTGTAAAAAAGCAAATTCATTTTAAACATTTACTTGAGGAACAGATGAATCAGTAAAGAGTAAAGGACAGAGGTGCAGATATCTACAGTTGCATCATCAGTGAAATGATTGAAATCAGCTTAGAAACTCTGAGCTCTGCCAGCTGCTGCTGTACAAGCTTAGTAGGAAGACACAGCCTGCACAAGGTCTCCCTTTGGACCTTCTGCCTTCTCTGAGTCCTTTCACTACTCAGAACTGTGTTTCCTAACAGGGTTGAAGGTGTTTTCCTGTACTGATGACACAAAAGTGTTTAGAGAAAGTAGGGAATTTACTAAAGGGGGTGGAAATGTTTGAATTCAGTAAGAGATGTTAATGTGAGGGGAACACACGTCCTTCAGCAGCTGTGAAGCTCTTTGCATTTGCACTGTGGTACTCAGTGTCTGGGTACAGGGGCTTTCATTCTCCCAATTTTCCCCATCTCCATAATATCGCTCCATCTCCCAGCATGACAATGAGGAGTAAGGAAAAGCACAGAAAAGCCTTTTAACCTTCAGTCTCCATCAAATCAGAATTTCCTGATGATGCATAATGCATAAGCACTTAGTGTGTTCTGCATGTGGAGGGGTTAATGAGTGAAACGAATTGTGTAGTGGCAGGGCCTGATTCCTTTGGAAAGCTCCTCTCCCCTTCCAGAGCCTCTGGATTCATCTTTCTTAAATAAACGCACTTCAGAAATCTTTTGGAGTGTAAATAAGTCAGGGCAGCAGCAAGAAAGCAATTGCCAGTGAATAATTTGTAGAGCCGCTTGCAGCTGGCCTGTCCTCCTGGGGCCAGACCTGCTGGTTGGCAATGCCCTGTTTATACCTTGATGATCTTGGTGCATAAGCTCCCTCATTTAAAGAGGTTTCCATGATCCCCACTCATTTTTTATCTCCACCCTCCCTCCCTTTTTGAGCTGTAATCGCCAAGACACTGTTGACTGCAAGTACTTCAAACAATAACCTTCTGAATGATTTAGCAATGCAGCTCCTTCAATAACAGGTTCTTCTTGGATGAAATACATTCACATTTATGTAGGACAGAGGTTTTGGAATGCTATTAAATTTACATGGTGAGCTGGCAGAGCAGCCATCTTCATCTGATATGAAGAATGGGAAAAATAGCCTCTTCACAGTAGCAGGGAAATGTTTATGAACACAGAAAATTCCTGCCAGTGTTCATTACCCCAGCTGGGGGATGAGCATCGTTCACATTGAAATGGAAAAGCTTGTTAAATTGTGAGTCCATCAGGCTGTCTTGGAGGGTGGGGTTGGTCATCCATGGGTGTTTTTCAATTGTTTGACAAGGCCCTCATGTTGGTGGGGGCTTTGTAAAGCTTCTCATAGAAATGAAGAAGAGAAAGAACACATGCTGGGATGCAGTGAGAGTGGGTAGAGATACTATATCACACAAACTCTGGTTTGGGTATGGATGGGTGGGTGAAAGTAGCATGGCTAAAGGTGAGGAGAAGGGAATTAGCACTCTTACAGAGCAGGCAAAGCTTGGTCCAGCACGCAGATATCAGACAGAGAAGGGCACCAGCACCTGATACCACAGTTCAGAAGGATGCTCGCTGTAGAACACTGTTCCTTAGGAGTATGTTATCCCTAACCCAGCAACATGCAGGGTTCACAGGTGAATTTTGAAGGCAAGACTCACCAGACCCATGACAATAAACAGAAACTGGGTTGATGAAATATTGCCTGCTGTAGACCATGACCCCTTCGGCTAAGACTCTGGAGGAAGGACAAAAGCTCATCTCTCAGACCTTCAGCAGCCAGTGGTACAGGTGCAGCCAGACCTGAGAGCAGAAGTAGTTTGTATGAAGCTAAAGAATGAGCCAAAACACAGGCAGTGTGGGGCCTGGCTGCAGTGCAGGGATGATGGGCTGTGATGGAGGGGAACATGGACCCACAAGTGGCATGTCCCCACTTTACCCCCTGTGTCAGGACTGGGAGCAGAGCTGCTGGAAAGCTCCTGTGCCACTTCCAGATCACAGCAGGGCATGGTCATCAAAGACCCAGCACCATGGTGCTGCAGAGGAGGGACATATGGGGTAACCAGGAGACTGAGTTCAGCACAAGCACAGGTTCATCAGGAGCAGCTTTGCTGACCCCTCTGTGATATGGCACCAGCACCATTGCTCACACTGACCAGCCCCACATGTATTTGCTGTGTCTGGGTTTGGGGAGCACTGTGCTGATCACCAGCTCAGCCCCATGGCACTGTTCCCTGGATCACGAGTACTATGTTGGTCACACCACCAGCCTGAAGTTTGTTTGGAATGGCAGTGCTAAGGCTGTCCCCTCCTCCAGCAACTCCAGCCAATCCAGCATCAGTGTACACAAGGACAGATTGCTGGGGCAGGCTTTCCAGTGAGGGGGAAGAGCATCAGGGGAGGAATGCAGGGCTGCTGAGCATACCACACCCTTCTTCACCTTGGAGCTGTCCTGCTTCTCCCTTCAATATGAGGGGCTCCTGTTGGCAGGAGAGATGCAACCCTGAGCAGCTGAGCGCCCATGACCTTTGAAAGGCCTGTGGCGCTTCTTTACAAGAGCAGAGAGACATTTGCAGCGACACCATGGCCGACTTCCAAAGTGTGCAGATTACTTTTTGCCTCCTTAAATATTCTTTGCGGTGTCCATGAGCTCTAGAAATGCCAAAAGCACTGGAGCAGCTCCAGCTGAAACAGATAACGTGGTGTTACTCAGTTGGCAAAGCAACGTTTTCACCTCCCATCCTAAACTGTTGTGTGTGGTAACCGGGCTGTTCAATAACCCCTACGTTTAACCCCAGCAGTGGCTGCCCCCCAGTAACTGGCACAGTGGTAGCTCTGTGGTAAATAAGCAGTTGGAAGTTAGAAGTAGTATGAAAACATACAATACCTTTATAAAGCTCACTGGGCTGTAGGTGGCAAATAACTTCAGCAATTCCCAAATGGCCTCAAAACACAGCGGCTGCAGAGGCAAATTAGTCATTTTATGCTCTAAATACTTAATGTCAGTGCTAAAAATGAAGAGATGGAGGAATGTCGTGGAGAAGCGGATCAGGACACAGCCAAAAACAAACCCCATCCTCATCTGGTATAACTCGGTGTGGAGCAGCAGCAGAACCAACGTAGCGATGCTGGTTGACAGTCTCTGCCCAGCCAGTTACGTGAGCATCGCTGACCGAGCAGCGCTATGGGACAGCGACCCATATTCAGTTCAAATATTGATACTGAGTAACAACAGTCTCCCTCTTGTTTCTGACCATGCAGAGTTTGAAAGAGAGGCCAAAAAGATGACTTCAAAGGTACTGCCCACTGACAGACCAGGGGATGTGAAAGGCACAGCATGAGGCTTTTCTGCTTGTGTGGGAAATAAGGAGCGAAGAGATAGGAAGCTGGCATTGCAGAACGGAATTTTAAAAAAAAATAAAATAAAGGAGTAACAAGTACAGGCTGTGGTGTGCCTTGAGAGGGATCAGTGAGGCAGCTTTCAGGCCAGGCTAACTGAGGCAGCAGTAATGCGGACCGGGAGCGGCGGAGCCCATGGCTCTCAGCCTGGGATAGGCAGAGCAGGAGCTGCTCGGAGCTGACCGGTCCGGCCGGCGGGTATTGTATCCGCGGGCTTTGAGCTGGGAACAGAGCCTGGTACTTGGGCTCTTTTCCTTGTTTGATTAGCTCCTTTTCCTTTGGCAGCTGAAAGGACACTTGGCAGCACCAGGGCTTCGCATCTTGTTGAGCTGAATAGGAGGGAGCAGTGTTTTGGCAGGGACAAAAGAACATACCACTGCTCCATCAATGGCCTCATTACTGAGTGCTGTGGCTCACAAGGAGTGGCAAGGAGCGAAGGAGAGCTTGCTTCTGGTAGGCAAACATGGGCTGGAAATGCATTTCCAGCTTGACCTATTACTCTGAAGATATCAGCTCAAAGGCAAGTTGAAAGCTTGACAGTTTTTATCTGCAGCGGAGATGTAAGCGTGTATTGTCTATCCCTGGCTGAGGGTCTGGAAGCCAGCCTGAGTGTGTGTGTCTGTCGAGACCAAGCCAGTGAGCTAAGCCATCTGAAACAGGAGAGTGGCAGAGAAAATGAAGGGGCAGACAGATTTTCAGGAAGGAGTTGGAGTGCCCTGACTGCTCAATGGGTGCTCATCACCTGGTCATGTTAGGACCAAGGGTAACAGCTGTATTGTCTCCTGTTCAGGCCTCTTGAAAAACTCAAACACAAGACAGCTGCCAGCAAATACTCTGAAGAAGTAGCAGGTCACCCAGCTGGCTGTGTTTTAGCTCTAATTTATTCTATAAATTCATTATAGTATAAATCAATGCTATTTATTCATTCAGACATAATGACAAGACTGCCCATGCAGATGCCATTACTTACCTGAGCAGATACATTTTTAAAGACATCTAGGTGAGAATTTTAACAAGCCAATAATAATGTATCTGCAAAGTCTACTTTCTCTATCATTATGTCCAAGCGATGGGATTTTCGGGGACATTCATTGTTCCCTGTTGCTAACAATTTACAGCCAAGCCTGGTGTGAATCAGGTTGGGTCAATACGAAGTGCTTTGGAAAATCCTAACTTCTATATTAATATTCTAAACTATTTTGAGAGCCAGGTATAGAGAGGGTGGCACAAACCACACAATATATGTCATGGTTGAGTGGGGCTGAGCACTTTGAAAATGGTCCAAGAGTATTTGTAAGTGAAAACTTGATGCTGTCTGCAGGAATCTTTTCATGTAGAAGCTATGTAGGGATGAAAGTTATGGCAGCAGAAGGTGATCCAGGAACACTGCAAAGGAGTTTAGGGCAGAAAATTATCAATTGTACAATACTCTTGGTTGATACTTGTAAGAAAGACATACTGGGGACAAGAGGGTAAAATGGCTATGGGGGGGTTGATGCAAATATCCAAGTTCCATGCTTTCCTGCTTCTTAAAATCAAGTCTCATCTCTGCTGGTCCATCCTCAAGCCTCAGGAGCTCCCTGTCATCCAGGTTTGCCCCCACTGAATGTCCACGGGGAAGAGGGGGAGCAGAGTGACCCATCAGACTGGTCATGCCCAGCTTTTCCAACAGCTCATGCCTCCTGGCCCTGCACTCTGCAGCCAGTGGCCACAGGTGCCCGACTGCTTTGCCTGAGTCGAGGGGGGGTGGCAAACCAGCACTGCCCATTGCATCCCCAGCCGGGTGTAGGCTCTGGGTGGAGGAGATGAGGTGACAGCAGACAGGCCAGCTGTACTTCCCTGCAGGCAGACTTCATGTGGCAGCCCTCCAGCTCTGGGCAGGGCTGTAGGGGCTAAATTCCAGCCTTGCTTCTCCAGGGCAATTTCAGAGGAATTCCCTGGAGTTAAGCTAAATTTAAAATGGTTTCAAGGAGGAGGAGTGAGAAGCAAACCTCATCCTCTCAAAACTTGCTCAGATAGAGGCTCTGCTCGGCATACCAAGATGAATAATAAATAGCAGTCATCCATCCATGTGGATGGATTGGTTCTGCCCACAGCAGAGAGTGTGAAAAAAAAAAAAGTGTGAGGGGAACATTTCCCAGCAGCTGTCCCTCTGGAAACCTCTTGCTCACATGGTATTGATTGAGGGAAGGTACAAAGAAAAGACATTAGTTAAATAAAATGTTTTAACATCAGACAGGACATCGATGGTTGCATTGTTCATAATCCCAAAGAGTCTTTGAGGAAAAGGAGAGGGAGAGCTTGAGCTTGAGACTGGCTCCAGCCCAGGACAGAGACCAGCATCAACACACCCTGATGTCCTCCATCACTCCTGGCCACCCCAGGGAAATACTCGGGCTCCCTCCTCCACCCTTTCCCATGCCAGGAACCCATTCCTAAGCACGTTTGAGCTCCCTGTTGGTTGTGCTGCTGACAAGCTCCTGACCCAATGCCTGTCAGGTTCCCAGGGCATCCATGCCACCTCCTGGGACACAGAGGAAAAGCTCCAGCAGCTCACTTAGCATTATGATGCTCAGCTTTTAGGCATTCCCGTGAGACATGAGGGAGAGGAAAGGCAGGAGCAGTGCATCTGCAGGCAGGCATCTCGGTGGGCACTGGGGAGGCTCTCTCTTCCCTGCTGATATCAATCCCATAAATGATCCCGGAGGCATTTGCCTGCGACAGTCACTTACATAAGGGCAACTTGCACATTAGATGCACCGTGGTGGAGTCCCAGACCTGCTCACCCACCCTCTTTGAGGGAGGATGCTGTCAGACAGGGGCCATGGGTGTCACAAATGGGACTTGGAGGGCAGAGGGAGCTGTGCTTTCCCTCTGCCTGATGCTCTAAGTCTACTATCTGGGCAGCCAGCCCGAAAGGCCGTAAGAGCAAAACCGTCTTGCAGCAGTGCACTGGACATACTGGAAAATGGGTGAAAACACATCCCTTTCTTACTGGGAAGAGCTGGAGGGATGCTCTGTTTCTCTGGCACTGCCCTGCACTGTGGAGGGAGGAGGCAGCTCTGGCAGTGGGAATCTGGGGTGGCCAAAATCGATAGTGAGTTGCAGCCCTGGCTGGGGAGCTCCTGGGACCGGGAAAGGCTCTGCCTCGGACAATGGATTATTTTTAACTAGCTCAAATCTTCAAACACTGTAGCTTAAAAAGGGGGGGAAAGAAAAGAATAGCTGATTTGTGCAAGCTCCCCTGCTCCCATTAAGTCGGTGGAAGTGATGTTCTGCATTTCAATGGGGGCAGGACTGAGCTTCTCATGAGATAAATTGCACCCTGTCCCTTTGCATGCTCTGTGCAGCTAGTCCTGGCTTGCTCAGCTTTGCTCTTTCCTGGCCCCCCTACGAACACCCCTCCCTCCCTGAAATGCTCCCCAGCAGATTTTTTTGTTGTTGTTGTCATTTAGCTATTCATTTTCCATAGGCTGCCTTCATTCCCGTGGCCTTTTGCAGCTAGGAGACAAGATGTTGCCTTGGAAACAAAGCCCCTTAGATGTTTGGAGTCTCTGGGATTGCTCTGTCTGCTCCCAAATACTTTTAGGTTATTTTTATTAACCACACAAAGATGCAGCAGGCTCATAGCCAAGGCAGAAAGTAGCCTTGGGAGGTGGAGGGAAGGCGAGCATCTTACTGGCATCGCTCGCTCCTCTGTGGATATTTTTTTGTGATGCACCACGGGCTGAATGCCTGTGAGAGAAATGGCATCTCCAGAGAGAGCTGCACAGGCAGGGCTGTTCCTGGGGCTGGGATGGCTGCAGGCAGACAGAGCTGCAGTAGCGCCAGGGAGAGAAAAAGCTGAAGTAACTGAGAAGGGAAGATAAAGAGGAGCTAGGAATGGCAGACATTCGGGTTTCCTGGGATTTCTCACTTTCCACTGACTGTCCGTGCCACGGAGGGACCCACCACACTCTGCTGCCAAGATATAGAGGCTATAGGCCTGGTCTGCTTATTTTAGAGGAAATCAGATTTCCAGACCCATTAGGCAACTGTGAAAGTCTCTGCTCCAAGTTTTATTGGCTGTTTGGCTCTGTGCCACCAGTCGAGTGAGGGGCAGCACAAACAGACCCCAGGCCTGAGCTTTGCTCCCATTTTGGCACCTGGAGCACACTGGCTCCCTCTGCCCCAAATCTGTCTGCAGGAGAGGTCTGACCTCTTCTGCAGGGCAACTCTGGGAGGCAGTCAGAGGCTTATCCACAGGCATCACTGCAGGACACTGCCAAATCCCAATCCCAATCCAGAAAGAACATTTTTGAGTTGGCTTTTACTACTTCTTCTGCAAAGATGTAAAAAAAAAAAAAAAAAGAAACAAACCAAAAGCAGATATAAAGAAGCTCCCTAATCCCCTGATGGTACTTGAAATATTTCCAGTCCAGCCAAAGTATTCCAGAAAATGTGAATACATATTGTTTTCCAAAACATAATCAGTCCGGTGTTAAGCCTGTGCCTTGCTACTCATGTCAGCACAGTCCTCTACTCTGTACAAACACAAGGGAGGGCTTCCCACTGCAGTGGCTGCAAAACCAGGGAGGCTGATCAAAGGAGAGGGGGAGCACAGAGGGAAAAGAAGGAAAGCACTGAAACAGGATGAGCCTGAGAGATGGCAAACAAGGACCCACAGCACCCAATGGGCAAGGACACCCACAGAGGTGACCACCACGTCACAGTCACAGAGAGCTTCGACCACGGTGCCTGGGATAGTGCAGCCCTTTCCATTCTTGATTGCAGGCAGGCACTGGTGCCATCCCCACTGTTTTGTGGGGCTTGAGGTGACTTGTAATGGCAGCAAAATGTTTTAGGGGTGTATCCACCCTCTATTCCCCATATATATCATGTAGGATTACACACAAGGGAGAAATTCTGCTGTTTCGTGCCATTTTCCATCATAGCCGAGCCTCACAGATGCCCAGACTAGCAAGGTGCTCACAGATTTTCTTATCCCTTCTGGTGCCTCCTCATCAGAGTGAGGAAGTCTGCCTCATCCTCACAAGTGTTATAAATGCCGGGTGCTTTTTTCCCATTGTTACTGATTTTCCTTGTCAATACTACATGATGCCATGGTTACAGAGATGTAGGATTAATCCAGTGACAGCAGGTTATGAGCTTTTTTGGTTTTGACATTCTTTGATGCTATATTTGTGCTAGAAGAATAAATAATAAATACACACAACAACATCAAAAATTTCTTCCAAGCCCCCAGCCTATTTCTGCCTATCCTCGTTAAGCTGTTAGAAAGATAGTTCTTTGCCAGCCACTTATTTTATGAACTATCCTGTCATCTAATGATGCACCTGAGGTCCCATTTATCCATTCTCTCTGAAAAGAGCACTTAATAAAAATAAAGCTCCTGTTAATATCCCCAAGAACAGCTTCCCCTGGAACAGCAATGCTCACACTCAACAGGCTCCTTCCCCTCCCTCTTCTCTCCCTTTCCCTCTTCTTCCTCTTCCCACCCTCCTGCTACCAAAGGGTTGGAGAACTTCCTTGATGCTCTTGTAAGGAAAACAGAACATTTTTTTCTCTGCAGCAACCTGAAACAATATATAAGCAAATCTGTTAGTGTGTGACATGCCTCGGTTCCGCTAAGGAGGAACTTGCTGGGGGTTAGTCTCTGTAATCCGTGCTGATCAAAGGAAGAGCTCCTCCAAGCCTGTTACAAGCACCCAAGTCTTGATTTAGCTGGAAATACAGCAGCACAGGGGAGATTTAACTAAAAATTTGTCTTTCACCTGCTCTGAACTCTGGAGATCCTTTCTAGGCAGCCACAGACACCTCGACCATTCACTGCTCAACCTCCGCCCCATCAGATGCAGCTTTCTCTTATAGCAGAAACTCAGCCAAGTGCTCATCCACCCCCATCTCTTGGAAATTCTGGTCTTCCTTGCAGAGAAAGGTTCACAGTCACCTGGAAATTAAGAGGGGGAGAAGCTAAACAAACATTGTAGTAGTAGGAAATCATGGGCAAAATTTTGCTAACTGGTCACTCAGTGAATTATATCTTGTTTCAGCCCATCCCCTTCACAATGTTGGAATGGTTTGGGTTGGAAGGGACCTTAAAGATCATCTAATTCCAATGCTCCTGCCGTGGGCTGGTACACCTTTCACTATACCAGATTGCTCCAAGCCCCAGCCAGCCTGGCCTTGAACACTTCCAGGGATGGGACATCCACAGCTTCTCTGGGCAACCTGTGCCAGGGCTCACCACCCTCATAGGGAAGAAATTCTTCTTAATGTCTAACCTAAACCTGCCATATATCAGTGTGAAGCCATTCCCCATTGTCTGGGGTCTCCCTGCGTCTCCGTCCCTGGTTGTGTTGCAGCCAGAGACCAAAAAGCGGAAAATTATCACACTGGCACAGGCAAAGACAGGAAGCACATGCATTACTTGGGCACCTCTCTTGGGTATTTGCATTGGGACCTGCTGCCAGTGACAGTCCTTAAACGATTGCAGGTTTGCACGCTTTGATCTGCACATTCCACTGTCTCTTTTTGTAGAGCTTCCCCAGAAAATACCCATGTGCAATAGGGAAAGCTGGGCAAAGCAAAGCACTGCCTTCTTTTCGGAGATCTCTCTTCCCAGACTACGTCTGCTTAAAACAAATAAGGGAAAGTTGCTTAAGTTTGCAGAAGAAACTCCATTCCTGCCTGATGCAATGCCCCATTAGCTAATTATTTAGTCAGTTGCTGGGACAGCTCCTAAACCACCGTGCGGGCAGGTGTTGGACTTCAAGCACCTTGGTTTGTTCCTGTAAAATCCAAGTACAACCTAAGGAAAACCCCTTTGCCTGCACCCAGCAGTGATCATCTTGTAAGACATTTGGTGGAAGAGTACAGGACCAAAGACCAAAAAATTTGAGGTGGTTGAGAATTCAAATTAAAACAGCAAACAAGCTGTGAATAAAGGACTCCTGATGAGAAAGGTCGCCTTGTACTTATTAATAGATCTGGACATAAATGTTTGTTGAAATTTTTAAAAAACGGTCTGAAAGAAACCAAAAACATTCGTAAAATCCAGTCAAAATGTACAAATCCAGC
This sequence comes from Acropternis orthonyx, assembly GCA_035583155.1. Classification (NCBI taxonomy): domain Eukaryota; kingdom Metazoa; phylum Chordata; class Aves; order Passeriformes; family Rhinocryptidae; genus Acropternis; species Acropternis orthonyx. Next base: position 12,423,961 of record JAWWEU010000020.1, read on the forward strand.
CAAAATGTACAAATCCAGCCAAAATCTACAGGTAGTCATGGACAAAAGGATATTATGTGAGAATTATTCAAAAGGATTCTGCATTCCTGAAAGGGATTTTACTTTCATTTTTCCATCTTTTCTTTCAGAAACAAAATTTTTGTTTGAAAATTGACATAAGTCTAAAATAATAGTACTGATCACCCAAATAACTCAAAATACTTTGATAGGGCTTAAGGCAAATGCTTTGGCTGGATGTGAAATTAAATTTTTCAGAGGACTTTGGGTCCACAGGAGAATGCAGGGGAACATGTTTCATCCAAGCTGATTTTTCACATCACCTAATTTTTCGGTTCTGCCGCCAAGTGGAAGAATCAGTATTCTTTGGCTGCTGTGATGCCTGATCATCAGCAACGAAAAATAATTTTGAGACTCCTTGTCAAGCAGAAGGCTTGTGTATGAACAACAAACTCACTGTCTGCTGTAGCTGTTTCAGTGGAGAGCAGTAAGAAATCTCTACCCAGATATCCCAGTTATGGATTACAGAGAAGAGGCAAAAGAGAGATGAAATTTAACAGTGTTGGGGTGAAGGGAGATCTGGATTTTTCCTCTCCCCTATGTATGCCCCCTTTAAGCATATATCTTCAAAACAGATCACTAAGTAAAATAGGACCATAAAATGAAACAGAGCCCTTTTTGATTGAAACACCATTGCTTTCTTCAGGGACAGAGGACTGTAACCCACAGACTTATTCCTTCATCATAGGAGGCACTGATAAATCTGTGAGATTAATTGTAGAGTGGAGATTAGCACCCATCGTTCAGCATCAAGCTCTGAGCATTAAACTAATTACTAGGTTCCAGCACTGCACGGCTTCCCAGCAGGAAGGCGCTGCCCTATAAATCATCATACACAAGCAGCATTTAGGCAGAGATGTTAAAAAAAAAAAATCTGTTTTTCTCCCGGGAATGCATCCACTACAGGGACTGGTTTCCCTTTCTGTTCCAAAGACAAAGGCTGTTTTCCCCCTTTGCGATGGGAAAGCTTGGAACAAAACTGTCTCCTCTGCCCTGCCACCCTTATGCGGTCGCCTGGAGGGATGTTGGTGTGGAAAATCTTAAAGGCATTTGAAGAGTGAAAGATGTGCAGGCTAAAGCCGTCAGGAATTCCCAAACCCAGAGCAGGTTCCCAGAGAATTGCCACCACTCCCACTCAGCTCGTCCTCAGCCATCGGCGTTGCGATGAATGTAAAATAGCCGTTTATTTTACAAACGCCAGGAGCCAATGCAGCTTCCCCACCTGCTCTCCCACTGTGGCATCTCAGGCATTTCCCCGCTGTTTCCTGCAGCACAAACACTCCATTGCCATTACATTTTGTGGACTTTTACCCAGCAGATGATTTTACAGAGAGGAGAAGGGCAGTAAGCTGCTAGGATTTCCCTCTCTCGTTTTATCATGTTTCCAGCCTGCTCCTCAGCACTGCGGCAGAGCACTTCCCTGCGGAGCATGAAGCCATGCGGCTAATGTCCCCCATCTGGGACTCTCTCTCTCATCCCCTCCCTGGTGGGCAGCGCTGTCTGTGCCTGCTTGGTCTGAAAGTCCTCGGCAAGGAATGATGCTTAGGCTTGCAGGTCCCATACCCAGCCCCTTTGCTCAGTGCTTGTATGACAGAGGACCCATCAAAGCTGCCCTTGGAGGGATGCTGGTGGAGTTTTCTGGCTCTTGGTCTTTGGGGAATGCCCTCTTCTTGAATTAGAAGGGACTGGGATGGATAGCGTGACGTTTTCTCACCTTCCTTTGCAGCTACTGGGTCAGGACCTATTTTGAGACCATTTAACACATGCTTTCTGGCCTTCCCATCCTTGCTTGGAAAAATCAGGTCAGCTACCCACCGTGTTTGTCTTGCCCAGTTCAGGAGCTTTTCTGAGCTCCTTGAGAACAGGGGAGGAATGCTGCAATTTCCTAGAGTAAAGGAAATAAAGGAAATGGCTTGTCATCCCTCTTGCAGGTTCAGTTCTGTGTTGTTGGGTGGTGGGTTTTTCCACCTCTCTGGTGAGTGAAGCACTATTTTGTACCAGACATAGAGCTGTAGGAACTTTTACTATGGTGGTGGCCAGCTGACAGCCCAAGAGCTTAGTCTAGTCCATGCATTATCCAGTCCCTGGATTGCTAGATAGTCATTAGTCCAAGCAAACGGGGAATATTATCTTATACATGTTGCAGGGGGGGAAAAGAAGGTTATACCCACATAAAGGCTAGCTAATTTTTGTTTGATCAGCTGCAGTATCATACAGAATGGGTAGGAATCAAGGTAGTACTGAACACAGAGCAGTTGGCCTGATGTAAGAGCCATAATAATCTCTAATATCAGTCCTGCTCAATGTCTCTCCAAATAGGAAAGAGCAGACAGAAAAAAACAGCTGTAACAAGGTTTCGGGCTAGAGATCCTAGGCCACATCCCAGACACACAGAACTGTTTGGCCAAGACAGTCAGAGGTAATGGTGCCATCTAGGCTCCAGAAGGGTATGAAAACCAGGGCTGTGCTAATTGATAGCCAGACAGCACAACCTCAGAAGATCTGGATGTCACCATGGCTGTTGGGTTATGTTTTCTGTACAGAGTAGTCTGTCTGCTCACAGACAGACAGCAGCCCTTCAGTGTTGTATCCCAAGTCAACCAACCTCTTTGTGAGCTGTTTTACACGAGCAGGGTTACTGTGACGCTGTGGAAAGCCAACAATCTCTAACTTGATTTGTTAGGCTATGCTTTGCCTTGTGATGCAAATTGCTAGAGAGTGCTACATTGAAGCTCAGCATAAACCCCTTTCACAGACCACTGGGATCTGTGTCTGGAGCTTTGCAGTCCCACCTCCAAATAACAAGGGTGCAGAGGGGATGTAGTTTGGGTGCCCACCTCAAAGTATTCTCCAAAGGGACAGAGTTTAATAAGCTACTGGATAGATTTTTACCTGTTCAGTGCCTTCCAGGATCTCTCAGCAAGACAAATGCCAAGCAGAGGTGGGAGGCCTTGATTAAATGTTCTAAAGGCGGATGGAAGGCTGGAGGAGGAAGGGAGAAGGTTGTCTCTCCTGCAATGCACAGCAGCTGCTTCATGCCAGACAGATTTCCACAGATTGAGAGGTCAGCTCTGAAATCCAGAGGAAGAGTGAGGGGGAGAGTCATACGTGTAGCTATTCAGTGTCTCCAAAAACTCCTATGGACTTGGAGCTGGGCTCTGGATGTCTCTGGAAGAGGCATGTTCACCAGGCCTACTTTGTTTCCAGGATTTATTCAGGCTGCAAATGCTGCGAAAATCACTGGCTTTTGCTGTGATGCAGCCACACTTTGGCTGGGAAGCAGGGTTCAGACTCTGAGACACTCTGTAAGGACGAGGAGGAGGTTTTCAGTTTATGAGACATGTTCTGCCCCTAAGTTATGGGACATCATTTCTCACCCCAGTAGCAGAGGCATGTACTGCTATGCCCTGGCGTCAGGATCTGGGTCCCCCATGAAGGTTCTCTTCCAGGAACAACCTTTTTGGATGCTGGATGCTCTTAAAACATCAGTTTGATTCCCCCAGGTTTGTGACTGGTGATGGCCACTACTTTTTTCACAAGATTGTTTGCTGATAACTAGTACCGTGCTGATTTGTCTTGCACCACCAGCCAAATTGCAGTGCTTATCTTTTCCCCCCCTGCATGGATCTTCTGAAATGTTCTGAGAGGCAGCTCTGAGTACAACCAGCCACCAGAGGAAATTGCCCCAGAGTTAACCTTTGAGACAGGCTGAGTGACAAGTATAATTAATCAGAGTAAATGACATCAAAAAATGATATTTACTGGGATTTAGTTCATCAAAAGGAAAGGACAGTACAATGCGATACACTGGCTCAGCTCTCCTGTGGGTGTAACTCAGTGCAGCTCTATAGGGTTTAGCAGATTTTTACCACATAGCATCACACAAGGCTTTGCCTCTCCCTGAAATTCTTCCCTTCCAGAAAACTATTCCTTCTGGGGAAAGAAGAAAAAAAAAATCTTCTGGTGAGTGTCCAGGCAACTTCAAAGGATCAGACCCAGGATTTACCCTGGGATAGTCAGAGATGGGGAGCTGGGTCCCATTCCAGTTCAACTCTACAGTAGCCAGGGCAGGACCAGCTCTGCTGGTATCTTCATGGGCACTGGTCATGGCTGATGGTGAGGAACGAATAATCAAGCGTGGTCTACATTGGTGTGATGGAAAATAACTTGCTTGCAGAGACAAACATGACTGCCAGTACTGTCAGGCTGATAGGAGAGGCCCCTCTCCCTTCCAGCAAGGTAACACATTAACTGGGCTATGTGGCTGTTGCAAGTGAAGTCACAAGTTTTCATGCTGAGCACAGGCTGTGTTCTTGGTGACAGTGACATATGGGAGACAATTAAATAACTGCATTTATGTCCAGGTTAGGGAGAGAATAGGTTGCCTTATCAATAGGATTTATACTGTGGCTCTGGTGCACAGGTGAGCCCACAGCCCAGGGTCAGGAATGAGACACGCTGACTTCCTGCTGTATTTACAAGCTTCTTACTTCTGCCTGTGGATTTCAGACCCTGCTCTGGTCCTACAGAGACCTCTCCATTTCCTGACCATTGCAGAGGTTTGTTCCTTAGCAAAGAGTTATTTGGTCTTTTGACTTGATGGCTGAAGTCTGGATGTGTATTTTACCTTCCCAGGCTCTCTGAGCTCAGCTGCCCCCCCAGGCCAAGCCCATCCAGCTCTAATTCTCCCACTGCACGTGGATGGATTCAGCATTCAGGAGTGACACAAAGTGACAAATCCCACTCTCTGTAATGAAAAGGTGGAAGGCAATCAGCTTGGAGGTCAGGTTTTCACCTGCCATGGAAAATGCAAAGCATTAGGAAGTGGCAGCAGGACATGTGGGAATGCTGCAGTGATAGGCTAGGATGCTCCTGCTGGATAAGAACCAGCATGAAGGAGACCAGCCTGACCTCATACCCTCCTCCCAGATGGCCTGTTCTGAGGAGATGGGAGACAGATCAGCTGGGAAAGGCAGAGGCAGCAGTGGTGGGAGCAGCCCTGCACCATTTTGTAGCTCCTTCCAGCAATCCCAGGAGCCAAGGGCCGCCTATATTTAGCTCCCGAGGTAGCTGAAATACCACCGTGATATTCATTAACGAAAACCCTGTCAAATGGGAACTGCAAGGCCGGGGGGTGGGGGGGCTGGTTGGCCTGTTTTGTTTTGCTTTATTTAATTGCTGGCTGCAGTACAGAGGCAGAGCGTGGCGGGAGGCTCGGCTCCTCTCACCTCAGGAAAAGCGGGAGCGCCAGACCCGGGGGAGGCGGGCAGGGAAAAGTCAATCAGGCAGTATTTAAAAATCTACCTGCTGGGCCCAGAGGGGGCTGGAGATTTTAATGTCATTCCCAGCTTGAGATGCAGCCTGGAGAGTGAGAAAAGAAAGGGGTATCTTCTCTTCTTGGATCTGTAATTGCTCGTTAAATCATCTAACAAATGCCTGAACTCCTGGATGGCCCCATGCTTCTTGACAGAGGGACTCATCCTGTAGAGGGGGGAGGAGTATTTTTAAAAATACTCATTTCACCTGCTTTTTCTGGGTCTATAAAACTAAGAGCTCAGTGGTTCATTCTGCAAAATAAAACTTACGTCTGGAATAATTTTATTACCATTCAGCAGGAGCAATAAACTTCCTTCAAGCTGTTCTCCTGCTTGAGCCTGTTGACTCTCAGTCTGCCCTGCAGGCAGGTGCCCATGCTGCAGGAAGACAGCCTCTCTTATTTGTCCCCCCAGAAGGGACCTCCAGTGACTGCAGAGGAGCATATACCAAAATAACCCCCTGCCCTATGTGCTCAAACCTGCTTCTGGCCCAAGCAGACCTGATAACCACAGCCAGAGATGCCTGTCCCTGGTCGCTCCCATTCTGCCCTGTCCTTCACTGTTCATCTCTATCTTCTGCTCAAACCCTCCTGTGCTGGGTCTTCCTTCCACAGAGAACTGTCAAGTCTCGGTAGTTGAAAAGGTGAGGCAGCTATTTCCCAGCACAGAAAATACGATAACCGTGCTGTTCCCTCTGATGCTTTGCAGAAAGCAGCCTGCAGTTAAACCCACAAGGCTCAGAAGAAGCCCAGAATCTGCTCCTAGCAGCTGGAGAGCTTCACATGTGCTTTGCCGTTACAGACAGATGGACAGATCTGTAACCTATATCTGTAACCCCCCCAGTAGTCAAGATAACATAGAAAGACCTCCTTCTACCTGACTGAAAGCATGGTTGCATTTCCTGCACCACCCATGCACAAATAACGGGGCCACACCAGACCGCAGCCATTAGCAGGTTTTATGTCATTTAGAGTCTGTGAAAGGAACAGAATTGGCAGGCTAACCATACGGATGATTTATGAATATTCACTGAGTTCACGAAGCACTCCGGGGCAGAAAACAAGCTTTTGAAATTAACTGAAATCTTCAAGGTTCTCAGTTTGTCTTGGCTTTGAGGTGTGAGTCACCAATACTGTTTCTCCAAAATGAGCAGAGTCGGTGCAGAGGGCTGGGAAGATTGCTGGGCACTAAAATATGAAGTTAAGTGCTCTGAGAGACTTCATGTTCATAAAGCCTTCAAAGCATAGAGTCCACCCCATTAAGTTTTATGGGATACAGTACTGATACATACAGTACTGAGACTTCTTCAGCCCATAAAGGCTGAATGTTCAGGGGACTTGAGGTTCTTTCTCTGAGCACTGAAATCTCCTGCAGCTTCAGTCTCCAACGATAGCAGTTTGATGCCCTGCAGTTTTTCCACAATTTCAGTGTCCAATAAAGAGGCTACAGAAGAATTTTGGTCTTGGCCATGCAGACCCCATCATACACCTTGTTGTATCCACCCTTGCAATTAGTTTATTACGGTGCTCTTCAACATTGGCACTCATCTGCTTCTAATTGTATCCAGCAAAGCAGGGGCACTGCCTGCAGTCCCCTCTCTGAGACTTGTGTTTCTGGTGTGCGTTTGATGGTTTGGATCAAACGCCCTGCAAGGTAAAGATTTTGTGTTGGCCAGGAATGGGCTCAATCTAGCTGACAAGAGACAAGGTAATAAAACAAGGAGAGTCTGTTGTACACAAATAAGTCTTGACAAGTTTGCTGTACACACATAAGGAATAAGAGCTTCTCTTTTCCAATTAATAATAGAAATAATAATTGAGTTTGTTTCAACTCGTAGAAATAGGAGACATTTTCAAAGGAACGAAAGAAAAACTCTGCAGATGAGCCAATACCCAAAGGGTTTCAGGAGTCTGTGGGTAGTGTGGGAGATCCACTTCTTGCAAAGCAAGCAGAAGGGGTCATGAATTTGGGTGTCCTGCTTTGCAAACAAGTAAAGCATTAGCTGCTGTGGGCTATTACAGTAGGGCTGAACTCAGCTATTCCAAGGCTGTCTAGACATCTCCGTCCTAAATCTGAGACATATTCCGGACCAAAGTTGTGTCAGAACACTATCCTCCAGGAAAAGTTGCTGTTCCAGCGAATCTCATTTTTCTCACCAAAAAATATTCCATCTGAAAACAGCGAGCTGGCCCTTCCCTCACATCCATGCTCCTTAACTGTGGGAGATTCCTCTCCCTCTGAGTCACAGAGGACCACAGCCAGCCAAGGTGGTCTGCATTAACATGAATTAGCCGTCATAGCAGGGGCTCACAGCAAAGAACAAGAATTCAGGAAAAGCAATAAACCAGCATCTGGAAAAAATTGGTTTTGGAGTCTTTCTGCCGTCCTTTCTGATACAAAACCTCTACTTCAACAAAGTTCCACGCTTGGTTAGTGCAGGCATCGTTGCAGGGTATGCATCACTTTGCTAACAGTTTTAAATAACTTTGTACATGTGTGCATTTCTTTCTGTTCCCAAGAAACTCCACACATGTGCACTGCAGACTGCTTTGTCTGTTGAACAGAAATATTTGTTGACATGAGGTGGGTTGCACAAACAACCTTTCTCTTTGTGACTTTGTGGCTCCATCCTCCTTTTGCCCTTTCTGCTGGTTTAGTGAACTGTTTCTGAAATTTCTGGCTCCAAATTCTGCCTTGAGCATCTGTGTGATTTCTTGTTTCTTTCCTCCACAGGCTGATGCCAAGATGGTCTGTGATGTTGTAAGTCGGATGGAGGACACAGAGCCCTTCTCTCCAGAGCTGCTGTCAGCTATGATGAGACTCTGGGCAGACTCTGGGATCCAGGAATGCTTCAACAGGTCCCGGGAGTATCAACTTAACGACTCAGCCCAATAGTGAGTATCCCTGTCCATGGTCTTTCATGTTAAGAAGATGCAATTGGCCTTTTTAAGTTTTAACTAAAGTTAATGACCTCATAGCAGTGGAACTGAACGTGTCTGTGCTTACAGACTGGGATGTGTGTTGTGTCACAGGCTGCTGCATGGCAGAAGGGATCAGGCAGGACATTCATGTCCCCTTCTGGCCAGTCAAGGGTCAGGTCCGTGACCCCAGGGCCAGGTTCCCAAATTGCTCCTAAACAGCTCAAGGTAGGTTTTTGCAAACACAGTTCTAGTGAATAGAGGCAGAGGGCAGCTCTTGGGTCTGCTTTTCTGGTAGTCCTAGTGTGCTGATAGGTCAGCTGGGTTACAACCAAGGGTAAGGAACATCTTTGCTTTTCCAGTGGCATTGCATTGTTCCTGTAACATTGTTCCTGTTATTTGCCATTAGGGACCGCAGTAGATGGTTTTTAATGACAATTGCCTGAATCCATGGTTTTGGTTCATCCTGTCATAAGGACAGGACATCTGCCCATAAATGGCTGCTCTGGCTCTGAAGAGACACTGAGTGTCTCCGCAGTTTCAGTTCATATCCATCTGTAATGATAATTCATCCAATCTGTTTGCATCCACCTAGGCCAGGTTTTCATCCCGTAATTTCAGTAGCAGTTGTTGCAAGTCAGGCAAAACGTCCCCTGGCCCTGTACTGAGTTGTGGGCAGGAGTCAGTAAAACGTGAATAAGTATAAGCATAAGGAACAGGCAAGCGCAGAGTGATCATTTCTCCAGTTGTACCCTTGGACCTTTTGTTAGTCAGGGAAATAGAGGCTCCTATTGGTGTCAGGGCAATCCTTCTTTTGGCTTTCACAACATCCCATAGCAATAAGTTCACCAACTCTTTCATGCACTTGTGGAGTTTTTATTGTATATTTGGATTGTTCGGCAACTCTGCTTAGGGTTTTCCTGGATATCTATCAAGAGATGAACCCAAGCACTGGCACGGCTGCCGCTTTTGTTCTGTGTGGTGGGCCTGGTGTTCCCAGCCTGTACCAGCTCCTCCCATCCCAGCTGGCAGGGCAGTTAGGGAGTGCAGCTCTTGCAGTGCCGCAGCAGAAGGCAAGTGATGACACATCATTTGGCATTGACGGAAAACCGAATGGGAAACCTGCAGATGTGTGGTTGGTGACACAGCGTCCAACCCAACCATCATCACAACTCAGAGATGATCCCAGCATTATGCTGCCTTTTAATCAGTACGAGGTGGATGTCCATGTTTAATCTATATTTCATTGCCTGTGGTAGCAAAATCTGCCTTCTGTTGCCAGCAACCTTTTCTTTTTTTTTCCTCCCCCCCCCCCCACCCCGCCAAAGAAGGGTATGATGGCATAAACATACCTTTAGAGATGTAAGTTATCTAAAATGCCAGTCCTAATTGCATTACAACCTTGTGGAAAATTCTTCAATTGTTTTAGAGCCAATTACCTTGAGGAAAGTATTTTCATTTTCCTTCCATGCAAGATAGTAGTTGAAAATAATAAGCAGAGCCCTCCCAATGTGACCAGCTGCTGGGCAATTCATCAGCAAGAGCTCTGAAACCACAAGCAGTTTCTATGTATCAGCTGAAGAGGCTGTGTGCTGTGGTATTCACAGCAATTTCAATGTGGGGTTGCAGCCCAGCAAAATGAATTTTGATGTCTTTGACTAAATCACTTGCATCAAGAGAAGGATGCACAGTGCCAGGGAAGGGCTGTGCTGCCTCTCTCCTTAGCCACACTGTGAGTTGTGCTATGGCTGGACACTTGTTTTCTCTGGGCTAGGTTGGATAGTGAAGCTGAAGATAACGAAGTCCTTCTCATTTATGGATCTGCTGGTGTGTAGGAGCCTCTGGTGGTTCCATCCCTGGAAGCAGAGCTGCTGTCCCAGAGCAGGGTTCTGTAACACATCCTGCTGCACCTCTATGCCCTGGTGCCATCACATTAGATGGTGGTGCAAGTGAGAGCTCAGCTGGCACTTATTCACACCAGTGGACTCCCAGTGGAAAGAGGCATATTTTTCATTTAATCCTTTAATGCTTTGGGGTTGTTTTCTTTTTCATGACTGAAAGATTCCAGACAGTTTTATACTTTTTCCCCATCCTGGGAAAAGGCTTATCTTTATTGACACTGATACTGGATTTAAAACACTAACAACTACAAAATGTGTTTTCATTAGGGCTAAGAAAAATAAATTCCAGATAAGAACTGAATCTGAGGTTCACCAAACTTTGAAAAACAGTGACAGGCTGCACTAGCATAGCTTTTGTTTCAGGCTTCTCTTGGTGTTAAGCCATAGGGACTGGTGTTTTGCTGGCAGGAGGGAAGTTTGCTGCAGCCACTGGAGATCGTGCTCCACGACTGCTCAGCACATGTCACAAAGCCCAAAGGCACCAAGCGACCCGGTCGTGTCATGACCAGCACAGGTGGGACCTTCAGGAGTGACACTTCCCTTCACCCCAGAAACTGCCCGCCAAATGCCCTCAGTGCTTTTCAGAACATCCCCCACTGTCTGTCTGTTTCTAAGGAACCACCACCTGGGCTTCTCTGATTCAGTGCTGCTGTTGTTCTTAATTGCTCTTCCAGTGCTTTACCTTGAGTTTTTTTAATGGCTGGAACAACAGGCCTTCTGTTATGGCCCCTGGCAGGCCAAGTCACAGGCTAATCAGCAGCCTGCAGTAGTCAGCAGCATAGCTCTTACTATTCTCTCATCAATTTCACTGAAAATAAATTTAATATTTTGAATTAGACTAAACAAGAAGTGAGCTGTAGCTCTTCTCTCCTATCAAAGATGGGCAGGAGCACATTGATTTCTAGTCTCTGATACATGCTTCCTTAACACCTTCCTGCAAGGCTTTGTTTCTTTTAGGCTCTAAAGTCCACCTGTCCTTAGCAAGGATTTTACAGCTACTGCAAACGAACAGTAGAAAACAACACTTTTGCAGAGAAAAAGCATGACTGAGGAAGAGGGAAGGTTCTATAATGGACCTCCTGTCCCTTGGACTGCAAAAAGTGAAACCATAAGGATGGCAAGGGAAGGGAAGAGAGTAAGATGTAGCAGTTGGTTGAATCTTTTTTTGTTACTGCATTTTTTCATAGTTCCCTAAGGCAAATTTACGGGTGGGTTGCGTTCCACATTCCTAATATCTTGATTATGTTTTTATTCCTATTTTGTCTCCTCTTCCTTTCTTGTCTCCATGCCTAGGAGCTAAATCTACCTCTGATCATCAAAGAGTCTGGGCATTGCTGATGTCTTTTTCTTCTCTAGCCAGTTTCTGTCTGTGGAAGCACATCTGTGACCCACATTTTCCTTTCAAAATCAGCAAAATAGAGGTTTCCAGCTGGTTTCCTTAATCTCCTACTTTTGTTCAGATTTTAAAACTGTCTTGTGTTTCCTAGCCTCGAGTTCCTAACTAGCCTGGTCAGTGAAGTGCAGCACATAGGGCAAGTCTGATCTTAACCACCCAGGGATGGGGACCTGCTTTGAACAGCCTCCAAACTTCAGGGGGCAAATGGAGCAGACGGAGCATCCACACGAGCTCTGATTTTCCGTGTGCATCTCCAAACAGGCACAGGCCCTGCAAGATGTGTAGGCAGAGACAGTTTGCAAGTACACAGACACAAAAAAGCTAGAATCCATCTCAAGTTATTCTCCTCCTGCTTCCAAGTACTTTGAAAGATCATTTGATAATGCCAGGGCTGTGAAACTACCGTGAAAATGTAAAATATTTTAGGCCTGCGTTCAACCCATCCATCTTCACACATATCAGAGGTGTCAGGGCTAGGAAGCTTGTTGCCTTTGGCTCTCTCAGTCAGGAGCAAAGGGAAGGAAAGATGCCTCCAGAGAGGGATACAGACCTCACTGCTCAGTGGAGAAAGAGAGATGCAATTGTGTCTGCGGCTCTACCACAGTTATCCCCAGCCCTGACATCTCAAGTCTGTGCCAAATACCGAGCCCAAACTGGACAACATTTTGCTTACTCCATTTTCAAGAACTGCTCTGGCGCAGTGCCTTACAGAAAAGTGGCACCAAACTCAGGATAAAATACTGCAGTGCCTTCCTTCTCTCCCCATCTTCTGTGGGACTGTTCTCTGATCTATTTTCCTTGCAAAAAAATTGTCTTTGCATGATGCTATCACCTTCCCTACTGATACTTACTCCATCCCACGTGCCAACACACACTTTGAATCAAAAAAGCAGTTAAGAAAGTAGAGCCAGATGTTGTTGTGCTGTGGTGAACGGCTTCCAGATTGAGCCCTGACAAGGCAGCATTGCAACAGGCTGCCCAGAGAGGCTGTAAAATCTCTGTCCTTGGAAATGCTTAACACTGAGCCACCTGAACTAACTTTCAAATTGAATTTAACTTAGAAGTTGGCCCTGCTTTGAACAGGGAGATGGGCCAGATGAACTCCAGAGGTCCAACCCACACTGGTACTTTTGGGTTTCTTTTTTTCCCCCTCCCTCTCTCTCTGATAACACAGTGTTTAAAAGAGAGAAAAGGTCTTTCGGGTTTGCTGCAGTCGCATGTTTCTAGTCATGCAGGACCATGCAGTTCTGTGATAATGTCCACATCCCACAAGTCCAATGGTCTAAACATTTACCTTACTGGCTTCACCAGCAAGGCAAACATTTAGACCATGAGACTTGTGGGACTTGGACATTATGCACAACTGTCAGGACATGATCCATTTTAAAGAGCTGCAATTGTTGCTGGTGCGCTCAGATGAAGTAAGAAAAATTATAGGTCAAGGTTTTGCATTAATATTCCCATCAGGTGCATAGATTCCATTTTCTCATCACAGCTTTTGCATTAGAATACGGTTTTCTGCACACCCGTCTTACTCGTGCCTGTCACTTGTGCTCCCTTGCATTTAATTGGAGGCAGTAGCAGCATAAATGGAACAATCCAATTAATTGGGATGACTTGCATTGCACTGTTTATTGAACAACCCACCTTTGTGTCTTGGAGCCCAATAAAGCAGAAAGGGAAAATACATCACAAGTGTAGAGGTAGGTACATTTGTCTGAATTTATGGCTTAATTTACCCCAGTAAGTAAATATGCCCACCAGCTCTGAATAATTAAGTTTCCCCTACGATAAGCAAAACAAAACAGTCCATAAAGGCCAGAGCTTGTTGACTGGAATCACCAGCCTTGATCCATTTCCACAAATGAGATGCAAATCAATTTGCAGGGAGGAGCAGCTCTGCAGTGTCTGCTGGTGTTGGGTCTGGAGTGGGGCTGTTTCTTGTCAGTGCAAGGTGAGGCGATATGAGCAGTCTGAGCTTCAGTGTGTTATGGTCCAGCAGGGCCTGGGCTTGCTAGAGATTTCAGGTTTCGCTGTTATCCTCATAAATTAAGAAATGATGTTGTTATATGACTTCACCTAGGACTGAGTATGAGGTGGAGGAAGGGCATAATAGGAAAGACATTGTCTTTTAAATCAGCTAGATGTTTTCTAGCATCTCATCCTCGGTCTTCATGCACCTGGAACACCCAATTTCACCAATATCGGATGCAGTCTCTCCAGGGGCTGCCTCTTGTGGCCCAAAGCAGGGTGGATGGAGGGAGACCATGTCACAGTGTCTTGAAGGTGGGTGTTAAGAAATGCTCACCTACCCATCCCACTAAACGCTGCCAGGAGAGCACGAGAACTAAACTTCCTTGGCAGAAAACTCATTCACAGGCAGAGGTTTGCAGGACTCTGCATAACTCAGCTCAATTATAAGATGCTGGCTCTTGTTATAGTGCCCACCCCACTTGGTCTTCCTCAGACCCCTGTGCAGAGGAGAGTTCCACCAGACCGTCTCTCTCCTGGGGTACAGCCTCTCCATGGAGAAGAGGCCACCCAGAAGCTTAGTCCCAAAGCCAGGCTCTTCCCTTTAACCTTTCCAAGCCACACATGCAAGTCATCAGGGAAAGGGGGAACAGTCTCAAAAGACATTTCCTGCCTGAAGTTCACGCAACCTCTAAAGAAAATGAAGAAGGGAAATCAGGACCTTCTATCCTGTGTGAGCACCTGGTTTCTGAAAGACAATATCCCCTCTCGGTCCATGTGAAAGTATCTGAGATGCCACCAACCCCCACCTGGAACACCAGGAAAGCATTCACCAGCTGAACCAGAGCTCCAGCACTTTGCTCACTGCCTTTCCATGTGAAATACCAAATTCAGCAGCTAGCTCTGCTAAAAACTCAGAACAGCTTTGGATATGGATCTTGCAAGCAAAACCTGGTGGTACAGTGTCATCACTTCCCCACTTCTAATCCTTCTTTACACCCCAAAATTTCTCCAGGTCTTTCTGGAGAGACCTAGGAGATACAAACTGCACAGCAAGGCAGAACAGTAGGTAGTTCATTCCTTGGAGACAAAGATGTAGCAATATCTGCTACCTCCCTGCCATTTTTCATTGCTGTGTTGTCTTTGGCCTGAGGTTTAGTAAAATCTTGACATCTTGACTAAATAAATGGCTATTTAATGACCCACGATTCCAATGAGGGCTGTCCCCATTATGGCAAAGCTCCCACACAAAAGGGTAGGAGCTGGGTAGTTCACGCTGCCTGGAAGAGGGAACACTGCGATAATTTGGGAACAATTTCTTCTCTTTTCACATTTTGCTTAGTGATGAGGAGCAGCCAGCACCACCTATAAACACAGCACAGGGCATCCTCCCTCTGAGGAAACCTGCTGAACCCAGATAATCTGTTCTCGTCTCCGACTGACAGACCCAACAGGAATTTCTTGGGTGACAGATTCGGCACAGAAAGATTTGACTTTTTTTGGCTGAGTATTTGTGTATTTTTAGCCTGAAATGTCCTTACGAAACCAGCTGGAGCTGGCAGGCTGCCACCAAGGGTTGGGGTTGGGTTTTTTTGTTCCATTCAGTTTGTTTTTTCACTGCTGCCCCTAGTGTTGGCTGCAGCCCCCCTCTCCCACCAGCTCTGCCCTTCCGCAGGCAGCGCTCGTGCCCTGCAGTGAGCCCATCCCTGCGGTCTCCCACCTTTCACCCTCTCCCTCCCACGCTGGGGGATGGCAGTGCTGAGATGCAGCTTCACAGCCAGGGAGTCCAGGCTCTCCTGGGAACCTGCCCCTGCTCCTCCTCTCCTGCAGAGCCAAGGAATCCAAGCTTTCCTCTCGGTTTCTGCACTCTGCGGTGTGAAATACCCTACACCCCCAGCTCTGCCATCATAGCCTGCCCTGCAAGGCAAACAGCAGCACTCCTACAGGGTGAGAGCGGGAGACAATGCCTCCTGAGAGGTGTACCAGGGAGGCTCTTGGGACATTCTACTGCTCTTAGAAGCTCCTTAGGGAATCAGGTAGCTCTAGCAAGACATATGTCTCCCTGTGTGAGTGATTCCTGCTTCATGCCAGCACCCAGCTCATCACTCACTGGGTTCTGTGAGCCTCGTCCCCCCACAGTGCATGTGGCCCTGTGGGGACTGCTCTCACCCTCCTGATTCTGCAGTGTGTCTGCAGGCAAAGCTGTCAGTAGACCACTATGCCATGGTTCTTCACATGGCTGGCGTCAGGTCTGGCACCATCTGCGATGCTGGGAGGGGAGCATGGTGGTGGCGTGTGTTTTCCCGACTATTTGTTATCCATTTTAAATCCTTAAATGGCAAAGAATGGCAGGAATGCAGGGATTTCTTTGTAGAGTTATCTCCCTTTCCTTCTTTCACAGTTTTATGGCCACCAGCCTTTCCCTGCCCCAGGTTTCTCAGCTCCCCTCCCCTGACTGCAGGAGGGGCAATTTCTCCATGGATCACCCCATCCCTTGTTCTGCCCCTGCTGGAGGAGTGCTATTCATCCCCCATCCTCTCTTGCGGGCCAGACAATGTACACACATGCACCTTTCCTACTAGAAGAGTGCAGCATCCCAATGCTCAGGTTTTATCCAAAATGCAAGTTCAGGGTTAGGAGTTAAATCCAAAACCAATCACAAGCTTAGCTAAAACTCCCCATTTTTCAATATATATGAAGACAACCATTGGAAAATTGCTTTTATCTGCTGCTTCCTAAACCCTCTGGCTTGTACTTTAAAGCCTTTTGTCTGTGAATAGGACAGCTGGAAAGTCCTTTTTTAGTTCCTTAAGCAAATAGTCTATCTAATATCCAGCCTTGAGGGGCTGAGGCTTTAAGAGAGAACAAAAACGAAGGGGAAAAAAAGGATGTAGCAAACATTGTGACACGGTGTAAAATCACAGGACTCAGCAACGATGGGTTTGAAGCTCCAGATCTGTGCCCATGAAGGGAGGGTGGCACAGCCCCTGGTAGGAAGGCAGAGCTTCCCAGGCCCCAGAAGAGCGCATGGTGGCCATCTGTCTGCAGGCTGAAGCTCCTTGTCTTGGTTCCTCAATGGGGACAATAAACACACTCGTGTTTATGAGGTTCTGATGCCCACGGTGGCAGGAGCAGCAGAGGCAGCAGCAGAGCAAGGCAGGAACCGGTGGGGTTGGGCAGGCAGGCAGAATTTGTTGGGAGGAGGCCAGGACAGCCCCACAGAAGCAGAGTCCCAGCACCTGGCCAAGACAGTCCTGCCTACTGGGATTCACCTTGTGGAGCTCAGGGCACTGATTATTTCACAGACTAATTGATACAGTAGCTCTCATTAGCCCTGGAGCAAACACCACTTTATGTCTTGCTTATCCAGGCTAAGCGCTGAGTCAACATTCAACCCCCAGCCATCGATTTCCTACTGCATTTTAGGTGGGAAAAGGGGAAATACGGGGCTCTTTCTCCAGAGATCAGCAGCATGGGCATGTGTTTGGGCATGGCCACTGCCATGCATGTGGTGTGTGCGTGGGGTGTCGTGGGGGAAACCTGGCACCAGGGGCATTTGGGCACAGGCAGTGTGGGCGAGAAGGGCCGTGCTTTTCCTTGGAGTTTCAGTACAGCCCTGTGGAGAGCAGCAGGCACAGCAGTTCCCAGCACCATGCCTTCAGCTCCCCAAAGTCATCAGGACTTGGGGGGAACACGTGCTGCCTGGCTGTGGCACGCTCCAGGGCTGGGTCAGTGCCAAGGATGGCCTTCCTGCCTCCTCCCTCTCTTGGAAACCTGACAAGAGGTTCATTCACACCTGTTTTTCCCCTAAGCACACACAGATGAGATGATCATTGATTTGGGCAGGGGAGCCAAAGGCAGATGAATGTGATGCTCCTGCGTTACTGCTTTCGTGCCATTCTCTTGTTCTAGCTGGGCATGAGCCCAGTCAGCACAGGAGGCCTGATACACTGTAGACAGATTTTTTAGCTTTTCCTACTATTAAGTTTTTTTTCTTTGCCCCAACACACTAGTTGGGACTACGTAGATCCTTATCAGTCCATTCATCCACACCTTTTACACTATTACAGTAAAAATAACAGTGAGACTACCTATGAACTATTATTTCATCTTCTCCTTGCTTTCAGATCACTGGCATAACACACAGATCCAAACCCGCAACTCCTGTTTTGTCATCTCCCTCAGAAAATCCTGGAACCCCACACCTGCCTCTCCATCTGCCCTACCTCTGGCTCTCAGGGTAGTTCTGCAAGAGCTGTCAGGGACAGGCACACACTCACTCTGCCCTGTGGGCCCGGACTCCGGGCAGGGCTGCTTAGTTTGGTCATGACAGCAGAGCTCAGAGCAGGAGGCCGCAGAACAGCAGAGTGAATACCCGTCCTTGTGCCAAAATCCTCATGCTTACACCTTCCTCATCTCCAGTACATTTAATGCATTTGAATGCTTGAGTGCCTGCAGAAGGGACCTCCTCAAAGGTGCCTCTGGGGGCTCTGGGACTCTTCTGGGGCTGAATTTATTGGGACAAAAGGAGGAGAAATTGTTCTGAGCCTAGATTTCAGGGAGCACCTTCTCCATGCTGCTGGGAGGGGGGTGAAGAGATACAGGGAGAGGGAAACCAGGCACAAAACACACCATGAAGCCATGCCAAGGAAGTGTCAGCTCTGTTTTTTGTGGTTAGTCCAAGCCTTGCTGGGCATTCACAATGCACTGTGCCTTGTTGTAACACCTTCCTTCCTGGGCTACATTGCCAGCCCAGTGCTTAGCAGCAGGTTTATTGGGAACACTAGCACTGAAAAGAAATTTTTGTACTCTAAAATTGCAAGCCCAGGCCATGAAACACCATATGAGCAGTCACTGTAGCTCTGAGGCTTTGACAGCACTTTTAATGGCATAATCAGAATTTCCCAATCCCTCAGTACTGCTCTTGGTACTTAAGTTTTGGTGATAGCATAAGTACCATTTCCAAATCCTCCTTCAGGAAAATAGCAGCCAGTACATCCTACCCACCACCATTAATGTCAGTTTACACATCTTCAGTTAAACAGCTCCACAGTCTTGCAGTCCTCAACATGAGAAATACTGCACCAGGGAGTGTGTTGAGCAGTAAGGCCAAATCTGCAATGGGCAGGAACAGGAGGAAGAAAGAGAAGGCTGATGCTAGCTACAGATGCTGAGAGCTGGGAACTGGTAACAGAGTCCAGGCAAAAATCTTTGCTCAAATTAAACTAACCTTGGAAGCAGCAACTTTGCATGAAAAAATCCACAGAGGACCTTCTCGTTGAACAAAAATGAATAAACAAAGAAATGACACAAATACAGAAGTCACAGAAAATGTCAGGAAAAAAGGCAATACATTTCTGCCCAGGAACTCAACTATCTGCACCCTGCCCAGGGGACCACGCCTGGGGACGGAAGAGCCTCCTCCCCCCACGTATGGGGATCTCCTGATCCACTGTCTCAATCCAGTCCCACCTGCACACAGGACTGGCAGTGCAAGTCCTGAAGGTGACAGAGGGGAGCACCCAGCATTGAACACTCCTGCGTCTGAGCAACCTCTCCCCACCTGAGAGCTGCTCTCTGGGCAGGGCTGGGTGGGTTTCCCATTTGCCTTCCCAGCACCAGTGGAACTACCTGTGAAGGGGAGTACACAGGCAGGACAGCGTGGCTCAGCCCTGCTGTGTTCATTCAAACATCTGCAATCACTGTGGGAGACTTAAGAGCATCTGCTTAAAATAATTGGTAGGAAATAGACAATGTTCTAATAGGAATGTGCTAAATGCAGAGAGGTCACCCACATAACCAGTTATCTTACCAAGAGGTTTCTCTGACTGCAGTGCAGGGATCCTGAGTGCCTTGAAGGAGCTGCCCAAACCTCTGCTCTGCCTGCCTCTGTCCGCTTCTCCCTCATTTATCTTTCCTTGCCCTGAAACAGAAGTACCATTGGAGGTTGTAGGTTGTGCTTTGACCCTGCTGACTCTGGTTGATGTGTTGTTGTGTCCACCAGCTTTACAAGAAATCTGGGTGCAGGATTCACACCATTACCCTCTCTCAAGTCCCAGCAAAGCAAAGAGCATCACAGAGTGGGACTTGCCAGATTGTCAGGGCATCCCATGGTGACAGTGGGGAGCAAGCAGCTCTGCTCCATGGGAGTGGAATGCTCCTATATGAATGCATAACTCGCATCAACAGGGAAGACCTGAAGAAAAATTGGACAATATCCAGTATCTTTCTTTACACGTGCTACCTTGCATCCCCTGCCACGTGTTCCCATAACAACAGAGCCACATTATGCACCTCTGTGGTTTCGGCTGCGGTCCCGCGGCTGCTCCCCTTGTACGACAGTGTGGCACGTCGCGCTGGCTCCCTGCCCGTGCATGCCAGGCCTGGGCACATGGGAGATGATCCCAGGGAACACTGGCTGCCTGCTCCCTGGCCCCTTTCTCTATAGTGCTTCTCATCCTTCTTTCTCCTCACTTATGCCTTAAAACTCATCAATCCAGTCTTCAGGCCCAGAGGCAAGTGGGTCATGCAGTGATTGTGTGAAGAAGACCCCACGTGAACAATATTTGTGGGGTGCAAAGGCAAGGGATAAACAACAGTGCAGATATGACCCAGACCCATCCTTCAGCCTTCCCTGTATGGACCTGTGGGAGCAATCCTGGGATTCAGGGGTTTTTTCTATTTTCACTTTGCAATGGGAGCCAAAAATCTTCTTTATTTTGAGAAGCTTCAAACATTGATTGGATACGGCTGATCCTTCCATCAGCTGGTACAGTGCCACCAGATGAATAAATCTTGCATGCATCTGTAATTACTACTTAGCTTGTGTTTAAATGCAGTGTCATTGATCTGCAGGACTCATCAAAATCCGTATGGGAATGCATGAAATTATATTGGATGGAGCAGAAAAGTACATGACAACATCCATTTTCAGCCTTGTTTGTTCATCAGGAAAAAAAAGCATTTATTTATCTCTATTCAAATTCTTGGGTTAAATTGTGATTTAATCATCAATTGTAACACCATTTTATGGGCTGCCCTTTATATATGGAATATATTTCGTTCTTATAATAGGCTTTATGTACCTTGCATTTCTACCAGCCTTGCAGTATCTGCCCCTACATGGGCAAAATCCCAATTAAAAGCATGGAATGATGTTGCTTAAGGGTTGTAAAACTCAGTATGGCAAGGTCTTGTGGTCAAAGCTACTGACTGCAATTTAGGGAACTCAGAGTGACTTCCAAGTGCTACCACAGACTTCCCATTGTGTCCTCAGGCAAGTTATCTATCCCCTTAATACTTTTATTCCTCCTAAAGCAAGTGTGATTAATAGTATTTCCCTGCTCCAGTGGGAGGCTGGGAGGACACATCAATCCTGCCCAACAAAAGCTGAGGTGCTCCAGCAGCAGGGAGCAAGGACGAAGCTTGTGCTCAAAGCCATCTGCTCGAAGTGCTCTTCTCCCCTCCTGCAGCCAAGAGGAAGCCCACCAAAAGCATTTATTGGTGATAAAGCCCACGTTATCTGGAAGAACTCCTGATGTTTTCCAGCCCTATTGCTGCTCTGGCCCAACTCTGCCCTCCCAGTGGAGATGAAGTGCTCCTGGGCCAATTCAAACTTCTCCCACAAGCAGGCAGGAACTACTGGTCCTCTCACCCGGTTTACTGCAGCACCATGGCCCGCAGCTTGCTCCCAAGGGATGTGGTCACTGACAAGGTCCATGGGCAGACAGCAGAGGCTGTTTCTGGTGGGACATATCGCCAGAGCACAGGAGAAAGCCTGCACAACCTCAAGTGTAGAGACAGCTGTCCTCGGCCCTCATGGAGGGACATGTCTCTGAGGTGGTATCTTCTGCTCATTTCCCACAAAGCCACCCCGGCTTTGTGGCTGGGTTGTCCCATAAGGAGTATCCCAAATGAATTTTATCATGTACACATCCCTGATGCATCTTCAGCTGAACACAGGGATCAACTCACTCCTGCAAAGGCGTGGGAGCAACCTGAACCACTGTCCAGAGGACTGCAGGAGTCTAATCCCAGGGGTGGGTGTGTGGTGACAGAAGACTGTGGTTACAGACCTCTGAGGTTGCTTACGCCAATAAAAGAGGAGGAAAGGAAAAGTGTGGGGTCAGCAGGATGTCTCATCAGTCCAGCCTAACCCAGGTGACAGGTTTTCCTGGTGGGAACTATCGAGCTATTTTGATATACGATAAACAAGTCTTCTAACAATGATTCAGCTGAACATTTCCTAAAGGGATGAGAAACTCCATGAATTTTCCCTTATGTGTCTCTTCTTCTGGATCTGGCCTGGACTGAAACCAAAATGCTGCAATACCACAAGCAAGGCTGTTCTTCCGAGGAGCCTCAGCCTGACAGCTGCTGAGAAGGACCAGAAAGTCCATTTGCGTAGCACAGATTTTGCACACCTGAGAGATCCACCTATGTGTGGGATAACTAAGATATTTTTAGCATACAGCCAAGGGTAAAATTTCCAGGTTTTGCTTTTGCTACCTGTGCTACCTGTCTGTTCATGGCAGAGCACCAGCTAATTTTGGTACCCCTGTTTTGTGGCAGGGATGTTTAAGTGGGATTTGAAAGCAGAAATCCCTGTAGCTCGCTAATAGGTCAGGAAAATGGACAGATGAGAGGATCCAGAGATACAGATTCCCACTCCACTGCCAGCAACACATCTTCCTCAGCAGGGTGAGTAGATTAAATGAGGCCCCTTGAATGAAGCCACCTCCTGACAGACCCACCACACTCTTCATAATTGCACTGTCATCCAGCCATGGACATCCTCCAGCTACTTGATATGAGAGCATGGATCTCATTAACTGGCACTTTCCTTCGCAGCGTTAGATCTGAATCCCTCACTGGTGCTCTCCCTGCTGCAGACAAACACCTAGCACCACAAAACACTGCAGCTATATCTAATTTTTTCCTTCCAGCTTAGAAATGGAGATGTTAATACTACTTCCCCAACTGCCACAAGTGTAAATACATGTCCCAGGCCTTTGTGCACACCCTGATGAATATCTCTGGCCAGCGGCTGATCAAAAGGTTAAAGTCTGTGGGACTGGTTTCATCTGTGGTCCCAGCTGTCTGCTTTCCAGGATTGGAGTAATTCTGAACAATTAGCTCATTTGGCCTTGGGGCCAAATTTAATCGTCTGCCATGTGATGTGAGGAGCACTGGGGCGAGTGATCCTTCATGCTGTGTTCACTGGGGACTGTGGCTGCAGCAAGCTGGGTTTGTTTGGGCTGAGCAGATGCTTGTGAATGCACCAGGAACCCCACTGCAGCACAGGGCCTGCATGCTCTGAGCAGGGCTCCATCCCATAACAAGCTCTTCATTATCCCAAACTCCCTGGGGCTTATTTTTAGCCCCTCCTTTTCTTTCCTTTCTTCTTTTTTGCGGTATAGAAAATCATCAGCTCCACTGTCAGCAGGTTTATAACAGCAGTCCTGGAGCAAAGGAAAAAAGCTTCAAACCTACCGAAATGTTGCATAAAGGTTTTGGCACAGATCCTGCTCACTTCCAGGGTTCTGAGTTCCTCACCCCTTATCCAGCTCAGCTACTGTCCTTCAGAGCTGGGCGTCAGAAGGGAGCAAAGACTTACGTAAAGCAGGGGATGGGCTGGAGCTTTAAGCCTTCCTCTGCTTCAGCCAAAGTTCCATCAGTGCCTGTGTCTGCCCTGCTGTGCAGAGGACACTTGCATGCAGGGCCACCAGGAGAGAAGACCTTGCACAGCCTGAGCCCTGCGTCATCCCGGCAGGCTTGGGTTCACACAGCACCACTGGAAAGATACAGCCAGCCCCGTGAAAATCTTTTGCTTATAAAACAAATAGGAGGGTGCCCTGTGGTCAGTGGCTCTGCACTAAACAATTTAAATCACAGGGGCTTTATGTAAAAGAGCAGCATTGCCCAGATAAGGACACCGCTAAAAGGGATCACGGTGTTGCTGGTGAGCCACGGTCACCAAATCTGCCTCTGCAGCAGCTCCAAGGGGCTGGAGTTACGCTGTCTGGTTCTCCAAGTAGCATCATGTTCTGTGACCAGCGGTTACTTATCAAACAAGTCAGCTATGGCTCCCTTCTTTCTCCACCTCAGATAGGATTCAGGAGATGAGGAAAACTCCTTCCTATGCGGTGAAAGGCTCCAAAGTGCTTCCACACAGGTAGCAGAGTAAAGATGCTTCACAGGGGGATGTGTGGAGGTCTACAGAGATGTCTACAGAGAAGTAAGTGGGGGATAGGGAAGAGAGAGGACAGCTGTTCCCATTCAAAAATTAACAAAGTTAAACTCTGACATGGCAGTTTAAAAATCAGAAAGAGGCAGTTTTTTACAGACAGGGTAGCTGAGCTTGGAAATTCCTTGCTGCAGATGTGGCTGTTAGAAGTTTAAATTGCTGCAAAAAGTGCCTAGACAAATTTCTGGAAGAAAAATCCTTGAGGGGTAATAAATATAAAGATATAACACTTCTCTTTGAAATTCTGTTATCCATATGAAGTATTGGAGGCTGGGAAAGCTGAGTACTGCGTACTCACCCTGTATTCATACTCTTCTCTCAACATC
The DNA here is from genome assembly GCA_035583155.1 of Acropternis orthonyx. NCBI lineage: Eukaryota > Metazoa > Chordata > Aves > Passeriformes > Rhinocryptidae > Acropternis > Acropternis orthonyx. The sequence goes on from JAWWEU010000020.1 coordinate 12,448,091, forward strand.
TGCTCTTGGACACTAGCTAAGCTAGGTGAGTCATTGATCTGATCCAGACACATTCTTTTTCTCTTTTGTAAGGGCTCCAATATGTAAGACAAAAATCTTTATCATCCCCTCTTGCATCCCATCCAATTTTCAAACTTCATTGCAGGAAGATGAGCTGACATCTGCTTTCCCAGGGCCCCTCCAAAACCCTTTCTGAATGGGTTGCTAGTGCTGGCCTTTCCTCCAAAGGCCACCTCTCCCCCCGCCTCAGTGCAGGGCAAAAGAAAAAAAGGCATCAAAATGCAACATCCCTTCTGTCACCTTCCTTTAATAGCAGGGACCATCCTCAATTCCCAAGGGAGAATATTGAAAACCCATGTCTTCCAGCAAGGTTCTTGCAGGAAAGTAACCCCAGTAATCCCTAATCCTGGTGACCGTCACTCCAGCTGTTAGCAGCCTGCAAGAAGCAGGCACCAGAATTGACATGTCACTGGTCGGATTTAGTTAGGGGGGGGAAGCTGGGGAGTGTCCATGCTGGTATCTCATCTCGTTGGATGTGAGATGAGATTCATCATTAGGAGCAGCAGCAGGACAGCAGAGTCTGCCATGTGATTCATGTGATTCCCATTGAGGCAGGACTGGCTGATCGGGGAATGCAGCCAGAACCATAAAACACATTGCCCAAAATCCAGGAGCATGTTTCCAAGACCATCCCTCTCTGGGCTGGGCTGAGAAAACACTAGACAATGTTCCTACCCTCTTAGCCCCTAAGGTCTTTTCCATGCCTGCCACAACACACCTGGAAGTGCCCAAGAAACAGGATATACCACCTTCTGGCTTTTGTTAGGGGGAGCAGAGGGCTCTGCATGTCTCTGTGCACACCACAGTCCCTACCCTTAGCCAGGATCAATTCCTGAAGGGACACGATGCCACTGCTTGGCAACATTTCAAGCCTGTCATAACTGATTATTATTTAAGACACCTGTGGCATCACTGCTATGGGTGCTGGATTCTGAGACTGGGCTGTGCTTGATTTTTCCCCTTCCCCTAAAATATTACAGCAGATATGGCTGGCAGTAGTGTCTACAGGAAAAACACCATGGTGCCATGACTTCTGGGTGCTTGCCCAGCACCACCTGCCCTGGGCAACCAAACAAACCTTTATCACACCTTTGGGCAGCAGTGCCCACACAGTTTTTCTTTCTGGTAGGAGATACTCTTTAGAAGTTTACTGTGCTGTTGTAGAGGCACTACTGTTACTCCCTAAACCCGTATGGTCACTAAATAGTAAATGATTTTAATGGTAAATATACATTGAGCTGTGTGTTCATCAGCGAAGGAAAGGAAGAAGGTAAAGTGGAAACTAAGTTCTGATGCAGGTAACCTTCCATCCGTGAGTGAGGAAGGAGTGTTCAACTGGAAATATCTTTACATAAGCATCTAGATTCAGATGAGATGGATCCTGTTTGTGACAACCTTGATTAAAAACTCAGTGTTTGCCAGGGCACAGTGTTGGAGCTGCCCCTTGAGTGCCTCAGTACACAGAGTCCAAAATAACTCCACAGTGACTCAGCTGCGTATGTTGACAAATGGGCATCTGCTTTCTCAACCAAATACAGCACAAGCCAACAAATCGAGGCTGGGGTATCCCGTGCACACACAGAGTTTCCTTCACGGAGGAGACATAGACAGAGATCAGGACTGCCAGGATGGAGAAGCCACTGGGAACATGATGGTGTCTCCAGGCTTGCTGTCCTGAAGCTCCCACTCTCACTACCTGCAGACCTGCCCCAGACCAAGACCCAGCTGTGGTTGCTGCTGCACCATGGCCTGTTGAGCACTCAGGACATGAGCTCGGCATTGGCAGGGTGTGAGCCCCTCGGGGGTGCACAGGAGAGCTGGATGCTGCCTGCAAAATGACTGCCACGGTGTCACCGTGGAGACAAGAAAACCCCAACAGATGTTTAACCAGCTTATTGCTGTTAACCTCAACATATGTGAATGTACATCTGCGTAAGGTTTGCTGCAGGTATGCAGCTTTGACCACAGCCTGCAACCTCAGCTGTGCTTCTTCATCCAAGAAAGCAGTGAGTGGAGCCTTTGGCATAGACAGCATAGTCCTGGGAGAAGGTTCTGGTGATAACAGAGAGCCTGGGCAGGGCTCCCTGTCCACAGGCTGCTGCCATCGGGCTGTTCCTATGGGACAACTTGGACAAAAGTCCTTTGTCCGTACAGTGTTTCTGGCATCAACAGTGCTGCTACCACAATATGCACAATATGACTGTGTGCAGATATTGACTATCAGCTAGTCTGTATAGAGCTCCTGCCTTTCCTAGCCTCCGTTCAATGAATTCCTCTGCCTGTGTTTGGGAATTGCCATTTCTTCTGCGTTTTGCTTTTAGCAGCATAATAAAGTTGGGCTTCACCTCCCTGAGCCTGATAAACTGAGTTACTCAGAAACCTGCAATCTGCTTCAAAACAAAGCATTTAAGATAAAAGATATAAGCAGTAATGGAGCTACTCAGGAGCAGAAATGCTAGAGGGTTACTCACGTACTCACAAACCTTCTAACCTTCCTTCAGCTTTTTTTAACCCCTACAAACCCTGGGCAAGGCAGGCTGTGAGTAAGAGCTGATGTGTCATTTCAGATATACTTCCACTCCAGCGTGCAAACCCCAGAGCTGGGAAGCAGAAGAGCTCTAATGCCAGCACCGATGACACAGAAGAGGGAGAGCTGAGTTCTCGCTCCGCAGCCTCCAAAGTGCTCTTATTTCTGCTGGTTAAACAGATGCCAGCTTCTGAGGGGATTATGTGTCATCGAGTCTGTTGGCTGCGACAACTAATTATCTCCCACAACAGTTTACCCTTGAGGTTTGCGGTTCAAAGGGCATACCCCCATGAGTGCTGCCATCCAGTGCCTTGTGTAACAATTTGTCCCCACTTGGGTTTCCCTGTTCCCAAAGAAGTGGCACCCCCAAGACACCCTGTCCCTCTCCGTCTCAGGCTCACACCAGCAAACCAGCAGGTCCTTCCAGGCAGTGTAGGCAGGGAGCTCCAGCATTCCAGTGAAACCTCAGAGATAACCTGCCAGCAGGAACCAAGGAGAAAAAGCAGCAGCTAAAACCAGCTCACCGTCCAAACAGCAGACTGCCTGAGCTTCCCATTCCTACAGCTGGATGTTTACTGTGGCAGCCATGCCACAACATGCTCCTCCAGCTGAGCTTTGCAGGGTGCATTCACTGCCAGGGTCCACTTCAGGTGCAGCCAAGTCCAGGGGAAAAAGTATCTGCTGCAGCCTGAGGTGGGAGAAATTCCAGGGGAGAGCAACCAGAGGAGTAAACAGTTAAGGAATGCAGCCTCAAAACCAGCACTGAAAATGTTGTATAATCTCATATAAATTGATGGCTGACCCTCATCAAGACTCCCAGAAACAGATGAAAAGCAGACCCAGGCAACTGAAAGAATTTAAGTCCTTGAGAAACACACGGAGAGTGGTGGAAAAGACTAGAGATGAGGAAAGAGATGAAGAGGGAAATTAAAAGAAAAGGCAAAGGATGTATTGGCAAGCAGGTATTGGAGCTGGGATGCCCACAGGCAGGCTGGAGGCATTAGTGTGGGAGTGACCCCACGGCACCAAACTTGCAGAGCTCAGCTCACCCGCAGCCAGGACAGGCTGAGTACTGGGGGTACTGAGTGTTCTGTCACTACACCAGTTAAGCACTGGGAAGCAGTGATAGGGGCCCCCCAGCCGAAGTTCCTATGGAGATATCCCAACTGGGATAGGAAGCTGGATGCTGTCAGGTAGGAGAGGGTGGTTGGGATGGATCCTGCTTGTCTCTCCATTATCACTATCATCCTGCCCTCTCAAGAGGCTGGCAGGCTGCATCAGCTCCCCCAAACCTCTCATGTCCCAGAGTAACTCAAGTGGAACCAGGTGCATGAGGCTGTATCACCTCCATTGACAAGGCAAGGCTTCCCAAGCCTCGGAGCCAGGTTGTTTGCAGGCTCAAATCAAATCTGGAGCTAACTTGCTGTCAGGCAGCCAAGGGGAAGGCTGTGTGGAAGAGCCATGGACTGTGCACCCCAATGGCAGGAGTGAGGGCCCCCTCTAGTCCCAGCACACAGCCCAGAGTTTAAAGGATGCTACTGTTCACCTGCGAATCATCGCAGGTCAAGGGCAGTAATTACAGTAATGAACTCCTCTGTCACTGCATTGCTGTGCTGCTGAATTCTTTGGCCAGTTTGCAGTAAATTTCTTCATTTGCTGCCCTCCCAGCATCAAAGGAGGATCTCAAAGGCAAGAATAATTAATGGCAAATGTTACATTGAAGAGAGTTGGATCATCAGAAAATACAGAAAATGAAGATGGAGGAAATGATAAAGGACTTCAGCATACTGCCAAGAGCTGTGAGAAGAAAATTGTTACCCCACCCTTACACCTCCACTTTTTACCATCACCTTGAAGAATTTTACTCCTGAGGACAGAGGAGAGCCTGGGTCTCTAAATACCAGCACTGCAGGGCTGCCTCGGTCTGTGGGGCCATGTGAAGAGATGCAGCTGTCTCTTAAGTAACAGGAGTTGACACCAGTTGTGAATAGATGAGTGATCGTGGCTTCAGCCGTCACAGCATAGTATCTGATTTCAAATGAAGCCCCATTCATCTATCCAGGGCCTATCATAAGGTTATTAAGGGAGCATCTGTCACAAAACCACAATGCCTTTAAATGCCTGGAAAAGGGCACAATAAAAATAAGCCTGCTTAGGTTATGTACTTTTCTCTGGCTGATACGATTCTTGGAATTCCTTAGCAAAAATAAATTATAAGTATGATAGGTGGGGAAAATACATTATGTGAGCAGGGTGAGGTTTGGTTTTGACCTTAGGGTAGAGTTTGGCTGTGTGTTTGTTGTTCCAGGCTAGCGGGGTAGGCATGAAGACAGTGGCACAGAGTTTTCTTGGGTAGCAGAGTACACAGCCCCAGCATACCAGGTTCTGCTTCAGAGCCCTGGCTCAGAGCATTCCCTCTGGGACAGAAATGGAAAGCGATTCCCTGGTTTTGGATGCGTCAGGGAAAGCATCTCCAGCAGCAGGACAGGGCCAAGTTCGGGCCAAGCAGCATGTGCTGTGGCAAGACATGGGCAGCTGGGGAGGTGATTTGGTTATTCATCAGGACTAAATCCACACTCTGTGTTTAAAAAAACTCACATTTAATCACATTTAGCTAAACTGAAAGAAAAAGTCATGCTTAGACATCATGGCTGTCCTAAGTGAATGGTTCCAGCTCATACTGTCTCATGCTCATCAGTAAACTCAGACCAGAGACCATGAAGTCTTTCCCTTCCCTACAACTGCACAGATCCTCTTACTACTCTTTATTCTTTTCCTGAAGTATTGGGCAAAACTGTCATCCTCTAGCTAACACCTCAACAGGTACCCTCCTGTCCTGCCACCAGTAGTCACCTCCTGCCCCACTGCCTCTTTGGGTCACATGCAGGCATGGGGATTGAAGACCACTGCTTATGCACAGACCTGCCCTTGTATACCACAGTATACTGAAGGCATCTCAGATCATTAGATCGATGCTCCTTGGGCTAGAGGTGCGCATTTAGGCCCTGTAATGCACATCAGACACCCTTTAAGAGAAACTGGAGTGTCTGCGTGCAGCCTTAATGTTGGTGAGAAAGACCTTCCCATGTGATGCAGCTCTGTGTTTATAATTCATATTAAATTGTAATCCAAATTCTGCTTTTCTTTATAAATTGTTTTGAAAAATTGTCTTGAATGTGGATGAAAAAGTGAATTGTGGTCATATATGTTAATCTGTTGAATTCCTCTATGGAAAGATAAAAGACAGGACTTCCTACCCCGAGTGTCAGCTTAGGGAGGCATTGCCTGTGCTCATAGATTTTAAGCCTAGAGCAGAATAAAGTTACATGTTTTAAAACCATCCAAGTGTTTTAGAAAGTTGGATCTTTCCTTTACCCCCCTCAAAGTCCCAGTTTGTACCCGAGATTATCACCATCTAGGTGGGGCCCTGGATTCTATCCAAGCAATGCATCTCTCACAGCGCCAGCCCGGAGCTGGATTTCAAACTGAAGCAGTGACTCACTTGGGCAGATTCATCTCCCTTCATTTGAGATGACTGAAAGCAAGAGATCCCATAAGAGCATGGCATCTCCCTTCCCAGCACAGAGAGGCATCTCCCAAAGGGGACTCGACCTCTGTGTTCTGGGAGCAAGACCTCTGTGCTCCAGCCTCTTATCTGAATAAAACCCTTGCAGAGAAGTATGTGTGTACAGAATACAACACACTGGACCATTTGGGACCTTTGTCCTTCAGGGAATAAAAATAGCAAGTAATATTAAAACTGTGTATTTTCACAGATTGCAATCGGGACTCAAAACACACCACACTTAATTTCCTGCTTTCAGTTCACTATCAGATTTTATGCTTAGGTCAGTTGGGTTTGTTTTTCCCCAGAACAGGATTTTTTTTTCCCTTTAACTACAACATATTCAGCCATGAAAAATGAGATTCAAAAAGATTAATAGGAAGCTCAAGGATTCATCTGAGATTGACAAAGATTAGTGTGTGTCTTATTCTTATCTGCTTTCTTTTTCTTTTCCCTTTTTCTCTTAGCTATCTAGACAGCTTAGATCGAATCGGAGCTGCAGACTACCAGCCCACGGAGCAGGACATCCTCCGAACCAGGGTCAAAACAACTGGCATCGTAGAAACCCATTTCACATTCAAAAACCTCCACTTCAGGTTAGTCTCAAGCTGCACAGTAAATTTTCAGAACAAGTATTTATCACAGGGTTTCCCCATAGTGCCTAAAGGAAAAGTTCTTAAATTGCTGGTCAGTGCATGGATAGCTCCTACTGCAGAAGACGTGGCGTTTTGGAGGGTCAACAATACGAAATACTTGGTAATTCTGTCTTGTAAGTCACTGCCACCTTCTTCTAACCAAAACAATGCCTCTTTGTTGGAAAGTATAATATGAGATTGACCCCCAAGTCCGATCAAGCCTCATAAATGTTAAAATATTTGGCCAAATCTTTTCTCTGAAGTGGCTTGGTCCCACATACTTAATGCTATACATTGACCCTCATTATCCCAGCCAGTAGAGAGAAGAGGGCACAAAGACAGAAAGCCATGCACAAACAGTATTTAGGGCATATAAAACCCAAGGGCATGAGGTCTCCACCTCCACAGACCCTTCGGGACTCAGGATGCTGTGAAGGCTCTCCCACAAATCTCCACTGCTTTGTGTTTGGAGCCTTCCATGGACCATATGGTGAGAAAATGCCAAGAATGCTGAAGTTTCCTGATAACTAAGAAAGAGTGGCTGCTGATGGTGCTCTCCTGTGCCATAGGCTCTTCGATGTCGGGGGCCAGCGGTCAGAACGCAAGAAGTGGATTCACTGCTTCGAGGATGTCACAGCAATCATTTTCTGTGTTGCGCTGAGTGGCTACGACCAGGTGCTCCATGAAGATGAAACCACGGTGAGTCTAACCGGGTCCTGGAGGCCCCAACATCTCTTTATGGGCTACTGCATAGCCAGGAACTCCTTGGAGATCGCTGAATGTTCCCTGGGGGCCTACAGTAATGGGCTTTCGTCCATCACTCCCCCTTGACTCTGAAATCCTGGGGACATTTGTCCTCCTCCACACTCTTTGAGATGAAGTCTGCATGCCCAGGTGATGCTTCCTTGCACCGGTAAAGTCACAGTGTTTTATTTCTCCTTTCTAGCCAAGCTGCGTGTTTTCAAAATGCATTACAGGACCCTATATCAGCAAGAGGAGATACAGCATGGTGGGCTTTAAAACAGATGTTAGGGAAGCGGTCAGGCTGTGGTGCAGAGGTGCAGGATGGCCATGCCTGCCCAAGGCTCAGCCTAGAAGTATAACCTATTTCAGGCTACAGAAATTCATTTTCCTTAGTGAGAATGGAACTGTTTGATTCCTCAGGTAATTTGCTCTAGGAGAGATTTTATGACTTCCCACTGTGACATTAGGCTCAAAATACCATCTGGAAATAAAGCTGGCGAGGACCTGTGTGCTCCCTGGTATTAGAGTGCAATTAATACAAGTGAACTGAATACAGAGAAAGGATGCAATAAGACTCATTACTGTATTCTGGCCATTCATTCAGTGTAATTGGGATGTGTGTTTTTGGGACTAATGACAACTGCTGGGGGCACCCAGTTGCGTTTGTCTAATGAAAAGGAATTGGAGGCCATACTCAGACTGTGGAATGATTTCATTGGTGCCCAGTCTGTGGCAGCATGGAGGGCTCACTCCTGCCAGCTCTGTCTCTCTGAGGATTTGGTTTTTTGATGCTGGTAAAGCTGTCAGGCTTGCAGAAAGCTGTGGATGAGGAAGGAATGCAGGGAAAGATTGTTGTTGGGTAACAATTGCCTTGTCCCAAAAAGATTAGGGGTACTGTGGTTTCTAGCATTTGAACCAGGTTTATGAGCTCTAGCAAACTCTTTGATGAAGTCACCGGGTTGGTTGGATGGTATTGATGCCAGAATTCAGGGTGATATTAACATAACCAGTCATAGGACCCAAGCGAATGGCATGAAGCTGTGTCAAGGAGAGGTTTAGGCTGGAAATTAGGAAAAGGTTCTTCACTGAGAGTGTGATTGGGCACTGAAGCAGGCTGCCCAGGGAAATGATCACAGCACCAAGCCTGCCAGAGTTCAGGAATTGTTTGGACAGTGCTCTCAGGAACATGGTGTGATTCCTGGGGTTGTCCTGTGCAGGGCCAGGAGTTGGACTTGATGACCCTTGTGGGTCTCTTCTAACTCAGGATATTTTATGATTCTGTTGTTCTGTGATGGTGACTACATCCCTCCAGACTGACTGAGACACCCTACATCTTCTCATGTCCATTTATATGTTCCAGTTGTTGCCTCCTTCTGACACTGGACCTGATACACTTAAGGATGCTCAGCCCTGTAGGATTTACTGGGAATGAACCAAAATCTCCTGACATGATTTGAAAAATCCAGCCATTATCTCAATGCTGTAGAGCTCTGCAGCCAGACAATGAAAACAGCCAGGAGATACAGAAGGACACACAGGGAGAGGGCAGGTCTGGGGGACAGGGAGCAAAGCTGTAATCTGAGCAGAGAGCAAGGTGCTCTGTAGGTATAACTTGGACTGTGACACCCAAACTGTGAAGCCCATGGTAGCTTTTAGCACAGGTCACCTTTGGGTGCTCATCTACACAAGCCAGAGCCTGTGATTCAAAGCCACAGAGCACAAAATGGAAGGACCTGAATGCCAGTACCATTTTTTAAATGTCAGGCTTAACTCCACTTCTCTGAACTGGAGGTTAGGGCATCTCTCCTGGAGAGAGCCCTCCCAGTGACTAACCCTCACCTGGCACCACCCTGGAGACAAGCAGGGTGCCAGCTTAGCCTCCCTCCTGAAGTGCCCTGCTGTAGAAACCGGGATTCATGCATCTCTGACTTCCCTTTTGCAGCAGGAGAGCAGGCTGGTGCAGCTCTGGCACAGCGCTGACATTTGCTTGCTATTTCAGTCCTTTCTCACAACACATTTTGGGGGATGCTGAGAAACAGGAGGGCAGAGGCAGCTGCTGCTCATTTACACATTCAGAGTAAACGGGGAAAGGATTCGGCATCGCCACCACCACGCCAGCAAGACGCCCCTGCCTAACCCAAATAAACAACCCTGGGCGAGGCCAATACAAATAGGAAAAAACAGCGGTGCTGGATGTTGCCTGCCCTATTATATCCCCACCACAAATGGCAGGTGGGAAACATGGCACCCACAGACCCTGACCCCTCCCAGCTGAACCCCCAGACATTCGGACTCCTCCCTGCCAAGGTGGTGCCTCTCCCAAACCCCAGCAGTACAGCAGCATCTCCTCAGTCAGCTGATTTGCCCGTCACATCTGCCGGCTCTAATGACGTCAATCAGTTTTTATTGCTTCTCACTTGGAAAACACAAAGAGGAGGCAGCTGAGAAAATGAGCTGGAAGCCACTCCTCCCGCTTCATTTTCTAGAGATGCTTACTATGGTCCAGGCACTTCCAGCTGTATTGAGTCCCTGAAGGTTTGGGGGCTGTGCAGATGTCTCAGTGAGTATGAGAAGACTTGCAAAGAGCTTTCATTGCTGGCATGGAGCCATGAGAGAGAAAAAGCCCTACTGCATCTCAGTGCCCATAAAAACCCCTACTAAGCTGGGTGCACAGAGAGAATGGCTTTTCCTCCTGTGCTTAGTGCCCAGTTGTCAATGATCATAGGATTTCACTGGCACTTTTTGCACTTCTCTAAGTCAAACCACACTTCAGGTGGAGGAAACTGCAGTTCAGATGCAGTCAACCTAACATGGACAAGGGAGTGGCTCATCTTCCTAAGCTCCAGCTGGAACAAGTGTAGGATCAGCTTGTCTCACTGAAAAAACTCACAAACAACAGGTTTACTGTGAATTCTTTCTGAAGAGCTGGTTAAACAAGGCTGGGTGAAACATCCCCTGACCTGTTTCTGCCCTTAATATTCAAACACAGCTCTACGCATGTAGAGGCTTTTTGTGGTTTATTGTGCTCTTTGTCTTAAAAGACTGAGCACCCATCCTCCTGCAGCAGCTAACACAGGGCTGTTGACTGCAAAGCCATCCCTGCTCCCTTAAGAGCATGCAGTCTTTTATAAGGGGTGTATTTTCTCTTCAATTTGCTGCCACAAAAAGCTGCACAGCAGGAGTCAAGGAAAGCAAGTACTTCCCTTTGTCCAGATCAGAAAGACACAAAGAAAATAAAGAAAACTTTCTGCATCTGTGATTTTTAGGCTCATGTACCCATGAAGATCACACTTTGCACAGAAATCCCCAGTGCTGCTGAACCCATCTTCTCCCATTGCCTCCAACACCTTCTTACACTGCTGTTGGCAGATCTAAACTGCTTCCCTGTGTGCCCAGCTCCTAGGGGAGAGGAACAAGCCATGAGAGAGGTTCAAGCAGTGCCTTCATCAGTCCCACTGCTGCCAGGCACAGCCCAGCCTAGAGCTCATGAGGCTAAATTACATCCTCTGCCCAGCCTATCCAACACACAAGCCACTGTCCTCAAGGTATTACACCTGCTTCTGCCTTTACCAAGTGTCCATGACAAGGAGCTGCCAGGATCTCTGCCATACTTGTGCACAGTGGGAATGTCCTGGTCTTAACTGACAGAACATCTTCATGGGTTATGTCTTTGCCATAACAAGGCTATTTTGTCTCATTTGTAAATTATCTCTGTGTTTCATAAGTTGAGGCTAGAGGAGGGAAAGCTTCAGCCCCGTAATCGGGGAGAAGAGAGGGACAGCAGTCATATCACTGAGCAAAACTGGAGAAAACAATTAACAAAGGTAGATTTCTGTTGTTCCTTCTAAATGGAATTCCTAATGGAATTTTTTAAAAAGACAGCAATGGCATGGGAACTGAGACTATCATCTGGTTTTTTTCCTTGCAAATTCTAAGGAGTCATGGCAAGAGAGGGAGATGTTCATGCTGTACATCACTGCTGCCTTTGAAACTAAGATATTTAGGTCAACCCTATCTAGCCAAGACATGCAAGTATTGTTCATGTCCCCGTTGCCGAGGATGGGATGGGTTGAAGGCACTGTGCTGGTGACTCTTGGCGTGCATTAGTTGGTTCATACTGCATTGCATGACCTGGTTAGTGTGCTCTCTCTGCTGTCATTGGGCAAGGAAAATGGAATTGCTGCACTCAGAAATTGCCTTAGGAGTGACGAAGCAAGCGAAAGTGGATTGGACATCTTAGGAAATATAAGCAGGAGGGGGAATATGGAGTTTCTGCACCTCGGATAACCATCAGTGTCCTTATAGTTTGCATGACAGCTAGCACTTTATCACCAAGGAAAACAGAAAAGATTGAATCAACTGTGTGTTGCAGAAATCACCAGCTCTCCTCCCATACTCTGGTGAAAAATAGATGGGTTTTATCAGTGTCTTTCTGCCTGGCAGAGTCTTAACCACAGCATCCTTTCTGCCTCATGCTCAGTGGAAAGCTGTTTGCTCTTCACATCAGTGACGGGAACATGGCTGTGCAATGACATCTGAACTCAGCTGTGAGCAATTGTCTCTCTTGTCCTGTGCAGGAAAAGTTAACTGGACTTTGAATATGTATGAGGAAGTGGTTACTCTTCTGTAATGTGGCTGGTGGGGCTGATTTCCTTGTTGGGGTATAAAGTATTTGCAGGCCTGAGGATTTAAAATACCAGTTTTGAAATAGGAAGTGACATTTAGATGTCAGTGTCTGAGCAGTCCTTACCTTAATGACAGACTCAATATAAAGAGAGAAAAAGCAGCACGATGGATGCAATTTATATCACTTCATCTGAAAATATGAGGAGTGTAACCTTTCATGGCTCCTCACAGAGCAGGCATGACCGCCCCATCAGAGCAGCACAGGTACTCTTGAGAGGGGCCCAAGATAAGCTCCAAGGGACTAAAACTTTCACTTTGGATTTACTGGGAGGAGGGGGATTATTTGGAGGCTTTAACTTCTCACTCCTCCTTTAGCAGCAGCCTGTCCTTTTTGCATTTGGTCCCCAGACACTGCCTCCCCATCCTCACCTCTCAGGCTGGGCCTGCCATAGCTGTTAGAGGGCTCCTGCAAACAGCTATTGAACTAGTAACTGTTGGGAAGGGAAAGGAAAGGGAGACAGTAAGGCATTCCTGATGTTAGCCACCTGGACAGCTTGCGTCCATGTTTGAGCTCTCAGAAGTCTTCCCAGGATACAACATTTCCCTCTTGACATCCAGGTATGACAACAGAAGCATCTGTGCCTGCTCACCAGGATATTCCTCTGCACCTTTGCCACACAGAGAAGGCAATTCCTGGATTTTGAATAATGTTGTCTTCTCTTTAAAGGTGGGAAAGGAAAAGGTGGATTTTAAGACTGAAACATTGCCCATGTAAATAGGGATGAGTGGGCCGAACAGTTGGTTATGTTTACTCAGCTGACTGGCAGAGCTGGGGGGAAAATCAACATGCAGAGATCAGAAAGCCAGGTCAGGCAGCCTTAGGAAGCTTTAAAACTTGTTTCTGGAATCTGAAAGGAGTAGAGGACATTTAAACTAAGTCTCATGTTTTACAGGGGTCTACTGGTTTGCACTGAGTGTATATGATTCTGTGATTCTGTATTCTGGTTATGACAGAGCATTAAGAGTCCCTATTTCTTGGGAAAACACTCTCATTTCCTAACATATATTAACACAAATTAATCAAACTTTATAAGAGAAGGATTTCTCCTTACACAGTGTTGCTACTGTAGAAAAGCCGGCTTCACCTAACCACAAAGCCCAGCTGAGAAGTCCTTAGCTTCTGTTTCTTAGACAAACCCCATGTTGCCCATGGTGCTCCGTGTGCCATGAGGAGCAGTTTCACCCCGGCACTCCCTGCCGGGGCTGTGCAGGGTGGCACAGGGCTGCCGAGGGGCAGTGGGGTACGTACAGTGACCGAAGGCTGACAGCTGCTGTGGGTAAGATAAGTAGGTTTAACCCACAAGCAGCCTTCATGTTTTTCTCCATGCTTTTATTTTGAATCAGCAAGAGTATGATAAAAATGTCATTTAAAAATGTTCTGTGAGGGACTTTGTTTAAAAAAATGGTTAATTATATTTGCTTTCTGTTCCCCTGACCACCCTCCACTTTATTCTCTCCTCTAAAAACCTTTGGGTAGCCAAGGATCTCCTGTACTAAACTTTTGTACACCAGTTTTCTACATGGTTACCTTTTTGGGACCACAGGTAGCAAAGAGGAGCATTGCTCCAGGGCTCCCACACCAGCCAGTACAAAGTGGGTTAGTTGTAAACAGCCCACAGGCACGGGATGATCCAGATAAGCAACATGTTGCAACTGAGACCCAATGAGTAAATGCATTTTTACATTTGTGCGTGATCGCGTCGTCCCCACGTGTTGATACAATGCATGGCGGGGAAATGCTCAGTCAATTCAAGACAGGGTACAGCAAATCTCGTGCATCCTGTTTTACTCTGGGTTGGATCAGATGTTTCCTTCATCCACAGAGCCACTTCTATCTATATAAAACATTCAGCAGCAGCTAAAGTATATGAAATGACAAGTGTTAATCAATAAAGTGCTGGGCTCAACTGTGCCGCCAGCATGGGTGTGAAGCGGAGTGGAAGTGGGGTAAAGGCCCCCAGCTGACCCGTGTACAACTCCAAATTCCCAAATGCCGAGCTGGGTGGCCAGGACGTGCTGCACCCACTCCAATAAACCCTCCAGTAACAAGCCCGTGCAGCCCTGTTCTCTCCAGCGTCTCTGTGGTGGTGGCTGTAACCAGTTTCTTATGTGCACTGGCGGGTTTGGGGAATGCTGTCCCAAGGAGATCCCGCTGGGAAAAGCCGAGGAGCCGGTCTGGTCTGTACCATGCTTTGCCTTTGATAACCCCCTGACTCTTGGGTGTGCTTCGTCCTCACTGCGCCTGCTCTCTCCGCTACCCGGCTCCCGGCTGAGAGACGGCCACGCGACCGGCGTGCGCACTCCGGCGGCGGCCTCGCGCGCCAAACAGCACCAGCCTCAGCACCTTCACAGCTTTTCCTCGGCCGACTGACCTTATCTAGCCAAACAAAGGCCAAAAAATGAGCATTTGAGAGACCAACCAAATTTGGCAGGTATGAAGCTTCTCTTGAACTGAGAAAATAAAAAAAAAAAAAAAAGAAAAAAAAGAAAAACCGAGTTGAGAGTTGAAAGCAGCAGGGAACATGACACTTGGTTGACTTTGCCGTGAGCTCTTTCCACCACCATAAAACCATGTGGCGGACTTTGCAACTCTCTAACTGGTCTGGTTTTTTCATTCCTCTTATCTCTCTCCTTTTCTGTGTCCTTTTTTTGCATGGCCTGTAACCAAAGAGCTAACTTTTCGCTGCGTGCGCATTTGAACTTATGGCTCTTCTGCTGGCGAGTAGCTAATCTTCTTCTAGAGAATGAGCTAACATCACTAGTAGCTGCCTGACTTCTAGTCTGGTTGTTCTTAGATGCTCTTTGTTACGTTTTTCCTTTTTATAATTTTTTCTCTTCCTTTTTCACATTTTTTCCTCTCTGCAAGTCACTTTCTGTTGAGCCATCTTCCAAGAGAACAACAAAAAAAAAACCTTTAAAAATTAAAAGCCCAACAAGAGACAACACTAAACAAAGTAACAAAACCAGGCAAAGGTCATGGCAAGGTCATTTCCAAAAGTATGTTACCTTGATGTCTGCTTCCAACTCTAGATTAATTCAAGGATCTACCAGTCCTTGGTTAATGTATCCAACCAGTTGTGTGCCACACACATTTGAGAAAGTGGGAAAAAAAACTTAAAAGATGATTGAAAACATTTCAGAAAATCTGCATGAGCTACACCGACAGAAAAATCTGATCAAAGGGCAAAAATAAGTCTCCATCCATGCATGGTGCATGATGATTTCTATGAGCTGGGATCCTGTAAATTAATGTTATGCAAAATCAGAAACAGCTCTGTATCGTTAAATGCCCTTAAGTTACTAACTGTGTAAAATCTTATAGGGATTGCATCTGTGTATGTATATGTTCAGCTGTATGTATACATAAATTTATTATGTATATTGTAGCTTTTCTTTTTTGTTGTTTTCCTCCTTAATTTAGTTGTTTTAGATTTCCCTACATGTTGAACACTCCTGGGTGGCTGCCTTTGGCCTGATGTGATCTCTCCTTTCTATTGCAGAACCGCATGCATGAATCTCTGAAGCTTTTTGACAGCATCTGCAACAACAAATGGTTCACAGATACATCTATCATCCTCTTTCTAAACAAGAAGGACATATTTGAGGAGAAAATTAAGAAATCTCCACTGGCTACCTGCTTTCCTGAGTATACAGGTAATGAGAAAGGTGGCTGTACAGGAGTGCATGGCAAAGGGACCACAGAGCGCTTCCCAGCAGGGCTGATGCTGTTGTGTATCACGGGCAATGAGGCTAAAGATGCAGAGCTAGAGCTCCTGTGGGCTTCACTGCAGGCTTTATTTCAGTAAGTGCCATAGGATCATCCCCACCAGTGGTCCACTTAAAGCAGGAGGATGACTTAAACCAAGTTCTTGGCTGGCAAAGGGCCACCAACAGTGAGCAGAGTGTTTGGTCTCTGCCTCACAGGTGGTTTTGATGCTGAACCAGCACCTGCAGGTCTGGGGCTGCAGTGCACTCTCCAAACCCATGTGCCCTGGTTCCCTGTGTCACACAGGAACATGAACCCTCTTACAGGTCTCTCAGAAAGGTGCAGTGAGCTTAACCATTACAAATGGGTGACTGGTCTCTGGGAGACCAGTGCATGGGGTTTGTTATGCTGTCCTCAGCTGGAGTCCAGCTTTGCTCTTTCAAAACTCACCATGTTCCTCTGTAGGTCCTGGCTGGCCACAACAAGAATCCCTCTGCAGGTTCTGGCCACTACCCCACTGCCAGGCACCTCATGGCTGCGGGATCATCATGACCCTGGAAACATTCATGGCCAGGCTGGATGGGTCTCTGAACAACCTGATCTGGTTGAAGATGTCCCTGCGCACTAGGGTGGTTGGACCAGATGACCTTTAAAGGTCTCTTCTATTCTCTGATTCCATGATCAGCCCTCCAGTGTGCAGGCAGCAGGTCTCACAGCTTGGCTGCTTCAGCTCAAGCTATACGTTTTCATTACATTAGTTGAGGAGTCCCCCAGTTTCACTCTCAGGTTCACTGAAATCAAGCATCTGGACATAGAAACACTTCCAGTTAAATGCAGATAGAAAACAAGGTGTTAGATTTTCTGTTCTACTGATCACCCACACCGCTTAACCCACAGTGCAGCCAGAGGACAGCCACAGAGAGCATGCCCTAAGCTTGGATGGGGAGAAGGAGATCTTGGTGATACGTCAAGGTTAGAGCAGGGGCTCTGCAACAGGGCAGCGTGCAGGGAGCCCCCACTTCTGCTGCCTGCCTGGCATCTGACCCACTAATAATGGGAGTACATCACCCATGCAAAGGCTGCAGCTGCACCTCGCTGCTTCCCTCTGCATCTCGCCAGCTTCCACAAACCCTCATTACCATTCCGAGACGGCATAAAAATAAACTTTTATCATCATGAATTATTTAAGCTCACTGGAGACATCCAGATGAATCAAGCCGACAGACAGAGAAGCAGATCTCTTTGTCAGGGAACGTGGTTGTGAACCAGGAGCACCAAGAGTGTCACATTTCTGGGCAGGCCGACAAATTATTAACCAGAGCTTCTTATCTCTGAACATTTGATTTTTCACTGCGAATAGACAAAAGCTTATCCCTCATTGCTACTTTGGGCTGAATGGTCTGTGGCCATGGAGCGGAACGACTCCAGCTGAATTCAGAAGAACATCTGCAGGCTTCCTCTCTGGGGAAGGTTTGGGTGTTTGTCACTACCAACACATTTCAGCCATCTACTCATCTGCTTGGTCCAGACAGAACCAACATATTCCCAACACGTTTGTCTGAAAAGATCTAATCATGGAAATTTCAGTCTTTACAGTTGAAAGCTCATAATAATGTCTACCCCAAGTTTTCCTAGTTGCAAATCAGATTGCTGCTTTTGGATGGTTTGTAGAGCAGCTCATCACCATCTTCTTTATAGCAGCACTTCTGTATACTGGATGGTTTCTACCATGCCTTCGTCCTTTTCTCAGTGAAGCAAATCTGCACCTCTCACTCCTTCCTGATCGTATTTTGTGCACCTGGTTTTGTGGACCTTCAGTGAATTCTCCCAGAAACCTCACTCTGAAATAATATCCTTACATCCTCTGATGGCAGGGAGACTAGAACAAGAAGGAATGTAGTTTTAGATACAACTGTTCCTTCCCAAGGTATCCCAGCCCAAGGGAGTAGTTCAGTGGGGGAGGCAGATGCTCGGACACACATAGCTAAGCTCTTGGCTGACTAAACAGAGGAAAAAACAAATAGACTTTGTTTCTGGAGCACTTGAGCCCCAAAGTGAACCAAACCAGTCTTCCCCAGATTTCAGAGGACCCCAAAAATGCTCTAAGTTACTTCAAGGTGCTGTTCTGGAAGCTGGGAGTTCTCATCATGCCAGGGACTCTTGACAGACCTCGTGTCTTTCTTGTGTCATCTGAGAGGGCTGGGAGTCTAATGGCTGAAAGTCCTTTTACTGATCCAACAGGAATCTGAGTCAGAGGTGAGGAATATCCCACCTCCAGGCACTCAGCAATGCCATGACAAGTTAGCTTGTACATTCAGCAATTATTCAGCCCAGACTTTGGACCCAAGCACACACTTCTGGATGCTCACCCCTGCTTTGCCGACCACAGCTCAGAGGATGAAGCCCTCATGGTCTTGTGGAAAAGCAGCATTATTAGAATGTTGCCCTGGAGTTAAAAAGAATTGTTTGATGAGTGCCTATAAATTGAACAAGCGGACTTTCAACATCACAAGTAGGTTTCACAAAGTGCTTTTAATGCAATGAAGTTTCTGATGTCCATTAGTTCTGCTGACAGGGAATTATTAGAAGACTGCATCCACAAATTTGCTTGCTGTTTGCTGAAGCACTAACTGTTTCCATCCCCTTAATTCACTCATGCTTTTAACTAATCCACAATACTTAGCAAAGCAACAGCAGAATCCATGGCGTGTTTTAAACCAAGCTAGCATTAGTGATTGCCTGCTCTCCTAGACAGAATCTAGTATCTAAATCCTGATGCCTTTGAACAACCAACTTCCCGTTCATAAAACACACTCCTGTTTGTGCACAGCATGTGAAACGCTTCACAGATTCTTTACACAGCTATTTGTGCAAGAACCTGCTCCCAGGAAACAGTTTACTTCTCTCACTTCAAGCATATTCTCAAGTCCCATGGTCTTCATGCACTTGTGTCTTCAACTAGCAATGTGTGTGCGTGAAGGTGTGATTTCCCAGATGAGCTGCCTTCCACCACAGCCCATCTCAAGCCCCAGTGAGCTTCTCTCTAGCAGATAACAGCATTTCCCATCAGTAAAGCATCATGGAGGGAGAGGGACCCAAAAGCAGGAGCTTTCTGGGGGTCAGGCACCCAGCAGTGCCCAGCAGTGCTGCGGGGCTGCACTCCAGGCCAGCCAGAGAAAACACCTTCATCAGCCCTAAGCAGGTGCCCAAGTGGAGCTGTCTGTATGAGCAGGATAAGGGCTGACCAGAGGAGAAAGGATCTGCTCATTTTCATGACTCCTCCTAAGCTTTTTCTAACACAAAACTTGATGGTTAATAAGGTGTGGCACAGACATCTCTGTACATCAGAACAAGAAATCCTTTGTGTTGTGATTTTAGCCATGGCTCTATTAGAGAGTATTGCAACTCTAATTCCTCAAAAAGAGGGACATTTTGTATTAGCCTTTTTGTATTTTACTTTTTGAGAAAACCCCAACTTTGCCCTGGATCTTTTCATGTCCTTTTCTCTTAGTGATTCAGGGAAAGGAGGGCACAGCTACCAATACTGCCCTCTATTCATGGACATGTTAGCTCTTTGCCATCAAAAACTGAAACTTTAATCCAAAAGAAATCTAAAAAAAGAAAAACACTAAGCCTCTTCCCCAGGTCAAGCACTTGCTGCATTCCTGGCAGATTTCTTCTCTTTTTTTGTCACCATGATGTGGAATTTGTTCTGGTTTTCCCATCACAGCCTGTCTAACACTCAGCTCCCCCATCTCTTTAAGCTATAAACAGCAACTCAGAATAAAAATACAGCTGAGCTGACAGTCAGAGAGCATCTCCTGCCTGGCAGCAATCCTGGCTGGTAACAGTGCCCATCCCTGAGATGGAGATGGGACGGCTGGGCTGCAGTGGCCCCACACGAGCTTCCCACATGCCTACAACAGGGGGCGTTTGCAGGCACCCTGCAGATTCAGGCTGATGGGATTGCCTTAACCTGCTCTTTTTCCTTTCATCTCGGCTCTCTCGTAGGCCCAAACGCTTTCACGGAGGCGGTGGCGTACATCCAGACTCAGTACGAGAGCAAGAACAAGTCGCCCAACAAGGAGATCTACACTCACATCACCTGTGCCACCGACACCAACAACATCCAGTTCGTCTTCGACGCTGTCACGGATGTCATCATCGCCAACAACCTGCGGGGATGCGGACTCTACTGAAGCACTCTCCTCCCCTCCTCTCCTGGCCCCTCCCAGGAGTATCCTCCAGTCCCACGGACAGGTCCTCTCTTTCCTTGTTTTTTCCTCCTCAGAAGATTATGAGGAAGAAATACATAAATCCCTCCTCCCGTCCCAGAAAACTTTGCAGCAAGTTCTGCTTTCCCCAGGCCTGTTTTATTTTGTTTTGGTTCATTTTTGGTTCGTTCCCTTGCTGCCTCGTTCTACTCCTCCGTTCCAATTCACAGTGCTGTGCAGGGAGCTAACGCATTTCCCACAAAGTGCATTTCAACTGCCAAAAGACAAAAATACTTCAGTTTTTAAAAAGAGAAAAAAATCAAAGCCTTAAAATGCTGGTCAGGAACAGTGTAGTTTGGAACCAAAACTTTTTTATTCGCCTTGAAATTAAGGGATATTGTTTATTTGCCTGCTTCTTCATCTTTTTTTAAAAAGCACTAGTCCTTTGGGAAGTACTAAATACAACCTGATCATTTTGAGAGTACCTTATGGCTCCAGTAGTTCTGACCCCAAAGCCAGAGGGGTCAGTGTTGAATGCAGCTGCCATAGCTTGGATTTGTATATGCTCCTTTTCTCCAGTCAGCTATCTGAACAAGTAAAACAGCCATATCGAGTTCTGCTGATGTCTGAGTAACAGGGACACAGTAACAAAACCTACTAAGCCTTGTCTAAAAGCCTTTGTTACTGGTAGCAGTTTTACCTCAAGTTTTTCAAAATTAATATTAAAATGTATCTAGTGGTCGCAGTAACCCATTTGTGAGGCACTTTGCCAGGGGCCACGAAGCCACTGGGCTGGGACCCCTGGAGTGCTGGCAGCAAGGACCCCCCACTCAGGGGCATCCTGACAAGGAAGCTGGCCTGGGTACCTGGTGACCTTTCCCAAAGCACCTCCCAGCCTAAGTGATTGATTTCAGCACAAGCCATGCTCCTGTCCTGCAAACATGTCTTTCCAAACTTCAACCCTGAAACTCTGGAGTGCACCAAAAATATTTAGTCTCGGCTTCTTGTGGGCAGAGTTTGACCTTTCAAGGACCTGAGATGTGGAGAGATGCTTTGGGAAACCTCCCTGTGCTTGGGTGGCAGGAAGGTGTGTGGGAGCCTCGTGGCTCTTCATCGCCCCTTGGGCATCTAAACACCCTTGAGAAGCACAGCCTTGTGCTCTGAGCCTCCTTGGCTCCTGTGTCATATCCTGCCTGACCATCCAAGAGAGACAGCTCCAGGTTTGGTGTCTCCAGTCAGGCATCTCTTTACCAGTATCTGAAGTGAGGATGTTTTATGCTGGCCATGTAGTGGCAAATGAGAGCTCAGGGAGCTGATTTGGGCCAAGTGATGGAGTAGAAAGGAAAAGTGCAAAGCAAGAAGGAAGGAAGGGCAGGGGGAGAGGTTTGGAAAGGACAAAGGTAGTGCCCAGCACAGCAGAAGTGGCGGCTCAGAGGGGAGGACAAATGCAGGTGGGCTGAGTTACGTGTGGCTACCCACCTGCCATTACTGAGAGCTCTGGGTGCCACTAGGTCAAAGGCAGAGGGAAATGTGAGAGGTGGGGTGTCACTTCTGGGGCCACGGAGAGACCCTTAGAAATCCACCCCAAAAGCTTGTTTGGTGTCTGGCTGAGAACCACCTCTGAGGTCCCACTCAGGGCCCACCTCACCTGGGGGCAGGTAGGCAGTGCTGATCCCTGCCTCTTCTCTCTTAAAATTCCATGATCTTGGAAAATATGAGTCTGTCCAGGCCAGCCACAAGTTCAACTGTCCTCTCTTGACAATACGATCTAGGGATGGCTTTCAGGTCTCAGGAGGTCTGAGTTTTCTCCAGGGCCATTCCTGAGAGGGACAGTATCTCTTCTCTTGCTGTGCCCATTTAGGAGAGAGAGCAGGACAGCCCAAAGAGAAGGGGCCAGGTGAGTGTCAGTGTGTGGTAGGCAGGAACAGGAGCAGGTATGGTGGCACAGGACAGAGAAAACCAGGGGGAGAGGTTTAGGGAACAGTCTGGGAGACAAGTTGCAAAGGGAGATGAGGGAGACAGAGGCAGCAGAGAGGACAGGAAGAGAAGGGCACCTCCATCAGAGGCTGTGCTCTGCCAGGACAGTGCTCATGGGACATCCATGACAAACCCCCAGTCAGGAATGTGAGCAGGAGCACTCTGGGGCAAGCAGGGAAGGCCTGCAGAGAAAAGCAAGGTGGCTGTCACCCATCCAACCAACTCACAGCCCAGCATTGGTCAGTAACTGTCAGTAACCCCCTAAAGAGCATTAAAGTGTAAAACTGCATTTAGTATTGTAGAGTGAGGACCCACTGCTGCTCTGCTGGGCACTAACAGCAATAACGCCAGGTCTCTGCCTCCCCTGCTCTGGCACAAGTGAGTCCCCACTTTTCTCTTCACAATCAATCTTAAAATGCCTCCAGTGACATCAGCTCCTGCAGAGAGCTGGCCAGCCAGCAAAGCCAGGAGCCCTTCTCTGCTCCTCGTGCCACAGCCCACACACACACACACACACACACTTTGTTTTCCCGGGCCCCAGCCCCATTTACTGCCAGCACACTCTGCTGTACAACTGTGAACCAAAGGAAAGGTCTGCAAATGTCCTTGTCTTTGGTTTAACTTAGGACTTTAGGAGTGGATGGGAAGGTTTTTCAAAGAAAGGACTCCCAGTGGGAAGCACCTGCCCAGTTTTTGGTTCCTTGGAAGGGACCAGCTGATGGCAATGGGGTGGTGATTCTGCTGCAGGAAGGGCAGGGAAGTAGCTGGAGGGATGTGGAGGGGCAGGGATGCTGCTGGAGCTTGTCCCATGTGGGTGGCTGAGCCCCACCAGTAACACCCGGCACCCACACGCGCGTTGAGTGTCAAAGTGAGGGCTGAAAAGCCGCATGTTAGTTTTGTTTGGTACATACAGTGTGTGTCGACAACCACTGGACCCCAGAGTGCAGTGCCAGGCCCTGGCAGGTCTGTCAGAAGGGTTTGATCAGCAGTGCTAGAGTTTTGGAGATTCTCTCTTCCCACCCCTTGCTGTGGATGACATTTTATCCAAGTAAATAAGTAACAGAAGTTGTTCCCAGGGAAGGCAGCACTATGCCAAGGATTTGCAAGTTCCCAAAACAAAGGACACAGGAATATTTTGGTAAAGACAATTGAAATTAACTCAGTTTCACACTCTGCCAAATGCAGCCAAGTGGCCAGTTCTGGCTCAGTGCACTTTTGCCACTCTCCAGGCTGGATTCATGTAACCCATGCTCAGCTATTCCAACTGGAAGTCCAAAGTCCCTCTACAGCTTCAGTGGGTTCCCAGGATGTTGGTGATAACCAATAGCTGGTGTTCTATGGGGAGAAAAAGAGAGAAAAAGCAGAGGAAACGTTGCCACACGGAGCCTCTTCTTTCATTCTCTTTATCATATTGTGTGTCTAAAGCCTCTTCTCAGCTGCTTCTGCTGACATTCCCTCCCTCACACAAGTGTCATGAGGTCTCACTGACAAATGCTGGAAACAGCAGTTGGAAGATGAAATGCTTCCAGTGTTAAACACCACTATTTCTCCCACTTGATGACCATGTATAGATTTTTGTCTCCAGAACCCTGCCAGATCATTACTCACTGCTGGCTGCTGCATCCTTTGAAGCCTTTCCTGGCAGATGTGCCTTCCGCAGGCAATCTTTTGCCCTGTGCTTTTTCTAAACACCAGCCATTCTTGCAGCGGTTGCCTAGAAAGACCTCAAAATACATCGCCTGCTTTCAAAGGTCTCTTCTTAACAGCCTCTTGTGCTTTGCAGTTGCCATGCTCTGAATCCAGCCCCTTGGAGACCCCAAGCTGTGTTTAATTTGCAGTCTCCACATAAGCAGGGATGTTGCAACTGGTACAGCTGCATCAGAAGTCACACCAGGGCATGGCAGATAGATTTTAAAGGCACAGAATTGAAACAGCTGTGTCTACACCCTGCTGCCCTTCAAAACTAACCTGGGAGTTTGCAAAGAAAAAAAAAAAAAACAACCAAAAACCTCTTTTGGGGATGCAGGAGGTTTTTAATGACTCAGGTCACTTGTTCAGTAGCAGCATCTGAGGGGACTCAGCATCAAAAGCAGCATTAGCAACTCATGATGAGCTTCAGACAGCAGCAAAAAGAAAGAAGGAAACCCCTCCCCAGCTTACTTCATGGTCAATGAGAGGATCAAGTGTGGAGCCATAAGACCACAAAAATGCAAATAGCTCCTTTATTTAAACAACAATTTCCATGAAATAGAGAAACCCGTAGAAGGAAAGCCTTGCAGTGCTGCAGGGCTGAGCTGCAGAGCACTGTGCTCCTTGGAGGATGCAGTAGCTGGGCTGGTTAGGAGAATAATCCTGCACTGGGAAAGCACACGCTAAAATACAGCCCCATCCTGCCAAGGCCAGCTTTTAGTTTAGCAAATAGGACTCACACACACTCTGGCTCTCACAGGAGGCCGGAGGAGCCCAGTGGAGCAGCAGGAACGCTCGGCAAGGCCATCTGGCTCCCACTGTCTGCCAACACGGAGCGTCCCTGCTGCCCCTGCCCTCCCACCGAGCCTGGCCAGGCCCAGCCAGGGCCGGTCAGCTTCCCACCACCCACCAGAAACACTCCCAACTACATCTCTCTCAGGAGTGCTATACTGGAATTAGCTTCTTGCCTTCATCCAGCTTTCCTGGAGAGCCAGTCAGCCTGTCCCTCCATGGAGGGCAGAGCATCCTCAAGAGGACCCTGCTGTGCCTCCTTTGTGGGTATGATCTTGTTCTAGAGGATACTTAAAAGTATTAATGAGGGCAGTCTTTACTGTAAAGTACATTAGGGTGGGTCTGGTGGGTTTAGTCTATTATGGCATGAGCCCAGTGTTTGCCTGCAAGGGAACAGACCTTGTTCTCAGGCTAGGAGTACAACCTCCAGGAGGCCAGGCTAGGACATAGAAGATGTCCTTGTGCCAGAAGGTCCCTGTGTGCCCAGCAGCTGCTCTGCAAAGCATCAAGCAGCACCTCAATGTGTGGCTCAACAAGGCAGACATCACCCACGAGGGATTTTGCAGTCAGTGCTGGGAAAGGGACCAACCCATAACACCTGCCATGTTAGTCTGTGCAACACATCGGAGTATTTTGTGGCCAAAAAGCCTCCTGGAGCCAGGGAGAGTTGCTGCATTCCTGGGAACAAGGCTGACCATCTGTCCAGTCAGTTAGAGAAGCTTAGTGCTAGTGTACTTGAGTCTTTGTCATGGGCCAGGTTTGTCTTCAGGCTTACCACTGAAAACTGCACAAGCATTTCCATTTGGGAGACTAAAACACTCATTAGCAATCTGACACTGGAAGCATCAATGTCAGTAGAGATGGTGCTACTGAGCATCACCCTGAAGCACCCAGACCCATCACTCACTTGCATCCCCAATGCACACACAAGAAAGCAGAGGCGTGGTCCAAGTAGCACAAAATTGCAGACCATGGTCTTGCCTCTACACCCCAGAGGAAAGAGCAGGCAAACACACACCTGAGGCTCCCCAAGGCTTGAGGGTACTGTGCCATTTCTGAGTTGAGCCCTGACACGAGGCAATTGCTGCTGACAGATATAGGCACGTGACCTATAGAAAGAGTTACACTGAGAACACAGCTACAGAAAAGGCCTTTTCACAGGACCTCTCATGCCCCAACCAGCAGCCTGTGAGATCTCTATTTGTATCCAAAGACAAGCAAGTGAACACAAGTAAGTGTGACCCTAAACACCAATACCTTACTGAGAGGAGGAGGATCAAAGCCTCTGGCTGGCACCCTGCAGGCAGAGGGAGAGGGAAGGGAGCTGGATTGAAGAAACATCTCTATCTCCCAGAGAGGACAGTTCTGTTCTCCATGGACACCAGGTGCAGTAGGCACAAGGAAGAGACACCTGGCAAAGAGGTAGAGAGTGGGAGTTAACTGGACACTCACTACCCCAGGCCCTCTCCCACCCACCTGTCATGGAAATTAATGTCAAGACCAAATCCTGACTGTCCTGTAGTGCAGGCAAGCAGATCCACACTAAACTCCCTGTGCCAGGTGGGGAGAGCAGATCATAACAGGTGAAACATCATTTTCAGCAGTGCCTGAGTCTCACCAGCTTTTCCACAGCTGGAGCAACCCAGTGACACTGGGCAAGCAAACAGGGTTGTTAAACACCAGCCTGTTAAATAGCCCAGTCCCTAATTTGCAATCCTTAGCCCTATTCCCCCACCTTCCTCTTCCCCTTTCAGCTCAACAAGGGAGCAGTGACCGTCACTCTGCCTCTGGGCTCCCCCTCCCCACCACATTTCTTCCTGAAGGATCACCGGAGGCCGTCACGATTTTCCTTTTGCTGGTTTCCCGCTGAATCATTTCTCCTGCATGTCTGATGGCCCAAACTGTATTAACTGTAATTTTGTACCAAGAGTGACTGTCCATTGATTTAATAGAGCATTAGTTATTGTAATAATTTATTGGCTGTCGGTAATGTATTTATTAGTTACAAAATGTTAATAAAGTGCCAGCTCTTTTCTAGTGTGAGAGTGGTTTTATTGTGTCTCCCTTGAGCGCGTCTGGCTTCTCAAACTCAATTTTTAACCCTATGGCTGCTCCATGAATGCATTTGCACAACACACTCCTCCCTTGTCAGTTGTCTGCCACAGCCTCATCTGCCTGGAAATAAGGAATTTAAAAAGTATGGAACCAAAAGGTATTTTATTTTATGTAAGTATTTGGTGGGAATGTCTTTTTTCCTCTGCTCACCACAGGTGCTGGCAGGGCAGAGCATCCCTGCTGCCCCATTGCTTCCCCCAACACTTTGGTTGCAAATCCATCACAAGTTTTGCCGTGCTTTCCCCTCATCTCTTTGTGCAAGCCCAGGGGCAGAAGAGCCATTTCTAGTTTGATTGAGATGTGTTTTCCTCCTTGCAGTAGCACCAAAAGCAGGGCATCTCTCCCACCCTTTAAAATAACGTTTGGGCCAGTTTGTTCTTTTATGTTTAAACCAAAGATCTTCCATTATTTTGGGCATGAAATAGAAGTACAGAACTTGAAGAAACCAAGAGAGTTTTCCATAAACCTCAGCAAAGGAAAGTGAACCATTATTCCTGTTGACTTCACCAATTTCCAGTGATGTAGATGCACTGGACCCATCCTCAGACACAAATCCCCATGCAGCCCATCCTGCAAATGAGACAGAGCTACAGACCAGCCCTAAGAGAAGGAAACAACAGAGGGAAAGAATTTTGCTTTGCATATTGCTATTGGGCATTGTTAAAAACTTCCTCCAGAACTCCATCCTGCTCAGATATTCTGCATGGGTGTCAGGGCCCTGAAGTCATCAGGGTTATTTTCCCTGGCTGGGGGGTTTCCTTTCCCTGGGCACATGCTTTATTTCAGCTGCTCCTCCACCAGCATCATTACTCCTTTATTTAGATATAAAACATATAGAGGACACCATCACGGATGAACAAGGAAAAGCCCACCCAGATACTCTCCCTGAAAAGCTCAAGACCCAGTGATTTTGCAACAACCACAAGTCAAGAAGAACCACAGCCTTTTGTGGCAGTTTCTGCTTTCCCCATGAATAAGGCTTTTTTTATATTATTATTTATTTCAAGATAAGGATCAAATTGAAATCCCAAAGCTTTGGAAAGCGCCTGCTTGGCATCCCTTGCCACTCTTCGTCAAGGAGCCGACAGTGCAATCGCGAAGCCTTTCAAGATGAAATCAGACAGCTGCTAAATTTTGCATGCAAAAGCTACCATTGAAGTGGAGCTAATAAAATGAGTCACTAATAAAACATTCATGGAAAACTCCAAAATGTGTAATTGGGTCATCATTTCATTAGGAAACACATGCGTTCTCACAAATCTTTGGCAAGTCCAAAGCCCCCACCCCTTTCCTGTGCCTCCAGAAAAAGGGGGCTGTGGGGGGGTGTTTGCTGCAGGAGGGTCCCCCACGGGCTGCCGAGCCCCTGAGCCACCCCAAAGCACGGCTTTACACGAGACTTCCACAAGGCTTGTGTGAACAGCTGGTGTGCCTGTGGGGGCTGCAGGCAGCCGGGCAGAACTGAGGGCTCAGCCCTAAGAGGGGCAGCAGCTTCAGACTTCACTACGCCCTGGGTTTGCACCAGAAGCTTTGCAGGTTCAAGTAGAAACTGGGTGGGTACATAACAATGAAAGAGACCCCAGAGCTGTCAGTGGAGTAGCAGGGAATGGCTTTCTGGTGATAATGATGGAGAAAAATTTTGGGAGCTCCTGGAGAGCCAGATCTGTCCTGTCCAGCTGCACCTTGACTCTAACTGTGAGTGCATGTGCCTGCATGAGAACACCCTGTTCTGTGGTGCCCTGTGGCAGCTGATTCTGCCCAGGACAGCCTCACCTTCTCCTCCTGTTCTGCTGTCTGCTCTCCACTTCTTTCTGGTAAAAGCTTCTGTAGCACAGGCAAAAATGCCTTTATATGGTTTTTGTCCACACGTGAAAGGAAAATTAAAAAATACCAAATAAACACAAACAAGAAAATAACAATAACAGAAAAAAAATCCCAACAACTTTTGGAAAGCTTTTAGATATTTGCCTCTATTAATGCTTCCACCAAAGCTTTTCCAAGCTCAAAGACTCCCTGGAGCAGCCCACAAGGCCAGAATGCTCAGGGGAGCTGCACTGGCAGAGACACTTCCACTAGTTACTTCTGTGCAGCAGCACTGGGATTTCTTAGTGGCAACCCAGCCACCACTGTGGTGTTTTCAAAGATGGGCTGAAGATTTTCCCAGGGGCAGACGGGTCCTGCCAAGACAGGATCTGACCCAGCCTCTGGGCAATCCCTTGGCCTTGGTCTCAGCAAGATGGCACTGCTCAGCACCAAATACCCTTCCAGGCCCATCCATGGGACCACTCTGGGATGACCAAAGCCCCCCCCCCAGTCCCAATCCTTATGCACAGTAGGTCCTGGCTGCTGCTGTCTGTCTGTCCATCCTTTATTTGAGCTCTGCAATGGATGCTTCGGGGTACCCACTCCCTGAGGAGACACAGGGCCCCTTCCCCACACCTCTGGTGAGGCAGCAGAGGAGCAGATGACTCTTTCCTGCTCTTTCTTGAAGCTTCGGGTGTCTGCCCTGCCAGATTGGCCTCACAGGGACGTGGGGGAGGATCTGCTGCAGCCTCCAGCCCAAGAGCAGGGCAATCCCCTGTTTCCTCCACCTTTATAACCAGCTCACATTTACCACTGTCTTACTTTAGAGATTTTTTTGCTTTCTAACCATTTCAATTCAGAAAAAAAATGTTCTCCTCTCCTCTAACTCTGTCTTTGCCTTTCTCTCTCCCCTCTCCTCCCTCTGTGCTCCCCATTGCAGAACCGCATGCACGAATCTCTCATGCTCTTCGACTCCATCTGTAACAACAAATTCTTCATCGATACCTCCATCATTCTCTTCCTCAACAAGAAAGACCTATTTGCTGAGAAGATCAAGAAGTCTCCTCTGACCATCTGCTTCCCTGAATACACAGGTAGGTGCCGGGGCTGACACCGCACAGCCCGGTGTGACACCCACACTGCACCACCCGGGCTGGGGGGCTGCACCTCACCCCAGAGGTGAGGAGGGGACAGGGCACCTTTTCTGGGGGCAGGGGAGTGGGGCAAATGCAAGGCCCACCTTCAGGAGCAGCGATGCAGCTCCAGCACCCCACTGGTGGGGTGGGGCTGTGTCCTGCCTGGGGCAGTGCTTGTGGTAAAGGTGCACGAGCAGCTGTGGGACAGAGAGCAGAGACAAATGGAGATGAGCTGTAACAAGCCTGGGCACAGGGAGCTGCGGAAAGGAGGAGCCTTGGTAGGAGCCAACTACCCACCACTCAAGCCATCCTGCTTGCTAGTGGTTCCCGAGAGGCTCCTGCAAGAGGAACCAAGACACATGGTCCTCCAAGCTGCATCCTCCTGGGAGTGCCTTCACACAGGGAAGGAAAGAGCTGAAGTCTGTGGAACCACAAGAGAATCATCCATTTCTTAGAGAAACCAGCATGGTTTGGGGAAAAGAACAAATAGCCAAGAAGACGTGTAAGAACATATACTTCAAAATTCTCAAAAGGAAAGAAAAAAATCAGTTCAGATTCAGACTCCAGCATCCCCTGCAGATACTGAGATGTCTCTGAACTGTTCCACTCTGGATGCCAAACCCTGAGGACAAGGGAGTCCCCCATCAAGATGGTACCCATTCCTCTATGGCATAAGTGTACTGGCACTTCCACCAGAGGCATTGAGGCTTCTCCATCAGGCAAGGCAGCGGTACTTTCTTTCACAGCCACCTGTTTGAACAAACCAGACTATCCCACTACAGCTGTATGACACATCCCAGCTACCCCAGAAAGGGGACAGTGGCACCAGCCCACATCCCCTCTCCTTCGGCCACCCACTGCATCAGGAACAAGAGGAACCAGCAAGCTAGAAAAGGAAAATAAATCTCCAGATAATAGCAGCTCTTGCAAAGGCGATTTCAGGGGCATAACTCAGCTTTGTGGCTTCCCACGAAGGGCCAGGCACAGCCTCTCTTGCTACCATAAGCAGCTTAATGCAATAATGCACATTTTTCGGCCCAAACATCTGGCACCTCTCCAGCCCACCTTACAAAAGCAACCCACCCAGCCCCTGAGCCAACAGGCAGCAGCAGCACATCCCCACACAGCTCCTGCCCCACCACCACCCTCACCCATTCCAGAGCCCAAGGTAAGACCCTCACCCAACCCAGGCATTGCCCTGCCAGTGCACAGAGGGGGCTCAGCCCCACCAAGGAGGCACAGCCAGCACCCATGGGTGATGTTGGGGTGGCCACCAACCCTCCAGGCCATCCCTCCCCTGCCTGGCTGGGGGGCCACCAGGCCCCCCAGCCTTTTTCCCCCCCCTCCCGTGGGATGTGCCGTGGGGACTCACCAGCAAAGCCAGGGCAGCATCGATGCCATGGGAAGCATCCTCAGGTACAGCCCGGCTGGGCACTGCTGGGGGCTTCTGCCTCTCCCGGGGGGCAAAAAGGGGAGAGGGCAAAGCAGCAGCACCTGGGAGGGGAGGAGTCCCCAATAGGACCCAGGTGTGCTGCATTTTGTGGAAAAATGGGGAAAATGGGACAGAATGGGGTGGGAAAGGGTAAAGGGGGGAAGGGGGAGATGGGAGAGGGGGAAAAGATGAGGGAGGAGTGTGAAAATAAACAGGTTTGACCGTCTTCTGGTGTAATTAAAGCACTCTGCAAGCACCAGGGGGCCGGGTGTGCAGTGGGAGGGTGGCGACCCTCAGCCCTGACGCCCCCCCGCTCTGCCCCCACCTGTGCCCGCAGGTCCCAACACCTACGAGGACGCGGCCGCCTACATCCAAGCACAGTTCGAGAGCAAAAACCGCTCCCCCAACAAGGAGATTTACTGCCACATGACGTGCGCCACAGACACGAACAACATCCAGGTGGTATTTGACGCCGTCACCGACATCATCATTGCCAACAACCTGCGGGGCTGCGGCTTGTACTGACCCCGCCTGGCGCACAGCGACTGCTTGGGTGGCGATCCCGGCGCCAGGAGAGAAAAGAAACGTAAAAAGAATAAAATAAAAACAAATAAAAAAATAAAATAAAAAAAAACCAAACCCCCAAAGCAACCACACACAGACACACACACACGCACCGACACACACGCGCGGGGGTGGAAAAAAAATAAAAAAGAAACAAACAAACAAACAAAAAAAGAAACAAAAAAAAAAAAAACAGATTGAAGGAGAGAAAAAAAATTGTCATCATAATCATGCAAGTTGGTAAATAAAAAGGCATAAGGAAAAATTATATATATACTATATATATATATAAAAGAAATCCACACCCACCTTTTTAGTTCGTTTTTTTTTTTTTTTTTAAGCCCCCCTTGCCCCCGCCAGGCTCCGGCCCCGCAGGGTCCCAGCCCGGGGACACCCCGGGGGTTTGGGGGGCTCTGCCCGGTCCCACCGCCCCGACAGCCCCCGGGGCTCCCCCGCGGGCACCAGGCAGGGACAGGGGCAAAGGGGGTCTCCCCAAAGTTATTTGACCATGGGCTGTTATTTTTTAATTATTGCTATTATAATTGATTAGTGTGGGTTGGCTTTTTTTTTTTTTTTTTGTGATGATGATGGTGGTGATTGATGATTGATGATGATCATTTTATTTTTATTTCCAGCTGCCCCTGCCTCCCCCTGGCCCCGCTGCCCAGCCCGGGTGAGCCGCTGCCTCCAGAAACAAAAAGATGTGTGGGGGTGGTTTTTTTTTAAAGACAGAGGGGGAAATAATTGAAAACCGCACTAGAAAGGGAAACAGCAACAGCAGCAGCAGCAGCAGCAGGGAGATCTCCCATTTCCCACCGTGGCTGCCTGGGGGGAGGCTGCGGTGGGAGCATCCTCCTCCTGCTTCCCTGCCAGGGTTTGGGGGGTTTGAGGTCAGATTTTTTGAATTCTCACCCCGTTTCAGGCCAAAGCCTCCACCAGCCGGAGCCGGCGGGTTTTTCCCAGTTTTCCCTCTATCCTGGTTAATTCCCTGGCCCCGTCACTGCTCACTCTCCAGGTTTGTATCCAAAAGCACAGCTCAGCCCCCCAAGTCAGGCTCGCCCTCACCCCTCCTGCAGGGCCAACCAGGGGCACCAGGGAGGGCTATACAGATATATATATATATATATTTTATTTTATTTTTTGTTTAGAGTATTTTTTTCGTTTGGTTTTTATTCATTTTTTAACTCTTTCCAGTGAATGCTTTTTTGTGCTGCTTTTCTCTCCCCCCATCTCACCCCAGTCCTCTCTCCCTTTTAGTGAATGGTGTTTTTTCTCTCTCATGTGGGGATGTTTGTGCTGCAAAACAAGAAAAAAGGGAAAAAATAGAAAAAAAAACTTAAAAAAAAAACAAACTTAAAAAAAAAGCAAGAATGAAAATAATTTAAAAATTTTGAAAAAACACACACAAAACCACAAAAAATAATTAAAAAAGAATAAAAAAACCAACAACAGAAATCGAATGTAGTGTTTACATTGAAGCCACCATTTTCATGACCAATCCCTCATCATTTCTACTTTGATTAGTAACCAGACGTCTTCACAGTTTCACTTTTACGAGTTACCTTTGCTGAAGAAGAGCAGTCACACCTGTTCAAAAGAAAATGAGTAAATAAAGAGGAAACTTAAAAAAAAAATATTATATATATATATATATAAAAAGCGCCAGGTCTTTCTAAGCCTTTCTATTACCAATCAGTGAGGTTTCTGTGATATATTACACACTGCCAATCTCTTTCTCTGACTAATGGAAAAATTCATGTGTAGCTCAATAAAGAGAATGTTTGTCTGTACCCCGGGCTCTCCCCTCCTGCGCCTCTGCCTCCTTCTTCCCACTGCCTGCCTGCCTCCTTCCAGAGGGAGGAAGAAAAGATACTAGAAATCACATTTTGGGGGGATTTGCTGCTGATAGCAGAGGGAGAAGGGGATGAACCACAGATTGGGTGTAAATCCTGGGAAGGTGGTGTTTCGAAGCCCTTTGGGTGTTTCAGAACATCATCCATCAGGAGCAAAATTCTCCCCCAAAAAACCCTCCCCAAACAAGAAAATATTTTTCTTTGGGGAAAGCAAAGAAAATCATCAGGGCAAGTCCTTCGTTTGCGGCAACATGAGAAATGCCACAATATTCGAGTTGGTCCCCCTAAGATATAGAGGAAAGTTCTCCAAGAAAGTTGAGGTTTTCTCCCTGCTGTGCAAGCGATTCAGGGTTTGTTTAGAGTTTGGGGGTTTGAAGGGTTTTTTTCATCATTTGGGTATTTTCCTGCATTCTCCTTCATCTGGGTCCCTAGTTCATACACATGGTTGGGCCACCGTGACCACAGGCAGGACACTGGCGAGTCGCTGGGCACTGGGCACAGCACCAGCACTGCCTGGCACAGGGAAAGGTCATGGGCCACACTTGTACCACCCTCCTGTGTCACAGGAACACTTCCAACCCGCCCCCAGGGCCACCCAGCGGCAGAGCCGTAGGGGAGGTGGCCCAGGAGCCTCACACGGGGCCACCCCTCGTGTTCCCCGGGGCTCGGGAAGGCTGGTTGGCAGAGATTCCGTCACACGGCAGCTCCTGAGCAGCGCGGCTTCTCCGAGGTTCCTGCTGCTCGCAGCGACCAGAAGCAATGCCTGTTGGCACCAGGAAAGTCGATCAGGCTTCCCCTCAGATGAACTCCCTTTCCAGGAAGGCAGAGCCAACCAAGAGGCCACCATTGGTCCCTGTGCCCTTCTGCACAAACCAGCCTTTAATGGCTGAAGTAGGTCATTTTGCAGCGGTGCCACAGGCAAAGATGCCATCCAGTGGCTGGCCAGGGCCTGCTCCTCAGGGACCAAAGGGAAGAGCTGCCAGGAAAAGGTCAGGAGCCCAACAGAAGTCCAGAAAGAATAGCTCAAGAAACACTCCCACCCTCCCTGGTGTAGCTCCAGAAACCTTCCTCTTCCCACGAACACCAGGCAGCCCCTTCACTCATCCCTGCTGCAGCCCAAGGAACTGCAGGACCTCGGGCAGGAGGGGTTTATCCGGGACAGGTTCATGGCATCCTCCCCTACTCCTTGGATCTGCTGCTGGCAGGCCTGGATTCTACAGCAGGCAGATACAATAGTTCTCAGCCCTTCCCTGCGCTGCCAGATGGCTCAAAACCCCACTTGAGTCTCAGTCCCTCGACACACCGTTTCTCATCCATTTCCATGTTCACAGCACAGCTGAATTCCAGTAGCAATTACTGCCCTGAGACCCAAGGCTTGGGAGAAGGTTCCCAAACCCAGTGCTAGGAGGCTGTGCTCCCTCTCATTGGACAGAGAGGGGGGACCAAAGGGAACCAAAGTGCAGGTGCCCCATTTACAGACCAAACACACACCAGGAACATGAGAAATCACACTACAGAAGTTTTCAAACAATTTCCAACACTGATCAAGGTTTTATTTTTCGTTGGTTGGTTTTTTTAACAATAAAAACAAACAGCTGTGTTCTAGGCAAAACCAAAGATCTCAAAAAATTTTTGAGGTTTACTAATAGCATTGCAAAGTAAGGCTTCCCAAAGAGTTTTATTGAAATAAATTATTTTCACCTAAACATCAACGCAATTCCTCTCATTAAATTCACCTTCACCTAAAAACCAACAGTAAAAAAAGTTACCAACAATTCTAGGTAATACTGGGCTCCTTCTAAAGGACGGTGAAACTAGAACTCACTCTTCAGAAGTTTAAAAATTAAGTCATTGCCACGTAAAATTCAACTATGTAAGCGAGCAGCAGTGGCGCCGAGGGGATCTCAAAAGTTCTTAAGAAAAATCCAGGTTAGCAGGTTGGGCTGCAGCCAGTGAAGGTCCAGCTGCCCCCATTCCTCGTCTTCCTGAATAAACTCACAGTGAGGTTGTGGGGTTAAAAACAAAAGAAAAAGCAAAATACCGGAGCGGTCTCCGCGCTGTCCCATCCGTGTCGTGCCGGGGTCCGGGACAGGCAGGTTTTGCCTTGACTCCCTTGGCTCCTGGTAACACTGAATGGCAGGGGCTGCCACCTCGCCTGATGTCCCTCTTCTGCACTCGATCCCCCTCTGCCCTCTGCTTGTTTCTGGACATAAAGGAAAAACGTGGCCCTGGCGAGGAACAGAGCCAAACCTCTGCCAGAGCAGAAGAGCCCAGAACAGTAAACTGACTAATTTTGTGCTGGAATCGATGTGAATTGGTGCTTCACTGCACAATTTGGGTTTTTCTGCGTTACGTAGCCAGACAATTTCATCCAGTGTAAGAGCTTCCCAGCGACGCTCCCCCAGCCCTTCAAGCCACCCTACGTGGCACCTTTGCTGCCAACAGGAACAGGGACTGAGGAGCGGGTGCCTGCTCATCTAGCACAGTCTTGCTGCAAACTTCTAAGCCTCCTTCCCTGGGAGTAACTCACCCTGATCTTGAGCAGAACATGCCCGTGTGCTCTGTGACCTGCACCCACAGCTAATTCAGAACACACTTTTCCCCAGCCTCTGCAGTGCAGTCAGCCCCACAGCTCATGCCAGCTGCAGAAATCATGGCCATGGTTTAGAAATTGCCTTTTGTTTGTGGAGGGGAATCAACGTCACATAGAAAATATTACAAAAAGGGTTAATTTGTCAGCTGTCCGAACATTATTAGACCACATGCTTTGTACAGCAGAGAGGCAGCCAGCTCACTCGGCAGCACAGCCAGCTGAACTCTGAGGAGGCGCTTTC
Organism: Acropternis orthonyx; assembly: GCA_035583155.1. Lineage (NCBI taxonomy): Eukaryota > Metazoa > Chordata > Aves > Passeriformes > Rhinocryptidae > Acropternis > Acropternis orthonyx. Next base: position 12,484,420 of record JAWWEU010000020.1, read on the forward strand.
CTGCTGGTATAGAAAGCGCGGGGGGTTTGTGTTTAATTCATTTATTCAACGTTGCTCACGAGGAGGAGGAAGGAGGGGCCACGGGCGCTAAGAGTTTTGCTGCATCTGAAGTCTGCGCTCGGCGGCGGCAGCGAGGGTCCTGCGGCGCAGCGTGACGGGGTCAGCTGTGGCTCCCTCAGGCAAAGGCTTCTCTGTGGGCAGCTCCTCATCGGAGGTTTTGTTTAAGTAACGCCTGAGGAAAAAAAAAATGAAGGAAAAGATGGGTGAGCAGAGCCCACCTCGTTTTGGTTCTGGAAAATACATCCACGAAGTCAGGAAGGGCAGAAAGCACAGGAGCAGGAAAATGCCTCCACAGAAGCACACACAAGCCATGTGCTCCAAAACAAGCCCACATCACCCACAACGGACTCTGCAGGGTTTGGCAGAAGCTCTCAGGTTTTGTGCAAGATCCTTGTGCCTGTGGGAAGGAGCCAGTTCTAAAGGTCAGGGCTCTACTCTCAACTCTGAGCAATTCACTGGTGAGTTACTGACTCTCTCTGCTCCCGTTACTTCACTCCTAAGCCACTGGCAGTGCCTACCACAGCATGGCACTCCCTGGTGGCAGCGAGGAGGTCTGTGACAGAAGGGACACTAGGGCTGCAAAGCGTAAGGTAAGGCCAGAGGACAAGGAAGCTGCTGCCAGAGTTAACGTACCAATGAATTGCTGCATTTAGTGACAATTTAGTTTGAAATTCAACAGCTCTTCAAATCAGCAAACCACAAAGTCAAAAATACTTAATCTCCCTAAGACACAGTTTTTTCAAATGTCAAGGAAAAATTAAGTCTAGGAGCAAGTCTATTTATAGACTCACAAAAGGTGTCACACCCTTAGGTATTTATAAGGCATTTCAGTGTGGAAAACAAATAGAGCAGCAGCAGCACCCTGACAACACCAAGGGACCCAGAACTCTGGGTTGTTGCAGACCCTCTCAGCTGTGTCCCTGCAATACAAAGGAAGGGACGACACTTGTTAAAAACACTAAGAAGTATTTTCTACATCACTGAAGTACTTTTCTTTCTCTGTTTAATCAGCAACTGGATGCTAGTAAAGTTTACCAAAGTTACTGGAATGCATGTTAAAAAGTTGAATTCTACCTATAACACCTACTGCTGGTTGGGCTAAAGGAAACAATTCAAGCTGGTCCCTCTCTCTTCAGTGGTGCTGGTTGGCTGGTCCTGAGTTCCTCTAGAGAGCTCTGGTAAGGGTTGTCTGTCAGCTCTGTGCTGCTTTGGGCTCTGTGTCTGGAAAGAGTGGTGCCTGACAGGAATTTCAGCTGTAACAGCAGAGGCAGTGAGGGCTGATACCTGTGCCAGGAGCCAACCTAAAGATTACAGGAAGACTCAGCACAAGAAACCCCTTCTAACTTATTACAGGTTCAGACTAAAGCCCATTGAAGCTGGAAAAAATCAGCCTTTGATTTCAAAGAGCTTTGGATCAACCACGCAGGAAGCTGTGTACATGTTGGGACACATGATGCTTTTTCAGAGTTGGGTTTAGCAGCAACAGTTGTGTTAAATAAACAGCATCCTGAGCCTGCCATGGCAGATGTATGCATTCCTCTTACTGCTTTTGGTATCAGCCCAGGTTCTCAGTGGTCAAATTCCATTTGAAACCCGTTCTGAGGGACTCTTAACTGAGTGGCCAGGCTGGAGTTTTAGGAAGGAACGTACTTTCGAGCTTGTTGCAACAAGTCCTCTTTCCTCTGAACCAGCATACGCTGCCTTTCGTCCGCTGACTTTGAAAAGCGACTTCCCCTGGCCTCAAAATCTTCTGCTTCACTGGGCTCTGCTTCCATTTCGCTGAATTCCACCATTTCTTCCAGTCTGGAGTTGAGTTCAAGTGGCACTCTCTCGGTCTAAGAGAAAAGAAATTAAGGCATAAGTCTTTGCAGAATTAGGGCTTCTTTGCAGCAAAACAGCAAGCTACAAAGAACTGTCATTTTCTGAGGCACTGGAAGAAACCAGACTCTCACCTGCTGTACCCAGTTCCCTTGGGCTCCTTTGAAAAGCCCAGCCAAAAAACAGAACAAAGCTATTTCAAACCATGTTCAAAGAGCCTGTATCCTATAATGCTCTATCTTTTATGCCATGTTTGAAAGTAATGTCAAAGACAAACATTAATTACTCATAATTAATGCTCTCTGAAAATGGGGCATTTGAAAGTCAGATTCTGCAGCTGACTTGACAAGCGATGCAACAGTAAAGAGAAGAAAAAGCAGAAATCCACACACTAAGGGAAGAATAGTGAATGTATTTGCAGAGATGATTTGTGCTCGAGAAGGGAATTTATGAGGTTTCGGTTCACTGGATTCTGCAGCACCCAAATGTTCTGGACTGCCAGAGCAAGGCTGGCAGCTGTCCCAAGCACAGCGTGGCAATAAGAGGAGTTGGCGGCCCCACACATCGCACCTCTCCCCCCCCGACATCTGGCTGACAACACTAACGGGGAAAACTGATCTGATGGGTGATGACTCCGGGTGCACCAGCAGAGGTGAAACAGCACGTCCTGATCACATCCTGTCATACAGGATCAGATCAGCCCTGAGACGGGAAAGCACAACGATACCAAGCGTGGTAGCATCAAGAAACAAATCACCTCAGCAAAGGGCTGAAGGGTTTAGCCATCATTTGGCATCCCAGAGGACTACCCAAGCAAGTGGGATGCTTCAGGGAGGTATTAGCCAAGTCAGCTCCTACTGCCTCATTCTGGGCCTTTGGCACAGCTGCCACAGGAGCCTCCACAGCCAGTTCTGAGGCTGCTGCTCAAGTCCCGACAGCCCAGACTCAGCAGCATCACAGTGGGCAACACACAGGTTTAGGCAGCTGATGTGCAAAACAAGTTGAGTCATTCCAAAGCCCTAGAGACAGGCCAGTAATGCCATCTCCCTGACACAACGCCTTCACAGAGCAAACACCAAGACAGATGTCACTTCTCATTAGGTAGGTGAGCCAAGCAGGAATGCCAGAGCCCAAGTATGGACACTGCAACCTCAAACACAAGTACACGTGCTCAGCCTCTCTCAGCAAAAACCCCAGCATGCTGGAATTGACAGAAGGGGGTGCTGTACCATGCACATTAATGCACTGGGGTAACACGGGGCACCAATGGACTGCCTCAAAGCAGTGCCACATCCCTGAGGATGAAGGGAGAGCCCCACAGAACAATCATGGATTGTACTCGGGGCCGAGACGACCTCAGCAGACCCAGTGGAACAGGTATGGAGCAACCCGACTGTTGCTTCTGACGAGCACTCAGGCAGGCAGGGAAAAGGGAAGCTCTGCTGGGGGAAGCAGTGAGGAGGCCACTCACTGTGGTCAGTGTTCAGACAAGATCTGTTCTTCCCCCTATGCCATTTGTGTCAGATGCAAGTTGGCTCACCTGAGGTTTGGGGCTTTTTTGTAAATTTACAAAGATTCAAAAATCAATACCCAGAGTCCTCTGAGCACAAGAACAGTTACTGAGGAAGTTTTAGAGACAAAATTGTCACAACTAATTGCAGTAAAGGTTATGACAAGACTCAGTAATGCAGCAGATCACAGATGCAAAAGCCTGTATGCAACAGAAACTATTCCTCCTTCAGGCTCCAAGAGAAAAAGTAAGCTTCATGAAAGCCACGGGATGCCTTGGAAGGTTCTCTGAATAGTCACCAAGTACTTAAGCAATGACAATAAACTGGACTCTCAAGGAGCAAGAGCTGCAGCAGACAAGCTTCAGGTTTGTAACAACAGCCTTGATAGTCAGGTCTGAGCAGTCCTACCCAGCCTCTGCCCAGGATTACAGAAACAGATAAACAAACAAACAAAAAAAAAATCAAAGGATAATCTTTAAATACATTTTAGTACATCACAATAAAAGCTTGGAGAAAGTAGCTCGAGCTGCTCCGCAATCTGTTCTTGTGGGAATGACAGGGGAGTCAAAAAAGAGGGGAGGAAGGGCAAATAGGATAGGGATGGGGAGGAGGTGCAGAGCATTATGCACATTGCTGGAAGCACCAGCATTCCAATACCCAGGTGGAGAGAAGCACGTGCACAGTGTCTCACTAAGAGTACAGACCAGGACTGATAGAGGCTGTCAGTGTTTAGAGCATTATCTCACAAACCTGTTAACATGATTTATACTATGATGGTGCTCAGAGATGCATTTCAACTACCATTACATTATATCAGCACTGACTCCCCAAAACCACAAGCTACAACTGTAGGGGAAAAAAATTAGTCATTATCCCTATCTTAAGACCTTTGAACTTTAGGTAGGATTAGGTCATAAGATGACACATGATACTAAGAAAACCAACACTACTCACGAAGAAAGGTGCTTTTATTTGAGCACCTTAGCTGCCCTAGGAAGTGTTATTTCCAACAAGCAGAACTCTGATGGGTCTGGCACTTGCTGTTCTACAAAGATTCTCAGTGGGTATGTTGATTTTAAAAAAAAAGGGGGGGGGGGAAGAGATAGAATGTTCATAAAACTTACTCTAAGGCTGCAGCACAAAGCAACTGGAGTTTCCATGGTCTCTCTCAGAGACTATCTCATAAAGTGTGAAGTGTATCCATCCACAATTTGGAAATTCAAGTCTCACCCAGTGGAGATGATGGCAGCTTCTTATGTCCCTTCCCACTTGCCTTTATAAAGCTTCTCAAAAATCCAGTGCCCCCTGCTGAAGTAGCCTGTTTGCTGCCAGTCCTTTCCTCACAGACACGCATTTGACTGACTACAGCAACAGATTCTTCTGGCAAGCAGAAAGAGAACATCTCCAATGCACCAGGTACTTGGTTACAAATTGAAATTGAAATCAAAATCAAAGGGGCACCAAAGTGACAGGAGTTTCCTAGAGGAAGGATGTCCCTAGGCTCCCAAGTCTACTCTCCACAACAGAAATATTATCAATAGCAAGGATGTAAGCAAGCCCAAATCCTTGGTTGAGCTCTGAGCTCTGTAACGAGGGTGAGCAGCTTGTCTGAAGGCAGCCTAAGCTAACACTAAATACACAAAGCATTTACGAGGCAGGAGGAGGACAGCAGCACCTTCCAGCTTCCATAACACGACCCAGGAACACGTGTCTCTCTGTGCAAGAGAGTGTCCAGTCTCCCACTTCAGCCTTTGATTATGATTCCCATCTGGCACTCTAAATATCCACCCAGGAAAACCTGCGCAGAGGCCACCAGTTCATCCCACACAGCCACCAGCAGCCTCACTCAGCTGTGGGATATTCACAGCTGCTTCCCATTCTCCAGGCCATCTCTGTGCTATTCTACAAAACAAAAATAGGTTCTCCATCCAAACCACTATTTGCTCAAGCTTGAACACATCAACTGAGCAGAATGCTCAGCAGTAACCACAACAAAAAGGTGTCTCTCATCAGAGAGCACACGCTCAATAATGTGACACATGAACACCACACCCAGGCTTTCAGGGTTCTGTAGAAGAAAGGACAGAGACACAGGCAGTGCTGGGCAGGAAGGAAGGAAAATGAACAGCAACACAATCATTCAAAGCAGGATTTGAAGCTAGTAGCAAGCTAAGGATAACTAGTTAGATATCATTTGTACAAAGAGAGGATTTGCTCATTAAAGAGCAGGGCAAATGGCACCAAAACCTTCACGGAAGCCCAGAAAGTTAAGACTTGCTAGACCAGCTCAAGATTTTCATACCTGCAGTTCTGTGCCTTCCACCCCAGGCTCTTACCAAACAACTGTACCGATCCCCATCACCTCTTCCTCATCTGCATAATCAAACCAAATCAAAGTTCCTTCTGTCTTACAACCTGCTAATGAGGGAACTGCCACTGTTCAATTCCTGGTGAGGAACAGGTTGGCAATTCAGGTCACTAAAGGATGCAGAGGCAGAAAGTCACACAGCTTCCAAATTCACTCTCTAAACCAGCAGAAAGGGAGGTCTACAAAACAGAAGACTTCAGGATGTTGCTACTACAGTCAGGAAAAACAAAAGTGGAAGGAGACTTTAGTCTCCTTGCAGGGTGACTTTTTCCTCCTGCAACATTTGAGCTAGCAAATGCTGCTTAATAATGAAGCCCTTGCTAAAGGACAGCAAAATCCATTATTGTGTTTTATATGTAAAAGTTCCCATGTCTTAAAGGACTTTCTCCAGAAGAATTCTCATACCTGGAAGAGAAATACTTTTTATTTTAACGTGTCTGGAGATACACAGAATGGGAATGAGAAAAAGAAGAGCAAAGTATCCTGCTCTTCATACTCCACAGACAGACATGGGCTGACCAGATGTGAACAGAGATGTGATGACCTTTTGTTCTTTGTATCACTTGAGAGCACTTTCCCTCAAGGAGGAAAAAGAAAAGCACACATATAATCCTTTACAGGGGCACCGTGCTCAAGTCTGACTTATTTGCCTGACCATGTTAGCTCTCGTATGAAATGCAAGGAAGGGCTGCCACCAAGCTGACCTCATATGGAGCCAAAGGCTCCTACAGTTCATACAGCTCCTAATTGTGCTTTCTGCCCATTTTTATGCCAAATTACCTGTGTGACAGTTCCAGCATCCTCCTGATCAGTACTGTGCCGTTCCACAGAGTTGTTCAATGCAGGTCTAATGCTATCTGCACGCTGAAATGCAAACATCATGGGTTTAATACAGTGCGTGAAATGGCAAACAAAACTGAGTCCTTTGAACACATTCAGACTCTGCCCTCTGCAACGTCAGGCGTTATGTTCAATTTAGAAACAGAGAAGTTAGCAATAAACAGAATGCTTTGTGTTGAAAGAGAATTCTCTCTGCTTCCCCACACGCAGACTCCAGATAACAGTACTATCAGATGTGCACAAAAGCAGAATTCAATATTCTTATTAACAGAAACATTGTCCCCAGACTGCTTTACTGAAATCTGCTGGCACTAATTAAGAACAAGGCATCATTTTGTCGACTACTTTCTTTGCAGAAAACCTTCCTAAGTGGTACAATTCAATTATCTGTCAGCAGAGAAATCAACTGGAAATGTTCTCAAGGCTCTGCACAAGAGAGACCAGGAAGGGCTGCTTTAACTGAGCAAATATTTGTCTCTAGTCTAGCTAGGACATTCTCAATATATTTCTGGTACATGACTGAATACACAGCATTTACAGAGATTTAAACAAAGGGGAAAAACAAATCCTGGATTCACCAGTGCTTCAACGTACATCATTCCCCTCACTCATTATTAACAAGCTCAGTGCTGTAGTAAGTAAGTCAATAATTTTAAATGCACAGTCTTAAGACTTACCTGTGTAGGGAAAGGCACCTGGATGCGTCCTTCTAGGATGTTGTCAGTGGTGATCTCTACAGAACGAGTTAATTGCAGATCCTGCAGAACTAAATGATAAGGAACCTGAGGGAACATCTCCTGAATCTGATGAGCCTGGAGAAAGCAAGGTTTATACAGTATCAATATCAACAGTAAATAAAAGCTGATAAGTATGTCAACAGAAAGAGATTAAAAGTATTATCAGCTCAAAGATGCTGCTTATGATATGCTAACCCACACACAGAAAGAAAACCCATGCTGGTGCTGACTTAGAGGGCAACATGTCGACTTCACTGAAGTCAACAGGAAAACTGTAACTCCTATGGAGACACGCATGGCCCTGAAAATGTAAGTTCCTGGAGAGCGTCTGAAGATGCACAAAGGCTTCAAAAGTCTCCCAACCCTCTCTTTATGACAGCCTTTTTAATAAACATCTATATAAAATTCACGAGTGACTGGAAGTTAAAACAACACTGGGAAGACATTTGCCTTTGTGCCAGCCAGGTTCCGAAATGGTACTGGTAAGGACAAGTGGAGTAAGTTTTAATAACCCACTCTCTCCAGGCACCTTGCCTACAAACCAGTTTAAAAGAATCTGAAAGCTCAAGTAAATTGAACTGAGTGGTCAGGAAACTGTTATTATTGAATTTCAAGTTAGTTAAATAATACCCAAATTAAGTAGAGAAGGGGGCAGACAAATAATATGCTTCCAGAGTCCAATGGCTATATTTCATTAAATATTAAAATCTCTATTTTCACTAATGCCCAAAGTCATGGGAGACAGAGGGAAATGAGAACAACAATAAGAAGAGAAGGGTGGAAGGAGTTTTGAGAGCAAAGCAAAAACTATGCACCAGCTGACAGTGAGTTCCAACACAAGCAACTACTGCAAACCTAACTCTCCATTGTACTAACTTATGACTAAAACAACTGATTTAGCACTTCAGCCTTTGGCATTCCCCTCAAAATTCTTACCTAGGTTTTTGTTCAGAAACATAAAGGAGAATTTCACTTATTTTCTATTACAAAATGTGTAACACTTTAGTAATTTGCTAACTTGGGCCTTTCCACTACGGTAGGCATTTCAATATAAGTTGATACTGTACTTTTGATAATACATAATTCCAAGAAATCATTATTCATTCTTAACAAAGCCCAATTTTGTAAATGTGTCCAGTAAAACTAAATGAACCTGAGATGGAGAGTTCCTGCATATTTAACCAATAAATTGTCTGCCAACAGTTTAATGCTCCCTGCCTGCTCTGCCTCAGACCCCCTAAAAATTGTGGCCTTACCCTGCTGAGGCTTAGAGAGTAGTGAAGGGTAGTGAGGGACCTCACTGAACATTTATTAACATGATATAGCTTGAAGAACTCAAAGGAAACAGCACTTCTCAAAGGAAATTAAGTAACTGTGTTTCATGAAGCCACATCCTTCTCTTTATGTACTACATTAGATTTTTTGCGGATGTATTTAACAAATCTGGGATTTCATCCTCTACATTTCTAGCATCATCATGAACCAGCAAGAGGTGAGGGTGCTAGAGAGCCCCACCTCACACTGAGAAGACACTCAGAGAAACAACTACCTTGGAGTTTAGTGCTATTAAAAATTAAAGGAAAAAAAAAAAAGCTATAGAATGAGTTTGGTTGGTTACTATTTGAACAACAGCTAAATTCTCTCACTCACACTCTTTGGTACTGCAAGCTGTGAGTGAAGAGAAGCACCGAAAAAGAGCTAAAGAAGTTGCACTAAGCGAGCTGAGAAAAAGTCTGCCTATCTGTACAGGAAGTACATGTAATTTTTCCCCTCATTCAACTACCTCCAGATCTGCTTTTATGTTGACACATTTGAACCCCAATATAGCCTTAACTTCACTAAAACAAAGCTTCTCTCGCTCCGAAAAACAGCTTTCATGTAGTGTCTAACCACTGTTTTGGCTTCCTTCCCCTTTATGTTCTCCATCTCCACGTAACCCAACACAACACAAACAGGAAGGCTGAGGTGCAAGCTATTAAAGCACTCTTACCATAACATTGAGCTGGGAGTTGCTGGCCTGTGCAATTCCAAGGATGTTTGTGGTGTGCATCACTTCTACAGAAAAACTGGGCAGCCAGCTGGCAATTCGGGAGCCTGAGGTAAGAAATCACCAAGAAAGTCAAAAATTAATATGGGGTTCTCAGAAGGCAAAGAATTTCTGTGTGCATTTAACATAACTCTTCATATTCCACAAGATACACACAGGAAGCTCTGCAGTGGAATCCATCCCTAAGGTCTCCTGTACATGGGAGAAAGCTGGAGTTAATCAGTAGCTGGTTTACTCTCCTCAAACAGACTGTCACAGTGGTTTAACAATCTGAGGGCTGGAAGAGGATCAAAAAAAATATATTCTTGTTTTCTTCTTTTAATGTTCCCATTACAAGGAAAATTAAAATAATCCAGAGTCAAATTCAGTTCTGGAATATATAACTCCAACAGTCTTACTAAAAAGAGAACACCTTCTAAACAATTTGAATCCAGTCCCAAAATGGGTCATCACTGAGAAAATATTACTTCAAGGGGGCACAGACTAACTGAACAAAGTGACTGCTGCAATCGTGTGCTTCAGATCTCAACAGAGTAGGGCATGTGGCTCGCTCCCTCCTCCTCCTCCTCCTGTGCTGCCATTTAAATAAACACATGGTTTTCTCTGTGCCACTTCTCCATGGTAATTCTGCAGGTCTCCAAGCCACACGAGAGCACTGGGAAGCACAGCCATCAAAAATACAGTGTAGTTCTAAGTATAAATGTCCTTCAGAGACCTAAAGCACCTCCCAAAAAAGTGGAAGCCACGCAGAAGCTATGAGCCAGCCTCTGTATCTAGAGATGTCTGACCCTTCTCTGCCCATTATTCTCCTCCCACACTCTCCAAAGGTTGCACAATGACCACAAAGAACAGGTCACTATGTGAGTTTGCAGCATCTCAGCTATGCCGTGGGAGCTCCACAAGGGCAGAGCCCAAAGCTGAGTATTTGCAGTACTGAAACCTACTGGGAAACAACAAGACTGCCATCAAAATCTGGGAAACTGAGGAACATAATCACATGCTGATACCAAAACTATAAAAAAAAAAATCTGTAAGACAAGCAATGTAAATTGTCTTTTTCAATACAAGTTGTCTGCCTACACAGAACTTCTCATGGTCTGAAATCACATCTGCTCTGTGAGTGCTTATAACACATCATTAAAAAAACCAAACACATAAAAACTCTTGTACTTACACAACTGCTTCTAAGACTAATCTTTTGCACCTAAGCAAGCGCTGCAGATGTGTTGTAAATTGAGTGGCAAATGGACTTCTGACAACCACACATTAGCGAGGGGATAGGGGAAAGACCAACTTTTAGACTACCACAGAGGGTGTTTTTCCCCCTCTCTGACTGTCACTGATTAACCACCACATGATAACAAAAAAGGACACATGAACTTCCCATTCTGCTTGTCAACATGGCACACAACAAATAAATGCCAGTATTGAAGTTGTTAACCACAACAAATCCAGAAAATGGGAGCACTTGCACAAAATATTTCAAGAAATCTCTGTAGCTCTGGACAAACTCAGAAACACGTGTCTGAGCTCTTGCAAAAGAACCATAAAAAACATACAGGTGTTTGACAAACACAAGCAGAGGATGGTTTGAGTTTCAGCTGAAGCACAGACAGAATTCCCTTCCACAGAAAGGTGCTCCCTTTGTTTATTTGGGCAAAAGCAGCAGATGTCAAAGTGCTCAGCTCACCATCAAAGTGGAAGAAGTGATTGTGCTGGTTCAGGCGTGGTCTGCCTTCTGCTGCTGCCACGGGGACCAGGTTCTCATCCAGATTTTCCCTTTGGTGATCCTCCCTCACGTGATGGTTGTCAGTGATGTTAAGAGACATTCTGCAGGTGGGGCAAGATGTATCTTGTTCCAGCCAGGACCGCAGGCACGAGCTGACAGGGAAACAGGAATATTACATGGTGAGCTTGCAGCGTTTTTCCAAGACGCCACTATCATGAGTACATCAAGCAGCTGTAGCATATTCTGTACACAACATCAACACATGGAATTCTCAGAGATACCGTTGATAACTCTGGCGTAAGTTTCTTATTTCTTTCAGCTGAAAATACTCAAGTGTTCACTTTTATAAAAATGCATGCAGATTTATCACAAACTTAAAACACTCTCCAGGTTTGTTGTCCCTCCAGCTCCAGACATGCCAGTTTTGCCTGGAAGGGAAAACAAAGCATTTCTCTTCTCTCACCATCCCCAGCTGAAAAAGACAAAAACCAACCGGACACATAATTAATATATACTGACACATTTTCATAGCAATTCTGCCTGTGATGTGGCAATGGCACCTCCAGTGTTTTCAAACAGTTTTTTAAAATATCAGTACTCAAACCACCAAAAGTCAGTACCACTCCAGGAACTCTCTAAACAGCATTATTAATACTAACAAGTCTGTGCCATTACAATTCTTACTTATTTCTGAACATTCGCTGTCTTGCAGAAAGTGAGAAGCATGTGAAAAAGAAGGTTGAAACACTCAAAGCTGTGCATGCTTTTTAAATCAGACTGATATGACCCAATTGCAGTATTTGTACAAGTTAAACCTAATTTTCAGTGTGGAAGAACTGAATTTCACAGCACTGAACACTTCTCATAGCATGTACTTCATGTTTGCAGGGTAGGTTTTCCAGCAGGAGCTCTTAAATCACTTTAGAAAGGTAAAGACGTACAAGAAGGTCAAATGAACCTGTTCCCCAAACTGTGTACTTGCAAACAAAATAAAGGCAAATATCACAGATTTGCACTGATAGAGCAAGGGGAAAGTCCTAATTGCAGAATTATAGCAAAGTCAAGGATACAACCACACTTCCATCATATTGCAATGGAGGGATATACAGTGATAAGTTTCCCATAAAAAAAAACCAAAGCAGTAAAAATCTACCAACTTCTAACACCTTGGTCACCAGCAGAACCAGTATGTTAGCACTGGTGGTGCTGTCACACATCCCCTCCCTTACCACAGCAAAATCACCCTGCCCACAACGAGCTCAAACCTCTGCTAGAGCTGTACTCCACAGGTCACTTGGGAAACACCCAGAGTGACACAAGCTGCAAACACATTCCTGCTGCTCCTCAATGGCTCAGCCACAGAGATGCTGGAATGGACACGACCCACTGTCAGCCTGCATCAGCACCACTTCCCAAAAACCAGCTGTGCCTATACTCATTTCTTTGTGACCCACAGCCCCTCAGTAGAAGGACCAACACCAGGTCAAGGCTGGCAGCCTTTCAGAGCAACAACTCTTTTGAAATTGACTGCTTCCTAAAAGATAAAGGAGAGAGTTTCAACAGAGCCTAAAAGGTTCAGACACCTACTCCCATTAAATTTCCTTAGTATTTAGGCACAGGGTTGATCTCAGTGATGTGAATCTTCCCTGACACCTTCTCTTCCACTCCAAATAAATGATGATGAAAAAGAAATCCCACGTGACTGAGAATGGACACAATGTTCAGCCTGCTGGCAAAATCACCAGGCTTTTATGAAGAGAGAAACCACTCTCAGGTTGTAAATAGGGTTATTAGTTACATCTGGTTTTATATGCAAGCATAAGTCATCCACTACAATATGTTCCCTCCCTAAAAGCACCAAGGAGTGTAACTTGCCTCAGAAAAAAACTGCTTCAGAACAGTAACTACAAAAAGATCCTTTTAAATACAGAGAAAATGACTTTCTGAAGAGAATACCCTGGGCTTCCCAAGTGCTCAGCAGGTGATTAAATATTCACATGATTCAGTAGCACTGGAAGAGGAGTTTCTGCTACAGCGGCACATTATCTCATTAGAGACTTCTTGGAACACAGATAAATATTTATGGCAAGGTTTGTCATAAATGACAACAAATTAGCACAAAAATTACAACCTCTGGTTTGACAGTTACCAGAACAGTAAAAAGCTACTTGCAGAAAGTAACGCTACAGGGACAATTTAACTGACCACGCACGTTCATCACATGGCACTTCAGAAACGCCAGATTCAATCCCTGCATCTCCTTTCATTTTTAAGCACATGCATGAAAGTGTAAGTACTGCTACAAAAGATCCAAGAAAAGTCACATCTAACTCAGCACACTGTCTCCACAAGCATCTGCTACTATTCACTACTGAAGAAGCAGCATAGAGAGAGATCCTTTGGCCAAGAGCTTCCCAGTTCTAACTACCAGCTCCTTTAGGGACCACTTCAGCTAATTCACTTAACCTCTTTTACAGCCCTGAAGGACTCATTCCCCCATGAAACCACAGAGTCCAACCTGGCCTCCACAACTGTCCTGGTGGACTCACCACGGTGCAAGGATGCACCACACAAAAACATTGCCCATTTTCTCTTTAAAGCTGATATCTGAAAGGTATTTAAGGATTTAACTCAAATTTTTCTTCTTCACCTGAAAATCAACACACTCTCACACACAAGAAACCTACCAACTTGCTATTCAGAAACTCAATACTACCTACCTGTTAGCTGACAAGGTGCATACTCTTGATTTTGGTGGAAAAAATGCAGCATGTGAAACCACTCAAACACGAAAATGACTGGCATGAACAGGACTTGTATTTTGTTATTAGAAGCAGACCAAAAGTACCCAGACAGCAAACACCCACAACTCTGCTGGTAGTTCATTACTTGTCAACCCTCTGTAAATTTCAGCTATGCCCATCTATCCCTTCCCTTCTGAGTCAGGTGCACCCTCTCCAGCTCTGGAAACGTACTTGTGGAAGAGATGGCCACAAGGGAGTTTACGTGCGGATTGCATGGAGTCCCAGCAAATGGCACAGTCGTCATTGTTGACTGCCAGCTCCTCTGGTGTTGCAACTGCAAACCTACACAGAAGAAAAAGGAAGAGACAGAAGTAATGACTGCACCAACTCAGCATGGCCTCCTCTCTAGAGAATCCAGCCCTGAGAAAGTCTCATCCTCCCCGTCAACTTTGGCTTAGGAGAGCTGTGCCAGCATGTTTGCAATTTTTTTGGTAACTCAGGTGCACGCTGCAAAGGAGCAAACACAAACACACATCCCTCTTACGCCTTTTGCAAGCACATGTTTTTGCACATCTCCTCATACATCCTAAGTGCAAAAAGCTTTGACCTTCCATGAGATAATTATATGATCATTAGGTTGAGATCCTCCAGTTATAATCTGTAAAGATTTGGCTTATGTAATTTTTCTAATTGAATTCTAAGAGCTGTACCCATTAAGATGTCTCCTTGGGATCATAAGCATTTATGGTTTGACTAATTTTGGCCTCAGATTTTGCCATCCCCATTTGTCTTGAGCTGTTTTCCTTTTTTTTTTTTTCTTTGAAGCTGCAGTGCCTTGTAAGCAGTTACTACACAGTAGCCAAACACAGAGAATATAAAGATGAGTGGTATAACAGCATTTCATAGTACTGCTGGTATGGAATATACCTGAACAACAACCCCACAAAGGCAGGGAGCTTGCTGCCATTGGCAGCTTCAGAAGGAAGCTGGAATGTGGCTCTCCCAGCACAATCAGAATGACCAAAACACATCAGGTCACTCAGACAAGACATCTGTGACACACGCAACCTAAATAGCTTTGTGAGCAGCTCAAAGAGGTTTAATGGCTACATCTTACTGAAAAGAAACAATGCACTGAAGATAAACTTTATTATGCAGCTCTTAACCTGATATCACAGCCATTAAACAACTCTTCAGAAAGAAAATCACAGGAATTTCTAGACAAGTCAGCCTTCTCTATCTGGACTGCAGCAGCAGCCATCAGAGTTAATCAAACTCACTGAGGTCCAAAATGAAAACAGTACAGTGATGTACAGAAAGAGGAAAACTCCCTGTTGCTCCTAAAATTTTTAAGGATATAGCGAAATTATGAAAACATTTAATCAAAGATGCAGTAGTATCTGGCACAATACTAGGTTTTAGCAGGCCTCCCAATTTCTCCATATTGCCTTACTACAGGGGGATGGACTAAAGTAATGCCAAGATGGTCTCAGCTCTACTACAGCTACAGAGTCTGTTTAGAGCTGGGTTCAGGAGTAATAAATATATAGGTAAAGCTAGGCAAGTTTTAATTAATATTTTTATTTCATTTCAGGCAGTAACTGAATAGTATGGCCTAATGAAATTAAGAGCATTTATTTCTAGCATAGCCAAAGTCAATATTTGACAACTGAAACAGGCAGAACTCTGCAGAGCTTCTCTCACCCCACCAAGGCAGTATACAAGAGAATACAAGAGAAGAAATACTGGACAAGGGAGTTCACTTGTCTCCAGTCAATACAATACCAGTAATACTGCTATTATAAAAGTCAACCCTACATATCTGCTAAAACCAGAAAGAGTGTCCCCTGTAACAAAAAAAATGGATAAAAACACACTCTAAGTGTAATGACTAGAGAGTTGGGTTTGGAAGATTGCATGTCTCCAGCTTACACCATGCCATGTGTAACAAAGGAATCCCAGCTTCTTTGTCAGGATCCTCTCTTCTAGATCTACACCAAGACTGCAGAGGAAGTAAGAGGCTCACCTGGCTTCCATGTTTCCAACCACACGCAGGTAGTTCTTGTGCCGCCGAATTCTTCGCTGAACCTCGTGGAACAGGTAGCGCAGCTGCATAAAAATCACCAGGCTGGCCATTGACAACCAGATATTGCCAAACAGCTTTGGAAAAAAAACAGAGCAGTGATTAGAAACAAAAACCATGGGTAACAACAAACTGCATTAGGTCTTAAGAGCAAAAGAAATCAAGAGGCCAGCACTGAAGGATTTGTCATTTTTTGACTCCATTTAGACTAACCTGTATGTTCACAGGTATTGCTACTCATTACCTCTTCAGATACAACTTTGGCAGCACAGCATTTATAATGAGGATAAACTGTATTCAGTCCTGTCCAGCTTAGCGTCCCCTGCTGCCAATGAAAATAATTCAGTCTGACACTACTCAATAAAAAAGCTAATTAAACGCCTATTAAACAGATAATTACACAGTAGTTAATACTCCATAATGAAGTTGTTTGTGATGAGTCCAATTACACATAAGGAAAGAATGCCAGAATCCCCCCCACTATTTTCATTTCTACTTAAGTAACTTTTCTGTAACATCTGGTTTCTAAAATTAGTTAAGCAAAAAAATGTGTACAATAAGTATACTCAATGCCCTTTATTGTAAGGCCAGTCTATTTGTTTAACATTATGTCCAGTATTTCATACCAGCATATGAATATGATGCATCAAGTCCAGGGAAAGCAATGTTAGCTCCATGACAAAATCTGTGTAGTAGACGTAAGTGCCTTTGCCTTCCCATGTTCCTTCATGGTTGAGATCCCAGAGATGAACAACATATCTGCAAGAGCGGGGAAGTTAACGTTACTCTATCTTTTTTGTTAAATAGCATCTCTATTTCAAATTATTTCACCCATTTTTAAAACAAGTTCTGAATATGGATTCTTTGCCCTTCCTAAGCCCTGTGCCCATACTCAGCTTTCCCAGGGAAGGTTTCTGTTAATGTTACTGAGTTTGAATAGCAACACTTTAAAAAGGCAAAAAGCAATCAACGCTTGGCCCACACTGGCACTACAGACACTGCCAGCTGACAACGATGCAATGTTTCCTAAAAACTTCTGCACATATCAAAAGTCAGTCTTGGGATTACAGTAACTACAGAGCCACATTTTTCAGCACGTGAGGTATTTCTCAGGAGAGTCAGGAGTTCAGTGACCCGAACAAAGAGGCTTCTGTGCTACATGCCATGTCCTATATACGCACACACAACTGCATTACAGATACATGTGCACGTGACTTTTTCAAAGCAAAACTTCCAGAGAATAAGATCTTAAAAGAAATCCAGAAGGATGACATTAAGTAGCATATGTCAACCCTCATACAGTAGCATTGATCCACTTTAAACTATGTGTCAAGCTATCAGCACGCACTAAAGCTATCCATGCACTGCAGAACTCTTGCTTCAGAACAGCACAGGCAAAGTTAAACACCTCTGCCCATCTCACAGAATTCTGCAATAGTTTGGGTTGGAAGGGATCTTGAAACTCATCTTGTTCCCACCTTCTTTCCATGGGCAGGGCCACTGCCCACCAGACCAGGCTGCTCAAAGCCCAGACTAGCCTGGACTCGAGCACCTCCAGAGATGGGACAGTCACAGCTCCTCTGGGCAGCCTGTGCCGTGACTCATCAACCTCACAGTGAAGCACTCTTTCCTAGTATCTAATCTAATCCTGCCCTCTGTCAGCTTGAAGCTATTCCTCCTTGCCCTATGATTCCACATGCCCTTGTCCAAAGTCCCTCTCCAGCTCTCTTGGACCCCTTTAGGTACTGGAAAGGGCTCTTAAGTTTCCTCAGAGCCTTCTCTTCTCCAGGTTGAACAAATCCAACTCCCTTCAGGCTGTCTCCACGGCAGAGGTGCTCCAGCCCTCTGAAAATCTTTACAGCCTCCTCTGGACTCGCTCCAGCAGGTCCACATCCTTCTCATGTTGGAGACCACCAGAGCTGGAAGTGGGGTATCACCAGAGCAGAGGGGCAGAATCCCTTCCCTTGACCTGCTGCCCATACTGCTAGGGATGCACCCCAGGATACAGTTGAGATTTCTGAGCAAACACACATTCCTGTGTCACATCAAGCTTCTCATCCACCAACAGCCACAAGTCTTTCTTCTCAGGGTTTGTAATTCAACAAGGTAATTACACACACCTCTTACAACAACATGCTATACACACTACCTTCCTGAAAAACCATCCTGTAAACACATGACATACTCACCGTAAAATCACATGAGCAGTTCTGACTGTCACAAGCAGGGACTGTAAAAGAGGAAGAAAAAAATCATAGATGTTAACAACATTCTGGCTGGGACAGTGGTTCAGATGCAGGAGCTCAAGAGCTAAAAATGCATGTATTGCAGCTTAAAAAGTTCCTGTGAACCAACAGTCACTAAAGGTGACTGTGTGCACAGTATACCTGTGACAAACATGAAGCTTATAAATAAATACGGAAGAAATTGTTCCCAAACATATGATGCTATTGGAGCAGCCACTAGTGTTACTGCTGTTAAGTTTCACTTTTCCCCCACTACATAGGACATACTACCTTTTTTAATTATTATCACACAGCATGTGTTGAGATCACAATCCCACTACCTACCTCTCCTCATCCCACTTCAAATAAAAACCCCAAAGAACTAAATAGTTACAGGAATTTGAGGAAAACCATGGAAGAACTTTCAAATAACTTCCCCCCTTTGCTGAGATGTAAATGCTGCTAAGGTAACCTCTCTCTTTAATCATACTTACCTCTCTAGGCTAAGTACAGAGAAAAAAGCCTGAATATATCAGAAAGTGTAAGATCAGACAAGTTACCAGAAAGAACTGTTTCCAGAACACCTAACCACATTTCTGTGGCTCTTACCTAAGAAACGTGGTCCCATCACCTCTCTCCAACCCATCAAGCCCACAGTGCTCCATCCCTTTGTTCTATCCTCAGTGAAAAAAAATGGGACAGGATAAGCTCCTGCTCACAGACTGCCCACACTACCCTGTAGTTCACAGGGGCCAGCTGGCACTGAGATGTAGGGGATTTACAATGAGCACCTGAAACCACTTCTGAAGAACTGGTCTGATGGCATGCCTGCAGTTGTAAGTACTACAAACAGTACAGAAGAACTATCACAACCACTAACTTCCCAGCGTAGCAATAAACCAGTTGGTTTGAATAATTTTTTCCATCTGTAAAAAGCATTCTTTAAGTGCTTCTATGCACATTTAACCCTTCATAAAATCCAACATATCTGCCAACTGTTTACTAGCTGGCTTTAAAGTAAGTGTTCCTGTGACTCCTTAAACACCAGTGCAATCTTTTATTCAAATAAACACTTCAGGATAAGATACACACAACATTTAAATTACACAAAAAAAGTTCAGAAAGTGACTGCGAGTCACCTAGCACAGTGGGCTGTTCTCATCACAAGCACCTTTCATAACCAAGTTAAATTAGCACACTGGCTGCTCCTGCAAGGCACAGGACCCTCCTCTGTCTGCTGTTACCCTGCATGTGGGTACCATAAAGAGACTACACGTGGTTGACATGATGCTTTGTGACTGCAGAGAAACTTTGGGCAGACCACAGAGGAAAAGGAAATACATCCCAATTCTAACCATGCAAGTGGTTAAACATAATGATTACCTGAGCTGCTGGATGGACATGCCATTAAGCACAAATTTGTGTCAAAACCAGTACATGTGGCATAAAGTCTTCAGTGAGCAAGGGCATCTGACAGGCAGAAATCTGAAGGGTCTAGTCTTCGCAATTTTTACTAAGTTAATATTGCCAAGACATGATTTGTACTGGGCACTGCTGAGGCACCAGGAACATCAGAATGGAAACGACAAGCTAGTGCAGATTTGGTGAAGGCACTGGCCTCCAGTTCCTCTACTATTTCCAGAAATGCATTTCAGCATTGCTTCACAAGAAGTACTTTACAAAAAGCACAGCACTGCATCACAAGTTACACAGCTCCGTAATCTGAGGCTCTAAGTGTATAGCAGGCCATTTTCAGTTCCAACACCTCAGGAGCTCTTGTGCTGCCCAAAATGAACAGCTTATCCCCTGAGGACTCCATGACTCTGGCGGATACTAATCATGTACATCAGGCTGGAAGGCACTCAAACCTGAAGAGAATAGATGTGGAGTGAGAAGTTATGCAGGAAAATATACTATTATCCATAGGGTACAACTCTAAAACTTGAATATCACTATCATTATCATGGCCTTAACTGAGATGTATCAAACAGGAGCTGCTATAGGAATGGAGAAACAAGGTACAAAGATAGACTGACTGGACACTGCTTGCTATACTATAATTCTCAAACAACTTCTATTAAGGCATAAAAAGATAAATGTTTACTCAAAAATACAGACAGTCCTTATTCAACTTTCTCTGGGCATTTGCACATTCCACATCCACCCTTAGCAGTAAGGAAAATGCTTACGAACAACAGAGAACAAGAGGAAGTCTACCTAAAACACAAGAAAAACATCTATATTGTTTTATTGAAAACCCCAATGCATCAAGCTAAATCGATGTTTGTAGAGTCAGAAAAGAGATTAATAGCTTAATGTAACTTAATGTAATTCATTCACACTAAGGGAATACACTTGGCAGGGTCCTTCTCAGGCAGCATCACACAAGCCACCACCAGGAAAACATTTCAGCCTGCAAGATTTAATGCTTTTTGCTGAGAGTTTAAGGGCTGCCATGAAGTGTCACTGCCAGTACCTGTACAGAAAGAAACCTAAAATGTTTTGTTCCGCTCACGAGTGCTGGTATCAAAATCAAAGAAACTACTCATAGTCACCCAAACAATATAGGGGATATTTAAAATGTTCAAAAAAGGCAATTTCTTATGAGGGAAGATTAAACAAGTGAGAATTCTTTTGCTTAGAAAGTAAGGAGGGGAACAGGAGAAAGGATGATAAAATTACAAATAGTATTAAGAAGAGTAAACAGGGAACAATTCTTCACAAATTTTTACCATAAAAGTATTAGATGATAGCTAGGGGACATTATTCCCTGCCCATGGCAGGGCATTTGGAACTACATGGTCTTTAAAGTCCCTTCCAACCCAAACCACTCTGTGATTACAGACAGAAGATTCAGAACTAAAAGAGCTCTTTTGTGTACACAAAGCCAAGTAAACATGGAATTTGTTGTCTTTGGGTATTACAGAGGGTAAAGTATAAATGAGTTCAATAAGTGATCAGACAACTTTCCAGAGTACCTCTGGGACTATCAAACCCAATGAGCTTGTGCAGCCCTAGCTCAGGAATGTCCTCAAACACCAGTGGCTGCAAGCAAGGCTAGGAGAGCCTTTCCTCTACACTTTCTCGCTGCACACCAGCAGCACAACAGGCTGTAGGGATCCATGGCTTGGCTGGGGACCCTGCACTGACTCTGACTGAGCCACTTCTTCCTTAATCAGCAGACAGAACAGCTCTCACTAAAATGAACAGATTGGCCCCACCCCCCACCCAAAACGCTTCACTACCATACAGTACAGCACTAAGGAGGCAACACTCAGGCAGCAGTACGCTCCCTGATAAACCTACCCTGTGCTGGTGCAAGGCTGATAGATCCTTCTGCCAAGCCAAGATAAGAGACATGACATGAGCAAGACCCCACCTATGACAGACACTGGCAAATCTTCGATATCCTTTCCAGTTACAAATCGGGTCTTACAAATTCTCATATTTAG
>JAWWEU010000020.1:12507143-12552371 GCA_035583155.1 Acropternis orthonyx
GATACCCCCGAGCGAGGGGTGAAAGACAAAGCAGAAACCCCAGTATGTATGAAGGAAGTCTCACCTCTGCTGCCATGAAAGCCAACGTGTGCATGCCATGGGTGTAGCCAACAACTCCACAGACAACTGCTAATCCACAGCAGGACAGGAGCATGGCTATGAGCAGGGCCAGGACTCTGATGTGGCTGCTCATGGGTGTGGTAGGGGAAAATGAAAGCTGCAACACAAATAAATATATACAAATGCATGACAAGTTTAAAGGAGTACTTCATCCACCCTGCCTTCCATAGTCACCTCACCAAAAAGGTCCTCATTCAGAAAAATCTTTTGGCTTTCTAGAATAAAACCAATTTCACAACCTCAACCATGCAATTCAGTAATAAATTGTGCAGAATAAAGCAAAACCCACACACCATCCCGAAGTCTAGTCTCCCTGTCACTTATATTCACCAGGCTTTTAAACAATCATTTAAAATGTTTTTATTTACAATTATTATGATTATTTGATTTAATGTTTGAATCACCTGTGCAAGAAAGCCACAGACACAGTAGTTTCTGCATCAAATCCACAGCACCTGCTTAGGATGAACATACATCTTAGAAGACACCTAGTCTAGGAAAAGCCTAGGAAAATGCATGTCCATATAGATGCTTAAAGGCCAAAATTTACTTCAGTTCCTTCTTCCTTGCCTAGCCTTCAATTTCTGCATCTCTACTAGACAGAAAGAGAATGCAGCTTAGGGAGAAAGTTTCACTGTGTCTTGTAAAGGCAGCGGCGGTCAAAACTCAGTAGGTTTAAGTGAGTGTGAAACCTAAGCACAGAATCTGCAGAAAAAGGGTCCATAAGCCAATCCTAAAGGGCACCAATCTAAGGGATGTTCTGTTGTCAAGATGTCTTCACTAAGGAGAGCTATGAAGACATCTCACACAGTTATGTAATAGTAATTACAGGGCACATAAAAGGAGCAATTTATCAAAGAAAATAAGTATATTCAGTTCCATTTGTCTCCTGGGAAAACTGAAGGAGGAAGATTGACATTACACTTTAAAGCAAGTATTTGAAGCGACTGGGATGTGCACGTGTTCAGTGCCACAGGGTGGGGAAAGGGTCTAAATGATCTATTCGTAAGCTATCACGAGCCCGTGCCTGAACCAGAAACGGAATTCGCGTGTCCCAAAAGACAGCCCTTAATCAAAACTTACATATTCAAAGCGATCCTTGCAGAGCTGAACCATCAGATGGAGAAACACAAGTCCAGAGAACCAGAGGCACCACATCACCACTTCTTCCACTGTCTGAACATTCAGCACACCAAAAATGAAGATGAACTTGTAGAAAATGAAATTCCAGAATTTATCCTTGAGGTGCTGTAATGGAAGACACTTTGTTACTGTAGTGAAAGCACTGACAATCCACACACAGTGGGAAGAAGGCAGGGGAAAAAACCAAAGGGAAATAAAAAAAAAAAAGAAAGTAGAAATGCAACAATAGCAAACATATATTGAATAGTATTTGTTACCCTTACTGAATTAAAAAATATTAAAAATATTAGCAGTCCTTAGCATTTAGATAGTCTTTTATACCACAGCACTTTCCTGCCATGCTTCTAAAACAGTGCTCACCACAAGCCAATTCTGATCTCAGTTTGGTTCTCTACACCCAAGCAACACAGCTACCAGGCTGCAGACACAAAGTCCTCTTTGCTAGAGGTGTCACAGTTAGTTATTCAAGATGCCCTAGCACCTTGCTTCCAAAAACCTGCCAAAAAGTACAGATGATCAAGAAAAGATGACAGAGTCTGTTCTTAAGGATCACAATGCCTACAGTAGAGAATGAGATGCATGAGCAATGAAAAAAAACTATTCCCACACATACACAGTATGAACGGAACAATATGACGCTCTCAAGCAGCAGACAGCAAGTCAGCTTAGCAGGGATTAAAAAAAAAATTCATGAAACAAAACATTTTGTTAAAGAACGCAACAAAATCACCGGGAATTTAGTTAAGACAGGCCCAGAATTCCTTCATGATGCTGCTGGTTTGGGGTCACCAGTATTACTAACCATCTTTCCTTTACATGAGAACTGAAGCATACTCCCACTGTCAGAATACAAATGGATCCACACTGCCACTGCTTTTCACTTCACTTTTCAACAGGGCAGAGAACATCCTGGAAACCATCACTGGTTAAAATTCCACATCCTTCTAGTTAACATGGGCTAGAAAGAAAATCTGACTCAGTGCAGTTTGATAGTGCCTTGGTTTTAACACACCACTCAGAGACTCTATGGGGTGTGAACTATAAATACAATAGGCTCTGAGAGATCCACGGTTATTAATGAGGCTTGATGTGCCTCAGTTCTGCATGTCAAAAATCATCATGGCCTGATTCATTCTAAAGAACTGCATTCATAGACTTCTTTTATTTATTATGTGACCACACTTCAAACCACTGCTGCTGCATTTACACAGAGCAACTTACATATTTGCCTCTTTTTTTTTTTAATATACAGATACTATTCAAATTCCTGGTGCTGCACGATACTATCTTTAAAAACCCTGGGCTTTTATGGTTCTCTTGCTGAACTTTTAAAAACATTCTCACTTGGCCCAAGAGCAGGACTAAACAGCCTCGGTTTTCAGCCCTGCTCACCTCCTTTCTCAGGGAAGTTTCACTTCTCAGTTTTCTCCCTACTCCCTCCTAAATCTGAGGGCTGATAAACCATCCACTCAGCATACGAGGACGGACAGCACTTCTCCAGCAGCCAAGGCACAATGAAGAGGGAACTCAGAATGCCAGTGCCAACAACTACAAAATGCAATGGACGAATGCTGCCAGGTGCAGACTGGACAGAGAAGAACACTTCACAAGTACTTTGAAGTGAGGTAAGAAATCTGACAAAGTTCGTGAAGGAAACAGGATTTTCAAGTGACTATGGGCTTATAATTTAGAATAGGAAAAGTTCCCTCAGAAATAAACTGGAAACTTGTGGCTGCGGATATACTAGCGAACCAAATGGTAAGATTTATGCTGTTCTAAAATTTACTTTTCTTGTGCACTTTCAGCAATTCAATACAGAGAACCACATCTGCTGTCATGTTTCACAGTTTCCTAGGGTACAATATCCGAGGCACCGTGTTGCTGTCTCACCTGCCTCTCGCTGACACGCAGAGGACCAAACACCATACACTGGATTACCTTAGCAACCAGCATCAGAAAACAGCAGGCAGTGTTCACTAGCACCTGGAAAGAAATAAAGCAGTCAGTGACAAACACTTTTGCCCTATTTAGGAGGGAGAGAGAAAAGGGGGATGAACAAGTCTAACAAAACCTGCCATTGTTCACAAAACGGTATTAGTTGCCTTTTTTTTTTTTTTGGGGGTGGGGGGGGGAGGTGTGAAATTTAAACCTGTCCTCTTCCACGACCCAAGCAGCAACTGATTAGTCACTTAACTCTTTTTTCTGCAAGTACTAAGCACTGTCAGTTTGATACAGCAGTACAGCCCACAAAATGACCTACCTCTTCACAATAAATTATTTTATACAGATCAGCAAATTTCAGCACAAAGGAACATGGTGATGAAACTTAAGAGATCACCAAGATGCTAGTTTTGTTTAACATATGGCAGATGAGAAAACTGCACTTTGGATCTGTTGTTACAGTAACAAGACTCAGAGGTTGCCTCCAAACATGCTGAATAGCACACACCCCTTCAGAAACAACACTGCTTAAGCCTTCTTGGGAAATTGCTTTAAAGCAAAGCAGCAAGGAGCAGAACACATGGGCCTGGGACAACTGCTTCTCACGTTTGACAAAGACACATGTAATTAACTTTTGACCTAGGCAGGACACCAAAAAGGCCAGAAGGGGAATGATGAGGCAGTCTCTGCCTGCCATTTCTAAAGGACATACAATAAACTTATCCAGGACTATTAATTTAAGGTCCTGAGACCAGGTTTCAACAAAGATGAATGTGTTTGGTGTATTAAAATATCAGCACCTCAGTCAAGCAAGCATATTGTGAGGCAGATGTCCAACTCCTGCCACCTTTGACTGGCAGACACATGAAAAGTTCAACAGCAACAGCTCAGCAAGGTTTCTGATATCCCCTGAAATCAGCGAGCCAAGATTCATATACTATTGCCAGATTTGGGGTTAAAGAGATACAGATTTTTTTTTTTTTAGTGTATATTAGATAGTGAGAATGCTTTCTCTTACTTACATGACTTTAAATGTTATTTTTTGAAAAGAGGGGGGGAAAAAAAGGGGGAGGGGGCAAAAAAGGCAAAAGGCAGGTGAGGCTTGGGCTCGAATACCTGACGGTGCCTTACTCAGATTTTTGGCGGAGCGGGTCCGGGCGGTGCTCGGCGAAGCAAACGCTCCCAGCAGCTTCGCCCGAAGCCCCGGGGCCGCTCGGGGCCGCACTCTGGGGGCGCTCGGCTCTGCCGCCGCCCCGGCCCGAAGGGAAGCGGGCCCGGGGTGGGGGGGGGGGTGTCCCCGCCGAGCCCCCCCCTTCATTCCGCGAGCAGTTTCCAAACAATACCGATCCCCCCCGCCCCGGTCCCCGGCGCCTGCCCCCGCCCCGCCGCGGGGAGGTGCCGGCAGAGGCCGATCCCGATCCCGATCCCGCTCCCGGTGCAGGCCGCAGGCCCCGGGCTCACCCAGACGCAGAGGCTGTCGGAGAGCAGGTAGTAGGCGACGTCCAGGGCCCGCGGGCCGGCGCAGCGCTGGGGCTCGGCCGGCTGGGCGGCCGCGGGCCCGGCCGGAGCCTGGCTGAGGGCGCGGTAGGCGCTGAGGCCGGCGCCCAGCAGCGCCAGGGCGCTGAGCGCCGTGTAGGTGCGGAGGCTGGGCCAGGGGAAGCGCTCCAGGAACAGCAGCGGCATCGCGGAGCCCTCGTCGCCGCCGCCCGGCCCCGCCGCGCTCCCGCCCCGCCGCCCCTCCCCGGGGCCGGGCGAGCCGCCCCCGCCGCAGAAGGGAAGGGCAAGGCGAGCGGGCCCGAGCCCCCCCCGCCCCGGCTCCGGGCGCCGCGTCCGCCCGTCACCCCGCGCGCTGAGTCACGGCCGGGGCGGCGCCTGCAGCGGGCCGGCCCGGCCCCGCTCCGGGCCCCGCTCCCCGCCCGGGACACTCTCGGGAGCGCCCGAGCGCGCAGGCACCGAGCCGCGGGGCAGCGCGGAGAGGCCGCGTGTGCAGCGCCCTTCCGCGGGCAGCCCGCAGCAAGAATTAGTCTCTCAAACTACCGTGTGGCAACGGAAGGTGAGGGGTGCTGTTAAATGCCAGGGCTCAAAAGCTGCACTATGCTCCTTGCTCTTGTAGGAGCTCACTTCCAAACCCGCACCTGCCCGTCCTCACTTCCGCGGGCAAAAATGGCCCTGTTCTACACTCCCCTGCTAGCTTTATTTTCCCTACCTGGCAGCTAAGAAACGATAAGTTCAGCTCACCATCTCAGCCTTCCATCCACAGGACCAAAGCGAACAGCCCTAACACTACTCTTCCCAGCAATTGTCAGCACGCTTCCCATACTGCACAGCTTCAATGTGACCAAGGCACAAAGCTGTTAGGATTGTTCTGTACATTGCCTACCAGTGCAGATAGCAGCAGAGCCAAGCACTTTGGCAAGATTCAGTTCTCTTGGCAGCAGGCACTTTCCAACCCTGCCTTCATAAAAGAGGACAGTGCACAATCAACAGTGCATCTTCTGATCAGAGGCAGAACTTTGAAACAAATCTTTTGAAGACTCATTAAGCAAAACTATGGAAGGCTAAAGGCCTTGGGACATCTCACATCCAACTGGAATTTATGTTTAACCAGGCATGTAAAAACCCCAGAATTAGTAAGGTTGATTTTTACTACCTGCAAGAGACTGAAATATTGAGGAGAAAAAGCAGAAAGCATGGATATCCCTCGCAGGATGACATAACAGCACCATTTGCATATGGCATTGGCAAAGCATTTCAACATAACCCTAATTCTGTCCTGTAGCTAATTAAAAATATACAAAATTACCTTCACTTTCCCTATTTTAACTGTATCTCAGGCAAGTCCGACAGAATTTTTTGGGTTGTTACTCTCTTAAGGGGGCACAGAAGGAGGATGTTGCATCTCTCCCAAGCCCTGTACAAACAGACCAGTTCTGGTAAAAGGTAAAGGCTAGAGTTGCTCCCTCATACTCCCTCCTCAAAACAGCAGTTCTGTTCTCCAAGTTAAGACTCAAAATCATATTGCACCTACTTATACTGTTTAAATTTCTCCCTGATCCTAATTCCCTGCTCAGGAATGCAGACCAGAGCATCTGAACGGGCCCTGAATTGCTTAGCTCCTCCTCTGGCTTCCAAGATCTTCTGTATTCCTGAACAAAAGTAATAAAACTTTAAAATATGCCCCTAAAAGTAGGAGACAACTAAAGAGAAATTAAAAAAATAAAACAAAACCCACCCCCCCAAAAAAAAACCCCCACAAACAAGAAAACCACAAAAAAAAACAAAAAAAAACAAAAAAAAACCACAAAACACCCCAACCAATCAAACAAACAAAAAAAACACAAAAGCCAAACCAAACCCAAGACATAAGACAAACAGAATCTTAACCATTTTGTTTAATGTTGTACAAAACAAAAAACCGGTGAGTATTACAATGAAAAGGGATTAAAACACAGGTATCACATTGCCATCTCTCTACCTAAACAGTTGAGATTCACTTCTCTGTTCATACCATAGAAACTTTAGTGGCCTTCAGGAACAGAAAGACTTAAAAAAATCCTTGTGTCACATGTATTTTTTACTCTACATTTGAAAGCTGTGCTCACAGAGACTGCTTCTTCTATTGGAGTCTTCAGGTAAACAGGAATTCAGTTGTAAATAAAGTTGAACCTGAAATTAAAAGGATTATCATTCCTTTTATTTAAGGGCATTTTTTAATTGTTATGCAAATGCTTTGTTTCTGCTCTGGATAAGCCTCCATCTACAGGACAAAAGTGCATTTTTTAATGAGACAGCTTTATGGTCATGTTTAATAGCCAATCCTACACTAACACTGCACAACTGTCTCTTAAGGTTGCAGAAGAGATGATTATTAGCACTTCATCTCCTAAAACAGTTTCACAGATAGGAAAATCCCAGGGAGAGTTAACATTCCTCCATCATCAACTCCTTCACAGCATTTCTGCTGTCAGGCCAACCTTGTATATTCCACAGGTAACATACAGACATACTCAACAGAAGAGAGAATTATTCTCAACTAAGTTTCACAAGTAACAGTGGAAACAAGCACCCCTCTGAACTTCCAGATGCCCAGCCTCTGGATGCCTGTATGGCACTGCTACCCAACCAGCACCTGTCCGTGTAACAGCCACTGTTTTGCTGGTACTCAGAAGTACTTGCTGTTTTTAGAGAGGGGGAAGCCAAAACTGGGGCTGGAGAGACCAAAAAAAAAACCCAGCAGGAAACAAGCCTGTTGAGGGCAACACCAGTGCTGACATTCTAATAGCAGACTTTTTCCATCAAACTAGAAGGATGACAGAACTACTTCCCTCATCATCTTTGCTTTTACTCTCATGCTGTCCCCAGGACCTACAGGAAGCTGTTCTTTAGTCTGTGCACAGCCTCATCCTCACTATCTTTCATGTTTCCTGAGCCGCAACTGCTATGTAGGACTTTGGTGCCAGCCAGTTGTGATCAGTGCCTCTAAGCTGTCCATCACACCTTGTCTGAGGCAGATTCTTTGGGATAGCTATGAACATTTTCCAGGTGGTTTCTGTAGTGCCTCACCTTGCTCTGGTGTCCCACTGCAAATATATTCCCAAGAATCCTTATACAAACACAATATACCTGCTCAAAAGTTGAGGAAGGCTGGAAATAATGGGTCCATATCCTGGTGCATTGTCATAGAGCTCAAACAAGGGTGCAGCAACCAGCTTGTAATTTTTGGGGACTGCAAACAAAGCTGAAAACAAATACAAATTGATTAATAAGAAAAATCAGCACACGTTCAGCCAGAGTATCATTGATCCACACAGCCCTCAAAACAAGATCATTACACAGAGCACTTAAGCAGGTTTATTCCTTTTCTAGTTCAATGTGGGGTTCACATGCTGAACACAGACTAATGCAGAAGCAGGAATGAGAATTTACTAGGAACTCACATTCAAAGGATCATCTACCTTCAAAACCCTTACCAGCATTTAAATTTGTTAGCAATCAACTATAAACAACTGCAAGCATATGAACACAAACTTGCTACTACGTTTCTCTGTGTGAAATGCAAGCATTTAGACATTGTTCTGAATACAACCCTTTGCTGCAAACAAACACCTACCCTTTTCTTGAAGCTGAACCAGAAAAAGCTTTTTGTGCTCTTTTGGCTTTGTAATATGAGCTGGAATATAGGGATACTAGAAGAAAAATGGTAAAAATTAGTTGAACAGAGCTTCGAAAATATTCTGCAATCTTAAGTGCTATTTTCTAAATTATCAAGCATTGTGCAAGCTTTCAGTGTGTCATATATTGTTCTTTCATGGCCTCGAATACAAATAGTACTTGAAGGAATGCTGTTGCTGTCACAGCTATTAACAGGATCTAAAGAAGCACCAATAGTCACAAGCAGTTAAAACAACCCAATAAGACAGAAATATATAACAGCAAACCGAGTAAGGATTTTCAGTATAAAAGCCTTTAGAAATAGGGTAGTGAGACTAATTTATTCACAGGGCATCTGTTCCATAAGCAGCAGGGCAAGAGTTTCCATTGTGGCCACAAAAGCAACGAAAGCAAATGGTGCATCTGTCTCAGCACAGAATTGAAAGCTATTACATTCAGTGGTTTCTTATCCATCATGACAAGTGTGAGGAGGGAGACAGGAGTTTCCAGAAAAAAAGGTTGTAGTTTCTCCCCAGTCACAAAAAGGAGATGAAATAGGTAAAAACCAGAAAAACTAACTGCTCATGCAGCAGTTACTCAAAAAGCCCAACCAGTAGGTTGACAGCTTTTGGAAGTACAATCAATACTCCACTGAAGAACATGGAAGCCCACAGGAATACTCACCTGTGGAGGTTCAAAGTTCGGTCTCCACCAGTTGCCAATACAGTCATCAATCACCCAGTCTTGCTGGACACCATCCTGACGACCCAGTATCTGCCAAAAATCCGTAACAAAACTCTAATTAGCCCAAGTCCATTTTTTTAGATAACACATACTGAAGAACAAAAACTTGCCATAGCAAGTGCTTGATATAGCTCAGAACTGCTCTGAGACAGTTTTCAACAAAATTGTAGAGTATTTTTGTATAAAGTTGAATTTTTTTATTAAAAGCCTCACCTGGCAGGACAAGGCCACTTTAGAGAGCACTTCAAATTCAATGCCATATTCAGTTGGACTGAGTTCTATCAGACCAATGGGAAGAATGAGATACATTGTGACACTACCTAGCAGAATTAATTTAGGCTAATGGGTGACCCCTGAGGGTTACAGGTGCAATGGGAAGACTATCTCAAAGGCAAGTCCTCATCAGTTGTGCTCCAGAACATATTTTATTGCTCATCCGCACACTCACTTGCCTGAAACCAGAAAGCAAAGCTGCAAATCAACAGGACTTGAGCAGCAGGAGTCAGCCACACTCATGATGCAAATAAATGAAAACCTGACTGCTTTACTTGTAACTACCTGAGAACATCACAAAAACAACAAAATAACAGCAGCAGTAAGCTGACTAATGTTTTGACTTAGTCTGCTACTTCTAAAACAATGTAACATTCTGCTACAGCAACAAAACAAAATAAAACAGACCTCTGTCATTAAGCGTTTGAGCCCTTCTACCTCATCTTCTCCTGGATTGAGTTCACCACCAGGTCTGTTAAAATAATCAATGATGAAAGCTAAAGTTACATTTCATTGCATTTACTAACTTTAATAGGTAAATTCAGACATGCTTCCAGGCAGGGAGTCACAAATTCTTTTAGGGTCCTCACATCAGAAATTCCAAATCTAATTTTGAAATTGAAGGCAGCAGGATAGTTTTCACCAAAACCATGACTAACATGGCTACTTATGTCCTTTATAAAAATAACTACTATATAAAATACCTTCAGCTCAGCAGAACAAAGCATAACAATACACATGATAATGACTGGCACTTAAAGGGTAAACTTCTAGCAAGAATAACCAGAAGTTGAAGAAAACGTTTGTAAATACTGCCTGTATTTGTTCCTGTCTCAAAACCAGCACATCCTGAAGGAAACAGAAAGTAGAAAATAAAATCCACATGGGGACCCATCCTGTATTTGATGCAGGATTAATGAAAAATCTAAAACCATGTTTTCATCAATACAGCATTTTGCAAGTCTGTTTCACAGTCTAGTCTAGTTTGTTCACAAACACCCTTCAAATCAAGACATGAAAAACTAATCTAGATATGAAATTAGACTTCACAGGTACAAAAAATTGAGAATAAACAACATAAATGTTAAAAACAAGAGCAAGAACACAAGCAGGATAACCTGAGACAAGGCCACCTAGTTTAAAAAAAGAAAACAAGCACCACCACCATCACTACAACTGTATTCAAACACTAAAATTTCACTCTGACCCTGATAACTATGAGATGAACTGAAGTGATTTCCTCAAATTTAGATGCCTACCTTTCTTGCTATCCCAGCTTACCCAGAAGTTTGTAAACAGGTATCACTCCACATTTACAGGACTTTAGTTCTTGAACTCCACTTACCCATTTTTGCAGACATAGCATAACTACTGAAGCATAACAGCTTTCACAACACACATACAGTACAGCACACCAACTGCTGATAATGGATTTTAAACGAGACTTTACCATAGTGATGCACTGTAACTGAGATTCCCAGTCAGTTCCAAACTAATTCATCCCCCTCATGACCAGTCAAACACACTTTAGATGAAAATCTCACCACTCAAAAAAGATTTTTCAGACTAAGTCTTTGCAGTACATGAATCCCATTCAAAACACCGTTCAGCCGGCCACCATTTAACCTCTCGCCCACATCTTTGGTGGTCTGTGACAATAAACTACAGTTTAAAGTTTAAGAAACACTTACAGCTTGAAAAAAGTTGTACCCAGCTGCAGCAACAGCACGTGGGGCAGCCTGTGCTCATGCACGATCAGAACCCCTTCCACTGTCCTCCTCATGCCAATCTTGTCAAACTCCTCCCTCATGCGCTGAAACCGAGCTGCCACAGAACTGTCCTTCTCATACAGGGGCTCCTTAGTGCCAAACGTGTAATTTGTCAGAGGATACCTGCAAGGGGAGGAAAACATGTTACTGCCTAACAAGAAATCTCACTTTAGGTCACTCTGACACAGCATCTAGCCTGAGGCAGACCCTTCTGTGTTTAATGGGTAACTCATAGTGCAGAGCTAAAATCCTTGTTGCTGGCTCACAGGGCCCTTGTCCCAGGCAGATGTGCGCTACAGAGCACACAAGCACAGACAGTCCTGCTCAGCCACACACCAGCCTTGTGCTGGCTCAAAAAAAGGAAAGAAACCCAGAAGAACAAACTGTTATTCAACAGCCACCCTCTCTGATCTCCATGCCACAGAGAAAAAGCAGCTGAAGCTCCAAGAGAGGCTGGAAAAGAGACAGGAGAGAGAAGCTCTGCTGGGAAGGCAGGAAGCTGCACAGAACTGCAGGTTTTTTCTGCAGATGTAATGAAGGGCCTGAGAACTAAACAGTTAGAAAGTAGTTTTATTCAGAAATGGGAAATCAGGCATCTGGATCATACAGGAAGAGAAATGCTGAATGTCTGAGTGCAGGATCAGGAACCTGGGGTAAGATAAAGAGCGTGAGCAGATCCCTCTGCTGGGCTGGTGCTGGGCCTCTGCCCTCTCGGGACAGTGCAGTGGAAACCCAGCAACTTCTCCAGCTAAGAGGGACTGAAAACAAAAAAAAGAAAAGGAAAGTTAGGCAAGAAATGGGTCAGTCCCAGAGAGCACAGACAGCAACAGGGGACTGTTACTGTACAACTAAAGCCATATAACACAGAGGTCTGATAGCAGGCCTAGAGGAAAGAGCCTAAGTCAAAAAGGTGAGAAAAACGGTTCTAGGGAGGGGAATGATGAGTTATCACCATGGTTTTACTGACTTGTAGCACACAGCAACTGAATTAACAGAATAAATGACTGATCTCATGAGGAATGTTTTCCTTGAGGTGCATTTTGTCATGGATTCCTTCCTCAATATTTAATCATGTCCAATTTAAGTAGCATACACTCTTTCCTCTGAAACTGCAGCCCCTCCCCAATTTTCCTCATGTTTTACAGTGGTGAAATCACAAGACAGCTGCTGTTGTTAGAGCCTTTTCTCACACAGACACGTGAGACAAAACAACCGGTTTCCAAACCACAGATTCACTTACTAGCAAACTCCCCACTTTCACTGATAGTTTAAAGCAATCCACATTTCTCTTTCCGTTCACTTACATTTTTAGACAGACAAACAGCTTTATTAAAGACCTATTATGCAAACCCATACTATATTAATGTGGATGCATTAGCCTATACATCAAAACACTTAGCTTCGACTTTAAAAAAAAAAGTATTTTGATAACACAGGTGCTTGATGAGCCATTTCTTCAGAAATCCTACAGAAATATTCCAATCTGTGAAGCTCATTTTTGAACTTTCAGAAGACTCTCTGAATAAACTCAGCTACACAAAGAAAAAAACAAAAAAATATTAATAATTTAGCGATAAATAGCTAACATCAAATAT
Organism: Acropternis orthonyx; assembly: GCA_035583155.1. Taxonomy (NCBI): domain Eukaryota; kingdom Metazoa; phylum Chordata; class Aves; order Passeriformes; family Rhinocryptidae; genus Acropternis; species Acropternis orthonyx. Next base: position 12,519,880 of record JAWWEU010000020.1, read on the forward strand.
TGACCACTGCAGTTAACGTTGGCTGGTTTTTGCAACTTGACAGAAGTACTTAGCAAAGAACACATTCTACGCGCGTCAGTTTCATGGAAGACGCTAAAATATATGATTTCTCATTAAAAAAAATACGTAAATACTTATTAGCAAGCAGTTTCTATGCCAGAAGTAAAGTTTTCTCTGGTGGCGCACTCTGAATCTAAACACCAGCACCTGCACGAGAGAACCCGCAAACAGCAGGCACATCCAGCCCCATGCCACTGCCGGCAGAGGGTCCGGGTCAGCCCAAACCCCAGCGAGGCCAAGGAAGGGCCCGGTCCTCTCTCTCTGCCTTCCCGGGTGCCCGTGAGAGCGCGGACAGGGACGGGAGAGCCCGTGATGCTCCACACGCCTCAGCCCTCCCTGTGTTGCTCGGGGCTCGCACCTCCCGAGCCAGACCCTGTCTTTAAGCACCGAAGCGCCCGCACCAAGCGCTCCGCGCCCCCCCCTCCGAAGGCCCCCGGGCCGGCTCCGCAGCCCCTGCGAGCCCCACCGGCGCAGGGGCTGTGCCCCCAGCTCTGAGGGGGGCCCTGCTGCCCTCGCAGGGCGGATGCCGAGTGAAAACCCCGCCGCTGCTGCTGAGGGACCGGGAAGGGACGGGCGGGCAGGCCCGAGGCGGCGCTCACAGGTTGATGGTCCTCTCCAGCGTGAGCGGCTTCGTCTGCTGGATGTACTTGTTCCCGAACTGGTTCACCCCGCGGGGCCAGCCGGTCTGCGAGCGGTTGGGCGGCACGACGGACATGGCGGGGGGCGGCGTGAGGCGGCGGCGGGAGCGGTGGGTCAGCGCGGGGCGGCGGGAGCGCCGTCCGCCATTAACGCCCGCCCGCCCGCGCGCCGGCCCCGCCCTCCCCTCCCATTGGCCAGCGGCACCCCCCGGTACCGCCTCCCGCGCCATCCCATTGGCCGGCGCGGCGGGGGGGGGGCGGTGGCGGCGCGGGGGCTGCCGGGAGCTGTAGTCCGGGCGGGCGGCGGCGGCATGGCCGCCAAGCGGCGCGGGGCCGCGGCGGCGGCGCGGGAGGGGGCGAAGCGCGGGAAGCGGGGGGCGCGCGCCGAGCTGAGCGCGGGCCTCGGGGACGCGGCGCTGCGGGAGCGCGCGGGGGCGGCCTGGACCCGCGGGGAGCGCCTGCGGCACGGTACGGTATGGCACGGTGTGGCCCGGCAGGGCTCCCCGGCACTTCACCCCTCACCGGCGGGCCTTCCCCTTGCAGAGGCGGCGGCGCTGGAGCCGGCCCCGTTCCGCCACGGCGTCATCCCCGCGTTCCTGGCGGGCCCGGCCTTCGCGGAGGCGCTGCGGGACGAGCTGCTGGGCCTCGGCTTCTGCGGGAGGCGCAACGATCTCCTCTCGCTGCGGCAGGTGGGCCCCGGGCCGTGCTGAGCCGGGCCGTGCTAACCCGAGCCGCCCTAACCCCCGTCCCTTCTTCTCTTCCATGGGCCGCCGCAGTCCGAGGAGCTGGGGGCAAGCCCGGAGCCGCACGTGGCCGCGCTGAGGTAAAGCTGTCACCCGCAGCAGCAGCTGTTTAAACTGTTTAAGTAGTTGGAAGGGAGGCAGTAAATTACTTTAGGCTGTGGTGATACGGATGTTTTATAACACGGGACTACACTGGCCTTACGCTTGTCTCCTCAGGCATGCTCTGTGTGAAGAGTTCCGACCGTGGCTTTCTGCAGTGACCCAGATAGAGCTGGAGCCAACTATTGACATCTCCTGTGCTAAATATGAATATACTGGTCAGTATATAAGTGATCCCTTCCCTAAAGCTTCTGTGCACGTGTAGGGAACAAAATGTTCTATGGAATACCTAATCACTTGGTGACCCCAGGTTCCAGAGGTGCCTATGCTTTTAGTCATGAAAAGTTACTGTAGGGGGAATTTTTCACTGCAGTCCACTCTAATTTTTAAGTCTTTTGCACAACCAGTTGCTGGTCCAGCTTTTCTGTTCTCAGGATTCCCTCTCCTCTCTATTCCAGCCACAAACCTCCACCCCATTGGGAATTCAGGTCCCCTGTGCCTGGTGGCAGCCAGGAAGGGGTGGGTGATAAGGTACTACTGCTTGTCCCTTCAGAGTGGGCTAATGTGCCAGTTGTAGTGCCATCCCACGGAGGTTAATCTTGTGGATCTTGGGCTGGTGATGCTGATGAGTGAAAGTGCCACTCTTGGGAAGAACGTGGTTTTTCTTGTTGTATCCTTGCGGGAACAAATCTGGGAAGCAGCTGTTGGAATGAATCACGCACGCTCTGGGAGGGTGCTGCAGCAGCAAAACGTGTGTAATTGCAGATGTCTTACTGTGCCACGACGATGAGCTGGAAGGTCGGAGAATCGCTTTCATCCTGTACCTCGTCCCGCCCTGGGAGAGAAGTGATGGGGGAACACTGGACCTGTACAGCACAGACGGTGAGAGCTGCGAGCTTGGCCTCAGGTGCATGAAAAACATGAAGCTTTTGCTCCCCCTGCAGCAACTCTCATCTCAAACTGTAGAAGGGAGATAAAGAGTTCCTCCTTTGTCCAGAAAAGATGATGTATAGGTAAAATTCGTGCCTTAGGCTGGGCTGTAGTGGGCTTTAAAGACAATGGGCAACAGCAGACAAAGAAACAGCCTTTTATTCCATTCCTTTGGAAGGCCAAGAGTAGAGGCAAGCTGGAAGCAATGCCAGTAACTCCAGATTGATGAGGATAATGTCCCTTTCCAGTAACAGAGCCACAGAGTGGTTTGGGTTGGAAGGGATTTTAAAGATTATTTAGTTCCAGCCTCCTTGCTGTGGAGAGGTACACCTTCCACTAGACCAGGTTTCTCCAAGCCCTGTGCAACCAGGCCTTGAACGCTTCCAGGGATGGGGCATCCACAGCTTTTCTGGGCAGCCTGTGCTAGTGCATCATGCTCTCATCACAGTAAAGAATTTCGTATTAACATCTAATCTAACCCTGCCCTCTGTCAGTTTCAAGCCATTACTCCTTGTCCTGTTACTCCATGCCCTTGTACAAAGTCCCTTTCCAGCTCTCTTGCAGCCCCTTTAGGCATTGGAAGGGGCTTTAAGGTCTCTCTGGAGCCAGACTGAACAGCTCCAATTTTCACTGCCTGTCTCCATAGCAGAGGTGCACGAATTCTTCATCAAGCCCTTGCTCTGAGCTCCATCTCTTACACCCAGGTGTCCCACCAGTCAGTGTCATGAAGTCAGAGAGAAATGGCAGTTTCTAGCAAGTTCCAGTTCAGTATCTTAACCAGAGTATGTTTTCTTCCTCCTCAGAGCACTTTCAGCCACAGCAAATCACCAAGTCATTAGTACCTTCGTGGAACACACTGGTTTTCTTTGAAGTGTCTCCAGTCTCTTTCCACCAGGCAAGGAGCTGTCTCTTGTTCATTTTTTCATTCTCATTGTTGTGGTTATTTACCCTGTATGTTATTACAATCCTGATGGGGAGGGAGAAGAACTGTGGCTAGAGTGGATACTCATGCTGTGTGCTAAAGGCAGGGCTTCAAGGACGTTAAGGAGGACAAGGACTGACAAAGCCAACTTTAAACTATCTGTCTAGCTTCATCATCCTGGGAAGGATAAAATTCTATTTTGTGTTGCTGTCCTGGCAAACTATTGCTGTGAACTTAGCTGGGGCTTGTTTTTCTTTGTTGGCTTGTTTTTTTCCATAGCCATTCCAAATAACCTAGAGCACCTCTGAGTCATACAAGGAAAGGGCCACTGCAGTAACAGTAAGAACCAAAACCTTTTCAGAACAGGCTGTTTTTCTTCTTCCTGTTCCATCACAATATTCTAAAAACTAAACCAAAACCCAACAATGGAAAGTCTTTATGTGCTATTCAAAAATTTGCAAGACTTTGAAACCTGTCATAAGGGAATGGCTTTCTCTTCACACTACTGTTACAGTACACTAGAGTGTGAAATTGTTCCACTTAGCCCAACCTCTGCACAATTTCATCAAATCAAGATTTAACAGTGACCACCACAACGGGAAAACTAAGGGTTTCCACAAACCAGGGTAAATGTGAGGATAGAGGGGCTGCTCTTAGTCTGAGGGATAGGCAGACAAAGAGCCAAAGGTACAGGCAAATGCCCTTCATGATGGCTTGTGTTACAGCATTGTTTAAAAAGTAAAGGACAAGGCAGAGCAGTATAGTCTGCCGAGGCCCACGGGTGCTCCGTGTTGTCTGAGCTTCCAGATTAAGCTGTGACAGCTGATCTTTGCAGTCTGTGGTGGCTGGTCCCTCAACAAAATAAATGGTAGAAAAATAAAATACAATTGCTTTTAGTAACAGAATGACAGAGCCCTCAGAGAGAAGGGCCTCTGCTGTGAGCTTGGAGAAGCAGCTTAGACTGGAATTTTGGAAACATAAAATGGACTTGAGCATCAAACTTTGCTTTAGGCCTCTGTGGTAATCTGAGCTGGTCTAGCCCTGTCTGACTTTTCTATGTATGCAGTAGGGGTCTCTGGAGTCAGGTCCATTTCCTGCCATGAGTTTACATGGTGCCTGTTATACCTGATCCTCACGTGTTTTGTTGTCTAGACAGTAACGTGCTGCTCCATGTTGTTGCAGGTGTCAGAAGTTCTGTCGGCCAAGTGCCGCCTGTCGGTGAGTGGCTGGTTTCATGGCCCAGCTGTGGCCAGACCTGCACGCCCCGTTGAAGCTCCCTTGCCCAGAAGCCCCCACATCCCTTATGATGTGAGTAACAAGCCAATATCTGCTTGTCTGCACTTCTCGCTCTTTCATGTTCCTGTAATACCTGTTACAGGATGCACTGATGCTTTGGGGATGCCTTTTTTTCTCCTTTTTTTTCCCTGTCTGTAAATTTGTATCCAGTTTCTTGACTCTGCATGTTTTGCACACCTAGAATAGTTGAGGGAATGCAGTGAATACCTGTGTGTGTGCTTAGGAATCCAGCCCTGTGGCCAGCTCAGTAGGGGGGAATTGAAGAATCTTCTTCACCTTTGCAAATTCAGCATTCCAATCCATTTCCCTTCCAGCATGAAATACTGTATGAGTGGATAAATCTAGTTTATTTGGACATGGACTCCCAAGCTCAAATTCAGGAGGAATTTGAGGAGCGATCAGAAATTCTCCTGAAAGACTTTCTTAAGGTGAGCGGGGTGGTTTGATTTGATCTGATCTGCCAGAACAGGTTGCAGGGCTGACAGACACCACGTGGCATGCAAGCTGAGAAAGGGCTTGCTTGCACATTTGTTAACTAAAACACCTTCTGGTTTCATGCCCTAAAGGGGAGTGGACCAGGTGACTTCCAGAGGTCCTTTCCAACGTCAGCCACTCTGTGGTTCTGTGGGTGGATCACCTCTGACTGCCTGTACACTGCCGCATAGGGACTCAAAAATCAACCACTTGTCTTCAGCCTTATTTCCTGCAAGAAGCAAAGCAGAAGGCTGGAAACCCATGTGCCCCCCCTTCCTGCTTCCCAGCCTTTCCCCCAGCTCTTGCAGTTTAGCATTTGGGGAACTCCACCTGTTTGTGAAACAAGTGACCCATGACAGGTTTGTCTTTCTTGAAGGACTTTGCCTCTCAAGGCTGACTGACCTGTTTCACTGGGCACATGTATCTCAGTGAAATTGCATTCTCACCCACCAGACAACCGAGTAGTGTTTGATACCTCCTGGTCACTGACACTGAAAAGACACAATGCTGGCCCAGGCAGTGCCTCTAAATTCAGCAGTTTGGGGATCCTTGGACAAGTTAAGAGAAAAAGAGGCACTGCTTCTGGCACACCTGGGAGCTAAGGGTTAACATCTCTGCAATATCTTTTTTTGCTTAGAAAGAGAAATACCAACTCCTCTGTGAAGCACTGGAGAACAAAGAGATCCAATGGAGTAGTCGGGGGCCTGCCAATAAAAGGTGGGGAACCACAGCACGCTGCACCTGTTGATCAGGCCAAGCAGGAGCTGCCATGAGGCTGCACTGGTTCTTGCTGCCCCCAAGAATGTCCTTGTTGGCTTTCCAACAGGGAGATAGACCTGCTGATACACCTGCTGTCTTTCAGACTCTATGAGGCAGCAGAGGAAGACAGCCTCCCTGACACCCTGAAGAAATTCCTGCAGCTGTTACGCTCTGAGGCCTTGTTTTTGCTGCTTTCCAACTTCACTGGCTTAAAGCTGCACTTCCTGGCTCCCTCTGATGAGGATGAAGATGCTGGGGAAGGATGTGCAGCGGAGACTGCTGGGCACAGCAGTTCCAAACCTGAGCAGGAGGAGACTGAACAACACACAGATGGCAATCCCAGTCAGCCAGACCAGCCTGACAACACTCCTGAAGCACAAGACGGCGAGACACAGAACAGTAAGTAGACCAGCAGCAGTGTGAAATGGCTCAAGCAGAATCCTGATGCTAAGGGTGCTGGCAGCAGGATTCCCAATGATTTTCATGGAATGTAGCATTTCATCTTACACTGCAGCCAGCACAAAGCACCAGCACAAATGTGGGACGCGAAGCACATCAGATCAGGTATCTGAAATCAGTGACCGTTACAAAAGAATTTGGAGTAAATTAACAACTAACTTAAAGTTACTGTTTTGAACAGACCTAAGTCTAAAGGGTGGGACTTCCGGGGGGGCTGTTCATTGCCCAGTAATCTTTTGTCAGTCATTGTGTGGTTTCTGCATCCAAATATCCCTGCTTCGTATAAATCAGATTCTCATATGAGATAACAAATCCAAAGGAAAAAGGTGAACAGGTCAGCATGCTGTAAGGTCATTTCAGAATTAGAAAACTGATACCTAAAAAGTAGGATTTAACCTTTCAGAAGGCACTGTCAACCTTAATAACCATTTACTGTCAGCAGTGAGATACCGTTGCTATCAAAGATGAGATTAATTTTGGATGCATGGATTGGTGATGTATATTTGAAACAGTGGCTCTGAAGTTTAAGGGCAGAATTTTTGAAAATGCTAATCCTGCACTGAGGCAGGCAAATTAGTGGACACTAGTTATAAAATAATTATAAAAGATAGTAAAAAAGTCCTACTGAAAAATCCCATCAGAACACTTAGCAGGAACAAAGGCTTTGTTTTTCTGATTTCCACAGGTAGTCATTTAGCTCTTCTATCTGCCCTGTTCCCACTGTGTGATTTTGTATGAGGAGGCCATAGTTTGTGTCTGTTGGTCTACATGGATTGAAAAAAACCCATGAGAAAAGAAAGGCTTCCCCACATTCTGACAGAACTCTTTGTATAGGACACACAAAGTGAGTTCAGAGCAATGTCCTTCTTCATGGAGGCTTCTGATAATTCCAGGGTACTTCCAGAGCAGATAGGATGCTGGCTGTTGAGGTTCAGAGCTGTACTGTAAATCCGGAGTGGGGACATCAAAAAAATAAAGGAAGAACTGGTTAAACTGAAGCACATCAGAGCTTGGAGCTGTGTGGAACAAATCTTGGTCCTGCTCCTACATGTTGTTCAAGCTACATAACCTAGAACCACCTCTAGGAAAGACAACGACATGCGAGCTGTGGTTTCTTTCACCTTTTTTTCACTGGGGCCAGCAGACAGTTTTCACAGTGGTGTGACAGTGCCAGGCCTCGCTCCCCACGTGCTCTTGCATGGCTTCATGGCTCTCCTGGCATGTTTGTGCCCTCTCCTAGGCTCGGGTACCCCTGTGTGTGCAGGGGAGCTGCGGCGCTGGACCCACGGACACTATACTCTAGTCCACGACACTCAAGCAACAGAATTTGCTCTCGACCTGCTGTTCTTCTGTGGCTGTGAAGGTAAGTGAACAGGAGAGAGATGTCACTCTCCTTACAAGGTTTGCATAAAGGAATGACTTCTGAATTCTCAGCAGTGCTAAAACAACCAAAATTTCCCTTTTTTTCTACATAGAAGGTCTCTTTAGATTTTGTCCAAGTCCTCACTTCAGCATAAACCCTTGTTTCTGTAGTCTTGGTGTAGAAAGATTTGAGATTATGGCCTTTCCTGCTGGAGCCAGGAGGTGGCGCTTGGGCAGAGGGAAAGTTGAGTCTCCCAGACCTTTCCTCCCCTAAGCAATGGCTCTGGGCACAGTGGAGGGTCAGGTGCCCAAAATACCTGATAAAAGTGTTCCATTTCGCTCCTTTTCTCTTCAGAATTATCACTGCACCTCCAATTCACAAAGCCCAGGGTTTTCAAAAGTTACTTTAGGCATATCTAGGCATTTTAGATTGATTGCTAGTTAGATAGTGATAAAAACAAAAATCTAAACACAAGCATTTTAGACCAGCTGAGCCCAGAACACACAGCTGAAACCATCTGGCACATGCTGGTAATTATACTGAAACTATTTGTGTATCTGCTAAGGCAGAACTGTTCTATATGTGAGGAGCAGAGCACTAAACAATTTTAAACAGCCAATAAAGGGCAAATCCAGTACATTTGCTTCGTTTGTTTCTGATCAGAAGAGAAAAACAGATTGGAGGAGGTAAACTCAGGATCATTCCAGTAATTGTGGGCAGCAGGGTGAAAAAAGAGCATCTCCAGGAGGGTTGTATGGAGCCTGGGCACACTGAACTTTCTAAGAATCTTTTTTTCTATTTTAAGACTGGGACCCTGAATATGGTGGCTTTACCTCCTACATTGCTAAAGGTGAAGATGAAGAGGTAAGGACCTCATTTACTAGCTGCAAATCAGATAAAATTGGTTAGGGTGGAGTGATAGAATTATGCTTTGCCGTAACGCTAACGTGATCCTGAGGGTGCTCAGTATTGCCCTGGAGCCTTCCTGCCCCAGTAACTGCTCGTGTTTCGAGAGGCTGGTGTTCACCTAAAGCATGAGACCCAGGCCCTGACAGTGCCTCACAGCAGCTGCACCCTCCAGCCTTGGAGGGACACAAAGCTGTAGCAGAGATGACACTTTTCCAGGGAAGCACTGTTCACTGGGGTCACATTCAGCATCAGTACTAGTGACAGCACTGAGCAGTCATACTAGTAAGAAGTCCAGAACCCCCACCTCTGTAATAATGCTTCAGGCTGATGGGTATTAAAATGAGAATAGTGTCACAGTTCAGTTTCTAACACCAGACCTTTGTTCTGACTAACTTGAAACTGTTCTGTTTGTTTCTTCTTCAAAATTCTATCAAAGCCATTTTTATGAAATTCATTTCCTCCCTTTTATGTCTTCTAGCTGTTGACAGTGAATCCAGAGGACAACTGCTTGGCCTTAGTTTATAGAGACAAAGAAACTATGAAGTTTGTGAAATACATCAACCATCGCAGCTTGGCACGCCTGAACAAGCATCCCAACAGAACAGGATTTTGGGATTTTTCCTTTGTCTATTATGAGTGATGGTGCAGAGTGTGACCACTGTCACAGAAGATGTTGGTGGGCAGGTTCCTATCCAGGCATTCAGCTGGGACCTGTCTAAGTGCAGACGAACTTTGCTGATGCAGCTTCATCACGCTGCATACAGTGGGGTCCAGGTGGCTTTTTCAACTGTACAACTGAAATTCAGTCTTCTCCCAAGTCCATTGTAACACACACTCTAAACTGCTTTTAATGCTACAGGGAGAGCATTGTCCCACAACTGTCAGCTTTCCAGCTGTTCTTTCAGGAGAGGGTGAGAATTACAACTGTACATTGCCCTGAGCTGATGACTGTTTTTATTTAAAAAAAAAAATAAATAAAAAAAAAAAGGAAATGGGTCAGTTAAATGCTTCAAACACACTGGTCGAGCAAGTTTTGTTACAGAATGCCCAAGACGTTCTCTGGGGCTTAACTGTGTTCCCTATTTGTAGAGGCAAAAATAAAGGAGCTGCCATGGGAAATATGAGGTTTTTCCAGCTGCACAACTCTGTGGTGTTGGGAAGAAAGACAGTGAGGCTATAAAGCTGCTGGCATTGGGAAGGCCCTGGCACTGTAACAAGGAGCAGGACTTTATTATGCTAAATGCTGTGCAGACAGATGCAGCCGTTTTTCCAAAGAACCTACAAGCTAAACAGCAGAGAGAAGAAACCTGCTGTTGTGCACTCTACTTGGGTGGGTGTGCAGACAGATCCTGGCTTCGGCTGTGAAAGGGTTGTGGCTCCAGCCTCTTCCTTTGCAGCCTACAAAGACAAGGGGATGAAGCTAGAAAAAAATCCTGAAGGGAGGACAGGATTCTGTGAATCCCTGGTTTCTGAGGCATTCTGCTGTCTATGACGGCAGCACCTCTCGGGGAGAAAATGGTTTTTATTCTGAGCTGTTCCAGTAGAAGTAGAAAGAGGTGAGTAATGGAGGTTTCAAAGAAGAAAAAGCAAAATTATTTGGCTAGTTTTATACAAAAGTGGGAGATGCCACAGCTATTCACAGCATAGTCTGCTAGGCAAAGTTTAGAGTAAAAATTAATTAATAAAACAAAGTTACTTCGATGGCATTGTTAGCCTAGGAATGTGCTTGGTAGATCTTTGAAGAGCCTCCCAGGAGGCTGGGAAGAAGCTGGGCTCTCTAGAGCTTGCTGCTTTTTAGTAATAACTACTACACTAGAGGGCATACCAGCCCTGGATTGAGCAAACCTCTATCTACCCGATCACACAAGGAACCACCCTTCTGCCTCGGGTGACTCAGATGAAGTAATTTAAGAAGCCAAATTTGCAGTTAGCTTTCAAAGATTTAAAAATGAACACGTCTGCTCTCCCACCCTTCCTGTCTAAGGTCTCAAAAGCCAGAGGCTGGCACTACAGGTACAGGGCAGACCCCACTCACTGAAATTTCAAATTACACGAGCCACTGGGGGAAGAGGGGTCTTAATTTATACAGCACCAGTAATGGGAACCACCTCTATAGATGCTCTTGCTGAGTGTACAAATCTGTATTTACAATTAGGTGTAACTGCTTGCAAAATACTTGGATCATTATGGAAAGGAATATGAATATGAAACATAGACATACCCACAAAATGAGTAAACAGGACAATACAAAAAAATAGGCTCCAGAACTGCAAGTGAACAGTTACAGAGGGGAAGCTACAGAGAGCAGAAACCTCAGACCAGGCAAGATGTCCTCATGCAGCCCATTGATCAGCTTGGCTCTACAAGGACATGTTTCCCACCAGTTGACAGCACCTCCAAGCCTGGCATTTGAGGCAGGGCACCAGCAGCTTTCAGTTAAGTGTGGAGCTGTTCACCTACTTTACAACAAATATTTTGGGATTTGGTGGCTATTGGTTTGCCAAGTAGCTGAAACAGGAACAATTCAATATGGAGTGAGATAAAACAGTTCAGCTGTAGACCAGACTAAAGGAATGGTTCCAGCATTCATAAACAGGCAGCAAGGAAGTTCTGCCATTGAATATTCAGTGAATTAGTATTAACATGAGCAGCAACCCACAGGCTTGAAGAAACAGGGGCTGAAATCAGATAAGCTGTCAGTTCCAACTGTTTTTTCAACTTCAAACTGGAACTTGAACTAGGACCTGGAATCAGTGCTATATAGATCTCTCCAGCAGATGCTGATCCAGCATGGTACTGCAGCACTGCATTTCCCAGGCAGTGAAGGGGATGTATGAGGAAGGTTCCAGACCAAACTGCCATGTCCCAGAGGGCATGAAAGTGGTCTAGACCCAATCCCCAGCACACATATCAAGGTATGGTGCCATCTAAGCAACCTTGCCCATGAATTCTTAGCCACACACAGCTCTACTAGCATTGTTTCAGAGCTTATTCTATACTTGACCAGCAGCTTGACCTGCTGAGTGCAGTTCCCCTCCCATACCCAAAAATGGAGTCACTGGGTATTAGTCCTGGGCTGAACTGCATGAGTGGGGACTGTTTGCCACTGATCTCCTGGTGCAGGCTCAGCTTATGCCAGTTTGCTACCACACAACAGGTTTGTTTCAACAAGGAACTGCAAGCCTGGTATCATTTCAGTTTACAGAACATGCATTTTTCACTTGGCAGATAAAAGTTGGCTTTACAGGAAAATAAAGTACAGATTTGTTGTCAGAAACCTAGATTGGGTTAAATCAGTCTTATCAGAGGTCTGGACAGTGAGCAAAGGACTGACCTTGCCAGAAGCAAAATAGAGCTGGGACTGGCAGTGCCTGGTGTGTAGCCCTGAAAATCAGGCTGATGGGAAAGCTGCTTTCTGATCAGAGCTGCTCTCTTATCATTAAATGGAGTACGTAAATATAAGCAAGCAAGCATTAGGATTTTGAACATAAAGAACAAGAGGTTGAAACAGTGGGAACAGGTACAGCAGGTGGCAGAAAGCCCAGCACTTATGCCAGGAGACTGTTCCATAATCAAGTCTCTGAGCTCACTCGCTTAGAACAGCATGGGTGGCTCACCACCCTTTTAACAAGGAGCTGTATTTGACTAACAACCAGGTTCTTAAAAGGATTCAAATGAGCTCCTGCTGCAGATTCAAAGGTACAGAGGTCTGTACTTTCAGCAGTGCAGTTCTCTGTAAGGAAGGGACTGAATCAGTGGTAAGGGGCAGTTTTGGGGATTAGAACACACTGTAAGAATTACATTCCCCATTCAACTGGTCACATGCTCACCAGTTGCTCTAAACAAATGGTGGGTTGCTGGTTTTAATTCAGTAGTGGTTTGTAATAGACCAGTTAGAGGACACAAATCCTCCTGAAAGCCCTGAGAAGCAACCCAAGAACTTTGTTTCACCGAGGTGGGCCGACTCCTCCCTGCCCATGTCTTAAGCCCCAACCCACACAGCAGCAGGTGTGATGCATGGCACAGGAACAAGGAGCACCAGGGCTCAACCTCCATCCTGTCCTGGATATTTTTAGCTTCTAAAAGAAATTTGTGTTGGCAAAGATTCAAAAACATCTTTAGATCTGAGATAGAGCCTTACTGTAATATTTTAATCCAATTCAAAGAGATTCCACAATTAAACAGGCCTGAGCCAGGAGCCAAATGATTTTTCAGTACCTTCTTCTTCTGATCCCATTAGGCACTGCCAGCTCGTTGTGAGTATGCACCAAGTTTGAGTGTGTAGTTTGTTTTTGTTGTTCCTGAAATGCAGCCTTGCCCTCCTCAGTATCTGCAGTTTTTCCAGCTATAGCATGGAACCAGCACCTGGGAGCAAAACTTCCTGCAGTCCAGGCATGGGGAAGTGTCAGATGTGAGACAGAGCACTTCCTACCTGTGCAGATCATGGAACTGGAGGGCTGTCAAAGACCTGGCTTAAAAACCAGCAAGGAGATGTTACCCCTTTGGTGCTTCTAGTGCGCTGTACTGCAGGTTACCTAAAGAGCCACACATCCCTGCAAGGAAACCCGGGATTCTGCAGAACAGGGAGTTCAAGTGCACACAGATTATGCTGCAAAAGCCAGAGAAGTGGTTTGGGGTGGATTTTTCAACAAATAAACTTAAGACTACACATCTTCCCAGCTAAATCAGAATAAAAACCATCAAGTCAGTCTATGTTTTAATGGAAAAGGTGGGTGCCTTAACTACAAAAAATATTTAAATACATAAATAAGTTACTGTAAGAAAAATAACTGAACATTATACCTCTGTCTTGCATCTTCACTTAACCTCTGCTGCTGTCTCCATGAAGCTTTCGCCTTCGTATTTCTGACAGCTTAACTACAATGCTACCTTTGCAATTACTTCACCCTACAGTGGAGCAGGAGACTGAATTAACTGTTTGTCACCCATTATCTGCCTGCTGCAGGGAAATGCTGCCTCTGTGCAGCTGCTGCCCTGCTCCTTAAGAAGAGGCTGTTCCCACACGCATGATCCTGAACAGTGTGTTGAAGTTGTTGCTTCTTATTGCATCCCGACAAGCACTTATCACTTGTGTTTTAGGTTTGCCAACTGCAAAGAGAAAAAAAAAGGAAGGAAAAGAAAAAACACTTCAGTTACTGAGTAAGAAAATGGTAAAAATGATTATTGGATCCAGTCTCAAAATTTGGGAGTTTTTTTCAGGTATTTTTTAAACACATGGTAAAACACCTCCTTTTTTCTAATACATAAATAAAATCCTTTCTTTAAAGAAGAATCATCTGCAGTTCTATTTTGGAAGAGCTTAAAGGACTTGTTGGAAGAGGAATGCTACAGACAAAAAAGTGCTTCCTTCCCCAAAGACCTACAGGACTAATACATGAAACAGCCCTGCTGAAGTTGGCTGTTGTTTTTTAAAGCAGAATGATAAACTAAGAATTTAAATAACTACTTACCAAATGTTTTTAGAATTATGTTAAAAAAACCTAGCAATTTCTGTTATCATTCAGAAAGCTGGAAACTACTGCAAACTGTTCTTTCTGAAGTGGTGATTCCAGATTATACTGGACACTCACAGTTGACTTTCCGAGGCAATTGGCTATGACTCCAAAAAATAAAGATTACTTCTACCAACTGAGTTTCAGACTTACCACGTAACCGCCCAGCCCTTTGGATCGCCTGATTCACAGCCTTCAGATTATTCAACAGCTCTGTGTGATTGTTGCAGCGGATTTTGTATTGATTTATTAAGTCTCTGTTCAGATCGTAGAGCTCAATATACCGCGTCTTCATGTTTTTCCTGGAGGAACAATCAGTGCAGTTATTTGCCTCTCTGGAGACAAGAAAGTCATGCCTGGTTTGTCAATATAAAGGTGTAGCAATACATAGTTGTGATGGCTACGATGGTCTGCCAGCTACAAGACAAGAGACTTGTCTAAACATGGTGGTTATTCTCATTATTTTACTTTAAAAAAAAAAAAGGTCTATTGTATCAAGCAAACCAAAGGGGAGATGCCACTTCCCCCAGCAAAAGTACCACTGCCCTGCAGTAGCTCAGACCCTTTTACAGCTGTTCCTCACAGTAAAGTTCAGACATTAGCAGAACACAGCAAATCACAGTGAAGAGACTGACACCTAACATTTCTTTCTTGGTGTTCTCAAAAGCTCATGCTCCGCAGAGAACTTTTCCTGCCTTCTTCCCTTAATGTGTATTTTCTAACATATCTCACCATCTTGAAGTAGATTCACCTCACCTGCTCTACACTAAGTCCCTACCCTTGCCCTCTTGCCTTCCCCTGACTGGTTTTCCACCCAAAGAACAAGGCAAGGTTCAAAGAAAGCTCATGGTGGGACCAGCAAAGGTACAATTCTACATCAAAAGTTGTAACTAGGCAACTCCTGTATCACACCAATGCTTTTTTATGCTGGAAAGCAAAGGTGTCCATCCTAAACCCAAACCACACAAGCCAGGCAGCAATTGCTCACATGTCTCCCAGGAGCCGCGCATCTTCTGCCTGAACCAGCATGCTGCGGATGAGGTTGGAGTGTTCAGCCATGTCAGCAGTGAGCCTCTGATTCACTGCGTGGTGTTCATCCACCTGTCCAAGGCAAACAAATAATGAGCAAAGGTCCTTGGCACCCTGGGCACACAGGCAATCGTTCAGGCTAAATCTTGGCCCAGTGAAATAGGAGATAACATCACAATTTAACCTACCAGCATCCCTGACACCACTCTCCTTTCCCTCATTCCCAGCTGCCAGAGCAGTACCTTGGCCCTTTGAAGGGGGTGAGCTGGCTGAGATATATCCCTTATGCCCTGACCCAAACTCACAGCTCAGTGCCCCAGAAAACACATTATTATTCAAAACAATCAGCACCTGGGGTCTAAGGGCCTGTTCTACAAAACAAAGAATAGACAGAAAATTGAGGGTGTCCCACAGAATGTACAGCAAGCCATTGTAGGCTGGTTTCCACAAAGAAGATGAAGCAGTTGAGAGATCCTCTCATAAAATGCCCCCGGTGGCTGCTTATCTGCCAACTTAGAAATGCCTGATGCTTCCTCACCTTCACCAACACTTTCCGCAGCTCCTCAAAGTACGCAGGAAAATCTGCTTCCACCTGCAAATCTTCAATGGCCAGGAAGGAGGCCAGGGACTGGACAATGTCACCAGCTAGATCAATATCATCTGTGTTGATAGAAATCTGTCAGAAAGGAGAGAAAGCACTTCAGCATTCTTTCATTCCAGAACACCTCCCAGCATCTCAAAGTAGGTCCTTTCATCAAGAAGCAAAACTGTTGCATGGGCAAACTCTATGGCTTTCAGTAGACAAGGGAACACTGATTTCAAAGGGGCTTTTATTCAGGCTTGGGACAGAGAGGCATCTGTGCACACCAGACCAGTGCAGAAGTTACAGGCAACCTTTGTGCCTCACATTATGGCTCCCTGAAACCACCCTGTGAGGAAACAAACACCCTCCTTCCTACAGATCTGCAGGCTAAGAAGTTTACTCACTAACAGGCCCTGCAATTTTACCCACTAACAGTAAACAGACCCAAAAGTTTCCAAAAGCATCCTTGTAACACGAGTACTTTCTTTGCCTGTTCACTTGTCCTTCACATTGACTGCCTCATACTGGCACCATCCTTAAGTTTCACTGGAGTATAATTGAAAGGGTGTTCCCCCTTGTTCATGACGGTACTCACCTCTCCACCAGGCTTGATCTTGATGCAAAGCTGACCTGCATTACGAAGGGAAGTGAAGCAAACCTGAAAGGGAGCACTCTGAAACTCTGCATCCTCTGGCAGCAAGAAGCTCTGATTCAGCCACATAACGATCTTGCAAAAATAAAATTAAGAGCATCAGTCACCTCCTGTGTGTAAACCCTGGGGAACCACACAATGTCCCTGCATGTGACGTGCACCAGAACACCCTGAAAAATTCATTTACTAAGTTTCATCCCTTATCCATGAACTTATTAGAACAAAGACAGTTGAATCCTTGCGTCAAAGCTGAATATTCCTAAAAGAATCAAATCCAACAACCAGAGGCCACAGTGCAAGATCAAAACATAAATCCAAGCCTGGAGACCAGAGAAAGCTGGGAAGCAAGGCTTGGTTCTACTGCAAGAAGTTAAAATTTTGTTTCGTATTGGTTTTTGTCCTGGTCATTTAATGCAGTAAAGGTCATGGAAATACTGCAGAGCCCTACAGTGAGGGAAATGACCAGCCCCAATTACTGCCATCCCACAATTCAGATCTTTCAGAACCACAGCTACAACACTGCTGCTCATCTGTTGCCAAACTGAGCCATTCCCTGGGCACTGTGCTGCCTTCTTCCTATTCCCTGCTTATTTACATATTCAACACTCACTAGTGGGGCTCCTGCCCTTGGCATCCCATCAGCCAGCACACAGCAAACAAGATAACATCTGAAACACCTCATGATCTAAGGATCCTCCAGGAATTCCTGATGCTGGGAATGCCTCAACTGAGACATCTTTTAAAGACACCAAAAAAAGATGCACCAAGCTGCAATACACAGACTCCAAAGGCCAGCAGTGCAGTTCACTGAGTAACTTTTGCTTTGCTATTGGAAATTGCAAGCTGATTGCAAACCCTCCACCTGTGAAGGACTGCAAAACAGGAAGCAGAGCAGAAACTCACCCTTTGTGGCCTCTCATTCGTGGTACAGTTAACAAAGCTCAGGGGCTCCGTGGCTGAGTCCGGGCTGCTCAGTGCATACATCGAAAAGCGGGGAAGCTGTCTTGTCAACTCAAATACATGGAACTGTGTGCTGGAAGCAATCCAAAGGAAAAACAGAGACAGTTACTAACAGCAGGGATTCACATATTGCAGTGGTTCCTGGTTCTTTTTTAGCTGGGTACTGATATCAGCAGCTTCCAGTTACATCATTAGCTGCTTACTGCTTCCCAGGGAGAAACACTGGAACTTGGAAATTCCAGCCTTATCACATCATGAAGTTGTATGATTCCTCTCCATTGCTGACATTTTTGATAATTCTTCCACTGAAACATACTCTCTAGGCTAACACATTTACAATTTTACTATGTGATTGTATTATTTCCTTTACAAGTTCAGTGAAGTCTTACTGAAAGCAAACTAAAGACAAATAGAGGAAACAAAAAGGGAATTCAGTCCCATGCATTCTTTCTGCAGTAGGTGGCTAGCTCTCAAAATACTCCTCCCTGTTCAGGGAAAGGATGCTGCCTCCTGGGGCACCAACAGTTCTGGGAGATGTGGGCAGGGAGAAAGTTGTTTTCAAGGGTATATGAAGAGACATTTTGTTTTCTATGGAGAGCTATTTCTATGGGAGACTGGAAAAACGTTGTCTTGAAATCAAGCATGTGTTACTTCCTATTTGCCCTGAAGCCAAATGGGTCCAGGATTACTTTATAGTTTGAAAGACACAGCTGTGTCTCCGGGCTTGCTCAAGTACTCTCTCCAGAGCAGCCACCATTCAAGGCCTGGACAGGCAGCCCCTTAGGGAGGCAGGATGCAGGACAGACAAGACACAGCCTCTGCCTCTCTTGATTCCCTCCACAGATCCACCCAACGGCATGGCCTGGACCAGAAATGTGCACTCTTTCCCTATAGGCAGAATCAGAACTTAACAGAACCCAGTGATTCCAGGGCATTTAGACTCTATGAGGTGAAGATCTCAGCATCACAGGTGCAACAGTATATTTAAGAAAGCATTCTAGCTCTCCTTCCAGTAACACAGAGAAGTGGGGGCACCCAAGGAACTAACGGTGCACTTCACATGGGACAAGCATGAAGCCACATCATTGCTGTTTCCTGGTCACACAAGTTAGCCCTGGAGACCAGCAGAGATCACAACTCACCTGTTCTGGTAACCCACAAAGGCTTTGATGTGCAAATCCACAGGGACATCTTTGGGTGGAGTAAGGGGAACACGAACACAGCCCGAGAGGTTCTGGAGACTGGGGTGCACCACATGGCTCTCTCCTTCAAATATGCCCTCAGCAAAGATCAGCACAGCACGGATGATTGTGTCTTAGCAACAGGAAGAAAAAGTAGTTCCTAAATTAAAAGTTGTCCTCTGGCAACAAACCACCAGTGTCTTCAGAATTAAGCACAGTCAACTCTTTACACCCTCTCCTCTGAATTGTTAAATATCCCAAGTGACCAGGACTACCACATCTGGACCTGACTGCATCCTTGGCATGCCTAGTATTAGGTGAATTTGCCATCTTGAGGTAGTTCTAGTTTTGCATATAAAGCCAGATGAGGTCCAGCTGCATTCACACAACACCCTCACGAACGCAGCTGTAGGTTAATGTTTACAGTCAACACAAGGAGTGCTGCAGGAGTCACCAGCACTGGTTTCATCCAAGCTAAATGTTAACTGTCTCAGAAAATAACACATAACAAGAAACAAATTTCATCAAACTCCTCTTCCCTGAGACCCAACAAAGGAACACAGCTTGATTCAAAACTCTGTGAAAGGAAAGAAACCACACAGGAGACACTACAGACAACAAAGGGGAGACAAGCAAATCATGAGCTAAATATAACCAAACATTTGCGTGAATTTACATGAAATGAATGTCAAAGGTTGCAGGTTACCACTCACCATTTGTGGTGGAAATACACAGCTCCACATGGGCAGACTGGCTGTCAGAGCCCAGATTGACTGAGAGGGCTGTCTGGAGTTGGGTGTTTGCTGGAATCACACCTCTCTGCCCATCAGCTTCCTTCAACTGAGTGTTCAGTTCAGCCTGTTGCAAAACACATACCCTTCAGTATCAGAATTTCAAGATTTTCAGCCAAGAAATCCAGAACACATACATGTAAGTTCTCTTTTCTTGCAGAAGAAGGTTGTACTACAGCAGTTCCCAGACACATCACAAAACTGTGAGTTGCAGCTGGATTAGGCATAGAGCTGGACACTTGGATACAGTTTGTTTGTGTGCTTTACCACTGATGGAGCTCAGCTCTGTATCCAGCCCTCTACTAAGAAAAGCACTTAACATATATCAGCTTTAAGCACAAGCTTATAGAATTCCAAGCTTTTTCTATGGTGGTCGTTTGCTGTTCAAATATGAGTCTGCTCTTTCCTCAGACTACTTTTGAAGATCTTTATTTCTGCACATTCACCATCATGACACAAGTGCATTTCCAATGGCCTGGCAGTGCTCCCAGCCCTCACCCAGTGACCTGATCCTCTCACACAATCCCCTCTGACTCCCAAATTAGCTTACACATTGAAAATTACAATTTGCAGTCATAAGCCAAAGCGCAGGGCTGAGGGGAATCCAGCTCCAAACACAACTGCTGTGGCAAGAGGAAGGAGCAAGGAAAGTTTTTTATTAAAACACTAAAAGCAAGTTCTGAACTTGCACAAGGCACCAGGCAAATGCAGAACCAGAAACCCCCTAGCAAACAGTCCCTTCTGCACCCTGACAGGTTACAGCTCTGACTTGTCTGGACTGCCCCATAACAACTTCTCAGATTACTCTGGATTTATACCAAAGGAAGGTGTGTTTTGGCCCTACACATTACTTAAGTAGTACCTTTGCATTTTCCTCATAATTTCTTAATTCCAGCAGCAGATTTTGTTTCTTTTGACTAAGTTCTCGGATCAGATCCTGCTCAGCACTTGTATCCATTAGGTTTCCTTTCATCTCCTCACCTCCTGGCAGATAGCCTCGGACTGTACAGAAACGAAACATAGCCAATTTCAGAAAAGCCTTTCACAGTTGCCCCAAACTTTTCTGTAACAAGACTCCCTTTCATCACCTCCACAGGAGACCCTAATTCTGGTTTTCAGCTGCTACTATTCAGCTGAAAACCTAAGCACTGATTCAGACCCACAGAGGCTCTGCCTTTCTTGGTGATCAGGACAACAGAAATACACATTAAAAAAAAGAGAGAGAATTTCCAACCTGCCTGTAAGCTGTACTCACCTGGCCAGATAAGTGCAGCACCCAGTCCTTTAGCAAGAGGATTCCCACTACAATCATTCTTTCAGGTGCTTAGGCAAGTTTGCAATTATGCAAAATCAGTTAAATGTGAACCTGGATTTCTAGAGCTGGTCAGAGGAGTTGTGGCTGTCTGGAAGTGACTGTAAGTCTATGTCAATCAGCCAGTAAACAAGATTTACGCACAGTAGTTTTCCCCCAAATCAAGGGAAACTTCACTTCAAGGGGTATGACTGGTTTCCCAGTAGTCCAGTGGAGCACCAAGTTATGGAAATATCTCTGTCTGTGGAGACAGAGGACTTGAACAAATGATGAGACAAAGATGCTTGCTCTAAACTTCCATTTTGCTCTAGGGCTGTGTGCTCTGATTGCAGCTGACAATGAAAGCCAGAGACAAAACTCTTCTATTGTGAAGAATATGCTGCCTGACTGTGTATGACTGCTGCCCCATAGAAGATTGCATGGAACTTGAAAAGCATTCAGCTTGCACACTGATGAGAGGACCCACTTTATTACTTCATTTAAAATGAGAGCAAGGGAGAAAACACTGCAATAACAGAACACCACCTCATGTGAAAGGATGCTGGTCCCAAGTAGAATGCTAATGACATTGTCTATATAACCCCAGCTACACTAACTAGTAAGGCCTAAGGGGATCCCCATCATGCCAAGGCTTGTTTATGATGGACACATCAGGAAAGGACGGTCGTGGTCAGTGACATAAACCCACACAGCTCTGCAAGGACCAGGTTCTTCAGAACTGTGTATAATGCACTCTTTCTGTAAGCTTGGGAAAAAGCTTTATATGCTGAAGCCCAAATGCAGCAAATCCCTACAGCCTGTGATTAAGGCACGCAGCAAAACACTGTGCTATTTAACAGGGACAGGCTTTTGTTTCAAATGGGTTGTGCCAGACCTGCTTGTCTCAGGCCACTGACGCCAAGCAGTCGGATAATCACACCAGTGTCTTTCCTGGAGCCATCCCTGTAAATTCATGCTGAGCTTATTTAAATAATCTGTGATCATATTTGTTTCCACTCACAGTAACCAGGTCTGACTTTTAGAATGCATGGTGGGATAAATTCACTCCTCAGGAAAGATTGGAGAGCATTTTCCAGGAAACAAAGCACTGTTAACATCTAAAATTTCTAATATAAAAAGTATCTGCAGAAGAAAACCAAAACACACACCCCCTTGGCTCTCTAAACACCTTTACCCACTGTAAAGCGGCCAATAGAAAAAAAAAGATGTCCTATACATTTATCTATTATAATGTAGCCTGAAGAACCAGAAGCTGTACTGAGTATCATTATCTTTCCATTAGGATGGGGCTTCTTCCATTAGACAAATGAATTTTGATTGCTCCTTGGATCATAATGGAACACATGCTGATTCCCACAGAGAAGGCAATACTCAAAACCCTGTTTCCAGATAGTATCGCTCAAAATTCCCTTAACCTCACATAAAGCAAAGGGAATTTGGCACACAAAGTGTTGGAAGCAAAACAATGTTTAACTAATCGGAGATGATGTGATGTGCCTGATATTATTGTGTATTAAATTAATATCCTGAACAATGCTCCTACCTTCACCATCAACTGAACAGCAGATTAACTGGGTGCTCCCATCCATTCTGTAATCCCCCTCCACCAGTCCTGCAATTGAGGAAGCAAAGTTGTCCTTAAAGATGACCTCCCCAGTCCGGTCACTGCGTGCATCAACCTGGAACAACAAAGAGTGCCAAGCCTCAGCATGAAAAGAAAAGCCAACTCCAAAACAGGTGTCATGCCGTACTCTGAGCCGTTAACTGAAAGCCAGCTCCACTCACAGAACTGCAGGTGAAGTTGCAGCTCTGCTGATATGAACACCACACATCAAAAAAACACCATCAAGAAACAACCCCTAGGCAGACTCAGCTAGAAGGAACTGCTCTTCAGAGATGCTTCCCTACGTTAAACACAAGGAAGGAAATAAAGGGACTGCAAGTCTGCACTGGGAAGGCTATGCACATACAAATGCAGCAATGATGGGACTAAACCAGAAATAATGCAGTATTTACCACTTCTCCTCTTAGCTGCAGCCCTTGTGTGGTGAATTATTTTTTTACACAAATACCATAACCTTCAATTATCTTTCACTGGAGAAGAAGGGTGAGGAGGGCTCACTTTTGAGAACTGTGTATTTTCCAAAGCACAGGTCCCAGCATTACTCTTTCTAAGATCTATGAACTGTTTCGGACCAACAAGCTGGGTAGAGACTGCCAGTGGAAAAAAACAGGAGTAAAGCAAGGAGAGGTTCTCCCTTTAAGTTATACACCTAATCCAACATAAGTTACGACATAAGCTCCAGACTGCCAGCTTGATATGAAGTTATTAAACTCCCCCAGGCTAATGAGAGTAATGAGAGGTGTGAAGAAAAAAAGCATAGCTTTACAAAAAAACCTGGCAAGCTGCACCCAGGAGAGATGTGGCAGTTAACAAGAGTCATTTCTGACAAAGGGGAATACCAAGGAACAGGTTTAAAAGACTAAGTCTGAGCTATATAAACGCCTTTACCTAAAATTAAATAATGCTTGATTAATCCTGCCACAGTCGAGACTGATGCTGCTCTCCTGTTACAGAACTGCTTTGTCTTGCCTGTAGTTTGGGAACATTCAGGAAACACTGCAGAGGATTATTAGCGTGTCCTCAAGACACACCTGAAAAGAGACACTCAGGAGCTTTAGCATGTGGCATATGATCTCTGCTGCCATAGAAACAACCTGCCACACCTTTGCAATTGGCTCTGAGCTAAGCAGAGGAAGCAGCTTTTCTCTGATCTTGCACTTGGCGCAGGACTCACCAGCCAAACCAGGTTTATTGCAATAGATCTTCAGCGCTCAGTTTTCAAGTCTTTTTAATTTTTTTGATTGTGTTTCCTCAGATAATTTAACAGCATTGATCAAACACAGTTTCCGTATCTACAGCTCCTCATTTCCCCCCTGTATAAATTCACCTTCCCATTGGACCAGCCAGTGATCAACTCGGGCACTCCATCAGAGTTCAGGTCAAAGGAATGTATGCTCATCGCCTGGTTTTTTGACTGAGGACAGAAAAGAAAGAACAAATTAAGCTTGGGTATGTTATCTGAATTGCACATGCTTCACATGTGCAAGACACTGGACTATGAGGCTACAGAGACTACAGAAAGAAATACAGTAGTGTCTCTCAACAGGAAGTTTGAGCATCACTGTCTCTAAGGTCACATACACACGTGTGAAATCCTAGCCTAGCCCTTGCATTACAGATCTAGTCCACTGTTTTCAAAGGACCTGATTGCTCCTTTAAATACATTTCCATCCAAGCAGATGATTAAACTCACAAAAATAAAGCATAAAAAGGCAAATCCCTCTAGGGGAAAAAAAAAAATCAGATCTTTAATACTGTCACAAAATGAGACCACTGAAGACAGTCATGAGCCTTCTCCTGCCACCTCACAAGGAATCTTCTTTTCTTATTACTATTAAATATACTGTTCTAATCTGTGTCATATTAATAATACTAAAATGAGCATTCAGGAAAGGATCTTGCCAAATGGATTTGCTGGAGCAGCAGATTGCAATTGATGAGAAAAATTAATTTTGAACACAGTGCAAATTTCAGTCTCTGAAAAAAGGTTTATTTATTCACGAATACAGCCAGCAGCATTTTCTAACATGAACTCAAATTTCTCTGTTATTTAAACAACTCTGTGAAGCTGAAGCATCTGGAGGTGTATGGTTGTATCCATTTTGTTTAAACCATCACCAATAGCCCAAAGGAACTGACACAGTATTCATTTTGCATGTATCTATAAAAATAGGTAGACTTTGTAAGAACAAAATTACCTTAAGTTCTCTGCTCAAAGTTCATCTAAAGAGTCAGGACAACATCAGAATGACCTGAGATTAGGTACCAAGTTTCCCAGCAGCCTTTGAGCGTTCAGTGATGATATTCCAGCACCGGACTAACCTTAATCCTCCAGTAGCGGGCTGTCTTGTCATAAACTCCGACGGTCCCATTAGCAAGAGCGTAACCAAACCGACTGCCATACATGGGGCTAAGGGCAGTAATAGTCTGGTGGGGAAAGGAGGAAGCGAGAGGATACAGAAGTGAAAAATTCTGCAAGTTCTAGTAACAGGAAACAGGCTATATGATCTATCATATGAACTCTACACTACTTAAACAGTAAATAAGTCTGTTGCAGGAAGCATTGAGCTCTGAAGAAACTACTTTTTAAAATCAGTTTGAAATCACCAAAAGCCTTGTAGGATTTCCTCATACAAGGTGCATTCCCAGTGTTAGGACACACTTTAGCAAGGATTGCAGAATTGCCCTCAGACTGTGTACTTTGCCCAGGTATTTCCGACCACAGGCAGCAACACAACTGCTCATAGGATTCCTGTGGTCATCAGTGCTAACACACTATCATTGAAAAACTAGTCCAAACACACAACATTACTTTAGCTTCAGGAGCTGAGATTGTCAAAGGTTCATCTTTGTCTGGGTTAGGAAAGCCCCACAGATATTATTGGTAGAAAATCTTCACCCAAGACTAATAAGATAGAAATTAACAGCTCCACACCAGGCTAGGTATTACCTGAATAAGTAACAGCTCTGAGGAAAGACTGAGAGTCATAGCTCAGCCTGTTTCTCACTCCTTTTAAGACCCATTCTTCATTGAGCTAAAGTTCTCAGTGCTTGGAAATGCAGGTTTTTCCACACACTATGACTAGAGATTTTAATGTCAGGAGGAACAATTGCAATTATCTGTCTGGTCGTATGTACAACATAGCACAGGAGACTTCCTTCAATTAAATTATTCACCAACTTCTTATTTGAACTCAGCTGACTGTGCTTGTTGGGACTTTTTAGCATAAAACATGGTCTTCAAACCCTTTATCCTTTCCTCACACAATCTTCTCCAAAGTCTTTCCCAAGTATCAAAACCCTCTAAATTACAAGCACCTAGTAAGGACAAAAGACCCCAGCAACAGTCAGAAACTCAAAGATAAGACTCCCTAAACCTATTATCTGATTGTCCATTTATAAGAGTCACAACGGTCGACACCTTCAGTTTCATCAGAGTGATTAAATAGAGAAAATGCAAGCTATTCAAGACTTCCAAACCAGGCACAATGTATAAAGCCATTGTTCCCTGAATTCACCCTCCTAAAAAGAAAGGCTTAGGTGTAGCTGTGTCCTTTTAAATTAGAACACGAGGATTGTATAAGGCCTCCTAAGACTCTGCAGGTGAGAACTTAAAACAATTCTACCATGGATCTGGAAATAAAGCACACATGAGATTGATGGACCTTTAGCTTCCCTTTAACTAGAAAACACCACATGACTAGACTGGCCACTGCACACACAGCAGGACATATTGCAGGCCCAGTTCTAATTTTAGCAATAGCACCAGCCTCCTTTCCTAGAACAGTGGATTTGCCTTTTATAGCTCTTTGTAAGTGGTTTAATAGCTAAGCCTTTGAGTCCCAACTTGGGCAGTGGGGAAAGCTCAGATCTTGAAGCACAAAGGCCTGTAACATGTCCTTACTCTACCTTGGGTCCAGAAGGGCCATGAGAAAACTGAGAACACTCCTAAATGATGTGATAAGGTTATTTTACTCCATTCCAAGAAACGAAAATCTTGGGGATCTTCTATCAGTTCTTAAGCTAAAGAGCATCTCGTACACCTTTTATTTATCCCTCTGTAAATCTCTCTGCCCCCCATACCTTTAGTCATCACAGCCCTTCTTATACAGCTGGTGCATAACTCGAGTTGCCACATAAACTTTCAGTTTTGCCGGGACATCCCCCTTCTACTTTGCCATCCACTGTCTGGATACACACAGGGGCAAGTTACATCATGATTGCAACTGTGTTGATGCATTTGAGGAAATCTGTAGGAGACATTTGTTTGCTCAGAGGGCACTAAGAACTTCAATCACAATCCAGTAACCTTAATCACCCTTGGACATGGCCCTGACTTTCAGTCAAGCAATAGTCACTTTTCTCAGCCAGGTGAAGGGTTTGTAAATAAACAAAGCAAAAAAAAAAAAAAAAAAAAGCCCTGCCTAAAGAAAGACATTATTAAACTCTAACTCTTGCAAGTTCTAGCAGAATAGATACTGTGCCAAATAGTTAAGTAACTATTTAACTGCACAGTAAATTTGAACCAGAAAAGCTTTAGAGAATAAAATACTTTCAGCTCCATCAGCAAATATAATAAACATTAGCTAGAAGTAATTTACCTCTGTCTCTGACATCTCTGCCACAATCTCATCTTCTTTAAACACCCGAATATCAAAATCTTCAGAGCCAACAAGAAGCTGAAAAAAAAAAAAAGTACATCTTTAAAATAGTTATTCAAGCTAAGGAAATAAGAATATATACCAGCATCCAGAGGAAAAACAAATATTCCAAGTCCAGTAACGAAGAAGTTTGAATGGCTGTTTGAAAAGCTGCCAGTGAAACAAAAGATACCCTCTCTGTCAAGACAAGATTTCAGAAGTCTCCTGTTGATCAAGTACTCGTTACTCATTTTTTTTTGTCAAGCCAGTCTCTACAAAAGCATAGTGAAATACCTGGGCTAGGAATAAGAAAAGATACTTTGAAACATCAGGGCTCTGCTCTTTTCTTACTGTCGAAGATTCAGTGTTATAATTTGTAACTGCAATTATACACATCAAAAATACTGCACTGCCTGTACTGGAGCAGGAGACCTGCAGCTCAGTTCATGGCCTCAGAGAAACAGCATCTCCTGGTTACTTGCCTGTGAGCAAGAATCTGGGGGGGAAAGCATTGCTTAGCACTAAACACCCCTCGCTAAAAACAAAAACAAAAGGCCAGTGAATCCAAGTATCTGTCCCTGCTCCTTCAGCCTCAGTGGTGGCTGCCACTACTGCAAAGCAGGAGTAAAATGGGTTTTGCCTTGATGTAAGTCATTATACAAAGAGGCACTGAATTTGGGCTTCTGCATCCTCACTCCTTATAGTTTCCTACATTTTAGTTCTTTTCCTCTTTCTTTGCTGGGCAGGTAGAAGGCAGTAACTGAAAAGGAGACCCGTGAAAAAAGCACATGCTAAAGATGACAAGTCTCAGCTTTTATTTTGCAAATTGAGAAACCAAGCAATGGATTTGCTCAGTGCCTTGCCCATACAGTCATCCATCAAATCAGTGACAAACACAATTATATATCAAAGCTTAACACCTGGTAGTACTTTTCCCCCCTTGGAACCCATGAGTCTTTCATCTTTAGTTTCCATATCAAAATTGGGGTTTTAAAAACATTAAAGGTCTTTTTTCTTCCAAAGCAAAGATGCTTCAAATTATGACAACCTAAATCACACCAAGCTAAGCCCACTGCAGCTACTGAAAAAATTTACAACCATTAACATATTTAAGAAGCACAGATTTCTTGACCAAGTTGCAACCAGCAGCAAAAGGCAACCAGCTAAATGCACAGAATCCTGCAATAATTCCTGGTGATGCTGCACTTCCTAAAGGTGCCTCCAAGATTTTTCTCATTGCTTGGATTCACCTCATCCACCTCAATGACTTTTATTCCACTGGGCTGAAATTTGAAAAAGCAAGTCAAAAGTTTTGCCCCTACAAGTCTTTGTCAAGATGGGACAGAGTAACCTGCAGCAACCTAAAAATTCTGAGGAAGGCAGAGACAACAAATTAGTTCTGTTACCTACTAACTGACAGTAGTATATTCATGAAGTTTAAAAGGAGTCATCTTTTTACTGTGTCAGAAAGAACGGAAATGAAGCTAGCACAGTCATTTACCTGATAAGACACGAAGTGATAATTCAGGAAGCTGTTTCTGTGCGTTTTCTCAGAACTTCAATTTTAAACCAAAGGCAGTCTCACAAAAGCCACAAATAGAGACAAATAAATAAATACTAAAAAAAAAAAATTACCTAGATAATTAAGATTAAAAAGAACCCTAAAAGAATCTCAGCAAATGTATGCTGGGCTAACTGGTACAGCAAGTTAGCTGGGTAATGCATTCAACTCTGCTCAGCTCAAAGCAGCACCAAATTACACCAACTGCTGAGAACGAGCCTTTATCAAGCAGGAAAATATAGCAAAACACCACAAACCCACTTAGAAACACAAATGCAGACCATTTACAATTAGTGCCACAGACCACTTTCCTGGTTTCTGAACCTTCATACACTGTCTCCAGTTTATATAACCATGGCTCAGCACATTTAAAAAAATACAGAGAGGAGCTGTGCAGAAATTGATTTGAAAACTTGAACTTGTTTCATCTCCTGAAGATCCCAATCGAGCAAAGTGTCTGTATGAGTTCCATGTTTGGAAAAAACACATGAAAGGTGATGAAGCCCTTCGTATATCACTATTTCATAGTCCTACTGGATATTCCAAAACAAGACTTTTTCAGAGCTAAACAGAATAGCTTAAGTAATTATGATTAAAGCTGAGAGACAGATGAGAAAAGTAAGTATTTTTAGCATAATGATTTAACTTTGTATTTACTTGCATCTGATGTATATTAGGAAACCACTACTCTTCTTAAAGATTCATATTTAGAAGCACAATCCTTCATTTGAGATGGAAGAACATTTCCATCAGAGAATGCCGTACAAATTCACAATTTCACCCATTCCTTGCAGCCTGCATGATCAGAATGGCAGCTGTTTCCTATCTGTTTGTCTCACATCATATCAGCAAGATGTGTGCTACCAAGCTCTTGTCATTTTAAATGAGCAAAGCAAACACTATTTAATTTCCCCATGTCACTATAAAGAAACAGGAGGGCTGGATGTGAAGGCAGATATCTTGATTTTACCAAGTATAAGTGAAATTTTACACAGAGCAGCTTTTTAAGAGCTCACTTTTACATGTAAGATGCCCGCAAGTTGTATCTCTGAAATTCAAAGACAAATTTATAACCATATTCAAGAAATACCACAGAAAGAGAGGCTTTGCAACTGATGATCACAGCTATTTCACTGTATTTTTCCTGGTGTAGGGAAGAAACATGGGAGAAGTTTTCCACTGCAGCTAGCAACAAATGCACCAGAGCCAGGCAGCAATGCTGTAGAGACTCCAGATGCGACTAGTTTTAGCCACTCCAAGGAGTGCCAGAGCAGTGCTGCTCTTTATACATTGACTGAGCATTTTGCATGTGGTTGCCAGACCAGAGTCTGAAAAAGACACAACTCCCACGCAAGGATCACTTCAACTGGTAATGTAAGTCACCTATACTCAATAAGCCAAGTTTTTTTTCTTACCATTTTGCTACAAAACCATAAGAACAGATGAATTCGTGTGTAAATGGTTACAAACCTCAGTTTTGCCATCACCATCAAAGTCACACAATGCTAACGAACGAACATTGTCTCCAGTAACCTAAAAAGAGAAAGACAGTCCTCAGTGCTGGTGATAGCTGACAGAACTCAACTGCAGTCTCAACTGCAACAGAACAATTGACATAAGTCAGTGCTCAACCAATATCTAAGTGCACTGAATACACCATCAAAATACAATTTAAGGTCTGAGATAAGTTAAGGAAGATCAACAACTAAATTAATATTTACTATTGCCCTGAGAAGCTGGGGCTGCCCTATCCCTGGCAGTGTTCAAGGCCAGGCTGAATGGGGCATTGGGCAACCTGATCTAGTGGAAGGTGTTCCTACCCATGGCAAGGGGGTTGAAATTAGATAAATTTTAAGGCCCCTTCCAAACCCAGCCACTGTATGATTCTATATTTAAAAAAAAAATCAAGATGAACTAGTGCCATTGAAGGAATCTTCCAATAACATCAAAAAACATTATGCATAGCCCTACCGTCCAAAAACGGTCATTTCCTTCATAATCAAAGCCCTGCAGGGCACAATTTCCACCAATAATAGCAAGTGGAGGTGAAATATCTCCAAGCTTTCCAAGAACTATTGCATTGGCTCCATCTGAAACCTACAAAGAAACATCAAAGGGAAAAGAAACAGCAGACAATGAGACATCAGAGTACACAAATCAAGGCTTCCAACATTATTACTACCACTTCAGCTGAGCTCTGAAGCCTATTAACTTTCTTTAATTTTGTCTTGCTAGGTGATGTGTGACATATTATGAAAATTTGCTCTCACACACACAGACATACATTCGTATCTCTATTTTGAAATGCTGCAGATATTCCACAGACAAAATGTTCTGAATACAGTAATAGAATTAATGCATAGAACAGAAGCAGAGTTAATTGACAACACAATGTAGAAACTTTGGAATCTTTGGAATGGGAAGAAACAGAAAACAACGGAGATACTAAAAAAAGAAGAGAGTTAAATTAACTCGCCTCTCTGTAAAACAAATCCGAGTTGTTATACACATCATAAGCCAATAAATTAGTCTGTGTTCCAACCAGAAGACAATCATAACCCAGCTGAGGGTTCAGCACTCCTGAAGCCAGAGAAGTGATCCCTTGATTAATGTTGAGAAGAGAAATGTCCGAGTCTTGGTTACTTTGCACCATTCGGTTTGTGCTTGTTCTCTGCCCTCGGGCATGAGGATTGTGAATAAAAACCTGAAGAAACAAGAACATAAATATTTAAGCAAAGCATGTATCTGTGTATACAAACAGTAAAGACTATTGTTTGGGTAATAAATGAAATGGGGAAGAAGGGCATTTACTTAACCCAAGGGAGGACAAAAGACTGGGGGTTTTGCTGACAATAGTATTTCTCACAATTGCTCTACCTACACCAGAAAAAGGGAAATGGCAGGAAAAACTGCTCTGGCCAGTGGAGTTGAGACACTATTGTTCTGTTTGTTTCTGAAAACGACAGAAAGTCTTCAGAGTAAGGCACAAAAGGCAACAGAAAGAGAACAGCAACAAACTAAACAAATTACATCCAGCTGGTAACAGTGCTTGCAAAACGACCCAAATATTTAGGACAATTTAACTAGTACCTATCTGTAGCCTCCACCTGTAGGTGAGCATGGCTAATTTAAAAAGATGCCCGTGATAAATAAGGTTTTATTCTCACTGACCAATATTAAGTCACTGTAATTGTTTGGAGCAAAGTCAGGGGATTTAAGGATATTATGCTTTTGTTTTATGGTTGTGCAACTTGTTCCTTGGATGAGGCTACGTTCTGTGTGGTTCCTAAAGGCTCCAAAACAATAATCCTTGGAAGGGTCACAGATGAACCCTGTTTGTATTTACAACCACCTAAGCGCCTCTGTGGCTTTATGCTTCAACCTATGTTGTGCTTATTATTCAGACTGCACTTAACCCTCTCTGTTTATGTTTCACACCTCAGACAGGGCGCACAGGATGCTCTCCGCTCCTGCCAAGCCGTCTGTGCATCACCCACAGCCGTTATCAGCGCTGAGCCTCTCCAGGCAGGAGGCGGCACAGCCTCTCGGGGCCGGTACCGATGCTTGCCAGCCCCCCGGTGCCGCACCGAGGGGCTCCGAGCCCAGCGGGTACAAGGCCCTGCCCCGTTACCTTGCCCGCCTGCGTGGCCGCCGCCAGGCAGGGGTGCGTCCCGTCGTACCGGCCCAGCGCCACCATGCGGGGTAGGATCTTGTGGTTCAGCTTCAGCGTGAACACGGGCACCAGCATGACGGGAGCGGGCAGCGGAGCGGGCACACCGCGTCGCTCGGGACGGTGACAGGGCCGGGCCGCGGGGCCGCCGCCGGACACGGATCGGATCGGCCGGGCCCGGCACCGGCACCGCCCGCGCGTGCGCGGCCACCGCGTCAGCGGGGAGGGGCCGGGCCGAGAGAGGGGGATGGAGGGGAGGGTAGCTGTGGGGTAAATTAGGGTGGGAATGAGGGGCAGCTGTGGGGTAAATTAGGGTGGGAATGA
>JAWWEU010000020.1:12562506-12638949 GCA_035583155.1 Acropternis orthonyx
GGGGTCATGGCAAAGAGCCTGGGCCTTATTTTGGCTCCTGTCTTCCTGTCTTGGCTCTGCTCTCCCTACCAGCAGCCCTGACTCTTGTTCTAACACTTGCCCTACACAAGGGACTTTTTTTCCCCCAACCCCCACCCTGTTGTTACCCAAGGGCAAATCTCATGCTCTCTCCTCCACCAGAAATCCTCGGGGCTAATGAGCAGCTCATTATTACAAGCTTTCACTGTAATAACCATCCCAGCCCTGCCCATTTCCAGGGGGAACGTTTCCATGGCAGGTGGAGTGGCAGGGAAACAGGTTTAGTTTCCCTCCCAGCAGTTTTGTTGAACTGGCTGGAAGAACCACAGTTGCTTATCCCCTCGGCCACCTCTGTCAGCCTGGCTGGGCACCTCTGGGGAGCATCAGGTGACCTGGCTCCCCACCATGGGGTGCAGTGCCCACACCACAATGGGGTGCAATCCCCACGATGAGGTCCACTGCTTCAAATAGGGTATAGTGCCCACGATGGGCTGTGATGCCCACACCAGGGTGTGATGCCCACTACGGTTTGCAATGCCCATACCAGGACGGAATGACCACGATGGGATGTAATGCCTGCAATGGGATCCGATGCCCATGCCAGTGTATGATGCTTGCCCTGGCCCCAGCACAGCCACGCTGCTGTCAGAACTCTGCACCCCAGGCACAAAGTGCCATCATGCTGCTTCCCAGGACACACAAGGGGTCCTGCTTGTCCCCACACTCCCAAAATGCAGCCTTTCATGACCTCCTTTTAGCTGCAAAACCTTTCCTGACCTGTCCAGTCACCACTGCAAGGACTCAGACAGGATTTTGGCACAGCCAACAGCACAGCACCCCTGCCCACTGGCTGCTCACTGTGCAAATCCCTAGGGGCTACCCCTTTGCTCCAGGAGGGCTCCTCCCCCAAGGTGTCCTTTGAGATGTCACCATCACCCCACATTTCTGACAGGTGTGAACCCATTCCTGTGCCAGTTGGATGTAGGGCAGGGCAGGCACACTGCAGTCACAGAGCATCACACTAAACTACATTTCACAAAGAGCAGGGTTATCTTTATTGCTTCCAACCCAGAGAGATTTAAGTGCCAACCATGCAAAAAAATCATTGGCGAGCCCACAACAAGGATGAAGGAGAGGTTGCTAATGGGATTTATCACCAAATATGGTTTAACCAGCAGGACTCACAGCATCAGTCCAGCTTTGCTGGTCTCTGTGGGTTTGCACTGGTCCTGCTCCGTGGCTCTGTGCTGTGCCCATCCCTGTGCCCTACATCAGTGTAAAGGAAAGCAGCTGTCAGATGCTGTCCTTCTTGCAGGGGGAGTGAGGAGCAGATGGGGGTTCCAGCAGCCCAACTCTGAGCCCTGAGCCCTGTGCTGTGCAGCTACAGCTCCACTGCTCACTTTATGGTTGGTGTAAAATCAGAGTTGGACTTCGCACTCCTCTTACAGCTTTGGGTTTAACTACTTCCTGCCCCAGGAAACTGGAATACTAGCAGTAACACGAGAGACCCTTCCTGAGTTCTCCTCTCCCCACAGATGTCCAGCATGTGCCCTGTACTCCAGCATTTCAGGAAGCCCATGGCTTGGGGGATACATACTCATACCCTGTCCTGCTTGTGGGATGACCTCGTTATCCAGTGGAAATGCCCCGATTGGGAAACCAGGTATTTTCCAGGCTCTTTCCCCATCCTAGCTTCACACACAGCCCTGTGGGGATGCTCTGCTGCCCCTTCCCGCTCACAGTGATGTGGGCCTGGGACAACATGTCCCAGGATTCAGCACAGCCCCTCCATGACTGACATCCAGGATTCCTTGAAATCTGGGAATTCCCCTACTTTCCCCGCAGCTTTGCCTCTGCACACTTATTCCCCACTTTCAGTGTGGCCCCGTGTA
Organism: Acropternis orthonyx; assembly: GCA_035583155.1. Classification (NCBI taxonomy): domain Eukaryota; kingdom Metazoa; phylum Chordata; class Aves; order Passeriformes; family Rhinocryptidae; genus Acropternis; species Acropternis orthonyx. The sequence continues at coordinate 12,564,417 of JAWWEU010000020.1, forward strand.
GAGGTGCACAATCCCATTTTGGGTGGCCGGGGTGGGGAGCAGGAAGGCAGCTCCTTCCTGCAGCTGAGGGGTGTACGGGTGGGAAGCGATTTCACAACTCATGTTTAAAGTGCAGTAAGACCACATGTGCTCGGTGATTCCACCTCTCCTCCTTCCCGCTCAGCCAGTGGCGTGCGCAATGCCTGTTGGCTTCGCCTCGCTGCTGCCTGCAAACACTGCCAGGAAAAAACAACTCTGTGCTTTTAAAAACAAGCACAAGTCGTTCCCTAGCACAACCTCCCAGGGCCACTGACTCTTTCCTGGTCCCAGAGCCCACTGGTCCACGCTCCAGTCCACGGGGACAGACCCCGCCTGCAGCACTGGCTCCAAGCCCAGGCATGTCACATGTGCGACACCACCACCAAGAGTAGCGGGTGCAGCGGGACAGCCTGGCCCTGGCCCAGCCACTCTTTTCCATGCTGGATGTTGAACTGGCCACAGGCATGTGCGGAGTGGTGGAAGCCAGTTGGCACATAAACACCGTGACAAACACCTGTGGAAAACACAGGGAAACGGAGGGAAAACTGTGATTCCTATCAGCGGTTGGCCAGTGATGCCATGCTTCCACACTGCATCCCCACGTTCACCTGAAGGAACAGCATGCAGCTGTGTCAGGGAATGTCTAGGCTGGGTTTTAGGAAAAGGTTCTGCTCCCAGAAGGTGGTAGGGCACTGGAAGAAGTTCCTCAGGAAAGTGGTCATAGCCTGCCAGAGTTCAATAAGTGTTTGGACAACACTCTCAGGCACATGGTGTGATTCTTGGTGTTGTCCTGTGCAGGGCCAGGAGTTGGACTCAGTGATCCTTGTGGGTTTCTTCCAACTCAAGATATTCTATGATTCACCCCTCCTGGGAGACGATTCAAGCACTTCAGCCCCGCAGAGGCTACCCCGGGCCATCCTGCTTTCCAGCGGGACACTGAGACAGTCAGTCCCATCCTTAGGGTCAGCCCCATACACCCCATGCCCACCTTTAGGGTGGGGGACACCACCACGGGGCAGTGTCGCGGGGCTGTTCCCAACCTGCAGGACCCGGTGGCCGTGCCACGGTAGTGCTGTCACCCACACACCCCGCACATTCCATCGCCTCGGTCCCCGGGGATGCGGCACCCTGCCGGGGAGGGGGGTGCGGGTGGGACCCTCCAGCTTCCCCGCAGCGGGCTGGGAGCGGGGAGGGGGAGGAGGCAGGTCCGTGACCCGGGTCAGCACAGCACGGCACGGCACCACGGCACCTCCCCGGGGTGAGCACGGCACGGTCCCGGGGTGGACACAGCACGGCCCCCGGTGAGCACGGCACGGCACGGCACGGCCCCTCGGCACGGCCCCCCGGTGAGCACGGCACGGCCCTCGATGAGCACGGCACTGCCCGTCCCCGCCTCCGGTGAGCACGGCACGGCCCTCGATGAGCACGGCACTGCCCGGCCCCGCCCCCGGTGAGCACGGCACGGCCCCGGTGAGCACGGCCCGGCCCGGCCCCGGCCGCCCCGCCGCCCCGTGCGCAGCGCCGGCACCGCCCCGCGCTCTGCCCCATAAATAGAGGGCCGCCGGCCCCGCTCTGCACCGCTACCACCCCACCGGAGCGACGGAAGCTGAGCCGAACTGAGCTAAGCCGAGCTAAGCCGAGCCATGGACCCCCAGGACTGCACGTGTGCCGCCGGTAAGCGCCCCGTCCTGCCGCGGCTGCCTCCCGGGTCACTCCCCGCTCAGTCCCGCTCACTCCGCTGTCCCTCCCTCCCCAGGTGACTCCTGCTCCTGCGCCGGGTCCTGTAAGTGCAAGAACTGCCGCTGCCGGAGCTGCCGCAAGAGTGAGTGCGGGGCTCAGGGTCGGGGGGCTGCCACTGCCCTGTGGGACCCCGGTGGGCACCTCCCCGCTCCGTAGGAGAGCCCCTTTTTGCCCTGTACCCTGAACCCGTAGACACTTTCCTACCCGACAGGGGAACCGCTCCTTGCCCTGTCAGACCTCCATGGGGACCCCCCCAACCCTTGTCCTGTAGGTAACTCCCTCTTGCTCTGTAGGACCCCCTATGGAGATCGCACCATTCCTCCGTGGTGGGGCCCCTGCCCAGTAGAACCCTCGTGGGATCTTTCGCTCTTCTCTGGCCCGTGTAGACACTCTCATCTCCTCCGTGAGGGCGGGGAGATTGGTCCTGTCCTGTAGGAGACCTCCAACACATTGGGATCACATCCCTGCTCACGGAGCGGTGGTGTTTTCTATAGTCTTTCTCGGGTGCCCCTGCCCCCCGTGGGACTCCCATCTCTCCCACCCACTTCCTAACTCTTGTGTTCCCCCCCCCAGGCTGTTGCTCCTGCTGCCCCGCGAGCTGCAGCAACTGCGCCAAGGGCTGCGTGTGCAAGGAGCCTGCCAGCAGCAAGTGCAGCTGCTGCCACTGAGCCGCCCGTCTCAGCCTGTAAATAGCCGGCACGCTTCGGGGATGGGGGGCGGGGGACACGGAGAAAAGTATTTTTTTTTCATATTTTGTATTTTCTGTACCAGTGGTGAAACTGGATGGAAATAAAAGAGTTTGTCTCGAGCTACAAGTGCTGCTGTTGGGCTGGGCTGGAGGCTGAATATGGTTGCCACTCCTGACACCTGTGTGGGAGTTGTTGCCGGAGGGTGGGGTGCTCACAGACTTCCCTTTGTCCTTCTCTGAGTGGCCTCTGTGCCTCCCTGGAGGGGGAAAGGAGCTTGGGACACAGGGCATGGGACAGACCTCATGGGGTGGCTCTAGGCATCTTTAAGGTGCTGATCTCCCAGTGAGGACAGGTGACATGACCGGGGGTATGGGCAAGCAGTGGCAGGGAGGGCTCCAACCTTTCTCTGAATTTGTGGCAGCTACCTCTGGACCACCCTGGGGCTTGCTCTGAGTGGAAGAGCTTGTGGGAGCAATGGGAGCAAGCATGGTGGGTGGGAGGCTGGTGTGGGCTGGCAACATGCCTGCTCTGAGCTGTTGCTGGAGAGCTCTTGGACAAATCCTAGTGGGGACAAACCTCCCTTATTCAAGAGTCTGTGTTTTGCAAACCCCGCTCTGTTGCAGAGCAGATCTGTTCCTAAAGGGACACTTTCCATGCAGCCCTCTCCATGCCAAATACCTCCAGCTACAGTGCTTTGCTCCTCCTGCCCTAGACAATAGTACCTTTTTTCCAGCTCATTTTCGGGACACATCTTGCTTGGACCTGTGATGACCTCCAGAGGCAGGAGGGCAGATAACCACAGCCACATAAACGCAGCATTGGGCTGCCTGGATGAGGGGCAGTTGCTGGGAGTGGGGCGGGGAGGGCACTGGGAAGATACATGGGATGTCTTTTGCTTCTGAAAGTCTTTGCCAAGTGAGAGTCATTTTTCAAGCACCTGCTTGTCCATACATGACTCCTGGGTGTGCCCCACTATGGATGCAGGTTCCCAGCCCTGCTGCCATCACCTGTTCTGTGACTCTGGTGGGATGCAGTGGGACAGCTCAGCCTAGCAGGGAAGTCTACTCCAGGCCTTGGTGACAAGGCACCAAGACAGTACCAATTCAAAAAACAGCAAAGTTGGGCCCTTGGGTACTCATATAGTCCTTTCTGCTAGGCTGGGTGGCACAAGGTGGGTTGCCTGCAAGGTGGGAGGATGTCAGCACCCAGGGGAGCTGCTCCTCCCTTCCCTGAAGGTTTGCTCAGCTTCAGCATGTGGCTCTGCAGTGGGTGCCAAGCCTGCTCAGCACTCAGCCTTGCCAATGAGAAAAGCAACACCCAGCTCAGCACCCATTTGCCTTTTAAATGTGTTGCTTTATTACATTAGTGTATCTTTGCCTAAGCACTGCTTGTTGCAACAGAGACTTAGCGCTGAAGGTGGGTTTTAAGGGTCTGCCCTGCCCTAAATGCATTTAAAAACCAATAAATCCTGTGAGAAGATGCTTTGCTGGAAAACCAGACTGGCTTGGCCCCTCTGCTGGAGCCCTGTGCAGCAGGACTGTAACCCTGGCCATTGCAGCAGAGGGGCTGGGAGCTGAGCCTTGCGGGGCTGGGTGCCCAAATCCTGCACCAGAAATAAAGCTGGGGCAAGGCTGGGGTTTCCCCTCACAGGAAGCGCCTCAGGCACCAACCGCTCCCTCTTCCCAGCAATGTGCCAGGGTGGGATGTGGGCACACACCTCTGCAACCTGCTGCTGCCAGCCTCCCCTGCCTGCTCCTGGTTCTGCCTGCAGGTCCATCTGGCAGAGGTGGGGACCTCCAGCCTCCTCAGGAGGGATTTGGGATGAGGGAAGCTACACGATCAGCAGAATGAGTGCAGGCACGGATGTGAGGCAGTGGCCTGGGATGTACACAGCACCTGGCTTTGCCTGTAGCTTCTCTCAGTGAGGTGGCTGAGAGCTTTCTGGTTTCCTCAGGAGTATTTTCTGTATAAAGAAATACTTTTTGATGCAGCAGGAACTGCTCTCAGACTGCACACGGCTGTGTATAGCAGAAGAGTGATGGGACCCTTTGCTCAATGCAAGAAGAGACTCGTGCTTTATCCAGCCCCTCAAAGTTAAGTCCAGCTCAGTTTGCAGAGGTGGTTTTGAGGTGACTACGCATCCCCTCCATGGCATACTAGGGGGGTACTGGCCAGATCTCCATCCAGGCAGCCCAGTTCCACTTTTTCTGGCTCTGTGAGAGACGCAGAGGGATGATGGATGTCCATTTCCCTGCATAGTGCTGACATACACTATGTGCAGGGACATGTTCCCTGTGCAGACAGGATGTGTGCCCTGTGCAGAGGAGGGAGGCACTGTGTGCAGAGGGGAAGAGCACCCTGTGCACATGTGACAGGCACCCTGTGTCAAGGAGACATTGTCCTGTGCTGAGGGAACAAGTGCTGTGTGCAGAGGGGACATGCACACAGTTCAGAGCAAACACACACTGTGCAGAGGTGACAGGCACGTGTGAACAGTGAAAATACACCCTGTCCCCAGGGACATGCACTCAGTGCAGAGGGAAAATGCGCTCAGTGTGGAAGGGGAATCATAGAATCCTTAAGGCTTGAAAAGCCCTCCTAAGGTCATCAAGTACAACCATTACGCCAGCACTACCAAGCCATGTCCCCAGGGATTATATCTATACATCTTTTAAATCCCTCCAGGGGTGATGACTCCACCACTTCCCTGAGCAGCCTGTTCCAGTGCTTGACAACACTTTCAATGAAGAAATTTCTAGTAATACCCAATCTAAACCGCCCCGGCACAGAAATGACAAACACCCTATGCTCAGGGATGGGCACCCAGTATAGGAGGGGACGGGCAAGCAAGGGCAGAGGTGACAGGCACGTGGTGTAGAGGGGACAGCACCTCGTGCAACCAATGCAGATGGGACGGGCACCCACAGAGGGGACAGCACCCCGTGCCCACCGTGCAGAGGGGCTCTGGCCCCGCCACAGGAGCAGCTCCTCCCGCTCCCGGTGCCGCCGAGCCCTTCCACAGGGATCTGCTGCCACCTGCCTGCCCGCAGCATCGCCTCCCTGCTCGCACCCGGTCCCTGCCTGCCCCCGCATCCCTCGATGCCATCCTGTCCTCGCTCTCCCGGTCTCTCCCTGTGCCCTCTATCCCGGGTCTCTGCCTATCCCCGCTCCCTGGCGGGTTCCCCAATCCCGCCCCGGGCCACCAGCTCCGGTCACCGGGCAGACCAGGATTCTCCTCCTCCGGCTGGAAAAGAGCCCCGGGAGCCTGTACGGGCTCAGGGAGAAGTGTGCTGGCACAGCCACCCTGCCAGGGCACCCATCCCATCACACCAGGACATCTGTTCCACCAAAACACTTTCATCCCACCAGGACACCCATCCCATCAGTACCTCCATTCCACCAGGACACTCTGTTGGGGACAAATGCACCCCTTGAACTGCCTGCCCCAAACACTCCCGTGCCACAGTCCCCCCTCCTTGCTAATCTTTGGGATGAAGTTCCACGGTTGGTTTAACTGGGCACCCTGTGGGCCAAGCCCAAACACAGCAAGACCCCAGAGTACAGAACAGCCCATGGAACAGGGAAAACATACTTTATATGTGCCAAGACTCAGCATATAGTGCTAAATACACCAGAAATTGCTAAAACTACAGATTTACAGAGAACATGGACTTCAGGGAGCCAGGTAGGCACCAAGCATTGGAAAATAAGATGTTTTGGTGGTGTCAGCCAGCTGCTGAACAAAGAGTGACTGTCACAGTGCAGGGAGAGAAACCTACCCCCTCGGAGGGGGAAAATTTGGGGTTTGCACATGTTTTTTTTGCTGGGGAAGGTGGCTGATGTGGAATGGCTGTGAATCGCCTTCACCTCCTTGGAGACCTGAAGCAGGGCTGTAATTTATAGCAGAAGTGCTTATGGGCCTCCCTGCACTCTGATGGGGTCCTAAATCTCTGCTATAATTCAGAGATGCTCCTGCCCTGTGGGCTGGGGCATGGGCAGACTGAGCATCGATCAGGCAGCTCCCAGATAGCTACATTTTAGAGCCACCTTGGGTGCTTTTCTATGCCCTAAGTGATGCTTGCGACTGGGAAAGTATGAAGTGGCAGAAAATGATATATGACAGCTTAAGAAAACTTGCATTTAGTAAGGCAAAGGAAAGAAAACCCCAGGAGACCTCAAGGAAAGTCATGTTTTAAGGGTTGCTGTCCTGCATTCAAGAGGATATGTTTGGGAAAATCTGGATTTAGGTGTTGAAGCAGGCTAGGATGTAATTTGTCCAAGTTCATCCTGGCAAGGGCAGATTTCCCAGCAGCTGCTTCACCCACCAAAGCCATGAATTCATGGGCAGGGATGCACCCTGACCCCCTGCCTGCACTTTGCAATCAGGGGGAGTGACTGCAGCTCATGCCAGCACTGTCCCTGGACTTGGAGCTGCCTCAGGCCTGGGGACTGCTTTTTACATGGGAATTTCTGGAACTAGAGGCTCTACTAATGGGAAAATGTTTGGCTTTGAACTGCTGTAGGAAATCTTGGTGCTGCATCCACTTGCTTCCCTTTCTGGGTATCGCAAAATGGGATCCAAGGGGTTCACTGGAGCTGAACTGTGGTGCTATGGATTTCCTCAGTGGGAATAACTCTTACTGGGGAGAATGGCAATAGAATGAGAATTGGACAAAGGGGAGCAGGGGCTGCTTCTTGCTGCTGCTTGTAAAAAGAAGTCTTAATGAAATAAAAGTCCATGGTCACAATTGTTGGATCTACCTTTGCCAGGTCCATGAGCTCCCAGATCTTTCTGACAAAACCTGAGTCACTGGAAATATCTGCTTTAAGGCTATTACAGGCTTGTGCCTATGAGGAATATCCTTCTGCACCTTCAGGACACGATTCCACAGGGGATGGAGAGAGTGTCTGCTGGCTGTGGGTTTGTTTGATGGTGTGTTTGGCCATAGGAGGGAAAATCAGGATGAATTCGTTATCCTCATTTTGCCTCCCAAGGAATCAGCTCTCAGACAGGATTTGCCAGCAAGAGTTAAGCGTGACCAGAAGGGAGAGGGAGGTCAGAGAGGAGCAACCCCACGCGTTTTGTTTCAGCTCGAAGGAACCCACCAGGATCATCGAGTCCAACTCCTGTCCCTGGACAGGGCACCCCAAGAATCCCACCACGTGCCTAAGAACTCTGTCAGCCTTGGTGCTGTCACCACCCCCCTGGGCACGCCCTGGGTGCAGAACTTTTTCCCGACATCCAGCCTAAGCCTCACGCCGTTTCCCCGCGCCCCGTCACTGGTCATAAGAGCGAAGAGATCGGTACTTTCTTTCCGTATTTGCCTTTTACTTAGCGAGGTCTCCGCGGTGCGGGCGGGGGGCAGCCTCGAACCCGCGGCCCCCGGTAGAACTGTCCTTCCCCCCCCTCCTACAGCGCCTCAATGAGGCCTTTCTCGCGAGGGGGCGGGCGCCGGCGCGCGGCGGCCGCGGCCAATAGGAGGGCGCGGCGGGGGGAAGTGCGGCGGCTCGGCCAATGGGAGCGCGGGGCGGGGCGTGAGGGCGGCCAATGGGCGCGCGCGGCGCGGGGTCGGCGGGCGGCGCGGGCCGCGGAGCGCAGGTGAGGCGCGGGCGGTGCGGGGGCGGGACGGGGCTGCGCGGCCCCGCCGCCTCATCTTCCCCCTCCTCCTGAGCCCGCTGCGGCTTCTGGCTCCCCGCCCAAGGTCCGGAGCCCCTCGGCCAGCTACCCCCCCCTCCCGCCGGGCCCGTGCAGGCCGCTGCGGCGGGAGGCTGGCGGGGAGCGCTCGCGGGCCTCCCCGAGGGCCCCTCCGGGAGTTCCCGCGTGTCTCTGCCCGAGCGGGGTCGGCTGTGGGTGCCCCAGGAGGAGGGAGGGGTGGGGTGTCTCTCCTTCCGAGACGGTTTGTGCTGGTCGGCAGTGTCAAGGCCGGCTGTAGAAGGGGAGTGTAGTGTTTAACCGGAGTGCCGTGCTGGGGCTGTGGGGAAGCTGCAGCTCGTTGTTTGGGAAGGCTTCAGGAGCGCGGGGTTGGGTATATGCGTGTGGTTTGGTGTCTCTGTTTCAAGTTCTGTGCGTAGGGGTCGTTCCTCACCGCGGTGGGGATGCTGGTTGGTTCCTAGGGAATCACAGAACATTAAGGGGTTGGAAGGGACCCTAAAGATAATTTAGTCCCAACCCCCCTGCCATAGGCAGGGACACCTCACACTAGACCAGGCTTCTCAAGGCCTTGAACACTGTCAGGCTTGGGGCAGCCACATCCTCCTTGAGCAACCTGTTCGGGTGCCTCACCACCCTCACAGTAAAGAATTTCTTCCTAATATCCTACCTAAGTTTCCCCTCTTTCAATCTGTCCCCATTACTCCTTGTCCTGCCACTACAATTCCTGACGAAGAGTCCTTCTCCAGCTTCCCTGCAGGCCCCCTTCAGTGACTGGGAGGTTACTATGAGACAAAGAGCAGCTGCTGTTGGGTGTCTGGTGGCGGGAGCTCGTGAAATGCACAGTGCTCACAGCCCTGCCCTGGCTCCACTGCTGTTTCATGGCAGATTTTGTCCTCATAGCTCATAGGATATCTTGAGTTATGAGGGACCCACAAGGATTATTGAAGTCCAGCTTTTGGCTCTGCACAGGACAGCCTCAAGAATCACACCACGAAGCAACCACTAAGTTGCTAAGCATTGCTTTCATATATACAGGGCAGAATGCAGAAGGTAAACCCTTAATGATATTTGGGGCTTGGTGTTTTTCAGATCAGTAAGTTTGATACAGGAGAGGATAGCTGTCTTCAAACAGTTAATGTGGACCCTTCAGACTAGGGTTGAATGAGATGCTGATTAGCCCTTTCCCCCTACCCTGGGTCATAAGTCTTCTCTACCAACAGCAGGTCTGACTTCTCTGGCTAGACAGGTGAAAATGACTGTAAGGATTTCTTACAGCACACCTCACATGCAGAACTCTATTCCTGAACCTAAAGAATGCTATTTGTTAGGCTCTCCTGGGCCAGATTTGCTCTATGTTACAGGTTTGGTTTTTCCAGAGTTGTAAAGTGCATAGAGTAACTTGCTTTCCCTGTTTGGTCCCAACTGCAGGCAACAGGCAGACTTCTCTGAGGTGATGTTGGAGTGTCCTTGTATTAAACCTTGAGCTGTGGATGCACTGAATATTGGTATCTGATTAGCAACTGCTGTGGAGTGTCAGGTGCCATCTGTGTTCCAACATAATTGTAACACAGAATATATGAGGGTTTGAATTAAAGTCCAGGTGCAAAGAAGGGCTGCTTCTCTTTTCCTGCAGTTGGTCATGTTGTCTTAGGGACAGTAGTTATGACATGGAGAGCTAAGGTGAGGGTGACAAATGCCAGTTCCTCTGCCCTTCACTGCTATTTGCTTATGTTGTATCTTTAAAAGGTTTCCTGCTCATTGGGAAAACTTACAAATAGGAAAAGCTTAAAATTGCTTGGAGAATGTACATGATTCTGTCATCTAAATGCATAATGTTTCTGTGGTGCTGATATGACAGGAAATTTAGTGAAGGGACAGGATATGGGTTTTCCTTTAAGGACTTTCAAATAATAAACCAAAGGCTCTATTTAATGAGGGTCAATTTGCCACCCTGTGAAAATTAAGGCCCTGCTGAGTTGGGTGACAGTCAGGTGGTTAAAGTAAGTACTAAGTGTTTGGAAAAGAGGGTGAGTGGTAAGATGGCAAAGCTGCCAGCTGAGTCAGTTACTCACGACAGCAGGGACTTGAGACCACTGTGAGGAACTTATGGCAGATAAAAGTGTTGACAAATATGTGATAGTATTGGAAGAAATCACTTAAAATACCTACTCTACAGTTCCAGGTTAAATAGCAAACAGTGTGGAGAAGAGCTGTGTGCTCTTGTTTCTCCTTTCTCACAGTGCAAGAGCAAATAACTGAATGTTATTGCCTTTAAAACTGAAAAGAAACCATTTTTGTTCAACATACATACTGTAAGGGCTCTTTGGTGCCATAAAAAGATTGGACTTTTGCATGTCCACCTATAGATGAGATGAAGAAGAAAAGATGCAGGACTGAAAGTCTTTCTGGGAGGCAGAGGAGCATTGATTCAACTGCAGTAGAAGAAACAATAGGTTTGGAAGATTGTTATGGAGCCTATTCAGGATGTTCCCACATCAGCCTTTTGTTGTGGGGGGAACAGGCTGTGGTGCCAGATGGGTTACCAAATACAGCTTGGAGCTTTTAGGTATTTGTATTTAAGTTGGCCTATCCCAATTTCATCTGGTTTTAATGTAACTAGGGTATGGAAGTTTTCCCTCTGTTAGGTTTGATTAAATATTTATTATTGTACTCTACAGACTAGAGGGTGAAAGTGTGCAGCAGATATTTGGGTTGTATCTGCTCACTTTCACTTAGGGAACATGGAAAATAAGGCAGGAAGAGAACTCAAGAGTTGATCCCAATGGTTGCTACTGGTGAAGGATCAGTAGGTCTCCACCCTTTCTGCTTTATGCTGTCCTACTCTTTTAAAGAGCCACAGTATCAGAATGTCTGCGTCCTTAGAAGGCAACTGATTTCAGTGTCTGTCTAATATCCTATAAATATAATTGTGCTTTCCTTTAAAAACAAACAAAAATGTGGCCAACCTCCTCTTTGATTTCCATCTCTGCCTTTCTTAATCAGTTCCTCTGTCTGTAACACAGGGATTATGTTGCTGACTTCCTCTCTGAAATGTCTGGATGTCTGGTCTGCCAAGTGCCGTGCAAGAGCTGAGTATTGTTGCTGCTGCTCATACAGAATTCTCCAGACCTGCAAAATGGGCCTTTTACTTATTCAGTTTTAGCTTAGTAGACAGAAGCTTCTACATTCTCTGTAGCAGCCCAGGCTTGGAGCCTGTTGAAAAAGCACTTTTGCCTCAGATCTTGGCTGTAGCAAGTAGAGAATTGCCAGCTTTCTCTTACTACTGCACTCTTCTGTCTTCCTTCCACAAGAAGCTGCTCCTGACTCATCAAACTGGGTCTCTTGAGCACTCTGAGGTGGGAGCCTCTGTGAGAGGCCAGCACTGGATTTCTTCTTCTTTGTTTTCTATTTCAAAGAATCTTTCTGCAACTTGTGGAGCTCTGCATCGATCAGCAATTCTGGATGTAGTGGGTGAGGCTTTCCTTTTCCCCTGTGATGCGTCCATCCTTTCGTTTTCCCAAAGCACTGGAAAAAGCTAAAGCTTTTACTCTGTTTCTCAAAGTTAATTAGATGACACAAATTGTGTCAATATGTGAAGTACAATAGACACTTTCACAAGCACTGGAGTATTTCACCTGTGTGTCTTTCTGAATCTAGTACAGTGTTGTGATGGTCTAAAATATGGTGCAGAGTCAGGCTTGTTACAAGCAAGAGCAAAAGTCATTTTATTAACTACAAGCTCAGCTTTTTATACTATTTTTCTACTGCACACACAAACTACTTGTCATTTGCCAAGCACACTTGTGCATCAGTCCCAAACCATCTTCTGATAGGTAGTTAACATATCTCCTCATGCTGGTAAGTCTCAAAACATACTCTCATTTTCCACAGTTGTTTTTCTCCTTCTTCAGCTTTCTCAGGCTTGGCCCAAGGACACAAGTGGTGTTTTTTACTTCTTTCCCAGGCTTACAGTCGCATCCTCTCTAGGCCAAAACTGTCAACAACCCAGGAGCCTTCCACACAGTAAAATGTTTATTGTGGCTGTATTTGGAGTAGAATGACTACAGCATTCTTCCTTAGATAGGTTTGTAGTGCTCTTGAGGAGTTTTTAGCATTTTCTAGGTAATAAATCATCAATTATAATCCGTCTGAATAGACTTAAGAAACCTGTCATCTTTTCTGTTTTATTTTTGGCTTAAATTCAGTCAACTTGCACTTGTAGTGCTTATGTGTGGTTTTAAATGTTGGGGAAACATTAAACTGGGGTTTAATGGAATCATAGTCTAATGCAGCAGCTTCTATTGATAAGTCATCAAAGTTATTTTACAGAGGAGCCTTTTCAGTCCTGGCTTTTAGCCCAAGGTCAATCTAGTTTCACCGATGTTAATTTAATTTCTGATGTATTTTCTTTCCCTTTTGTGTCCGTTGTTGCTCCTTCCCCAGCCAGACATGAAAATCTGCCATCGCTCTGCTCGTTACTGTGGTAGCAGTTTCCATCTTGCACAGCAGCCTGAAGAGTCAGACTGCAGTCTTTTGAATGCAGTAAATTCTGTCAGGGTGGAGACAAAGTTGTTCATGCTGTTGTGAATATACAAATATTCAGTCTAAATATTTGAATTCTGTCACATAGAAAAAGCTGTTTAGTGTTGGCTAAGTTTTGAATTGTCACTTCCAGTGCTTGGTTATAATCACAGGTATTGTAACTTGCTCCAAAGTAACTGGTTAGTTCTGTATTTGCTGAATTAAGTTCAGTCTCACAAGGTTGTTGCAATTGTCTTACACAGGCAAATTTACAGGACAGACCTTACATGGTATTGATGTAGTGTCTGTGTTTAAAAAGTGCAGGTTTGGGAGCAGTTCTATAGCACTAATTCTTCATGCTTTTGGTTGCAGCACCCTAAGAAGTTAGTGCTTCTTACACTCTTGGCTTTTTGTCTTGGTAATGAAAAGAGGAAGTGGACCAGATCAGATCAAATCAAGCTGATGTCTGTGCTGTTCTCGCAGTCATTGCTCCCAGAGGATCTGCTCAGTTCCGAACTGTACAGAGTGTGGTTGTTCTGGTCAGTGTCTGCCAACAGAGGCTGTTCCTGGCAGGGGTGCACCTGAGTTATCGCAAGTAAACACTGGAAAGATGTTCTGTACTGCATTGCAGGGCATGAAACTGCTTATTTCCGCCCTCCTCCTCCCTGTTTCGCTCCATCTCGGTGGCACGCTAATCTGTTCAAACAAATCCGGTCTCTGCTATCTCATCTGATTTAGAAGTCAGTGCAAATACAATCACTGCTTCCCCCAGCAACTCCCAGCTTTCCAGAAGTGTGTGGGGAGTGTTTGTGAAATTCTCCATTCCTGGATGCCGGCTGTTAGGGTTTGTCCTGGCACCCAGGCAGGAGCGCTCAGTTTCTCTCTCTAACCGCATATGTCTGGATGAATCATCATGCAGTGCTTTTAAATCATTTGTCCAGACAGTGGAAAGCACTGCTACTGGGAATGTACTTGGGAGTGATGGTGAGACTGAGAACGTGAGGAATGTTCAAAGTGTAATGTAAAATTGCTTTGGTATGGTTGCGGGGTGCTAAGAAATACTTAGGCTATTGCTGGTTTTTAAAAATCTCTATTTTCTTCTTGGTGGGCTCCCTTAAACCAGATAGTCTCCACTGATTTTACTTTGGAGCTGGAGTTAATGCTTGAGATCTGGTTCATCTTATTCCATCCCAGGGCCTCTGGTTTTGGGTGCACATGCTGTGAGAGAGAGAGAGAGACTGTGCTGGAGATTCCATCTCTATAGCATCATTCAGCACCACAGATTTCCATGATCTTCAGTGGCTTTACAGAGGTGCCTGGTGCTTGTCAGGTGTAGCTCTTTCAGCTGCAAATCATGATTTGGTGTGTGAAGTTGAGGGTTTGGGTTTCACACTTCATTAATGTGGGCACAGTTGCAGCTACAAGTCTTTCTCCACAGTGTTTTTGTCCTTTCTGTAACAATAACAGACTCCATTCTGAATTTAGAACTGTGTGATGCATTAATGCCCTTGTCTGTTACAGCCTTTGCCTTATGTTCTGTAGTTTATTTAACTATTCTCTCATGGGGTCTATGCAAGGAATTCTTAAACTGGTAAAACTTTGCAGGCATCGATATTAGACACAGGTCTTCTACATTGGAACAGCATGTACTTATTGCTTCTGACTGGAGTTTAGTGACATATGAAATAACACGTTGTAATAGCCAATTATGGCTATCTATGGGCATCTCTAGCTCTTAACCTCTTTATGTGTGTTTTCAGCCCTCGTATATTCCTATCATGCATATGTATGCATCTCTGTTTATAATATATAAAAATACAGAATCATAGAGTAGGAAGGGACTCATAAGGATTGTAGAGTCCAGCTCTCCAAGCTATTTATTTATGAGCATATGCAAGTAGTTTATAACTACATTAACACCAAGTTCTCCACAGGACTTCTCTGCTTTCACCCTCCGTTGTGTTAAGGCAATATACAAACTGTCATATGGCACCTGTGTCCCACTTCTGACAGGTCCATAGATCGTAGTCCTGCAAGGGAAAGCTCTGTGAGATCACTTGAAAGGATTTCCTTGCTCCCTCCTAGAAGACCTGCTCTTGCTGATCTGTCTGTGATCCCACAAGTGTGGAAACAGTTTATAGCTGAGCAAGAATTTTCTCTCTCTCTCTGAAGTGTGTCTGGAGTGAAACCTGCAGCAGAGATGGACACGGAAGGCTTTGGAGAGCTGCTCCAGCAGGCAGAACAGCTGGCAGCCGAGACAGAAGGGATCTCGGAGCTCCCTCACGTAGAACGGAACCTGCAGGAGATCCAGCAGGCCGGGGAGCGCCTGCGTTCCCGCACCCTGACCCGCACTTCCCAGGAGACTGCAGATGTTAAGGCGTAAGTATGGAGCACTGACACTGGAAACTGCACAGAAGCTGGAAGCTGTTTATGCCTTTGGTTTTTAATGTGTGGGGAGTCTTGCCAGGAGGACATGCCTGGGAGAAATACAACCACTGCAAAGCTCGTGCTTAGTTGGTGTACGGGTTTTTTTTGTGTGTGTTTTTTTTTTTTTCCCCCTCCCACCTTTCTCATACTTCCAAAAAACAGTAGAGTAATGGAAGGATTTATTTGAGGAGGTACTGTTCTTTATTTCAGGCACTAAAGCCAAAAAGTGCAGTACCTTGTTCTGGCTGCTGCTGAAGATGTTTACCAACATGGTGTACATTTTTTCTGTCTGGAAGGACTTGGCAGCTCTGCAGCACTGCAGTGGAACAGCAGAAAGAGTTCAGCAGGGCTGAGGTGGTTGGATAGGCACATAAGGCTGTTCCGAGTTTGGTTTCGTGCAGTTTTTATAACAGGGCTGGGAGCACTGTCTGAACGTGGCTAGCTGCTGACCTAAATATTGGCAATGAGTCTGGGTTTAGGGTTCTGTCTATTCAATACTAATTTCATATCTGTACACTTTCTTCCTTATAGGTCTGTTCTTCTCGGGTCCAAAGGGCTTGATATATCTCACATTTCTCAGCGACTTGAGAGTCTAAGTGCAGTCACTACATTTGAGCCTCTTGAACCTGTGAAGGACACTGACGTCCAGGTAGGGACATTTGTGACATGTGAATGACACTGCCCTTGTCACTGCCATTCCTGTGTTGTGGTTCAAACCTGTTCCTAGCCCTCTGTGGAGATAGTTTTGCTTTCTGTTTAATTCACTGGCTAGAGGAAGTGCAGAAGAGAAGTGCTGCTTTCAGTGATGAAAGGTGTTTGAGTTAGCCATCAGAAGCAGCATTAAGCACCAAGATCAGCAGAAGTACTTTAAGATTCAAGTTCCTGCTGAATTCAAGAGGAACTAGGTGCATACTTAGTGCCTTTGTGGACCTTTCTCTGTTGGTTTTACAAGCCTAAATTGGCCAGATATGCGTCTCCCTCATAATTTTGAGACCTATTTTAGTGTCTGATTGCCAAACATGTGTGGAACCACTTGGCAATATTGAGATGCTGGAATAGAGGGCATTTAAGTCAACAAGCAAAAGAGGTGAGTATCGTGTTTTTCTTTCCCTGTCTCTCAGATGTCCTAACCTTGTCTTGATGGTAGACTGAATTTGCCATGTTTCATATGCTTTACCAGGTGATTTAATCTTGTACATTTACCTGTAGGTTGTCTTTCTGTACATCTTAGAAATTCTTGTGACCCGTCTATTTTTGCTTTCTGTTCATCGCCTGCCCTTGTAGAATATCTTCATGATGAAATCCCCAGTGTTCATTACTCAGTTAAGAGCTGGTAATAGAATTGATTTTGTGGGTTGCATTGAAGGTAGCAGTTTGAATTGCTGGTTAATCATTTTGAAGTTTATCTTCTCTTCTTACTGGCAGATGGCTAAATTAGGATGGTCAAAAGAGTTGTAAGCTCTTCTTTCTTTTTTTGCAGAAGTAGTATGCTCTAAACTACTTAACTTGAGGAGGGGGAGGGAGGCAGGCATGTGAAATTACCCCATTTTATCTAATGTGTGTTTTATTTTAGCATTTCATGCCATCCATTTCGGCTGGGTAGGCCCTTAGTTTAATCTCACTCTAGTGTTATGAGCCCTGTGTTCTCCTGTCTTCAGGCAAACTTCTATAATCCCAGTTCTCTAAGACCTCTCTTTCACCAAAAATTAGTGTGCTCTGGAAGCTTTATCTGTCTGATCATAGAGTGAGAGCTCTAAACCACTGGTATTGTTCACTTTCTGTCTTTTCTCATTTTTTTTCCTTTGTTCCAATTCCTGATGTTGTTGTATTTCTAATTGGTGATGTTAAACTTTGTACATGTCTTCCTTGACCTCATTCTGTCTAGATTTTGTTTTCAAGAATTCTTGCCTCTTTTTTCTTTTTCCTTTTTTTTTTTTTAGAGTTTACTACTGTTGCTAATTCTTCTTTGATTTCTGGTGTTTTTCCTTTCTGCTTTAAGAAGAATCTTACTGTAAATTCTCAAGGCCAGAAGCAGTGAAGCGCTTGACTTTTTGGATCTGAGATTTCTGGCATATAAGAAAATAGTTAGGACTGCATAGTAATCACATTTTGTATTATTACTGGTTACCTAACTAAAATGTGAAGGTTTTCTTTCTTAATTGTACCAGAACTCAAGGCCTAATTTGTTATTGTGATTCTGCTATATTCTTATAGTGATCTCAGAATGTTTTCTCATCTCCAGTATATTTTTTTTAATCACCCTTGTCAATATTTGAATGTATCCTCTTGTTCAGGAAAAGCTTCAAATTCAGCATAAAACCACTAGTTAATTGTAAATCAATGTGTTTAAATGGCCAAATCAGCCAATGAGTTCTAGCCCTTTCTTTAAGAAAGCAGCTTAAAAGTACAAATGAGAAACAGTATTAAAATCAATCATTTAAATCAAAGTTCCCTGTTTGCTCTTTTGAATCATGATTGACATTAGTGGTTTAATCAGTGATCAGTTTAACAACTCATCTCTTAGACCTAATATTTGTGTGCTTGGAATCTTAAATTTTTTTTGCAGACCATGTGCAGAGAATATTCATAGTCACTTAGCTAAAAGGGATTTGCAGTGGGTAGCATGGCAAGGGGCTCCATTTTAGTTCATCTTGCAGGTACATGATTAAAGTGTGAGTTCTAAATGTTTTGTCCCTGCTTGTTTTTGCAGTTAACAGGTGCAGTGATTTTTATGTTGTCTTGCAGAACATCATCCTCTGCTCTGAGGATATTTGCAGTCACATCTCAAGCTGTCTGGCTGGTGTCAACAGTGGTCTGTTACCTGAAAGTTAATTGCTTAGAATATGGACAAGTGCACTCATCTGTAGGTTCTGGTAGGCAATCACCAATGCTTTCAGAGTAGTTTTTGTTGCTAATTATGTAAGACACTGCTGACAGTCCTCTAATTAGCTCTGTTAACAAAGAACGTCTAAAAATTATTTGATGCTTTACGTAAAGATGTGCTACAAAGTTTCTTTCTATGTTACTTTTTTTAATACCTTCTTCCTAGGTAATTAGTTTTATAAGGCTCCTTCAAACATGTATTGAGCTTTGTCCAGATGTTGCCAGATGTATCCCTTTGCACTGTGTAGAATCCTTCCTCCAGAAGTTTCTCCTAGTGTACCTGGAAGGCAAAGAGAAGAGTGATAAAAGGGAGGGATCTGGTTTATTTCTTTACAGGACTTTACTGTTTGACTGCTGTTACTCAGTATTTACACAGACACGCTGGTTGGTTTTAATTCTGTGGGTTGGGAGGGCCTGTTCTGTTCTGCACCAAGCCCTCAGCCTGCACTTTCTGACATACCCATTACTTTTTTTTGCCAGCAAAAACTTCTTTCTAAATATTGAATGGACTTGGTTCACACTTTATCATCAGTGTTGTAGGCTCACCTGCCCTTTCCCAGTCCTGTCTTTTCCTGATGCTCAAGACACATAGTCACAGCTCTGTGTAGTTTGTAGCAAATTTATTTAGCCTCAAATCCTATCTGAAACGTAATTGTCACTTGTATAGTCTTTAACACTAATTATTCTTTTATACATGGTCCCTCTTAGATGTCTCTCAAGCTTCAGTTTGAGCAGGTAGCGTTATCAGTTCATAAATACAGGACTGCTTGATTACGAGACTGAAGCTTTTTCCAGGTAAGCACCTGAAATTGCAGGTCTGTGCACTTCCCTGAGAAGCAGTGGTGGGACTCTGCATTGGTGCAGCCTCTGTGCACCACAGCACAGGAGAAAGTAGTGAATATGGGCACTTGTGGCAGAGGCAGAGGCCTAATGCTTAGCCTTTGCTGATTGTTGCACTGATGTGAAAGCTACAAATATGATTAAATCTCTATTGCCTGAATTTTAGGATTCTCCTGACTTTTAAATTCTATCAAAGCTCCTACATCATGAAAGTGCTGGTTAAGACGTCCTGACGTGCTCCCATATCAGTCCTTTGCATCTACTGATTTCTCTGGCAGTTTGCTTGAGCTTCTCCTGCATTCTGACCTAAAGTATTTACTTATTGTCTCTCTTCCTTCTTCAATTGCAGTCTGTTCTGGAATCCTGTGGGAGGGCAGCACAAAGAGAGAAATAGGCTAGAATCTAATCTCTCAAATGATGGCAATCAACACTACAGAAGGACAATACCAGCAAACACCCTGTTTCTTACATAGAGAGTAAAACACAGCAAGAAAAAAATTGGAGGGTAACATCCTAAGGCATGAAGTCCTGGGATGCTGATGTGAGACATTCAGAAAATGTTAAGAGAATCTAGGAATTCACCTTAATAGAAGACTCAGCTTGGGTTAACAAGCAGGAGGGACTTTCTGTACAGAACCTCTTTAAATGGTACACGATAGTGCTGACTAAAAAGTGCACCAAATTGCAGCTCAATTAATTATCTGAATTATTTATCAGTTGTAAAATGTAGATTGCTTGCACATAAAAGGGTTGTGAGTCCAGGAAATGTCTCCCACTAGAGCAGTAGGCCGGGAAGATTATGTAAAAGATTCTAGGCTTGCCACTGAATTATAGGAATTTGTATTTTTCCTCTCTCATTTCAAAGTTTGTGCTCTTAAATTGCATGCAACACAACAAACACTTCTTGCAGTAAATTCAGTTTATAATAATTCTTATGTCAAGAATTTATACAGATCAAGATTTTTCTATATTGCCAAAATGCCCCATTTTGGGAAAATTCAAAATTGTATGTGTTAGTCAAGTGATCCTGGATGTCATATTTAGCACGCATTTATGTGCTTGGATCTTTTTGTTTGTTTCTTTGTGTCTTTTAAAAATCCCAGGTAAGGGCTGACCATGGAAATTTATATCCCAAAGACAGGGTATGTGCATCTGAACATAATATTGACAAGCTGTTCAGAAAAAGTATTTCTTCATGCTTCCAAAGATGCAAAGGATGATGTCCTCCCCCACTGAGCACTGTCACAGCAGATCCTCTCTCAGGTTGCAGTAATTGCAGCCAGAGGAAAAATTATTCCAGGAGGATGGAAAGGCCATGCTATTGTAACATGTGAGGTGGGACCTGGCTCTGGCACTTGTGCTGTTTGGTTTCTGTGTGGAGGTCAGAGGGAGGTTTGGTGTGGCTCTGTCGAACTGATTTGGGTACCTGGTAGGGGTTAATTGCAGGGTCAAGGCCTGATTCATACCTGCTAAGATAGTTTGACCAGATACAGTATATATTATGCTTTACTGTGTGCTTTTTGTTTTGAACATGTTACATTGGCTTGATAGTAGATTTTGCACCCCCCCGCCCCCATGCTTGTCTTGAAATGTCAAAGCCCAAAGTCCTGGTGGTAAATTTAAGTGGGTTTGCTCTCACTTTTCAGGCTTGATCCAGCTCTGCAGATTTGTGAAATGAATGCTAGAAGCAGACATGAGCTTTCCTTGCATGCATTGCTCATCTGCTTAGGAAGTTTGAGGTGAAGGCCTAGCTCCATTACACTGAAGGAAAGTTTTGCTGAATTATCTAATATGTACAACAGTTTCACCTTGACCTTCTGATCTAGGCAGAACTGAAATAAGAGGTTGCATAGCAGGGTCTGGTTTTGATTTCTGGGTGTGGATGTTCAGAGTATTGACTGAGTAACTCTCTGGGGGTCCGGATACAGAAATAAGAGCTTTTATCTAAATGAGGGCAGAGGGTTAGACTGAAATCCATCCAAGTGGCAATGGAGGCAGACTGAAATTAAGTATCTGGGATATTTTCAAGCTTTTCAAAATACCGTAAACAGGTTCTGTATCAAAGGTAGCTTTGACTTCTGCATTAGTGTTGTAGAATCTGGGTCCCATGATGCTCACCCCAGCACTGTATGTTCTGTTTGTGTGTATGTAAGCATATGACTTGTAATTTAAAAACTCTTACTCTGACATTAGGTACTGAAAGGGTGCATTATTCAACAATTGAGCTCTTACTGCTGTTCTATATTGCCATTTGTGATATACTTTGTGGTATCTGCTAGAATAATACCAAAGCCTGTGGTAATCTACTAAATCAGAGTTTATAAATGGAAATGCTGACACAACCTTAAAGGGGCAGCCTCAAGTGCTGTTCACCATCCATTGTTTGCATTAGCTTAGCCTGAAAATGCATTTTTCCTTTTGCAGATTTTGTCCTTTCCCATTTGCCAAACATTGATTTCTCCCCCCGCCCTCAAGTCCTTCAGTTCTAATGGAGCTTGAAATTAAGGTGGCTTTATTTTTCTGTCGCTTCCTTGTTCACCCAAATCAATGATGCCAGCACAGCTGTGGGGACCTTTTAACCATTGCAGAGCCACGGTGGTGATTGGAAGAGGACAACCTTCGTTTTTTAGGGTTGGTCATTAGCTGTTGGTTTCTTTGCATTGCTGCAGTCTGAATGAAAGATATTGTTTGCAGTCATACTTGTGAATTCTCCAAAAGTTGTAGGAATCTTGGGCTCCAAAAACAGCTCCAAAATACCTCTTTGCAGAGGTTCTCAGAAATCATTTTTTTTGTCCTCCTCACTGCTAGTGCATGCTAGTGTCAAACCCTGCTGTCTTCTTTGCGTAGGTTGTCTCACTGCTTGCATTCAGGATTTGAGCCCTGATGTACACACTTGGGCATGTAAATCAAGAATATAGATAACCTGGTAATTAGATGTGGCCAGAGGCAGTTTTAACAGAGTTGAAGAAAGCAGTGATGGTAAATGAATGAGTATTTTGACATGCAGCAAATGGAGTTAAGGGATGTGGACCTTAGAAATACAAATTACAGAAACATCCTTGTCTCATCTCTGAGGTGTTTGCACTTCTAGGTAATGTGTAACAATTTTACATAAACTGCAGCCTGCCAGTGCTCTCTGCTGGGGGACAAGGCTTGCAAGGGCTTCTCCAGCCTGGGTGAGGCAGCCAGGGGTTTGGTTGGTGGCCTGTCTACCACTCTCCTGACACTGACAGTGTCCCAGGGCCCCTCTGACTGAACAGTCTGGCCCTGAACCTCCCAAGGTCTGTCCTCATTAGAGGATGCCCTGGGAAGTGCCAAGGTGTGCACAGACTGGGCTGTGACTGGGATTTATGAGTGCAAAAAAGAAACAAGCCTCTTCCCCCGCCCCCTTTTGGCATCAAATAGGTGAGTGAATCACACTGTAGGAAAAGAGAGATGAGGGGGTGGGAGGGGGGAAAAGCCCAAGACATTGGGAATGTATTTGGGGGTGTTAGGTGTGGTTTTTTGGTTTTTGTTTTTGTTTGTTTGTTTGTTTGTTTTGGTTTGTTTTTTGTTTTTTTTTTTGTTAGGTTGGTTGATTGGATTTTTTTTCTTTTCACTTTTTCCCCTCACATGCTTAGTTTAGACCTAAGCAGCAGTTTTCTCTAGTTTTCCTTACTGCAGTAGCATGGTTTAGTAATGCAGTTTTAAATTACCCTGGCCTTATTAACCTTAAAAACAAACACACACTCCCCTCCAAAAACCCAAACCATGGTACATTTAATGTAGACTACTTTGGCATTTCATTAGTTGACCAGATTACAGTCACTCAATAAATGCTGTGATACTGAATTATTTAAAATTTATTTTGTTTGCTTGTTTGAATGCTAGTTGGAGTAATTATGTGGTGATCTTCCAGTTCATTATAGTTCTGATCATGTATTCCTAAACCTAAGGTAGTTGGGAACAGGGAGAAAAGAGAGGTGATCTGCCTTTCTCTTTCATCCTGTGTAAACAAGAGGGTATGAAAGGGATGTTTCAAAACTTTATGCTAATGCAAGGTCATGAGATGGAAGAATTGGGAGCTCTTGTTCTAATAGCTGTGTTTATTGATCTATTTAAATTCGGCGGTGTCCTGGCACATTTCATGTTTCCTGTCTGCTTAATCCAGATATGTTCTTTGCATCTCAAATAGGTACATCTGTAGACTTTTAATAAATGTCTTCATTTCCCCTCCCCCATTTTCCTCCTTTTGCTGTGTAGCTCTGCCCTTGGATGAAAATTGTTCCCATTCCTAACTGAATGTTTATTTGTACCCTGGTGAAGGAGCAAATGCAGTATAAAGGCAGTTTGGACATCACATATCTAAAAAGCGTCTCCTGTGCTGAGGTGTAAATATCTCTGCTTCTCTTGGTAGCATTGCAGGATCCCTTAGTACTGAAACTCCAGAGCAAACCTGGATGTAATGATCTGAGTCAGAATTTCACCAAGACCCGGCTGGTAGCGATGTTACTATTGCAAGAAGTACAGTGGCATCATCCATGCCTTTTCAGGATCTGTGTTCCATGTAACCAGGAGGACAGCACTTCTGGCAAAGTTGTACCTCTTAGTGTCACACTGTCCCATTAATTTAGTGCTTACTGAGTCTTGTATTGACTACTGACCCAGAGAGTGTGTGCTCAGCATGTGCAAATGAACCTGGGATTGGTGTTTTCATGGTGCTGGAAAAATTTAGTAGAATGATTTAATCTTTGTGGTTATACAGATTGGTGAGAAGAAACAATGCTGAGATGCAAATTCTTGCCACCTGGCAATTTACCTCCTCCATGTATCATAGGATAGAGCACTCGTTGGATTAAAGAAATGGTTTTATTTATTTGAGGTTCAAATGTAGCTTTTGCAAAGCACAACTCCTATTTTGTTTTGTCAGATTTTGAAACCATTAGAAGTAAAATGTAGACCTTATAGGAGAGGATTTCCAGTACCTTGATTATAGCTCTGAAATAAAAAATCTGCAGGGCTGTGCCAGAACTTCACAGTGGAATTGATTATACACAAAAATGAACCCAGCTTGTCCATGTTGCATTTAAGGGGGAAAAAGTTGTGAAAAATTAATAAGAAGGTAAATGAGTTTTCTAAAATGTGAACAGCATTTTGTACAGTAGCAGTGTAAGACCACAGTTTGGACGTTTTCTTTTTTTATGTATTTATTTTTAAAGCGATCCAGTTTTCTCAGTGGACCTTGGTATGTCCTTCTAGTGCCTCTGTGGAAACTGGAAATGAAAGCTCTTGGTTTTGGGAAACCCTGCTCACAGCCATACAGAGATCTTGTTGCAGGGGCTTTTCACAGGTGGCAGAAGCTTTCAGTCCCAGCATTGCAGTGGGTTAATGAATTTAAGCTATAGGTTTGGGGTTGAAAAATCAACATTTACCTAATTACATCAGTATGGCTTTTCAGCTCTTCTGAAAATGAGAAGTAAAGAAAATTTCCCAACTGCAATAGGGGAAAAAGAATTTTGATCTTCAGCAAACTTGTCTGGCAGAGGGGCTTGGAGCTGACCTATAAGAGTCATGGACCCTTCTGCTGAGCTGTTGCTTTTGCAGGGTTTTTTGCTCGTCTTTATTAAGTGAGCATTGTCTTGACCATCTTTCTCAACTTATCCCTCATGGTGCTGGGAGCTGTACAGAACAAATCACTCTTCCACAAGGGAAACCTGTAATGTGAGCAGGCCAGACTCTATTGCTGAGCTGCTGTGGTCACAAACAGCATAAAACCCTGGACACTTTTCTTTTCAGCGAGGTAGTTCATCAAATTTATTAGGAAAACCAGCAGCTGCTGCAGCTCTCAACTCCCTCCCCTCCTTTCAAGCTCCCCTAATTTACTCAGGCCTCTTGAAAGTGTACTCCACTGATGAATTCCACTGGGGTTTATTACTAAACCATTTGCGTAATTTAGCAGTCTGGGAAAGGCCACAGGTACATTGTTGTGCATGGCCTCCCCTCTGTTGTAGTAATTAGTCAGTTTGACTCCACATCCAAAATCTTAATCCTAGGCATTATCAAGCTTTGGTTTAAAATAGTCACTAAGAAGTGTGTCAACTGTTTATCAATGCCTGGGCATCAAACTGAGATGTACTTAAGCTTCCCCATGCAAAACAGCAGCCTGAAAATTTGGCAGTTTGAAGAAGAAATGTTTGGGTTGTGTGTATGGGTGTTTTTTAACTTTCTTTTTGAAGTCAAAATGAATTCTTATTCCTGCCAAGACATGTTCCTGAAAGAAAGTTACAGCCTTTTGAGGTAGAACTAAGGATACATGCATTTGCTTCACTCATTTAGATTTTTGGCATAACTTCTGTTCTCGGTGTCTCCTTTCTCCTGTCCTTTTTCTCACCTTTCTTCCTGTCTCTTTTTTTTCTTACTTCTGTTGTGTTTATTCCCTTTGCTTTTCTGCTCTGGATTCATCTATTAAGTCTTCCCTACTCTTTACTCAAGTTTCTGCTTTAACAGTATTTTGGGTGCAAAAGGGTTATTTGATTACTTTGAGCTAAATCATTAAACTCCTGTTTAAACAAAAAGCTGTTATTATGAAATGTCTCATTGGTTTTCCAGACATGTGAAAATGACTGAAAGAAGCGTAGGGAGATGAGCTGGAAATTTGCTGTACTATTCCATTATTTGTATCTCAGCAAGTGTGCAAGATGCACGGTGCTTCCACCAGAAGCTCCAAAATGCTTGTGCAGCATTTTGAGCCACAGCTACTAGATTATTTTTTTAACTTAATTGGAACAGCATGCTTAATTGTTGCTTGGTTAAAAAGGCTTGAGAAGGTTGGAGAGATTTAGTTTTAAAATAACTTTATAGAGGAAGGAAACAGCATGTTGCCAGCTGTTGTGACTGCAGTGGAAGTCTCTGTGAACTGTGCTTTTCAAGCATCAGTTTCTGGATTATGTGTTATCTTGGATGTTTACTGTGGGGTGCGGGTGAAAAAGGGGAGAGAGGTTTTCTAACTTGTCTTTTTGAGTGAGCAAAGGGAAGGCTTGCCAGTGTTACACAAGTGCCATTCAAAGGCTGGTGAGTGAGGAAAGATGGCAGTAGACACCTCAGTGCTTAATTTCAGTTTCAGCAGCTTTATTAAACCCTTTTGAATGCTTCAGTTGGCTGTCCTAGGCTTGACACAGGATTAGCTGAAACTAAATCTGTCATAGTTGATTTCTTAGGCTGCATTTGGGACAGATTGACTTGGTTGCTTTTACATTTTTATTGTCAGCATCGCATAACTTGGAGGAGAAACACTGGCAAAGATGTTCATGGGGATATCTGCTTGCTTTATTGAGCATCACCTTGTTCCCTGGTGGTTCGAGACTATCCCAGAAGCATGAGGAATAATAATTCTTTCCTCAATTGTAGTGTTAAATTCAGCTGTAGATACTGTCAACATCCATATACGGACCGAGTCAGTTTTTAATCCCATTATGTTTTTGGCCTTGCCATCTTCCTGGGGTAGTAAGTTCCACAATCCAATTACAGATTGTGTTAAAATTTATTTCCTTTTATTGGTTTTGAGCTGGCATCATTTAAACAGGCATAGTTTCCTTTCTGTTCAGACCCTTATGAACTGAATTTCTGGATCTGCCCTTTCTGGAACACTTATTTCACAGACTTTTAAAGTACCAGCTCTTATTTGGTTCCTTTTTTTAATCTCATTCATCCCAAAAGTGTTCCCATCTCATGTCGCAAGTTTTTGCTGATTCCCCAAATCTGCCCTGCAGTTTCTGTTTCAAGGGTGTCTGTCCAGCTTACGCAGTGTTCTTGGTAATGCCACATTGTTGTTTGTTTTTTCTGGTAACGATGTTCAGTGTAGCCAAACTCAGTGTGAAAGGCAGAAGTAGTAATCTGGGAAGGATTTGATTTTAATCTTGGATAAGTGGGAGTACACAGGTGGGGATACTGTACAGTATCATGACAAATCCTTATCTCTAAATGTGTTTGCAAGCCAGTAGGATTCTTTGGGCCAGATTCTGATGTGTGAGAAAAGATGTTTCTGAAGACAAGTGCTGGAGGAAATGGAGAGGGGGAAAAAACCAAACCGCATTTCAAATAGATGAGTGGGAACTTGCATGTTACCTCCAGATCCTTGGGCAAGTGATTGATTTTGCCTGCTATGGTTACCATATAGTAACTCTGAAGCTTTCGTTATTTCTTTCCTCTCCTGCCCCAAGGCTTCTAGTAGAAAATGCATGTTTAAACCCTTTTACTTTGTCTGTTAAGGAGATACGAAAACTTGAAGGCTTTATTGAATCTGAAATAAGCAGTAATGCAGCAGTCAAAAGACTCACCATTCTCTTGACTAAATGAGACCCTGTGACCATCTTTAGGTCCTAGTGAAAGCTAAATGCTGGAAGCTGGATGCAAAGATCACTCTCACTGTGGAATTACACATTTGGACCCTGTACTCTGGTTTGATTTGTTTTTTTTCATAGAGCTAACCCTGCAATATTTCTTTTAGTACCTACCTGCCTTGATTTAATTTTTTCAAGGTTAAAAATGGCTCATCCAGAAAATTTGCAGCTCATTGCTAATGGTAAGAAGCTTGATTACTCAATAGATACACTGAATCAATATCACTTTTTAATTTTGTTTTGCAGTTTGACTTGAGGTTAATGTTTTGGCTTCATATTTGCTGGTACAATGAAGTGCATGATAGTGCTGTGCGCAAGTAGTTAACGCCATGCTGAATGTTTTGTTTGTTTGTGGTTTCATACCCTTGGATGCCTTATTCTCTACCTTTTCTAATGTCCTCTTGACTCCTCGCCCCGTCCTCCCCTTCTGAGGGAAAACTTTAGTTTGTTTTTCATAAGCTTATGATTTAGTGAATTATGGAAATAAGCACTCAAGGTGGACACCTCCTTTGGTTTCCTGCTGGTGCAGGGTGGAGTTGAGCTGGGAACAATTCCCATCAATTTGTAGCATTACAAAATTTCTTCCTCAAACTCTTCTGCATGCATTGCCTCTGAAGAAGTGCCTGTAACATTCTCTCTCTGAGATGAAATACTAATTTCCAGCCAATATGTTACGTATTAGCAATGCGTCCTGGCAACAAATGTTGCTTGAAACCACCTGCTCAGAGAGGAAGGTGGGAAGCGCAATTCAAGGACTCATGTTGTTGCAAAGATGGCTCAGCAGAACACGTTTCATGTGGGAAGTGCCCTTGTGGATCCAGGGAAGGTTCGTCTTGCCATCCCAGAGGAGTTTCTAAATCTGTTGATTTTATGCAGGCTTCCAAGGTGGATCCTTTTGCCCTCAGCACTGCTGGTTGATGTCACGTATAGGAAAGAACACACCTTGGTACTGGGATTTGCAAATGCAGTGTTTCTCTTGTGGCAAGAGTGCTGGATGGTTATGGCCATCCAGAAAAAAACAGAGGTTTTCTCTGATACTTTACATGAACCTTAACATGGAAACTTTGAAACTGGAAAGAGTCAGATGCTGAAGGAGGAGGATGGCCACCACTTATAATGGCAGTGGTTTTTACTGCACTCTTTTATGTGCTGATTAATTGACTTTAAGCGGGTTATACAAGCAAAGCTTGATGTTGCACTGCATCTGGTGCAGGAATTATGATCTGGTTGTCCATGTCACTGCAGAGCATAGAGAGTTGAGCAGACTGTGCCTTTGCACTAGTGAGGCTCTTTCTAGTGTCAATGGCAATGGTTTGGTGATTTCATCCTTTTCCTAGCTGAAGTTCCAGAATGATAAATTGGAAACTGTCATCACCAGTATCCTGTACATCTCTGCCTTATGGAAAATGCATGCAGTAGACAATGAAATTGAATCGCTGTCACG
Source organism: Acropternis orthonyx (assembly GCA_035583155.1). Taxonomy (NCBI): domain Eukaryota; kingdom Metazoa; phylum Chordata; class Aves; order Passeriformes; family Rhinocryptidae; genus Acropternis; species Acropternis orthonyx. The sequence continues at coordinate 12,593,010 of JAWWEU010000020.1, forward strand.
TGTGACTAAAGAAAAGGGCTTTTTGTTTCTTTCATGATTTATTTTTCAGCAAGTGGTGCCTTTTTTTTTTTTGGAAGCTGAATGTGTCATTAATGCACTTCCTTGAGAAGCTGAGGAGTTCCGTTCAATACATGAATTTGTGGAGGCAGTGTAGGTAGGTAGGACCTCAGCATTTAAACATAACTCCTGAGCTTATTGATTTATTTTACTCAAGTGTTTAACACCTTGAAAAAACCCTTTGCTACAGTTATTGCACTGGATCATTGGCCTTGCTGTGTAGTATTGACTAATTTTCTTTAAAAAATGAACTTAGAGCTTCCAGACCAGATCAGGAGTGACACTGTGTCAGCACCATGAGTGGGAACCTCTTCCTCCAACAGACAGGGCTCCACGTGGTCACACAGTGGTGCTCCTTAGCTAAGGCTGATGGCCCTGAGAAGTACCAGCTTTGAAAGGCTGAAGTACTGGCCTTTTTAATACTGTTTGTGAAATCAGTGCAGCGTGTTAATTAACGTAGCTTTCATTGATGGGCATTGCTTCACAGACTAGATGGTGTTTACTCAGACTGACAGTCTCGCAGCTGATTCCTTTGGACTCTTCTTTTCCAGGGCCATCATGAGTGTAAATGATTGAAGTGCAACACTATCTTTTGAAGGGTTTGTATGAATTCAGTGCCTCTTGGTACGTTGTGGTACATTCCGTCAAAGTAATCTTACCTGTGGGATCATCAAAACAATCCTGCCTGTGGCATCAGCAGAGCTTCTTTTTGCATTAACACCAAAGATTTAGTAAATTGTTATTTCTGATAGCCCAGCAGAAATCAAACAGAAAGAGGTGTCTTCTGTTCCTTAGATTTTGGGTGTGATTTGGATCTGGGTTTATTTTTACTATTAATCTCTGAAGAACATGCACAGGTGCTACTAGAAGCATCTTCTGAACAAGCTATTGCTACCATGTCAAACTTCTGTGGTTGGATGTGTTTATTACACAAAACCTTCATGATTCTTAGAATGTGTTATGAAAATATCTTTTAAAATAATTTTTAAGTTTGTTAAAACTTCAGCTGGTTTGGAGCATAGGTACACTGACAGGCTCAGGATATAGAAGCACCAGGAAATGAAGGCTGAAATAGGAACAGGTTCATGCAAATCAGTAAAGAGTATAACTGTGGAGATCTTAGGACTGGAATCTCCAGCAGAGCTGCAGTTCAATGTATTGAATTGTTAGAGTGTGCAGCCAGTTGAATTATTGGCAGTGCACATCTGCATGGCTTCTACCTCCAGTTACAGCAACTTCCAGCTCATTGAATGTTGCACAGTTCAAAAGCAGGGGCTGGGCAGCATAGCACAGGTAGTGACTAACAACAGGGAAATGATGCCCTATGAGCTGTGTATTAATGACTGGCATGATATTTTTTCTATGTCAAGCTAAAACAATTAAGAGGTTCGATTGCACATGGAATATCAAAACACATTTGTTACTTGACTTTGACTTCTTGAGATCTGTATTCAGATCTAAACAAATGTGTATCCTCCATAGCTCAGAAGTGTCTGTTGACAAATTGCATCTTATGTTGTTTTATAGCACACTTTGTGAGAACAACTAAAATGGAACCCAAGCATTTAGCTTTTGAAGCCAGAGGCTATAAGTGAGATGTAAAAATGGAGAGTGTTCTGGAGTTTTGGGTTTTGGTTTTTTATTTGAGTTTTTCTGGGGAATAGAGGGTGGATTTAGAACAAGAGCTCATAAAGAGCCAAGGATATAGGATTTCAGCATTTGAGATTTATCCATTTGTACTTGCTGACTGAAAGCAGTACATTCAAAACAAACCAGCAAACTGCTGTCAGAGCTGCTGTGGATGAACAGGGAATGGTTTTTTTTATTTCAGAGATTCAGCAGGACAGAAGGAAGAAGGGAATGTCTGTTACAAACTTTGAAAAGAAGTGACTGAAATACCTTCCAAGAGTATTTTGGAGCAGGAATGCCAGTTTAAATATTTATGTAGTGTTTTATTGTACTGATTCAAATATTGAATAGCACCTGACCCTTGAATTTTTGGATCCTTGCCTGACTGGCACCCCCTGATGTGTATATTTACTTAGAAAATGGCCTTCTGTGGCAGCTGCTTTTCATTGCAGGAAATTGGGAAAGCCGGATTTTGATCCAATTTTTGTCATGATTTTCATGCCTGACTTTGAGTTCAAGAAATGCTTTCCTATGCATCATTTTCTTCAGCTGAGAAATAAAAGCTGCATTTACCACTGGCTCTCACCAGACTGTGAGATTTTGTAGTGGAAGCTTATATGGATGTTTTCCTTTTTGCTGTTTTCTCAGACCTCTTTATTGTTCACAGTCCTGATCAGTATTTGACAGCATTTAACTGGCCTCCAACTTCCCTCCCTCAGAATACCAGACCTTGTAAAAAATAAGGTGGTTTCTCTCCATCAGTAGTTTCCTGGTTTGACAGTGCTGAGCAGCACAGTCCTTGGCTGCTCCTGTGCTACACGGACTGTCAGCAGAGCTCCTTTCCCCACCTGAAACAAGAAACTGAAGCTGTGCTACAAACACCTGTCCACTGGCAGCCCTGCTGAAACTACCCTTTATTTAATTCTTGAGACACCTGCAGTGGCTGTCATCAATCTGGACTGGAGATCTTCCGCTTCTCTGAGCTGAAATTGTGCAAAGACTGCTATTAGTTGCTGCCCTGAGCTGGAATTCTGGCCACACAAAAACCCTTTAAGCTGGCAGTTGGTTAGTCTTAGGCTACAACTTTGGTCAATACAGCTACTGCGGCTACCAATATAATCATTTTATGCAGCAGTATTTTGTAGCGTGGTAACTCTCACTTGAGATGGATTATTTAGGATGTGCCTGATGTGGAGAGTGAGATGAAGAAGGAAAAACGTAGTGATCAGAAGTCTGACCTAGCCTATTGCTGGGCATATACCCAGCTCCTGGGCTTGGATCACGCACCAGCAAACTGCTCTGTGGTCTATGAGGACTCGGGTATTCCTGCCCCTTGGCTGCTGGACTTGCAGCATTGGCTCCCTTTGCAGAGCTCAGCCTCAAGATGCAGATGCCCTGACTTCAAAATATCAGCAAAAAGTCTCTCCAAATTCCCAGCCATGCACTGTGCTTGTTTATAGCTGAAACCCCAGGGATGCAAGATAGTTTTAGCAAATAAACGTAAGGGATCTGTGAAGGGATTTCTGAAACAATCATTCTCTGTTTCCCTCTGTGTATTTGCAGACTCAGAGAAGAAAATGGAGAATTTGGTTGGCTTGTTTACTCAAGCTATTACACTGGCTTAGCTGTTCCATGATGAAGTTCCGTTTCAGTACTGAGCTTACTAGGCTGTGGAGATAAAAATGATCAATTTGATTGGTTTTGTCCTCCTGTTTTTACATTCAGGTTTCACAGGGTTGGATCAATGTCTGCCACCATTTCTTCCTGAAAAACAGACTTACCCTTAATCTTTCCAGCATCCAGATACTGTGGGGTTTTTTGCACTGTTAAGAAATACAGTGGTGGCTCAGAATTATGGTCATGGCTTTGAATGGGAGGCCAGAGTTAACTAAATTTAAAACATTTGTTTGATGGCAGAGCAATATTGCCTGGGGTTCACCCTTTCCAGAGGGTATCCAAATCCTGTACTCTGTAGAGCTTGCCTTTGGCTTCATTTGATCAAACTGATAGGATATGTTGAGAAGGATTGTTCAGGAGTGATGTTGTGCAGGCAATTAAAATCTATGAATGGGATTAAACCCCAAATGTTAGTATGCTTTGATGGGATTCTTTTTTGTTTTCTTTTGACTCAGATGCTTTCTGGCGATAAAGTTGGAACCAGCCCCTGATCTGTAGTTGCTTGGGGCTTGGCTGTTTGAGGTTTCTTTACTTTGATGTTTTTACCTGTTGACCTGCATGATTAATTTTGTGTCTGAACTTCTGTCCTTTTTTATTCCTGACTTTTCTACCTTGTCAGTGCACAGTTGAAAACCAAAAATTTGTACAGTTCAGAGGACCAATTAGGTCTAGACTTTAGGATAAATGCTTGGTGGCTGTGAAATAGTATGTGCTTTGTTTCTTGCTTCAAGACTTCTTTATTTAAAGCTTAGCTTGGCAAAGAAGGATGAGGCCAGATGCAGCTATAAAGGGTACATTGTATTTTTACTGCAATACTGAAGTATTGATTGTTGACTTATTGGTAGACTTAATGCACAACCATTTCCTTAGTTCGTGTTTGAATGTCCATTAAAATGTTGGCTTGATGCCAGAATGTCAAAATCCTGCATTTATAATATAATTTGTCTATCCAAAAGTACTAATGTGGTTTGGATTAAAAAAAAAAAAAAAGATAAATAGGCAAGTCTTGATTTTCCTTGTTTTGTATTTGTTAACCTTCACATGCTGAAATGAACCTCTGAAGTAGGAGATGCTGAAAATGAGGCAGAGAGAAGTAGGCAGAAATCCTGATGTTTTGAGGTTTGTGCTTCTTAAAATTTTTCACCTTTCATCTTTGAGATGCCCAGCACTTGCTGAGCTCCTGACAGACATTCAGGGATGCAGAGTAATATGACTGACTCTTATTTTATTTATTTAAAACTAGTCATTGTTTTTTCTAGAGGAAAGTTTTTCACTTGTATAGCTTCACAAGTGTATGTTAGTAGCACTACCCATAAAAACAGGCCTGTTGTGGTCATCATGTAATGCTTCTCAGATGTTGGGTGTGGTCTCCCCTCCCTGCAGCACCATCAGTAATCTGTGCTCAGTTCCCAGGGTGCTTCCCCGTTTGGTTCAATGGTCCATGTTCCCCTTGGTTGCCTCTGCTCAAGTCTCAGGGCCATGCTACTATTGGGCCAGCTTTCCGGCTTGTAGGAAAGACACATCAGGCTTTGAAGAGGAGATGGGTATGGAAGGCCTGATGTTATTTCTCTTGCACAGGAACGGTCTTGTAAAAAGCAGCTGTTCTGATTACAGTGGTGTCTTTCTTGTATTGATAAGGTAGACAGGGAAGAACCTTTAATTGCTGTGAATCATTTACCCTTGCAGCAAGCCAGCAGTTACCCAAAGCCTTTCCTTTCTAACTGCTGTCTGGAACAGGTACTCAGTGTTCCTTCAGGAGCCATCTCTCCCCGTTATAGAAACGCAAACCTTCACAAAACAGAGAGGATTAAGCTTGTTTTGGTTTATGCATGTCTCTGGTTTTGGATGGTGGCACGAACACACTTGTGGTGGAAAAGGACATTTTCAGCTATCTGATTCTGTCAGGTAATTTTGCTGTTTGTTACCACCTGCCATGAAGAACTATAACTGTATAAAGCCTAAATACTTCACTGCAGCCAGAAGTAAGTACTCAAAATGGAGGGAGAACAAAACAGCTTTCTACTCTCCCAAATGTGAAGGAAAACATGTGACAAAGGGTGCGGATCCAAGAGTTTGCCCTCTGGCTACTGTCCTGAGTGTTATTTAATCTCTCACTTAGACTTGTAGCCAAGACTTGCTGCAGTCCCTTTCCTGTGATTTCAGCTTGCCATTAAATAATAAGATTTTGTAAGGTGGGATTACTGCCTGTTAGAGTCTACCATTTTAAAAGAAATTAGTATGATACTTTTGCAAAAAAAAAAAATTATATGGTTTTCTTTCACTGGGAAGTAGTAGCAATTGCTCCATATCTGAGCAAATATCAGTGTGAGTGGTGTAATTACTGAGATGAAGATTGTGCTGGTATTTGTGTAAGATTGATTTCCGCCATGGAATATTTTGAGCTCACTGTTTCTTTCCCCATTGATCTGACCTTCTCCATTCCCCTGCTTCAGTAGTCTGCCAGATCTGATTGTTCTTTGCAGAGGTGGTTGCTGCCGTTGTTCACTGAATTTCCAAAATGTACAAAGATGCTGGAGAAAAACTTTCAGGTTTTTTTTTTTTTCCTACACAGTTCACATCCATTCAGTTACTGCGGTTGGTCTGTTGAATTTTATGGTGATTTTTCAAAATTTTGAGTTTAGGTGACCAATGATGAAGCAATTTGGAAATTAGTCTCTTCTCTTTTGTACCAAGGAAACAGAGACCATAACAAGCTAGTTTGGATTTTCAGCTCATCTTTGTGTGAAGTACAATGCAATTTCTAAGCATTTGTACTCCTTTCCATGGACTCTTGCATGGCATGGTCCCAGCTTACCTGACTTAATCAGAGTTTAGCTTTAAAAGGTAAAACAGAAAGGACATTATCATATAGCAATTTAATTAACACTATGGCAACAACTATTTATAGACTTTAAATGATTGCAATGCCAATTTAAGTTGCCATGTTCCACTTTTTTAGATACTAGCAATTGCAAGAGATGATAAACTCGCTCTCTCCAGGAGGGTGAATTAATAGGTGTCCCAGAAGGCCTGGAAGGGGCAGGATTTGATTGCATTCCTCAAATGCAGAATACCTAAGGCTCTCAAATTAGATAGCAAAGAAAATCTGTTGAAAGTACACATGGACTTGCAAGAAAGGCCCTTGCTGATAATGGAGGACCCTAGGGAAAATCCATTTTGAGTAGTATTAAACTTCAGCAGCTGGAGGATCTTGTTTGGAACAAATATTAATAAAAGTTTTCTTTAAAAAGGGAATCAAGTATTCTTTATCTTTGCCTCAAGCATGTCCTTCCTTTCAATAAATACACGCAGGAATTAATATTATTTGCAGGACCCTAGTTCAGTAGTAGTATGTAAATAATACGTTACATCATAATTGAGTAGAAACCAGTATTTTTGGATAAAAGCGTGCATTGATCTGTGTAATCATGACTGTGCTACTGAAACTGCTGGTCCACAAGGAAGTGTTTGCTTAATTAATAGTAGGTGGAGAGTGGTTGACCCAAACTCCCCAGTAAATACATCTGCAGTCTGTGTTATTGTGCCCAATAATGGTGAGAAGGATAATGCTTCACTGGGTGTCTCTGTTTTACAGTGTGGTGTGGTATTAGAACTGCAGTTCCCTGTGAAGATAGATGGCAAACACCTAAGCTGTGCTTGATGACCAAAGTTAAAGCAACTGCATTACTGGATGTTCCTCCTGAGTGCTAAACATTGAGCATTTACGCTTTTCCTTAGTGAAATGTATGTTTTGGAATCCTGTCTGCCCTCTTTGGGTGTGTTCTGGAAGGATGTTCTGCAGTAAGGCCTCTCATAACGTACATGGCTGAGCCTGCAGTGCTGCGAGATCTCTAGGGATAATTGGAGCCTCTTCTGATCAGTGTTGGAAAAAAGGATAAATGATATTTGGTGAGTCTGTTTTTCATTAACGTGTAAGTTGTATGACATTAATGAATCAGCAAAGTAATTTCACAGGAAAATTCTCTGACAAAATAATGCCCGGAACTTGCAATGTGATCTTGATGCTCTGAGTGGGTGTTGTTAAGTGCAGTATCCGGTGATGTGCACACCAAGGTAGAGTGTCATAACCAGGAGAAATAACTTGCCCATTTTAAGCAAATGGAGCAGTGCAGTTGTCACATTTCTACAGAGACTGTGGCAGAGGTACTTGGTGTCTGGGTGCCCACCTAAGCCTTGGTTGTTCCTCTGGGGCTGGACAGAAAGTAAATCCTGCATTGCTTCCTGCAGTGAACTTAAATATGGACTCTTGTGTAGCAGGAGCTCAAGGAGGATTAACAACGCATTTTTATTTACACCGCTAATCAGTCTTTAGATGCTTTAGTCTTGGCCACTACTGATCTAGTGCATGTTTGAACTAAGGATCTCTCTTTGAAAGTCACTTTGTCCTTTTAATAGTTTTCTGAGTCAGCCTCTGTCCCTTCCTGAGAGTCTCTTTATCTATACACTTGAAATAGTTGGTTGGGTTTTTTTTGGTTTTTTTGGTTTTTTTGGTTTTTTTTTTTGTGGAAGACTAATCCTGGTTTTGTATGGCTATGCACATTGCATTAAATGAAAGCTCCATGTATTCCCCTCGCTCGCCTGGAATGAGGCCTCGCTTTTTTCCTAATCGGACAGTTTGTGCCTCAGTTTCAGTGGGCTTCTATTACCTTCAGTTTTGGAGGTTTAGATGGACAAATTGGGAGAGGGTGATGGTGAGGGTCTCATCCTCTGCAGCCTGTTGTTTCTTGGTCTCTACCAAGTTCATGTTCTTGAGTTTGACCTTTCTCCAGGCATTTGCTTTTACTAGAAACGTCTGTCTAACCACAGCTAGCTGACTTTCAGACATGTAGCATTGCCAATCCTTCATCATCTTAAATGAGCTCAAAATTTGATCTCTCCCAGTTATTCTCCTCCTAGCTCTTCCCATTCTCTAGCTATCTCAGTCCTCATCACTGTCTTAGCAAAGAATTACAGGGTGATAACTTGGAAGCAGGGGTGACAGAAGTACTTTTCAACATCAAAAGGGCAGAGATGCACAGATGGAGAATCATTGGGAAAGGTGAAAGGCAAAAGAGTACAAAAGAGATAATTACTGACTTCAGTCTTCTGGTTTTGATATCCAGGTGAAACCTCTGTAGCATTAAGATGTGGTGCATTTTGGAAGGGATTTAAGATCAGGATAAGCTTCTTAATACCTTTGTTGTCCTTTTTAGGCAAACTCAACAGATGGACACTTGTATTTCCTCTGCTGGAAGTTGTATCTGCAGTATTGTTTAATGTAACATGACAAGGCAAGGAGATTCAGGCAGAGAAATGAAGTGATAAAACTCCAAATGACTTCATTTGGTACACAAAGGACAGATTTTTGTTTGTCTTCCAGTCCTGTCACTCCTGCACGGAAATGTTACTGGGAGGAGACCTGGTGCTTTTAATATGTGCAGCTTCTTAATCATTCTGCTGATGACGATGATATTAAACAATTAACCAAGCGGGCATGGCCAGCACCTCCTCTGTAAGAGCCAGGGCTGGAGGAATCTCCCATACCAGTTGCTGGTTGTTCTGTGATCCCCTTGAACACTGTGTTTCCACTCCTCCAGGAAAGGGAGAGAACAAACAATGTGTGACAGATGTTAGTCATGTCACTTAATGCAGGACTGGAAGGCACTTGGATATTAATGTAATGAGCACAGTATAAAGACCTGAATAGAGTAGACCTGGCTTCTAATTAAGCCCGCCAAGATGCCAATACTGATTTCAGTTGTACTTTCACTATGAGAAATACAAGGATGGGTTGACAAGGCAGCCATGCGCTGCTGTGGTTCATTTTAACCAGCGTGTTTGTGGGTGTTCATTTCCCATGCTGGCCAGCAGTTCTAGTTCCACTTTCTTCAGAGCTGGCAGCTGTAATTAAAGGAAAAACACAAATTTAGCTTCTCTGCTAAGGAAAACCTAATAAAATGCTGTCTTCACCCTGCCTTTTCACTGCTAATTTCGCAACTGTGTGGCATCCCATCCCAAGCGACCGTCCCTGTGTATCCCTCAGCAGGTCTTGTTAGGTCCATCGCTAGTGTTTGTTGCCTCTTGGAGCCTTGTGGTTTAATAAGGGGAGCTGTCTGGATTCCTTTGGAGAGAGCTGAGCAAGTTCTTCCTGATTTTTGGGATGCTGCTGGAGGCCCACAGATTACATCCAGCCTGAAGGGTGGTCCCCATGCCTTTCGGAGGGAGGCTGGGGACACCCTTTGGGGCAGCAGTCATTGTTGTGGGGGGTGAACGCACCTATCTTTATCTGTCCACTGTTGGTGAGCAGGCCTGGAAGCCACAGCTTCTTCCACGTGTGTCCCCAGGCACACCCTGGGCTGGAAACATCATCTGCTACATGATGTAATGTGGGAAAGGATGGTTCTGAATCTGCAGGCAAGTTTGTGTGATTGCATGGATTGAGTTGCTGTGGAAATTAAGAATATGAGCTTGATTCTGCATATGTCACTCTCCTTTCAGTGATGCAAGTCCATGTATAATTGCTGTAATAAAGGGGGCAAGGCAGAGCTTTCTTTTCTCAGACTGTTCACAGCTGATAAAACAAAAGCAAAAGAAAGAAAAGTAAAGGCACAGAATTGTTCCTGCGTTCATACATGTGCATGTGCATTCCTGTGTGGTGCCTTTTGGGCTTTGTGTGATGGGGACATTTTGCAAGAAGCAGGAGCATTGATAATTGCATTTTGGTTAATCATCGCAGAAGGCTCACAATTGCTCCTGGTTGATGCTTTGCGGCTTCTGCCAGAGTTAATAATTCATTGCTGGACTGTGTCAGAGCATGCTCTTAAATCAGGTTACTCTGTGGATTGCCAGCATCAGTAGCAGTCAGAAGAGATGAAAGACGAGCTTAGTGTTTGACAGCCATTAACTTGGTGTGGGCCTCTAGGCAGCGTGAGGTTAACTTCCTCATCCTGTGCCTTCCTCTGTTTGGGAATGTGAGGGACGTGGGAATTCAGCTTCCTGTGAAGCTGTGTTAAGAAATGCGGTAGCTAAACAGCAGAGTGCTGAAGTGAAGGTGTGAGTATCAGTGACCATACGGTTCTGGTTTAATAGGCTGTGGGTCGAGAGGATTTGCTTGCCATGTTGCTGAGGTGACAGTTTTATAGAATAGCTCTTTTACTACAGAGTTGAGTTGCTTTCCAATGCACAGTGCCAAACCTCCCAAGGAGAGCGTGCTTTTACCACCGAGAGTTGAATTTGGTCATGTTGGTGCTTACAGTCATCTACAAGAGAGATTGACATGCAGGGTTGGTACATAAAAGGGGTTAGCAATCTGAATTAAAAATTAACACATTCTCTGCATAATTACGGACTTACAGCACGCTAATGCTGTACAAAAGAGGGCTTTCCAGACAGAGCTTAATGGCCCCAAAGCAGAGCCATCACTTCTTTCTCCCCCTCCTTTTAAATTAGCATTGGCATGTTTAAAACACTCCTCAAATTCTGCTGCAAAATAGCTGTTTGGCTTCTAGTTGTGGTTTTTGGTGGGGTGTTGTTTTTTTTCTTTTTTTTTTAAAGTGATTATTCTTTTCAATGCTAAAGATGGAAAGTGGTTTGCATATTCATGGCACATTATAATTTTGAAAATAATCTCCTAGTGGATATTTAACAATGGCTTTGGGTAAATGGACACTTGTTGCGCTTTGTTTAAACGATTACATCTCAATTATCGCTTGCTGGTGAGAGCATGGGTAATACCCTTGGTTCTTTGTTAAACAGGCTCTAATTAAAACTGGTTCCTGCACTTGCCTCTTGGATAAATATGGACGTGAGGTAGTTCAGTGACACTCTGTCAAATTGCCGAATTGAGTGCAAGTTCCCTATTCATTCTGACAAATGATACCGCTAATTGGGGTGTGGATGGCAGGAACAGCACTGCCAGTGTTGGTGCTAATCCTTCTCTGCTTGGCTGGGCTTCCCCCTTCTCTCCACTGCTTGGGACCATCACTCTTCTAATTTTACAGGATTTGTGTTTCTCTTCCCCCTGCATCCGCCTGGTCACACAAAGCACTGCTCCTCAATCTGGGCTCTCAGGGGTGTTTCCCACTCACTGTCTTTACATCCTGCCTCTTGTTTGGTGCAAATTTAGTTCCAGTAAGCTGTATTGAAACTCAGGTCTCCTTTGAGCTCTCTAATAAGCCAGCAACTCTGAGCCTGCTGGTGGTTTTTTCTCTGCAAGAGGGTGGCTCTTTGTAATGACGGTCCTGGATGTTACTGGAGCCAGTGACTTCCCAGTGGTAATTTTTGCGTTCACTCCGAATGGCTTATGTTCTCTTAGTCCATGAAAGTTAGCCCTTTGCCACAAAGCCCAAATTCCCTGCTAAATAGGCCAGTAGCATCATAATGCACTCAACTCACCTGACTTTTTGCTCTGCACTGTTTGCATCTGAATATAACTCTATTGATGTGAAAGTGTTAGCCTGAATTTTCTTCCTCTTCTCTTCACTACAACCTGCTTGGATCGAACTCCTGAACTCTCTGGCCCTTTTTTCTGCATCCCTGTGAAGGGGGAGGATGAGTGTGCAGAGCTGAAGGCAGAGGCAGCATGCTGGGTGTGACAGCCCTGCTTCTGGAGAGAGACCTTGCCTGTCATTAATACTGGATAATCACCCTGCCAGCCTCGCAGAGAGGGCAGCAGTGAATGCTTTAAGGATGCTCTCCAGACCCAGTATGACAGTGCAGTATTTGCTGCTGCTACAGTGCTGGATTAAGCAGAGAAGAAAAGATTTTTGGGAAGGAGCTACCTATCACTGTTACAGCTCGCTGCCAGTGATGTATCTCAATTTTGCTGGCTAATGGTCACCAATGTTGGCAGGCATTGAAGGTGTAGGACTTCAAAAAGGAGCTAATACAGATCTAGGGATGCTGTTCCTGTTCTTCCCCTTATCCCTGTCCAGTGGAAGACTGAAAGAAAAGGAGAAGGTATCAGTGATGGCAGACTACTAGCATGTTTTACAGTTTGGGGTTTTTCGGTTTTTTTTTTTTAAGGTAGGGGAGGTGTTTGCATGTCTTGATTTTTGCAGTCACAGTAGAGGGAATCTCCTTCACTCCAGAGATGCAGCTGTACCTGACGAGGCAGGAGATGATTGTGGACACCCAGAGATGGAGTGAGGGAATGATCCTGACACAGAGGATATTCATATTCCAGTGGCTTCTGCATTCTCTTTGCATCATCATTCTCACAGAGATATGATGCTTTCCACTCTGGAGTAAGACTCTTACGGTTTTCCTGAGCTGTGGCCCAGCAGCCCTGAACAGTAGTTTTCCCCCTTCTCCTCCCACAGTCACATCAGAATGCAGAAGTGATTGATGTGTGAGCTGACTGAACGCTCCACTAAATTGATTGCCAGTGAAAAACAGATAGCAGTTCCGACATCTTAGCTGGGTTACCACTCAGAGCTGTTTACAATAACAGCCATTTGGGGTGAGTAGTTTCTGTTCATATCCCTCAAAGCTGTTGCTTTAAGAAATCCATAGGTAAGGGAAGGCAGTGCTGTGCTGAGCTGAGCTGCACTGGGAAGGCTTTCCCTGGCAATGCAATATGTAAAACAAAATACATCTATATATTATTGTGCTGACCTGTAACTCATAGTTCTGCAGTTGAGAGTAGCTTCTGCAATAACACTGCGTGGCCAGAAAAATAACAGAATGTCTGTTGATAAAAGATGATGTTGATCATCTTTAAATTTGTGGCTAGGAGCTCTAGATGGATGGTTGTGCTCCTGAAATTTCTGCCAAGGCTGTAGCCTGTCCTAAAGAGCCAGCTGTTTCTCAGGATACCTTTACCTGTTTCAAGGTTTGGCTAGAAAACAAAAACTTTATGTGTCCTCTGTGCTCCTGGCTCTGCACCACTGGGGGGTAATGCAAATTAGAGGTAAGTAGTGGGAGAAGCCATCCAAAACCAGAGCAATGTGTGTGAGGTGAGTGGCAAGGTACCGAGGTGAGCACAGCAGCAGGGATGGTGCCAGGCATGGATGCTCAGAAATGCAGGAGGAATGCCAGAGTTAAATTATCCTTGCAAATGCATTACCCTTCCTCTCCCAGAAGGGACTTTGCCTGCAATATGGGGTGTAACTAGTCTTGATCAATAGTTTTCCCTGCAATGCAACTGACTGCAGGTTTCCGCTAAGAATGTCGGATTTGGACCTGTCTTCTCCACTCATGAGGTGCCTGGTAAGAGGATTCAAATATTCAGTACAATGTTCATTTGGTCATGAGCAGGGAGGGTTTGCTCCTTGTAGTGGTTTGAGGAAAATCACCCATGGGATCAAGTTTGCTGGTTTCAAGGCCAAAGTACATTGTATTTAAGAGATCACTCTTCCACCTGTGAAACCCTGACCGTGCAAGGTGCACGGTGATGCCTTTGGGGTAGGTGACACTGAGCCACAGAGCACCTTCTACAGACATAACCCTGTTAATGGGAGGTGCTCCCAAACCAGAGTACAGTGTTAATTTAGAGGCTCATTTTTTTTCTGGCTATAAAATATCCTGTACCATGTTTACTGGTACTTCATGTCCAACAGATACCCCTGCAGTGCTGTTTTAATTAAAACAGAAGTGGAAATAACAAATTAGTGGTATTGGTGGTGATTCTGCAGATACCTTGATGCTCATGCACAGTAAAATACTTTCCTGAAAGCTTTTTGCCTTTCGGTAAATTACACGTAGACATCCCAAGTCTGGATTTTTGTGTGTATGTGTGTTTTCAAATACAAGCCAGTGCATTTTGTGAGCAGAATTACTGAACTGTGAAATGCAGTACTGTTGCAGCAGGGCTGTTGTTCTGGAATTCAAGAAGAACTGGATCTGGGAGCGTCACCAGCAGTTTGCAGATGGGAGCTGGTTTGGCACCATGGGTTAAATGTGCACTTGGGACTTGTGGGCAGTAACTTGCTGATGGTGTTACACACACGTTTTCTGGAACACTTCTTCATGGTTTTACACTTTGCATACTAGCAAATGCATTCCTTTTTCTTTTGGTGCTTCTAATTTTTTTTCTTTAAGATGGGGGTGGTCTGTTTCTCGATTTTTCCGTGACTTTCTGCACTGTAATGATGGCACCATCACCTGACTGCTGGAATACACTGGCCTGACTTTAATCATCGGGTGACTGGCTCTTAGCATGGTTTCATCTCTGCTGTTTTACATCTCCTCTTGTAATTGCACGATTGCTTGCAGCATTGTTTTTCTATTGGTGACAGCGAAAGGCACACGCTAGTATTTATGTAACCTTACACTTTTTCGTTTGTTTTTTGACGTGTAGGTGAAAAAATGGTACTTTGCAAATAAAATCCTTGTTATTTGAATGTAAGCAGCATATTTCACCCCTCCTGTGCAATCATTTTATTTTCACCCCTCATGTGCAATCATTTCTAAGGCAAGGTTATATATACGCACATTCATAAGTATGGTATGGAGGAAGAAGTAGGCTGAGCCTGTACGAATAACAGGGCTGCATTTGTTTAGTGCTGACAGTTTCATTGATGTATATATGCTTACAGTTAAATAACCTGTTCAAAGCTACAAAAAAGAGCGATGTTTAATGTAAATAGGATCTCAGTCTTTTAACTGCTAAATAACCAAACCCAGCAAAACAATAGAGAATCAAAGCTGCCCTTTAAAGAACATCAACACCAATTAATATGCAGTAAAATTGTCTGCCTGTACAAGTTGTACCAACAGCTCTGCAGGTCTAAAATGGCAGAAGCTTTCTGTTGCTGTATAAAAATCAAACTACCACTTATTTCAGCCTCATGGTATGTGCAAATTCATGCAGCTCAGTTAAGGGAATAGCTTCACAACTGGTGTTACAATCTGTGGCTGGAGTGCTGCATCACAATGCAGCAAATGCATTTTCCACATTAACCAAACATGACAGCTGAAACGATTATTAACCATGCAATATGTCGGAAGTCATCAAAAATTCACATCAGAGTAATTGCAGTGGCTCGGGGAAAAAAAATAGTAGCATCTCTCTCCTCTTGCCTTCCTGCCGCCTCACCCCCTCCTAATTCCTACATGGTACAGTCCGTTAACAATAAAATATCCTTCTGTAACCTATAAACTGTTACTCCCATCAGTTACTGGTTTCAGACTGATGCTTTCCCTAGAATTTGAATAAAGCACCACTGGAAAAAAAATATAGATGCTTTACAGGCAGTGGTGTTCAGCCGTGGAAAGCAGCTGCTTTCTTATTGTCTTGCTGGACTCTTGACTGTCTCAGCCATTTCAGGACTTGCAGGTTTGATTTATATATATATTTTATTTTTTTTAAGATGAGAAAACTTGAACGTTAATAGAGATAGCTACAGCTGTGTAAGCCTTAATACCAGGCAACTGAAGTGTGGCAGTTACAGCCAGCATTAACAGGTTTGTAACTCCTCAGTACTGAGATCTACAGGTAGGAATGTCTAATCTTTTAAAATATATAAAATGAAGGTAAAAAAAAGCTTGCTTTGATGAGAGAGTTTTCCCTCAGGTGTCTTCTGTGCCGGTTTTTCTTTGTGCTGTTGCTGCAGGTTGTTTAAATCTGTAGGTGAGTAATTAAAGAGAACAGGTGGGTAGTTTTGGAGAAACGGTCCTTTGCTCACAGAAAAGAAACCTGAAGGTCTGTGCCTTTACCTTCCAATGTTCTTCGCTAGAGCAGCTGTTGGGTGGGGCAGTCCAGCGTCTGCTTTGGGTTTCGTTTGTGTTGCCTTTTTAAAGACCCTCTTGACATTGCTGACTTTGCTTTTCATTTAAGCAGAAATACAGTAGCATAACTTTCTGAATGCCTTTATTCCTGTTTTCCCTAGGCTATGAAAAGTCTATGGAAGTACTTTAAACAAAAAATAAAGATGCTACTTGATTGTATGGGGGTTTTTCACCCCCCTCTTGGTTTTCATTGTCATTCAAAAATACTGGTCCACTCTGTTTCCCCTGTTTTACAGATGCACTTATGATTTATTTAGAAGACACGCTAAACTTTCTTTGATTTTATTTTGAAGTAAGAATTTCAAATGTGGGTTGAAAAATAAGAAAATATTTCTACTCTTACAAAAGTAAAGGAAGACACTTTGACATTTGCTTTTTTTGTTAGTTTTTTGACTGAGATGGTGAAGTATATTTGCTTAGTCAACTGGAGTTTGCAGCCTAGATTCCATCTCTTTTCAAGTGAGTAAGATACATTATGAAAGGGGTTAAGCCAGTAAAATCATAGTCAGGGGAAGCAGTCAGGGAATTAACATTTATATAAATGTGGGGACCATGACTAGCTGGGTGGGTGGCAGCTGATTTAAAGCTCTCAGATCTGAGGAATCAGAGGCTGCATGCAAACTGGGAGTTCTGCCTGCCTTTGGTATGAGGATAAAAGTAGAGGGTGGGTCGCTTTTTCTCCTTTCTTTTCAATACTATTTTTCTATGTGGAGAAAAGCAGTTTAATAAAACATGCTGTGCTGGGATGGCACTTGTGTTCTTGCAGAGGGTGATTTGCCTCCTTTGGGGCTCCCTCCCCAGATATCAAGGTGCCTGTGTGCCCTGTTCTGCACTCTTCCTATTGTCAACTGAGAAATGCTCGGAAGGGGAGACACAGAACAGTGGCATAGCATGGTCAAAAAGTTGCCTCTCTTCAACTGGATTACCTGTGCAAAGGGAGGGTCTCACCACAAAAGCTGCTCAGCAAGAAATCAAGTAAAAGACAATGAAATATGTGGTTTGCATGTGTAAAAAGATGGAGGAAGCCATCCCATCCCCACTGACCCTGGGAGACGGCTTGGTTATCCTTGCAGTTGGTACAGTGTGGCAAATTATTTTCCTTTGTCTGAAGTGGGTGGGAGGCAGAGTTCAACTGAGCTCCATAAATTAATGTATGGAAAAATGACTGAGCCACTGTAATGAAAAATTAGCTGTAGGTCTCTTATGGCAGGGTTTTCCGGGATATCTGTTGGCAGCATCTGGACTTGACGTTTCATTTACATTAAAGTCCGAAAGCTTGTGTGCCTTGTTAATGCAAGGCACAAATAAAGGCATGCACTGCTAGACAGTTCCTTAGCCAGGGTGGAGTACAGCCGGAGGAGAAAAATGGAAACCTATTGTCTCTGGTGTATCCTCAGCACACCGGTCTCATGCCCCAAGTCTGCAAAGTTTAAACCTTAGGTTTATTACACAATAGAAGAAGGAAGCTGAAAAAGGATAAAGTATTTATTGTAACATATAATTTATTGCAGCTGAGAATTTTAGTACATGCATTTCTCTCTGAGCTTTATAATGTCTAACATTTTTAAGTATACATTCTGTAACTATTACAGGCATATTCCAGACTTCTGTTTCTTAGTTTAATGATCTGTAATTAATAATTCATAGGTAATTTAAATAATTAACTTTGTGAAATGTATCAGTAATGTAGTAAGAAAACACCATTTCTAAAGACCACAGCATGTTTAAATTGAGGATTTAAAGATATCATGACATGTATGAACTCCAAATTGCTTGCTTTCACTGTCAGTAAAATATTTATATTTATTCCAAGGGACACACTACCATGTTGAAAATAGCTATTAGGTGAACAAAGTAGCTATGATTTATTTATAAATATTGAAAAAGAACGGACTAGCTAATTTGGGCTTATTTTTTTAACTCGGGTGGGTGATTTTGCCAAATCATTTCATGTTATTTAAGAGGTCTGAACTTTGAATGTGACATTTTCTTGACATGCCAGTGTGTATTTAAAAAAACCCTGGCTTTTATTCTTCACACTGCAATGCGTGTAATCTTGGCTCTTTCTTTGTAGAGTTAGTCACTATTAGTGAAATAAAGTAAATTTAACTTGGGAAAGGTTTTCTTTCCCCATGTGGGTTTTTCCAGAGAGACTTCAAATTGCAACAGAAATGTCACGGGGAAACCCCTTTGTGGAGGTGCAGCACTGGGGAAAGCCACCTATGCTGGGTTCAGGATTTGCATCCCAGTGTAACTTGGTTGTCACATTTACAGTGCTGACAGGATTTTGATGTCTCGGAACCAGGCGTTGTCCCTTCGAGGCAGTGAGTGTTCGCTGCGTGCATCACTCTCTGTCTGAAATGCAGATGGAGGCTGGAAGATGTTCCTTGGCTTTTCTTTTTACTGAAGCAGAAAGATAACTGGTGCTCCTGAGGCACGTTCAGGAAGGCGGTACACAGGCTTTCAGCTGTGGGATGGGGGCACAGCAGCCGAAATCCTTCTGCTTGAGTCTCAGCCTGAGAACAGGGAGAGTGTCAGGCTCAGCTCTGCCAGGCTCGGTGCTTGCATCCACAGGAGGTAAAGAGAAGCAATTTTTTTCATTACTAATTTTTTTTTACATACAGTTTCAGACTAACGTGAAGGCATTTAACTGTTTTTATGCATCTGAAATTGTGAAGGAAGAGATGTGCAAGTATCAGTCATGCTTTAGTTCCCAAAAATCCTTAGAGCATCCCTGTTTCCCGCAAGCAGCAAAGGTTACGTGCTCCCAGTCAGACAGACAGAGGATAAAGCACTTAACAGGGGTGGGGAAGACAGAAGGACTGCACTAAAATTTTCAGAAGTGGGCTAGAGGAGGGGCTGGGTGTTAATGAGTAGCAGGTTTGCTTAATAATTTACCCTACTTTCTAGTGATCCATCAGAAATGTGGCATTTTGGGATGGGAAATACTTCATGCACTGATAGGGATGGCAGTTCGGCTTTCAAACGCGATCCTGAGAAATGAATTTTCTGCCAGATTGAGTGGGTCATTGTGACTGCCTATATGTCGATGCTAATGTACAATTAGTCCAGCAGCAGACACTGCAAGCTTGTCAGTGCCTCCCTTATGCCTTTTGCTTTTCTTTTCAAATTACTCCCTTATTAGCTAGTGTTTTCTGTGGGGTTCAGGGGGGGAAGACTATCCTCCTGTAACAGGGCTGGACACTCCTCTTTCTTTAGTTTTATCAGTTTTTCGTGTGGTGCTGAGGGTATTTCCAGTGGCTGGTTTCTCAGCTTACACCATCTCAGGAGACTCCTCGCCAGCTCTCGGTACAGTGAATTGAGGTGTGGTCTGCAATGGCAACTGTGCTGCGTTCCTGCCTTCCATGCGAGGACATGACACAGGCAGAAATTCAACACAGAGGTTTTATTTTTCACTGTGTTACTTGAGCATGGCTTCCTCTTAGAAGGGGAGAAGGGGCAGCTACTTCTCGAGGAAATGTGGAGTAACCACGATGCTAAAATGGCAGCAAAAGAAATAAGAAAATGGCGTCATCAGTGAAATTAGTCTCAATGGCTTGATTTGAGGGCGTCCTGCCTGATCTGAGGATGGTTTCAGCAAGAGGTATTACATTACAGCCTTAGTTAGGAATGCATAATGAAGATAAAGATATTAAGTCATGTAACTAGTTTTTTTCACAGTATTCCCTTAAAAAGGCTAATACCAGAGAGGCGGATATAAGAGCTCTTTCTGGTAGATGATCAGAAATTATCTTTGTTTGCGTGCTATAAATATTTTTAATATGGGGTTGCATGGTGGATCTCAAACCCATTGGAATTACCTCATAATTTAATTTAGTTAAAATAAATTTTTAAAAAAAGAGGCAAAGCCCTGAGTTTTGCTTCGATTGTGGATTTCTTGATGCATTTGTGATTTTGGTAGGGTTGTGTTTTTTATTCGCGCTGCTATTGCAAGGACTTGTACAGCGCAGGGGAGAGACTGTAGCCGCTCGTCATGGCACTGAGCAAAGCTCCACACTAAAGTCATCCCCCTGCATCTACAAATCTGGGGAAAAATAGGTAGCCGTGTATTTGGAAATGTGATGAATGAGCTCAGATTTCAGACTGTGTGGTCCATTCGCTCTGTGCTGATGCCGCTGCTGCTGGTGAAATGCCAGTGCCAAAGGAGATGGGCTTCCCATGGGTCCTGCTGCTGGTCCTTCTGGCCTGATCTGTGTGAAGAGCTTCCCTCACTAAAGAAGTTGTATTCCAAGTGAGGTAGCGTTGTGTTCACTTGTCTTTGTGATAGTTTGGTTTCTTTATTAAGGCAAACCAAAACACCATCTGAGATGCTTTCGGGGGTGATGTACCAGTGTTAGCCAGCTGAATAAGCTCCTTCTGGTAGCTCTTGAGTAACATTTCCTACTGCCACAGTTGGCTGGCAAGAGGCTATTCACTTTCTTTTTCTAGTTCAGATATATTTGTTGTTCTTCCTTCTGTTCTTTGCATGACCTCTAAGCAGGTTAGGGCTATTCAAGACTGCATTTTGCGTGTATCTCCTTGGCACTTTTTAGCTCAGTAGAACCTGGGATTCTTGTTGAACCACTCCCAGTTGTATTGTAGGGAGAAAGAAAATGAGGACATGCCTAGGAAGAAAGAGAAGATCACTAGAGAAGGCAGCACTGTTGCTTACACTACTTTTGTGCTGCATTAACAATTGCTGTCAAAAATGATCTGTACGGTGGAGGCTGAGAGTTGTATGTGAAAAAGAATCTCATTCTGAGCAACTTTGCAGTAAAATTTTAGATTAAAAAAGGTATTATCTTAGTTTTATGCCATTAAAGTGTTTGTGACTTTGAAAAAAGCCTGCCAAATCCTCTTCTAACAGCATTCCCATGCACTGTGCAGCCCAACATGACACTGCAAGGATTTGTAGAGCCTGAGAATGAGAGACTGATCTGTGTAATTGAAGTTATTTTGGTTTCACTCTGATGGAGGGGAAAGACAAAACAAATAGCATGGATAATTACTAATATTTTAATAATTAGGTACACTGTGTAAGTAATACATACATTAAACAGATCATAATGGCTGATGTATTGTGGGTTTTTTTAGAACGGTGTTCTACTTCACTTATTTTAGTCATTGCGGTTGGATTTTTTAAGTTTTCCAAATCTGACATATTTTGTAAAATCTTAAAATACACAGGCACAGTGCAATGAATTTCTGTGTTATGTTAGGACTTAAACCACTTGTAAGGACAATTTTAAGTGAAATACTGAAATCTCATAGTGCATGAAAGGCTGGACTTGCTGAGCATCCTACGTTGAAGTGGAAGGAACTAAAATTGAGCAGAGTCATGTTTTGTGCCAGCAGTGCTGATCTTCGTTTATATGCAGAACAAGCAGTGCCACATAGAGAGTTCAATTTTTGAGGCTGCTGGGTACCTGGCACAATAATCCAACAGGAAATCTGAGCAGTTGCATTTTTCTAGACATTTTCAGTGTGATAAAGCTGTGTTTCCCTGTATGTTCCGTGGTAGGTGTTGCTTCTGTTCGCTACAGACACCTTGCACCCTCCTTGATGGCCACATGCAGCAGATGTGTTTCGGAGGACTGTGGGATGTGGTGGTGCCTCTCAGTGCTGGGGTTGGTTTGGTATTAACTGATGGTTTGGTATTAGCCCTCTGTGCTTAATGGATGGTGTCCTAGCACGCGAGAGAGCTAAGAGGTGTTTGTATTTCTTCCCTCTGAGCGTGTATGTCTAAGGAACACATTTCCAGTCTTCACTTGCCAGATCCAAACAGGCCCAGCAAGAGTCAAAGAGCATGCACCATCTGCCCCTGCTTCTGTTAGAGCTGATCTGTGATTTCCTGAGGAGTGCTTCTTTTGGCAGTTTGAGTTTTTCCTGTCACGGCTACAAGGAATAGTGATATTTATCCAACACACCAAAACCCAATGTTCCTGGATATGGTCTGAAGATTACTGTGAAAACTGCATGAGTTTCACAGATCAAACAGTCTAAAACAGTGAAATAATAATTTAAAAAAAAGTACTAGATTTTTGAATTGCTGGCACTAACCTGCAACCGAGTGCACTTTGTACCTATTTGCCTAAGGCTCACTCTGCAACACAGATTACAGGCTGTGTTCAAACCTGGGCACTAGTCATCAATGGCATGCCGATGGTGGGGCAGGGAAGCCCTGTTCCTGCCTCGGGTCTTGTGTCTGGCAAAGGATGCTGCTGTGCATCCTCCGCAGTGCACGCAGCCCATGGAAGAGGCTTCACATGGGCAAAGGGAGGTGCCCCTCTGCGTTCTGCACTGCCTGTGCCACCCGCTGGGCTCCATCACTGTGCATCCACTCCTGCTGCTGCTGCTGCGAGGGTGAGGTCCAGGTTGCTGCTTCTCCATCGTGAAAGGAGACCGTAATGCAGCTCTGCAAAACTTGATTTTGCTGGAGCAGAAAGCTGCTTAAAAGAACTCTGAAGTAATCTTTATAATTATTGCTAGTCACGCAATGGAGCAGAGCAATGGTCATGCTTTGTATATTTCAATGACTTGCTGCCACTGGAGTGCTATCTGCTTTGCAGGGTGGGGAAGACCTTTCCTAACTTGGCTCTCAAACAAATTGAACATGAGTGTTGGCTACAAGTGTGGAGCACAGTCATGGTGCTTGGGGGGATGTGGTTTGACACCCCTGTGAAGGCAGGTAGCAGAGCAGCAAATGTTCCCCAAGCCCAGTGTTTGGCTGTATTAGCAGGATTTTATGTTTGAGCTACTGCTTACATGTTTTTACTTCTTCAGCTTCAACATGGCTGTTGCTTTGAAAGTCTATGAAGCAACAACCAGCTCTTGGGTCTTAGCAAACTGTAAAGCCTTCTGGTTTTTTCCTTCTTCTCCTGTTCAATCAACAGTGGATTAAAAATGTGGCAGGATTTCCCATTCTAAACATGATGGTAGGGAAGCTGAGAAATGCATGTTGTAGTTTGACAAGTGCAGCTGTCTTAGGCTAGGGAAATTTTGTACTGCTAAATCCCTAAACTGAACAATGTATAACAGCTATGGGATGAGGCTTGTCAGACCATCCTTTCCAGCGGACCTTTGTGTGTCTGTGCAATCATTCGTTCCTTGTCTCTCATGCAGCTTTAAAGTGATACTGACCGAACCCTTCCTTGGATTGCCTTCATCTCTGAGGATTTCTGCACTCAGGTCCTCAGTCTGTTTTGGCCTTATAGCAGTTTTGCCATTTGAAGTTCTCCAAGGAGAAAGCCAATTTCGCAAATGCCCTTAGCTGGTTTTGCTTGGTAGCTGATCTGTGGGCAGCTGCCTTGCTGCTTTGAAGGGCATGGTATTGCACTGGCTGAGGTTTGTAGTGAAGCTGCTTATCTGTGTGGCTTTAGCAAAAACTGGGCTTTCTGCAAAACATATCTTGAGAAGACCTGTGGAAACTTACAAGAGGCACTGGTGTCATGCTTGCAAATGTAGAGTGAATAGAGAAAAATACTATCCATGCTACACTGGCGTGTCCAGATCCTCAGGAATACAATAGTTGGCCACCCCATGGCTTATGGGTCCTTTGGCCAATCTATTTAAAGCCAGCCAGCAAGCACTGATGCTTGTGTCAGCACCAGCAATAATTTAAATAAATAAAGCAATAGTACATAGTAAGGTCTATTATTCTGGCAGTGGGTTCCAGGTAATTTTGCTTGATTTTTCTGGTTCCAGAGAGACCAGGACCAGGAGGGCTGCACCAGGGTGCACCACCTCAGGAGTGTGCTCAGACATGTCCATGCCTGTAGTAGCATTAAATTTAGCAAATTGTTTCTTAAGATTGCTAGTAGTGATAATAAATTCAGATGCTTCACCTGGAGCTACTGTGCCCAAACCATTGCTGAAGAGTGACTTTTGTTAACCATCCCTGCTGGATTCACTGGATCTACCAGAAATCCAGTGCTTGGAAATATTTTAATAAAAGAGCAATTGACTTGAAATGGTCCCAGGTTGTTCATTTCATTTTCTGCTTTCTTTCCCTGCCAGTGAAAAAGTAACCATTGCTGTCAGCATCCAAGGCCTCCGTATACTATTTGGCAACATTCACCTTCTCTTGACAGCTTGAATACCAAGATCAAGTATTAAAAGTATGGCCTGGCGGATGAAAGTAATTAAGAGACTTCTCTCAGCCAGGAGAGTTTACTAACCTCATTTACTGCAGTAAATGGAAGAGATTTTCAGTCTCCTGTCAAAAAAAGGCCATTGGTGCATGTGTATGTGTGCCCTTTCATACAGATAATGAATTACTGGAACACTTTCTTGCTGGAATTCAGGCTCGAGCAAGGCAGGTGCCGGTTCCTGTCAGATTAGTCTGTATCAGTGGTTGTCTGAGATGAGAAATAATAGTGGAACAAGGAGGCAGATGAGAACAGAGAGGTGGCACAGGCTACTGGGGGTACACAGACACCTGCACTTCCACTGGTGGGGCCTCATCTACAAACCATCCTCAAGCAAGGCAGAGGGGGGCTGGATTTCAGCAGAAAGGGGAGAATGTGAGAGGAGATGAGGCTGGAATTCAAGGTAAGAGATCCAAGAGGATCTGCAGCATGCTTAGGAAAGATGCGGAGAGTCAGTAGACATGTAAGAGTAAGCAAGACTAACTGAAAAACAGGAACCTGAAGGTGGGAGAGTGAGTGTATTTCTATGCCTGTGTCCCTGTTTTGCAAACACCATCGCATCGGATATTGTACAAATGGTGTGTGGGAAAAATTCAGCAGCGAGTTTTGTAGAGAACTGGTGATGGAAAAGATTTGTGCTGCTTCCCTTCCAAACTAAACACAGGAAGAATGTGTGGGAGCCCCGCAGTAACAGAGAGGAAAATCAAAAGCCACTCATTAACGCAGGGCAATGTGACATTAGGGCTCTGTGAGCTTTTTGTGTAACCCTGCATTTTAATTTTCAAGCAAAATCCAGGCTACGCTGGGATCCCTGTGATGGCAGAGCTTGTGCACAGAAAGCTGCAAGGTGAGCTTTTCACCTCTGAGGTTTAGCAATGCTCATGTTGGCTGTTCCTATCTTTGTCATCTGCCTCTGTGAAATAGCCTTTTGTCGTCTAACAATAACCTCTGTTCTCCTCACGCTTTCCTCCTCGGATGCCGAACCTGTCTCGTTACTCACCATACAGTCAGTAGTGTCTCCCCTGAGAGGGCAGCTCCTGCGATATGGGTCGCGTACTCCCCGTGCGTGCTGAGCGCTGTCCCACCCCATCCTTGTTACAAGTCTGCAAAGTCAAACCTCGCCTCTGGGACTGCAGGAAGCTTTTAGGGCAGATGTAACTGGTGAGCACAACCTGCACTGTTCGCAGCCCAGACTTCTTAAGAGGTACATGAACCCTTAAAGTTGCGGCCTGGGATTTGTGAGGACCAAAATTCTCTAATGTAAAGCACATCTCTTCCATCTTTCTGTTCATCCTTGTTCCAGAGTTTTGCTTTTTCTTATTTCAGCGGTACATTTGTGTGTGTTTGTGTGTGTCCACAGAATCTCCACACCCAGTGACCAAAGTGTGGTCCACCACTAGGTGGCAATACAATAAATCCAGGGAATCCAGCAGTCAGACACCCCTCACTTACCTAGTGAGTGAAATTCTGGCCACCAAAGTCTGGAGTGACACCCCCAGGAGTTCTTGTTTGGCCTAACTAAGCAGTACCAGTCTCATGAGCAGTAGCTGGAGCTCCAGCATCAGTTACTGAAACTCCCTCTTCTGAGGTTTAACAATTAGCCTGTAATTAACTGACACAACAGTTGTCATGCTACAGTCATAATGTTTAGCACAAGACATAGGGCACCCTTTTTAAAATGTACCTCTCCTCAGTGAGGCATTACAGATATTGTTGGGTATGTGTGAGGATTTTCTTTAGCTAAAGGAGTAGTTTTTGAGATTGAAAAAGACAATTATAATCCTCTAATTGGCATTCAGTGTAATGTAATCTCTTAAATGGACCTAGTGAACTCTCTGGGAGCTGGACGGTTTCATTAAGATACTCAGCCTGGATTTACTGACATCAAGGGAAGTTCAAGCACATCTTAAATTACTTTGTCGATTACCATCATTGCTGTGTACATTTCTAGGCAGGTACCTGCTCAGCTCAGGGCACGCATCCCTCCAAGGACAGAGGGGAATACCAAGGGCAATAAAGGTAGGACTCATATCTCTTGGGGCTCCCAGAAGTCCAGTGCTTACAGAAGGAGCAGGGAGCCGGGCATCCAGGACCTCCGCAAGCTCACACCCTGCGTTGCACCCAGATAGCCATAGGTCTGGGTGTTGGAGACGGGGCTGGTTTTGCCTGTACCATTAACACTGTTGTTAGAATATGGCAAGCGAGCTGTTCTCTGCAGCATCAAATCCCTACCATCAGAAATGTAGCTGCCTCTTCTGCTCATACGTTAGTGTGTGCTTTGAAGGTCTAGAAGCACTGCTTGTTATAATTCCGGATAATTTTTTCCCACTTTAGGTTGTAGGTGGGGAAATGAAGGGATAAAAAAAAAAAAAAAAAGAACAAACTTGTTGCCCTCCCAAAGTCCTTCCACCCATGCAGACACGGACAAGCCTTACAAAGCATCTCTCCATCCCTCCCCACCTCTCTTGCACAGAGCCAGGGTTGGGTCTTGGCCCAGTTAGGTGACTGTGGCAGCCCTTGTCTCAGTGACAGCTGCTGTAATGGTTGGTCCCCAGACGTGTGCAAGGATCTGGATTTAGCTTCCCTTTTTCAGATTGTGACTGATTTCTCTGCAGGCATTGTCTAAAAATAAAGCAGGACATGGTGGCTGGTGAAATGAAGAGCAGGCTGGGTAGAAGTGACCGCTCTCTTCCATGTGTCATCCAAGGGCTGTTTCTGGGGAACCGCATCGCACGTCTGTCTCGGAGGACAGCAGTTTGTTCTCCCTCTGATGTGCAAAAAGGGGTCACATTGCTATTTCCAGTTGAAGGGGGTCACAGCCTGTCCCATGTACCTCAAATGCCTGTTCTACATATTTCAGAAGGAAAGGATGCAATGCCCTCTATTTCCGCTGCTGGTGCTGGATAGCAGGAAGGCAGACAGAGCACCGATGCGGCAGATATCTTCTGTTTGGGAGGATTTCAAATGCTCTTCACCTCCCAGAGCTAAATAGCAGTCTGTGATGCCTGTGGTTGTATGTATTACTGCTGCAGGGCTATTTCTAAGACCTACCATAAATATAGGTTTTCTATGGCCCAAATCTCCCTCTGACAGCACAGGGATCCTTTGCAGGAACATGGGGAGAATGAGAGGCACAAAAACCTCCTAATTCCAGACAAATTCAGTCAGTCACTGCTTCAGTGGTGTATTCTCTTTATAAAACCATAGTGTGGTCGATTTTGTTCTCACTCTCTAGATTTGTTAGCAGCTTTTGGTTTTAGGGCTGTGGAATGAGTGTACAGACTTAAGATATTAGCACTTAATGGAGTTGATCATTTACAGTTGATTACTTCAGAGGGAGACAAAGCCTTCTTTTTCTTTTTTTATGATCTGAATAACGATTAAGTTGAAGAGTGGGAATACAAATCAACTTGGTTTGTTTAATTGGTGGTATAACAGTGAAAGTGCAAAATAAAGATATTCGAGTTAAGGTGTGATAAACATATCCTGATTGTTGCCTCTGTGTGTTACTGCAGTTTACCCTATGGCTACTTGTCTAAAGTTAAAACTATTTTATATTTCCCAGTATAGGTCATGGAAGTAAGCTTGGAGATAAGGAGCTAAAAGCTCATCTGAATCAGTCTGTTCACATACACCTGACCAATTTGAGATTTACTGATACATTGAAAATTAAAAATACAATTCTTCTTTTTTACCCACTCCAGCTGTATGCATGGAGAAAGGCTGTGTGGTAAACGTTTTCTGTAGGCTTTCCAACTGTTTAGTTATTTCCATCCTTCCTCAACTGACTATTTTTAAGGCTCTTTTTCACAGTTCCCATCGGTCCTCCAAGAGCTCCACTTCTGCCTGAAGCTGCCAAGTCAAAGCCTCTTTTATTTTTTGCAGCATACTCAAGTCCAACAATCTTATCTTGGCTTATCACTCCTACCAGCTTTCATCCCAGCTCCCTCAAATGGAGAGCAAGAGGAAGCAGATGCTGGGACACAGAGATAAAAGAGAATAGAAGCAGGACATTTCACTACGATTTAATGCATATTAAAAGAGGGGATTAATGCATTTTCATTTTCACATTGCTCTGTATAGGCATCTTACTGTACCTTTGGTGAAGTAAAGTGACCTTTAAACTTCTCAAGAGTGGGCTGGGGAGAGAGCTCTGCACACTTCTCAAAGCTGAAAGAGCTGGGTACTACAAGATGTATCTGATGTTAGTGCAAGGCTGATTTTTTGGCTGAAGCTCTGTTGTTCCTTTTCTGCAGGGATTCCTGAAGAATGAAAAAGATAATGCATTGCTGTCTGCCATTGAAGAGTCTAGGAGGAGGGTAAGTTGGAAGAAAGCACCATTTTTTCCTGAAAACAAAAACAGGAGAGGTTTGCAGAGTCCAGTTTTCTTCCCTTGAAAGGAACCAGTACTTAATCTGTAAGAAAAAGATGGTTAGCCCTCCCCTGTTCATCTCCTGTCTTTTCACCTCCAAACAAGTAGTTGTTTTGAAGATCATCTGAGCTGCAACTTGTTTTCTGATGTGAAATTCATCTGATCCTGTTTCTGAATCTGTTTATGGTATCTGTCATGTTCTGGGGCAATGATTTTCACAATTGAATTATGCATTGTGGGAAAACGCTTCCTGTTGTTTGTCTTAAAACGGCATCTTGGAAATGTCATTCCGTGCTTCCTAGTGCTTATGTTGCAATTGTTTCCCACCATATGCACTTGGGGCACGAGGTTTAGAACTGAGCCTGTTTCTTTCAAATGATAAGAAATAGTACTTAAGCATTATTAAGTTATTTTAATTACATATAATTAAACTGTAATTATTGAAGCATATTTAAAATTCTGTTGAAATTATTATAGTGAAAGTGAGGATAAGACCTATATCCTACCATGAGAGTATGAAGTGAATTTATATAACAAAACAAAGAAACACATATCTTATGCTCTAGATGCATACATGCACTGTAATTAAATGTCACTTATCAATTAATTTATTCTGGGGAATGTTCTCCTCATTAATTGACAATACCCTAACAGTGGACTGCAAAGAGATGAGAAACTTAGTCAGCCCACCAAGACATTTAGTCGTGCCCATTGCTGCACAGAGCTATGTGAAAGGGAAAGAAGTGGAAGGCACAATTATAGCTTATTCTCTGCTTTGAATTAGTGGAGATATTTCCTGTCCCAGTATACCTGAAGCTGTTACTCTCATCCCAACAATAACAGGAAAGGTAGTGAGGCATCTTCTCTATCCTTATGCTATTGCCAAAATAAGGATTTTTGAGGGAAAAGCTGTTTCCTTCCATGTGTTCCCCCTTTGAATCTGAAGACAACATAGTACATCAGCCACTTGCAAGGTAAAAGGATGTGTTGTTTTTTTTCTTGGGATATGATTTGCCTATGTGCTTTCCTGAGTTACATTCCCAACGAGAGAGACTCTTATTCTTTGGTACTGGTTAATTTTCCCTTAATACTTCTAACTTTTGTTTTATCCTATTTCCCACTTAGAAGAAAAACACTGGTAAAGACCTGAAAATGAATTATGGGTGATAAACACACATCTCTGTTAAGAATGCAGTGAGTCAGACCTTTGTAGCCTCTGGGGAGGTGAAAAGCATGTTGTCACTGGAGAAGTTAAATCCCAACAAGCCACACAGATCAGTGGTGATCTGAATATCATGTGTATGCTAAGTTAAAGAAGCAAGCCTATTGATTTCCAGCCTGCTCAGATTTGTGTATTGCAGTACCATGGAAGAGACAGTTTCCCTCTCTTACCAGCTGGGGGTATGTGAGAGTTGTCTTACAACACACACCTACTTTCTGAATCCCCCTGTACCTGAACAGGAAGCCTGTTAAAATAATATGCAGCACATCATTAGCTCCTGAGGGCTGACCTGGTTGATTTATGTAGTTGCTATTTGCTCTTTCATTTTTGGGCTTGTCTATTAATAGCAGAACTAGGCTGGTGGGTGTTTCTCTATGTTCCTTAGCTCTTGTTCTTCGCCAACAGACTTTTGCTATGGCTGAGGAGTATCACCGAGAGTCAATGCTGGTTGAATGGGAACAGGTGAAACAGAGGATTCTTCATTCTCTGCTTGCATCAGGGGAAGATGCTCTCGATTTCACTCAGGAAAGTGAGGTAACTGTCCTTCTAAAGACTGTGCACAGTCATACACAGCATTCTAGGCAGCTGGCACTCCAGCACTGCTGAAACCATCTCTGGGTTATTCTGAAGCTGCAGTTGTGTGAAAATGAGAAGTATGAATCCTCTGTTTAATTCCAGAATGGCTGTGACAAGCAGAGTGCATTGTCTAGCAAAATATCAAACCTTTGTGACTGTCCCTATTGACAGCTGGGTACAGGCAATGGAGCTCCTATTGCTGAAGCTGTGTTTTAAGCAATGTAGGTGCAAGCTGGAAATTGTCACACAAACTCATATTAGCTCAGTATACCCAGGGGACAGAAAAGACATTGGGGAACGTCACCTTCAGGGAACCTTTGCAATACTAGTGAGACCGGACAATTTCTCAGGTGCAATTGTGCTTACACATAGGTCTTAGAGTGTCTCTTTCCCTCATCACTGAGTGCTAGCCAGGATTTATGGCTTTTCTTAGGAGGCTGATAAAGTCTCTCAGTTTTTTTGGCAAAACCAAATGAATAATTAAAAAAAAAAAAAAAAAGGTTTCCTTTTTATCTTGCTGTCTCATGCAGAGCAGATTAGAATTTTGTGCTGCTAAGACCTCTAGTGTTCATCAGTTCAAAGTTAATCCAGTAGTGACCAAATCCTTTGGGCAAGACTAACCTCATGTTTAACGTGAAAAGATACTGACTAGCATCTTAAAACATTCCTTATCTTCTGTTACAACTTAAAACTTTACAATTTATTCTCTTAAAGAAAATGCTTCAGTTAAATGAATAGAGTGAAGCAGTTACATGTAGAACTATGGGAACTCCATCCCTCTGAGCTGGAAGCCTCAGACAGCAGCTGTGATCCCTGGAACACAAAGTTCCATCACAGCCTCCGCACGGATCTCCATGAAAATGCTCACCTTGACAGGAGAGGTGATAAGGAGTGGGGGAATGCAAGTTGCTGTGCTTTCAGGCCAGAAAACAGACCTTTTTTTTTATATAGCTATGTTCTCCATCCATGAAAATTAATCCTTGTTCATTGGAATGACTTACAGACCTGCAAGTATATTAAAATAAAAAATAGCCCTTTGTGATAATGGAGTATGACCTGTATAGGGATTTGGAGATAATGAAAATTGTTAATGAAATGTCCCTTTCTGATTACTGTTCTTTTAAATATAGGTTAATCCCAGTTAGCATACATCTTTTTATAGAGGCTGTCTTCCCCAGAAAGCATTTGACTGATACTTTACTGTGACTTCTTAAAGGTTGTCCAGCTTTCCAATATTAGAAATGCTAAATAATGCAGACTGATTTCATTTAAAGCTAGGAACAGCTACCCTATTATTTTACGCTGTGAATCTGAATACTTGGCAGCTACACTGATGGCTTCTAACATATTTGATTATAACCTACTCTGAACAGGTAAAGGACCTTTTATGATGTTTCAGTGTCAAATGGATGCTACCTGCAGTCCATGGCACTTGAGATGCGAAGCATCACATTGGTGGGAGGGAAGAGGGGAAAAAACCCACCCCCTAATGTTTTTCATGAATGAGTTTAAAGAGTTAATGTGCACCACCACTTAGTAATACTCCACTCTGTCTTTCAAAGCACTCGTAGTATCAGTATATCATTTCAAGAGCATTTAAAATCCTTGATATATTCTAGTCTTAGCCTCAAGAAGTCAAAGGTCTGAGAGGTTTGAAGTGCATCTACTGTGTTAAAAGCCTGTTATCTAACCTCCCCACAGCAGGTTGTTCTTCTAAAGCCTTGTTCCAGTCAAATAAGTTTTTTGTGTGTGTGTGACACAAACAGACACAGCCTGTAGAATATAGTAGAGGTTTAATTGATATCCTCTGGAGATGGAGAATCAACTGAAAAGGCGCGGATCCAAACGCAGCAGGGGGCCGGTCTGCCTGCGAGCCAATTCTCAAGCTTTGGGCAAGCTAATTTGGGCAGAGTGAAATACCAACACATTATTCATGGAAATCAGACCAATTAACAGGCAAAGCTCACAATTCAAAGAACCTAGCACAGGACTTGCCATTAGGGTTTTCTCCCCCTTGTTCTCCAGCCTGCCCCCCTTCCTATCAGGGGAAAACCAGAGATAATACAAAGGTGCTTCTTGAGGTGACAAAAGGGAGGAAAGCCTGAGTTTTGTTTTTAAGGTATCAAACACCTGTGCTTTCAAGGTGTTTGTTATGAGTCTTGTGCCACTAGGTGCTGAGGCATTTATTTTGTCTTTTTATTTCAAATTTTTATTTCTTCCACTCTTGCCCCAAGCTCTTCCACTCCTGCTGTAAAGCCACATTCTCCTGCAGTAACAAAGAGGCACTGGTGCTCTTGGTTTCTGTTCTGCCCCTCTGTATCCTGTCTTCATGTCCCATAAATCTCAAGGACTGCAAGATGCTTTCCACTCCATCACAGTGTATTTTGATGGGGCTTCTCCACCTCGGTCTCCTGCCTAGTTATTCACTGCATCTACTGGCCAAGCCATTTGGAGTGCTGTCAAAATGTCTGCCCAGACTTCTGCTGAGGAATGTGCATATGCATATGAGGGTGATGAATAATGCATCTTTACATGCACGAGGTTTGGTGTGCAAGTGAGGCTGAATGCTTGGCTGAGTACAAATGAAGGAGGACTTCTTTGAAAACCAGAATCGTTAAGCTAAGTGAATTTAAAATATAAAAATGTGATGGCAGTGTGCAGCATAGCTGCAGCTTTCAGGAATGGATAATAGTCAGAATAAATATTAAGGCTCTGAGGAATGTTTTGGAAAGACCTAAATTTCAGAACAGGGAAAAGCAAAGGTGTTTGAGAAAAACAGCAGGAGCCATTTAAGCAATATCAGGCTAGAGATGCAGAAAAGGGGGGGGGGTGCGCTTGCACTTCCACAGTCTTTTGTGCATTCCCCACTTTTCCCTTTTTCCCTTTGCTGCTCCAGTTAAACTTGAAAAGCTGACCTGAAACACAATTCTTCTCATGTGCTCCTAGCTGCTGTTTTCAGCACATCTCTCATTATCTTTTCCTTGCTTGAAAACTTGGAACTGACTTGCCAGCAAAGGATCTTCTCCCCCGCACCCTGCCCTTAGTCTGCACGGGGTGCCTCTTACATCCTTCTACAGAAGGATTGCCTGCACTCCATTTCTGCAGTTTAGCAGGAAGAGTGGAAGTGACCTTCCCTGTGCTGACTCACTGCTTGAGTTTTCCTTTTGAACTTTCTTTTTAGCGCAGCCATGACATAGCTCAGTGAGCTAGTGCTTTCTTAAAGTTTAATAATTCAAAGATGAAGCCAGAATGTATGTGTGAGATGGAATAAAAAAAGAAGGAAATAAGCTTGCTTCCATGGCTCTTTTTCCATAGGAAAGAAAAACATAAGAAAAGCAGGCCAAATTTTAGAGTTCGGAGTTTTCTTTTCTTCTGGAGTGCCAAGTCAGCAGTGGGCATTAAAAGAATTTATTTTCAATGTGGTGCTTCTCAGCTGTGGGAGATTGTTAATAAGTGATCCTCAAGGCATAATGCTTAGGGCAAAATTAAAATTGGAGAAGGGAAAGGAAAGGGAAACACAAGCCCCAGAGCATTTATTTCTTAGTTTCAGGCAGGCACTTCTGAATTCAGAGGCTTACCCGTGGTTTTTAACCCAGCAGTCACACACCACTCTGGAGCGGCAGCCACGTGGGTGCTCTTTGGTGCTGCAAAGCAGAAAAAGGGACCAGATTCACAAAGCAAAGCCCCAGTCCTTACGTGTCTGGTGCTTGGGCATGGGTTGAAAAGTGACACTAAGTCACTATGTACTATTCTTCACTTGCTTTAGGAGATGAACCCTCATCAGTAATTAATGACAGTGTCCATAATTCAGCGTTACTTTAAATAACTCTGCATTTTATCTGGCACAGCATAGGGGAAGGCTGCAAAGCGCTATTTCTGCCATCACGTCTGTTTCCCAGGAAACCTGCTTTAACAGCTTCTTTGTTCTTTAGAACAAAGAATTTGTCGGGTTTTAGGTGGGTTTAAAGGAATTTGTGTCAGATCATTTGGCACTGAAAGAAAAATGCAAATGCTTCTGACTATCAGTATCCATTAAGAGGGACTGTGAAGAATATTTTTAGTGTAAGTTCAGTTGCAAAAAGAAAAAGTGGGATTTCTTTTGGTTTTTTTTTTAAGGCTTTTTTATATAGCCTAAGGTCTAAATGCACCTGCCTGATTTTGTAACCAAGTTGGACAGTATTTAAATAGCGTTATTAGTGAGAAATTAATGCAGTAATAAACTAATTCCAGCAATTTTAAAGGATTGTCCA
The DNA here is from genome assembly GCA_035583155.1 of Acropternis orthonyx. Lineage (NCBI taxonomy): Eukaryota > Metazoa > Chordata > Aves > Passeriformes > Rhinocryptidae > Acropternis > Acropternis orthonyx. Next base: position 12,627,669 of record JAWWEU010000020.1, read on the forward strand.
GGTTTGTCTTTAGTACCTTCATTAATTTATAATTCATTATATTAGGGACAAACACACTGAGTGGTTCTTATTCTGTAACCAGTGGTTGTATGCTGCGCAGAAGGCAGTAATCACAGATAGCACAAAGCTCTTAGAATATCTTGATAGAGGTCAATGTCCTTATCTTCACATATAAATTCCTAGCTAATTCAGAAGAGCTTCTTCTTGGCCATTGCAGTTTTGTCACTGTATTTATTTCAAAATTTTAAATTGTGAATGCTTACCTGATCAAAACTCCTGGACTAGGACAGTGGGTAGCCATTGTCTTGGCAAGAACACATTTTGTGTCTTTGCTCATGAGTGTAAGGGGAGGTTGTTTGCAGTACAAGATACTCCAGGTTAAACTAATATAAAAATTAAATTGGGAATGACTGAGAGACTGTTCAGTGCAAAACTGATCAGTAACATGTCTGGAAGTTCATGTGTTTGTATTATTTATTTTTCAAGTTGGGATACAGTTCCCAAAAAAGTGAGATTCTTTTGAAGAACCTGTCAGCATTTCATCCTCATTTGAAATAAGAAACTGAATGATGGCACCATCTGGAGAAATGCTGCCCATTTCTGGATCTCTTTCTGAAATCCGTGCAAGCCAGGTCATGGCAGGAACATTGCTCCTGCCATGCTGCAGCCTGACAGGTGTCAGCAAAGCTGAGCTCTGCAGCTGATTAAACTGGAAGTGCAAACAATGATTTCTTCATTGCATTTGGGCTTGATGTTGTTTGTACAGGTAGCAAGTCCGTCACATTTAAGTGATCTCTTCCAGGAAGACTAGAGCGTGTCCTTAAGCAGTACCAGAAGGTGATCCTGTCTGCACAATAAAGCGCTGGCTTTCTGGGTAACTGATATGAGAAGAAGGAAAGCTGTTTGACAGTTTTGCTAAGGTGCAGTGTAACAGCTAATAAGGATGTGCAGCAGGTTGTAAAATGACTTTGGTAAAAAGCTTGATTTTACAATTCTGCAGGTGTACTTGTTCTTTCTTGAAAAAAGTTACTGATTCCAGTTTAGATGAATATTGATGGGTTAGTTATTCGGTAACAAACCTGAAAGCTTGTCTGTTCCTCTTTCCTTGCCCCAACTATGTCACTTGGCTTCATAATAAATATTACGCTTCTGTACTGAGTTTGTCTTGCTTTTCTCTTCAGATGAGCATGGCGTATGAAACAGCTGATATTTTAAAGGACTGCTTGCCTCAAAGAGATCTCTTTAAAATGATTGCACTTTATTTTTCAAACTCAAGACTTGCAATGCTGATGCTGAAATGAAGAATTACATTTTTTTAGGAAGCAGGAAATATCAGACAGTATTGCATACTTCATTGGGAGTGTTCTTTTCTCTAGAGGAACTTCGGTGTTCAGTCGTGGCTGTGCTAAGAACATACCTGTGCTTTGTAGTGAACACGTACAAGAGTAGCTTTATGCAGAATTAGACTTTTATGGCATGTTGTATTTTGAGTTTTATACAAGTATGAATTTTTCATACCATGATTCCATCAGCTATCTCTCTCTGCTCTACGCCAAAAGTATCTCAAACCTGGCATAGTCTGTATGGGTAAAAAGACTATTTTTTCAGGTCAGGATATTGCCAGCGTACTTCTTCCTGCAGCAGAGCAGCAGTGGGGCACTTTTCAGCACATAATTTAATGCTGCAGCCCTATTTTTTGTCTGTGTCATGGTGCTGGGACAAAACTGGAGTATGAGATTGCAAGACTGGATCCGTTTGAGCTGGTCCATTGAATTCCATGTCCTTGCTGTGATGGAGGTTCAGACTAGATGCTTCACGGCGAGACACTGACATGACAAGCAACCTTTCAAGAAACAAAAACCAAAGAATTAAAATTATAAGGTGCTACCAAGAGACACTGATGTCCTAATTCTAGAGAGCTAATGGTTGGTTTGTGCACTGAGTAAGGAGGATTTCTGTCACTTTAGAAAGCTGAAGCTATATTGGGAAGATAATGGGGTATTGCAGTGAGACTGCATTTTTTTCTGTAGATAGTTCAAAACACTGTTCTTAGTTCTGTCAAGAACATGTTTTTGCTGTTGTTCGTTAGGAGCAGATGTATTGGTAAAATGCATTGTGGTAATTCTATACTTTATTCCTCCCTATATGCTTCTCATGAAACAGCCCAGCTACATTGGTGAGGTGGGCCCTCCAGGTCGCAGCTCTTTGGACAGCGTGGAGATGGCATATGCTCGTCAGGTGAGTGGAACTGAAAAAGCATAGTTAAACACGGTGTTCTACAGGGAGAGAGGCAGGGAAAATAAAGATTTGAGCACGGTGTATAAGAAGGTATGGTAAGTAAAACATGAAATTATCTGCCTGGAGATAAAATGCAGTTGGCAAATACATAAACCTTGCATTATGTTTTAGAAGCATACTCGCCTGTTTGCTATAGGATTTTTTTTTTTTTTTTTGTCAAAAGGAGATCCTGAATGCCATATATGACTGTAGGAAGCATTTATGCTTTTAAAGTAAACTGAAATTCTTTTAACTTTTTAAAAGCAGTATTTTTATATTTTTTTAGGATTTGTGTCAATGCATAACTGTATGCAAATGAAGGCTTTATATTCTCACATGTGGAAGATCACTTTTCTCATGTGTGTGTGTAGGAAAAAACATGCTGAAGTCTTAATCCTGATGTTTGTCGAATTGTATCCTATTTTAATGGCATTGCTTATGAGAAGCTTTAGTGCATCAGCAATGAATTAATATGCCTGGTAGCATTAGACTCCCTCGAAAAATTTTCATGGAAAACTGATAAACTTTCTTTACATAACCAATTTATTACTTTTGTTATTTGAGATTATCTGTTTACCAGCACTGTTGGGAACAAAATGAATGAAAAGGATTTGATTTTTTCAAAATGGAATATGTGAAACGATGTAGACAAAGCGTTGCCTAATTTGCACACAATTACTGTTATTGTGTGTGTTGGCTCAGCCTGTGCTGAGGCAGAGATAGCAGCTCGTGCATCTGTTTTCCTGCATCCGCATTCCATTATGGCAACTGGGAAGAAAGAAACTGCAAAGGGTACATGGTTTTGCTGATAAAGTGTACATTTGATTTGGTAGCTGTTAATAGTTCATTAATTTAGTTCATATCTGCTGTAATACACCTGTAGTAAGGGTCTTCCTTACAACATGATTTTATCTCGACTTTGAGGCTATCAGTGTTATTCCCTGCTCGTTTTTGAATATGGGAAGCCCAGCCTCTCTGGCAGTGCTGGCTCTGGGGTAGCTGTAGAGTCACTGTGACAGGTGGGCCCTTGTCATGTTCACAAGCTGCTGCAATGTGCCCTGGAAATGTGGTGTTTGTGGCCAGGCTTCTGCTACCAGAACACTTGGTGCTGTCCCTGAATGCTTCTGGCAAGCCCTCTGGAGAAGCTGGCCTGGCTGAGCTCTGCTCAACGTCAGCCTGCTTGAGTGCAAAAATACCTTGGTGTCAGCAGCCTGCATGGTGCTCCTGTGGTTTCAGGGGATTCTTTAGGAGACCTGGAAATCAGACAGCCTGTGCTGCTGAGGTTTATCAGCAGCCATGAAGTGTGTTTTACTTACACTGATGTGATTAATTGTTCTTCATGGGCAATTCAGACTGTTTCGCTGGAACACGGTGACGTCCATGGACATGATTTCACTGATTCTGCATTCTGTTTGCAATCCTGAGCTCTGCATCTTGTTTGCACGCTGGGCATGTTGAAGTAGTGCATGACAAAGGGAGTTAAAGTACAATGGCACTGCCTTTCTAGCACTGAGAATGATTATTTTCAGACACAGTGGACAGTCTTTAGGCAGAAAGTAGAATAAGCAAGAGTAGGTGAAGCTAAAATAAGATCAAGGGTTAAATCAAAATGAGGGGATCTGTGTGTGTGTATGTTTAAGGGTAGATTTTGAAGGGCCAGGTTTCTGTTCATTTCCTTGAATACTGCCACAAAACCAGCAAAATCGTGTTTCTTTCATGTCAGCAGGTAAGAGGCTGCCATGCAGGGGAGTATCACAGATACCTAGTTGTCAGGTCACTTCTGAATCTTTATCCATGAACAATTAACTGCAATTAGTCTAACAGGGCATCCAGTGCAGTGCTTTGCCATGCAGAACCCCTGAACAGCTGGGCTGTTGCCTGCCTTCAGGCAGGCCTGGGGCTTTGGGGTGTTGTGGAAGCTGCAGTGGGGCTGATGCCGATTCCTCCACCATTCCATTGGATTAGAAGCAGTTAATGTGGGATGGAAGCAGAGGGACTTGCTGGGGGCACTGCTTTTGAAGCCTGGTTCAGGTTTTGCTGCTGTGGCTGGAGCGGGGACGGGGCATAATATGTGTTGTTAAACATGCTTACTTTAATTATGTTGTAGATTTATATTTATAATGAGAAGATCGTGAATGGACATTTGCAGCCTAACCTGGTGGACCTTTGTGCGGCTACTGCAGGACTGGATGATAAGGTACTGCCAGTGAGTTAACATAAGGAAATGCATTTAATCTCTTTTCAGCTGTGATTAACAGCCTGCTGACATCAGGGGAAAAATACCGATATTGCAAAAAAAATTGCGTGGCTCCACAGAAAACACAGAGCCAATACTGGAATTTTCTCTAGTACAGCAGGGCCCACCTGTGATGAAGTTGGTCACGGTGAAAATTTCTTAACACAGTGAGGAAGAAATGACCCTGGTGTCCCATCATAAGTGATAAGCTGTTGGAGGAAAAAATTGCTTTTAATTTTAAATAGATTCTGTTGTGTTTACTTTTCAAAATGTGGTCTCTTAATATCCTTTGAATGTATTTAGTTGTAGGTGAAGGGTTTTCAATCAGACTCTGGTAGAGCTGAAATAGGCTCCCATAGCAAAGCATAAAGCCCCTAGAATTGACTTCAAACCAATGATCTGCCTACTTTTCTTCTTTTCTGTTCCTTTAATGGTGGTGCCTTGATCCACCCCAAAATCAAAACAAATGCACAAACTTGGCCACCTTTGAGAAGTGCCTGGAGGAGAATACTGCAAGAGGGTCGAGCCATGGAAAAACTTTGCAAATGGGGAGAGAAAAAAGCTGTTCAGAAAATGCTTCAGTCGGATCTGAATTACAGATGTGCATCTTTGCTCTGAACAGCTCTGTTTGTTTTGCAAGGTGAATTTCAGTGTTCTTGCTGTTTTGAAGCACGAAGATCAAAGAGCTGCCCTTGCCCAAGTGAACAGAGCTGTTAGCTCTCAGTATTTTGCCGTTTCAGCAGCGACGCCCTAGTCCTGTAGACAACTGATATGATCTCGTTCTTTTGAATAAGTAGACCTGGATGGTTTTCAACTTTTATTTATAACTGAGCCTTTGTCCAAGTGATCAGTGTCCTTTTGATGCTTCTTATCACAGCTGATCGTACAGCTTTCCAGTGGCAACCGGAGCCATTGCTTGCATGGAAATCTGATGGTGCTGTGATATTTACTGAGTGGAAAGTGTGAACTGTAAATGAGCAAGAGGCCAAGCACGGAGTACCTAGCCTAGTTTTGGAAATAATGGTTAATCCTGGGTGACAATTGCAGGTACAATGTTTATAGCCATCTTCTTGCGCAAGAATGACGCAGAAAAGCCTGTGAAATTTGAATTCTGCAGGACAGAAGCAGCTTACCTTCGTGGCTGCATCCAGTCTTTCCAGTACAAATCTAAAACTACATTACTCTTGTGTTTTCGTGCTTTTCTTAAGCATCAAAACACCATGTAGCTCAAAACAGTGTTGCTTGCTCATTCTGTACTAATTGCTGAGGTGTGTGGAATGCCTTGTTTACAGAACATCTCCGAGATGTGGGCCATGGTGAAACAAATGACTGATGTTACCCTGGTTCCTGCCAGTGATGCCTTGAAAGTGCGGACCAACATGGAGGTGCGCATGGAGTTTGTGAGGCACGCTCTGCACTACCTGGAGCAAAGGTAAGGGGAACGCTCTGGGCAGCACAGTTTAACAGTTACCCTCAGAATAAGCCAGAATGCCTTTGTAATGTGCATGTTAAGAAGTCAGTTACCTTGTGCTGCTCACAGCAGTGTCTGTTGCCTTTTTTCTATTGTGCAGGGCTTAGAGCAGTCACTTGAATATAGAAATGTTTTAGTTTGAGTGATCTAGTTAAGAAGGCCTTGGATCCATGGGGAGGTTGTTTAGAAGGTGCAAAGACTTCTTATTCTTTCTTCTATGTTGCTTATAAATATTCTGTATCTGCACAGTGATATGTGAAGATTTTTCACTTGTGGAAAGGGAACTATTTCTCCTCCACAAAAAAAAATTTCTCCTTTCTGTATGTTCATTTTCTGATTGCTGATCACTTTCAGCAGCTTGTGAGGACAGCACTGAGGTCAAACGTGGTGCAATGAGTCAGGTTCTGATCATGCCATTTCTACACTGAAAATGTGAAGAGGCTGAAGCTGAGACATGTAGCAGTGATTTTCAGACTGTAGAAATTGGTTGGCTGTGTGTATCATGAGCAAGTATCATGGGGGCCTAAGTTTTTTGACCAAAAAGGTGCTTGGAGAATTACAGGCTGTGGAGCTGCCCAAAGCTGAGTCCCTGGATGGCCATGTTAACCTATTCTGTGCACATGTGGATATTGCAGTGTCTCTCATCTGGTAGTGATGTGATCATAGCTGTGATGTGATGCCAGCAGGCTCGTTCAGCCCATGCAAACAATAGCTGCAGTGTAGTACGTGGGCATTTGTTAAGGGCACAGATCTGCCATCAGAGCACAGAAAGTGCTCTGCTCTGTTACAGCACTCTGGGAAGAGATGCTTTCACCTCCTGGTGCAGCCTGTTCTTGGCCCTGACGGTTGTTTGTCACACCTCATCAGTGCTTGGTGTCACCTGTGCCTGCCTGTGCACAGAGGAACTGACACATCGGAAGGATCTTCTGCTCCCACGTCTTCGGTCCAACTTGCTAAATTTTCACAGTGCCATTAACTGCTAACTGAAGTAGTTATATGTAGTTCTCCCCTAACCCTCCCAGCTGTGGAGGTTGTACCGCTCAGGCTTGACACACAGCCCTGTTGTGCTTACCTTTGGAGTTTTTCTGTCCTAGTGGGTATTGGCTAATACCAGGGTGTTTCCATGCCTCACCAGCCCCTCACACATAGACTGGGGAGATGTAATCCCACTCACAGCAGTTCTTGCATTAGTTGCTTTGGAACAACTGTGATCTTAAGCCCTGAGGAGCATGCTCTTGACTCAGCCATAATGCTGAAGATACTCTGATATTTGTCCGTATTCAGCATAGCCTTTCAGTTTTATACTCTGATGGTGCATGAGTCCATTGTGTGCTGCAGAAAAAGAAAGAACTTCATGGCATTTATTGCTGCTGCTCACATAGGTCTTCCATTAGGCTACAGATTTTTGATACACCTGCTTCTAAATGTGAGTATTTGTTAAATTGATCTGCCTTAATTAAATGCTTTGATGGGTTATTTTAAAATGTGTTCTTAAAGCTGCAGTTTTATTTCTCTGGATTTCCTCTTTATCTGGGATTTCCTTCTGGCAAGTCCATAGCCTTAAGGATGGTATTTTTTCATAGGGCAGGGAAGAGAGACAAACACATCTGTCTGTGGTGTTCAGCTGTTCTTTAGTGACAGAATTGAGACTTAAAGCATTAGGATGGAAAGGCTTTTTGCCAATTACGCAATTGAGCTTAACTTCATACTATGAAAACCTAATAAGAGGAACTTCATAACAGAGAGTTGAACCTGGAGCAGTCCACCACAGCCTCCAAACGTGGTGTCTCTTGAGACTGCTGAATACAAGGATCTTCCTAAATTGACAGGAATTTTTGCCTCATTTTGTTGTAATGGTAATGTTTGAACTTTGAGGTAATTTGCTTTAAATTGCTAATGATGTTTTTGTAGCAGATACATTTCAGTCCGTTCATGTTTGGTTTGCTTGTGTTGTTTTTCAGTTACAAAAATTACACCTTTGTGACAGTCTTTGGAAACTTGCACCAGGCTCAGCTGGGTGGAGTCCCAGGGACCTACCAACTGGTCCGCAGCTTCTTGAACATCAAACTCCCTGCGTCTGTCCCTGGTCTGCAGGTACGCCCATCACTTTCGGTTGGCCGAGCCAAAACAATAACACCAATGTGTTTGCTCCAGTACAGACGGGATACTAGTGCAGCCCCTGGTGGCTTTTCTGGTGTTTTAACTGCTTTTAGAGTAGCAGGCTCTTACTCCTTCTCTAGAGTTTTTCATTAGGAAAATGGAAGATAGTGGACAAAATCACTCTGAGTTCAGAGCTAGTCACCAAACATGGGTGGTGCATGCTCAGTAGTTCGAGTTCTAAATTCTAGAAGTTATGGTTTCTTCTGGTGGTCGTCTTGGAGATCAACAAACAAGTATTAAAATACACTACAATGGTTCAAAAAAGCAGTGGCTTGATCTCCTTGTTTTGCTTTTTCTCTTTTTTACACTTACTGTAAGATGATGACACCAGTTTTTGATGATGAAATGTGCAACTAATTCATCTGAATTGTAGCCCTAGCCTTTTATTTAGGAATCTGAATAAAAGCATGCTTACCTGCATGTAGTAGAAAGTGCATAGCCATACATCTGCAAAATTAGCAGACAGGCAGGCTGGGTTGAAAAATTAAATTTAAAAATTAAATGAAGAAATAATAAATTATAACACTGGAGACCACACAACTAAGTGTAGCTGTCTTTTTCTTACCTGCTGAGATCTATGATTAGCTTGGTATCTTCTAGTAAAATTGTTTTTAATGTATCCAATCTAATACAAATCATGGGTGGGGAGAATATCATATGCTTGGTTTGGAATTGTCAGAACCCCACTCATATCTGAAATCTGGGCCAACAGAAGAGAGTCACACCCTTCACTGCTAAGATGTGCAGAGCTTTCACAGGACTTAACCCTTATATGACCTCTGGCTTCTGTAACACAAACAGAATTTTGTACCAAAATCAGAGTATGATTATGAAGGCAGGAATAATGAATGAGGCAAAGGATAGATAATTTAAAAAAAATTAAATATTTCCTACTTTCTTTTCAGGATGGTGAGGTGGAGGGCCATCCTGTGTGGGCACTGATTTACTATTGCATGCGCTGTGGAGATTTGACTGCAGCCATGCATGTGGTGAAACGGGCACAGCACCAGCTGGGAGAGTTTAAAACCTGGTTCCAGGAGTACATGCACAGTAAAGACAGAAGGTAATTGGGAACTAGGAAAGATCTTTGTGAGGGGTGGGAATTGCTGTGGAGCAGTGAACTAATCAGTGGCTTGGTAGAAATACAAGAAGCTCAGGTCTCTTCAGTGATGATGGGTGCCTGGTGTGTGTTTGTATTACCTACCTAAATTACATGTAAGAAATGTGCATGTTTTAATTTGTGGCTTTGAAGTCTAAAAATCTCAATAGAGAAAGAGTTGTTTGAAAATATGCAAAAATTTACATTTCAAAAATAATACAGTGTGATGCAGCTTTGGTTTTTCACAGAAGGATATGCCCTGTGTAACAGTGGGGTGCTACATGCAATAGATCAGATTTAATCTGCTGTCATGAATCCCATTTCTTTTTATTTCCCCCGTTGCTTATTTAAGCTGAATTTCCTTTGGGGAGCACTTTTTCCTCCACCTGTTTTCATAAGAATGGCGTGCAGGAAAAGCAAGCAGTGTTTGTTAGGCCTTTAGAGACCTTCACACTCATGTCTTTCTTGTGCTTTTTCTCCTCTTCCAGTTTTTGCTGTCCCTCACTGGACAGAGGCCACTGGCCAAACTGCTGCTGGTGTGGTTGCAAGCAGTTGAGTTAGTGCATCTTAAGGTGTGCTCTGAACTCCACAGTGGTTTTGTGTTCTATATTTCCACTTGCAATGAGTTTCAAACAAGTGCACAGTCAGCTATTGCATTATAGCTGTGCTCCCTTCAGGGACTGGCACTGTGTTAAACTGCTACCTAAAGTTTGGGGAAACCGGAGGGCCCGGGTAAGTGCCAGGATGGGAACCTGTAACATCCCACCTCAGCCTATGACAATTTCATCTGTGTGGGAGAAGCCCTCATTTTGCAATACGTATTTGGGCACTTCAGGTATGAAAATGTGAGCAAGAACTTACTGGTTTGCATGTCTTTAAAACCAAACAAACAAAAACCCAAACAAACAAAAACCCAAAACAAACATAACCAAGCTAACAAAATAAACCGAAAGGGAAAAAAAATTCCAGTGCTATTTATTCAATAGTGTATGCCATGTTGTTCTTCTATAAATTGACCTCTTTTGTAGAGTATTTAGGAGTGCTCATTATATCAAGATTGTTGCAGAAACCTTAGTGAAAGTGCTGTCATTGTTTTCATTGCAAACTCTTTAATGAGATACAGTATAATTGATTTATTTTGTGTTATTGCAGCTGTAGAAAGGTGCTCTGCCTACAGATTTGACAATGTCTTTGTCTGGAACACTTTACTGGTTCATTTCTGTAAAGTTCTCTACAAGAGGGTACAAGAAAAAGAATGACAAAGAACATGATGACAGTAGTTAATAACCAGGATGAAAGTGCCTTTCCTAAAAGATTTCATGGTACAATGACCTGCTCACTTGTTCGTTACTAACCCAAAGAATTCCGGAGACTTTGTGGGCTCTCTTTATCTGAAATTATGAAATAGCAGGGTCAGGAAAAAATAGCTCATCTACCACAGTATTAATGTTCCCCTAAAGACACTGTCATATGATTACTTTTTTTTCCCCTGCAATGGATATTTGAAGACAATCCTCCATAACTTCAATTGTGTGTTTAAATTCATGTGTGCAAAGTTTTGACCTACAGATATAGATAGAAAGTGCAAGGGGTATGAGCCAGTGCTTGCTGTCATTATGGCTTTGCTGTGAATATGCACCTATTTACCCTGATTTGTATCCAGGTTTCATTATACAGGGAAAATGGGTTTCATGTCTTTTCCTTCACTCTTTTCTTTTCCTTAGGCTGTCTCCTGCCACGGAAAATAAACTGCGTCTTCATTACAGACGAGCTCTGAGAAATAATACTGACCCATACAAAAGGGCTGTTTATTGTATTATTGGCCGTTGTGACATTACAGACAACCAGAGTGAAGTTGCTGATAAAACAGAAGATTATCTTTGGCTAAAAGTAAGTGTGATACTGGGGTTGTGGTGGTGGTGTTTGGATTTATTATTTTTTTTAAAGAACAGTTCTAAGTGGTACTGCATTTCTGTACTGCTCTGCTACTCTCCTTACTTCTAGGGTAGGGAAAACCTGCTTCTACGTGTTTTGCACC
>JAWWEU010000020.1:12639049-12656875 GCA_035583155.1 Acropternis orthonyx
CTGGGAACCTGAGCGTTCCCCTCTGTATTATCAGGGGTTCGTCTGGGCACACTTGGCTTTGGAAGTGCCGTGTTCTTCATTTGACACGGATCTTTATCAGCTGTTTTTACAAGTAACGTTAGCTTGCTACAGTGAGGATTCTTTGAATTCTCCTTCCTGAATGGATTATGTCTGAAATGTCGGTGTCAATTGGCCAAAGTCAATGCTGTCAGTCTCTCTGTAGTCTGAAGTCCTTACGGTTTTGGTGGGGGCATGACAGGTACTGGCTGGTACTGTTTCTCCCTTTTATCAGAAAGCGGGGGTAGAATGATGGACTTGTTAAAATAATACTGTATTTGTGGCTAAAAACCGTTGCTTTTAATTATTGCTTAGAGAGTATTCAGAGTCCAAGCACTGAGGTTCAATGGCATGGACAGACACAGAACCCCCAGCTTATATCTGTGTGGATTTCTACTGTTGCTGAATTAGGGATCTTTTCTTCCTGGCAATGGATGAATCTGATGTGACTAGAAGTAGTCTGTAGTCAGTTGGTCAGATCCTGGGAGGGGCTTCAAATGGACTGAGTATCTTCTGAGTGCGTTCTTTGTGCAAGGGGAAATAACTGTGCTTCTTTTTTTTCCAGCTGAACCAAGTGTGTTTTGATGATGGTGGTGCGAGCTCCCCACAAGACCGACTGACGTTATCACAGTTCCAGAAGCAGCTGCTGGAAGACTATGGTGAGAAACCACAGAGAAAGGTGTTACTTGGGGCTTCTGCTTTTCTACTTAGGGCACTTTCCACTTGTTATTACACAAACCACAGATTGCACACAAAACCCTGCACCCTGGTGACAGGCATCTTCAGGGTGTCCCTGGAGTAATGGCAGACTTCAGTAAGACATGATGAGTAAGTCCAGTGTGTTCCCAGCAATCCAGAGAGTAAATATTCATCTGTGAGTAATACTGCTGCTGTTTCTCCTTTATCCATAGTTAGTTGCAGATTGCTTTCTTTCACCATAAATGCACCAAAGTCTTTTAGCAGAACTTCCAACTTTTGGAACACAGAACAGAACAGCAATCACTGCCTAATGTAGGCATGTATTTCCAAGCCTTTTCTCTGTATGCATCTGATGTTCATTGTTTCCCTTAAATTAATACTTCAAGTGGTTTTCTGGGCATCCAGGTCTGTTCCTTACACCTCAGAAAGTTTTTTAGAACATCCACAGCCCAAGAGAGTACCTTTTCCTGTAATCATCATCCCAGTCACTCAAAATTAAGTAATTTGGACTATCCAAAACATACAGAATTTTATTCTCCATAGCCTTCTAGTTTGTAGAATCACTCACACAAAAAGGTGTGGAAAAGAAATACAGTAAGCTACTGTTGGTGTCACTGAGTAGAAAAATCCAGGTTTTTAGCATTATTTGTACCACTTGGTGTAAGTATAAATGAAGGCAAAAAGTTGTGTCCTTTAGAGAATCTATTGCAGTCTATCAGAGTTGATGATGTGTTGTCTGAAAAGACACTGTGATCATTCATGATGAATTTGCAGTGGAGCAGTTGTAGATGAGCCACTGATGTGTGATTAGGAATTCAGTTTTGTCTGCTGTGTTTATTTTGGTTGGCACCGGGTAAACAGTGGTGATACACCGTGACAGGAAACATCCCCTCTCAGTCATCTCTGATTGCAAAATCATGAAAACGATGTGAAAATGCTCCGTGGTTTGTTTTTTTTTTCAGGTGAATCACATTTTGCAGTGAACCAGCCTCCTTTCCTCTACTTCCAAGTGTTGTTCCTGACAGCACAGTTTGAAGCTGCAATTGCTTTTCTCTTCCGGACAGAGCGCTTGCGCTGTCACGCTGTTCATGTTGCTTTGGTCCTGTTTGAGTTAAAATTGCTCCTGAAATCTTCTGGGCAGAGCGCACAGCTGTGTAAGTCCTATTTACTTTACACTAAGGGAATATTTTCGGAGCCCTCAGAGTACCCTGTAGACACTGCAGGTCTGTGCGATCAAACAAGTAACATTTATCAGAACAATCTCATAAAAGTTAATTGTTTTAGTTGCGTTAGAGCTCTGGGTCATGGTTCTGACTAATAGGACATGAGGTTTTCCTGGCATTAGGTTCTCTGACACTGTTGTTTCTGACATTGCAGTAAGCCATGAAGTTGGTGACCCTCCTGGTGTCAGACGTCTAAATTTTGCACGGCTTTTGATGCTTTACACCCGTAAGTTCGAATCGACAGATCCCAGGGAAGCTCTGCAGTATTTTTACTTTCTCAGGTAGGAGCTAATATATCTCCCTAGATACTCTCCCAGTTATTACTGCTTCATTATTGTTATCTGGAAAGTTCTCAGAAACAGAAGTGCCTTCCTCCTTCTCTTTCTTTTGTAGAAATGAGAAGGACAGCCAAGGAGAGAATATGTTCTTGCGTTGCGTTAGTGAAATAGTCATTGAAAGCAGAGAGGTACGTTTGGCCATGTTTTGCCTTCGTCAGTTAAACTGAAATTTGTTTCTTCATTGAAATCTCTATTAGGCAGGGGAGTCTTAACAGTTGTTTACCCTTTCTGCCTGATGCAGACCTAGATGTTGGGAAGCCTTGCAATGACCATTATGTTTAACATATTTGATCGTGTGTTTTTGCCTGTTATTTAGTTAAAAATATTTTGGACACCGGTCAGTGTTTTTCATTCATCCATGACTTCATCTTTGTATTTAGTAAATATGTTGTGAAATATGTGCAATTCATTTCTCTGGTTTTGTTTCCTTTTTTCCTGCTTTACATCCGTGTGGATATAGTTTGATATGATTCTTGGAAAGCTGGAAAAAGATGGTAGTAGGAAGGTGAGTTGACAATTTATGTTTATATTTTACATAAAAAGTACTATGTGTGATTTCCAAAGTAGTCATAAGGCTATCTCGCTTTTATTTGTTGTTCACTAGCCAAATTACTGTGTTTGAATAAATTTAAGTTGTCCCAGTGTGAGATCCTTTTACAGAATAATCTATGACCTGCCCTAAGAGAAGGCAGGTCAGGAACCACAGGGCAAACTATGTCCTTCTAGACAGCAGGTGTAACTGAAGAAACAAATGGCATCACGTAACTTTAGTGAGGTCAGAATTTTGTCTTTTCAGTAGGAAAAGGAGTTTAGTACACATCAGTAAGAGCAATTAGTGAAAAGGACTCACCTGTAAGTGGAAGTGAGGTGTGCATGTGAAAATGGTCTGTGACATCCTCATTGACCTCAGGAGAAACGTATTGGAGCCCTTTAAGAACTCTTGTAATGAAAGGAGCAAGGGCTAATGGGCCACAAGCATAGCCACAACCGGTCTGACCTTCAGATAGGCGAGGGTAAGTATTGGATCAAAGTTCAGCCATTTTTAGTTGTCATGGATCTTACTGCCCCTGTAAAAACTGTTATCTAAAAGCAAAATATAAGATTACACAATTAGAAGATGAAGGAAACCTTAAGGCTTTGCCTGGAAAGAGAAGAATGCTTGCAAATTATGAAAGTTGTAGATAATTAATGAAATTTTTCTGTTTGCTGCAGCAACTTTGGAAGCTTTCTGTGTAAAGCAGACTGCAGAATCATTTCTTAATTTTAAGATTAGAGCTCACGCTGCTGTGAAAAAAAAAAAAGGGGGTAAAGTTATTTCTGGCAGGATTTTCTTTTAGATGTCTTTGTTTTGTCAGTTCTAAAGCAGTGAGACTGCACACAAGACAGCAAGGTAACTTCGTAATCTTTACAAATATTTTATGCTTTCTTTGGGGTGAAACCAGCAATCTTAAGTTTAAAATAAATTCTTCTAGATGATTTAGTCTTATTTTTGCCTGCTCAACTACAGTAAAATAATTTTTTAACTGTGTAAGATTTCACTTGCAGCCTGTCATGCCAGTATAAACAAACAGCATCCCTGGAGCCCCTGGCATGTTTTGCTGAAGTCTTTTGTGTTTTCTTCTTCTCTGTTATGTGTCATCAGCAATTAACAGCTCAAACTCTGAATTATTTTATCTGGGTCATTTTGAGTGAAATAAAAACTCAGGATGTCTCAGTGCTGACTCTGTTTTGGAGAAAGTCTCTCTTGCAGGAGCTCATTCTATTTTTAATGTCTCACTTCTGTGCCTTCCCATGGAAATGCACAAGCCATTCTAATCATAAGCCAAAGTGTAAAATATTCATTGCCTCGATAGAACATTCAGGAGTATTTAAACATCCTGATTTTGCTTTTTTCTCTTTTTGTTTTTGTCTCACCTCTTTAGCCTGGAGTGATAGACAAGTTTACAAGTGACACAAAATCTGTTATTAACAAAGTGGCTTCTGCAGCAGAAAATAAAGGATTGTTTGAAGAAGCTGCGAAACTCTATGACCTTGCAAAGGTAAATATCTCCTGTGTGCCTTAAATATGTACCTGGTTCACCTTTTTTCTTTCCAAACATTCTCTGTGTGATTAGGGGATTCAATTTCATCTCAGAGATTGAATTGCCCTTGTTCAAGCAGCTTATTTCTGCTGCTGTTAGAGCAGAGCCATTGGCTGCATAGAGAGGGGTTTTAGTGAGCAAACCCAGATGGATTGCACTCTGGGGATTCTGATTTAGGACATTCTGGTTCTTGGTCGATGTGGTCTTTTGAAGAGATTCCCTCCTGCATGATTTTATTCTGTCTAGTGAAGTTACTTACCTGGAGTATACTCTTCCAATTTCATAGAAGTTGAACTGAAGTCTAAAATAGTTGGGCTTTATAGCGAGTACTCTTGTTGTTTCCTTTGGAAATAAAAGTGGATACAACCACTATTTTAGAGAAAAACTAGGGGTAAATACTTTTTCACATGAACCAGCAGCATTATGTTGATTGTAGCTAATATGATCATTACTCTTTGTGGAAGAGAAGTGTCTCTGAGCTTGCATGAAGCACCTACTGCATGAGACTCCTCTGCTTTTTCAATTTGATTAAAACACTGAGTCCCATCATGCTCCTTTTATTTATGTGTAACTCTAATACCAACAGAACCCTGACAAAGTTTTAGAACTGATGAACAAGCTTCTCAGCCCAGTTGTCCCCCAGATCAGCACTCCCCAGTCAAACAAAGAGCGGCTGAAGAACATGGCCCATTCCATTGCTGAGAGGTAAGAGCCAGGTAAGGGCAGGACTGGGTGATTCACCTTGGCCTGACCTGGGGCTGTCAGTGGGGTGGCTATTAGTTCCTGGCATTGTTTCTGCAGGCTGGACTGTGGCATCCACAGCAATATATTTAGAAAGAGAAGAGGTCAGAACTTACGCTCTCCTGCTCATGATGGCTTGCAGTACTGAAACCAGATGAGAAAAATCTTCTGGGGCAGGTCAGGTAAATTTGGCAAGAAGCTTTATCTGTAGGTGAATCAGGATTGCCAGCTGGAGATAGAGTCTGTTAAGGAACAATAAATATCATGAATTGTATATTTCATATAATTTTTAAAGCAAAATATAACAGTTGCAGAGTCCTTGCACACAATTCACTTGTTTGGAATAGTATTAAGAGAGAGCTACAAACCCAGTAATTCTGAGTTCTAACAGCAGCACAGCGAGTTCAGTAGCTGTCTGAAAACCTTATTTTGTGCTGCTTTAATGAAGGCTTAAAAGGGAATGTTTAAGATGAGATGTGTATATGGCTAATGTAAGCAGTGGACCTCATTTCCACAGCCTTTTACATTAGCCAAGTGCTGCGTGGCATTCAGAAAAGAGAGAGAAATGGAATGGACTGAATGGGATGCCCTATGTGATGTCCAGATGCTAATTAGGGTACATGTTCGAGAGACATCAGTGCTCAAGATTCATTAGCAGCTGTAAGTTAGGAAAAGCCTAATTCTGGAAGGTTGTAATTGCAAAATAACTTTGTGATTTTTTAAGATAATCTTCTTTTGATATATCCTGTCATAGTGGCTGCCATGGAAAATTCCTACAAATGTGGGTAGCTGTGAGAAATGCCTTACTGGTTTTCCTCAACCATTCAGCTGCAGAGAGAATAAAAATAAACCAGCCCTGCTTGCTGGCACTGTGAAATTGGAAAGACAAATACAGAACTGTATTGATTTCCATCAGAGGCCTTTGCCTTTCTTTTTTTGACAGGTGGCATTTACCAGTCACTCCTTCTAGTCAGCCTTTCCCTCATTTAACCAGGCTGAGACTGAGTGAAAATTGGTGCTGTATTGACTTAGTGAGAAACTGATTTTGTGGCAGACATTAAAGAGAATTAAACCTATGGCTTGAGTTAAAGCTTCAGCAAAGGCTGTAATGGGCTTTGGTTTGCTACTTTGATCTGTTTGAAAGCACTAAATATTGCTGTGCAATAATGCCACTTCACAGCTGCAAACCTTGGTGATTGCAAAGCCAGAACAGTTCTGATTAGTGCATCTTTTTGCCAGTTAAGTGTAAGACAGGGCTTTTCCTCATGCACCCCTCTGCAGACAGTGATGCAGTGTTCCTCCTGTACATTTATGATGCTTTTGAACAGGGGGGGATACCCAACACAAAAGGCCAAGAGGTTATTTGACTTCCTCCTCTGCAGCCCCACTCTTAAACCTCGAGGAAGGAGCTCCTTTGTGACCTCGTGCAAGCAGGAGAGAGAGCAGGCAGCCCTCCAGTTCATCCTCTAGCCAGTGCAGCTGGAGAGAGTGTGCAAGAGCATTTAATCCATCTTCAAGTCTTAACTTCTTGCCTGAAGCAGGGAGTTGTGCTGGAGGATTGTCTGCTGTAAAACAGCATGTTAAACAGGCTTGTACAGAGCTTGCCTTGCAGGTCTCTGCTGCCTGGCACTGTTTCCCCATGAATGTGGGAGATGTTAACATTTAAAAGGAAACAAATACTGGATGTGATGCAAAACTGGAAGTGATTAAAAGTATTTTTTAAAGCCACAACCTGTGAAAATTCTGCCTCCTGGTTAAGGAAAATGAAAGCTGTCCTTTGTTAAATGCCCTCTGTCCTTGTGCTTAATGTCTTTGCTTCCAAGAATTGCAAGAGCACAGTTATAAGCAGTTGCCATTTTGACAATAAAATTGTAAAACAATTTCTTTCAGGTACAAAGCACAGGGGATAAGTGCAAAGAAATCCATTGACTCCACGTTCTACCTTCTGCTAGACTTAATCACATTTTTTGATGAATATCACGCTGGTCACGTTGACAGGGCCTTTGATGTAAGTTGCAAGAGTTCTGTTTGAAGTGTAGCCTTCCTAATGCCCTTGAAAGCCCAGACTGTCTCAAATAACATCACTTAAAAAATTACATTTAACGAGTTAGAAGGGTTTGCAATGCTGTAGGAATTTAAAAAGGTGTTTCTTCCCTGTTGCTTGATAAACAGGGAGATCTTTCTGGGGCTGTTTTATAGACATTGAAAAAAATATCCCTGCTGCTCAACAAAGTGAAGAGATAAACCAATAAATAACAATACAATTATTTCTATTGAATGGAACCAAGAGGATTTCATTAATACTTCAAAAACACACTTTATTAGTGTATGGCACATAGAATGCTGATTATCTACCCTGATTCCTGCTTCTCTTTTTTGAAGATTATTGAACGCCTGAAGCTTGTACCTCTTAGCCAAGATTGCATCAAGGAGAGAGTTGCTGCCTTCCGGAATTTCAGCGATGAAGTAAGTCATGTCTTGGGTTTGGCTTTCAAAAGCCTTTCGCTTTGTTAAGAGGATCTTAAAACCTTGTCATCTCATCATCCATATTTTTCAGTGGGGAAATAGGATGAGATTATTTTGAATTTGTAGAAGCAGATTCTTGGCTCACAACTTTCTCCTCAGTGCTGCTCTTTTGAATAGAATTCCCTACCCAGAAACCCTGTAACCATTTTGAAGAAGGCGTCTGCCTGAGCCTCCCTGAACTTACTGAGTTTGATCCAAGAATTCAAAATATTGGAAACTTTTAACTTGCTGGTGACTTAGTTCTTCCATGCTCTTAAGCATTTGTAGGGTGTTTGTCTCCTTCCCTCTCTAAATCAGAGGAACTCGTGGATTTGTGTATTAGCAGACGAAGCACAGTGGAAGGCTGTTACTGCTCTTGAACTGTTTTAACTGGAGGATGACACTTCTCTTTTAGACAGTGTTTATGTGTGTTTGAGTGCTTTGGAGTTCTTTGTATTCGGGCGCTTTGGGTTTTACCTGACCTTTTGCTGTCAAATGTGAAGGAGCAGGCAATATGCATGTCTGTCTCAAAGCTCTGGGCAGTGTTTTTTGCAGGATGGTGCAGTCACAGCAGGGGTAACCATGACGTGTGTGACTGTTACAGGAGTAAATATCAACCATAGTTGTCATTGTTTGGCTTTCTGTTTCTGCATAGCAAGGGTAATGGTTCTGTCAACCTACTCTTCACTGCATTGTGTCTTCCTTTTCCCTTTCTTTGTGTAGATCAAGCACAATTTATCTGAGGTCCTGCTTGCAACCATGAATATTTTATTCACCAAGTATAAGAGAATGAAAGGCACAAGTCCAACCACTCCTGCCAGACCTCAACGTGTAATGGAAGACAGAGATTCGGTAAGAATATAATCCTCACTGTCTGACAAGTTTTTCAACATCCTGTTCCCCCGTGTTTTAAGAGACTGGGTTTCACATAACCATGAGTTTCTAGTGGTCTTTGTTTTTGGCTTGCTCAGTTACTTGGAGTCTTGGCCTGCTGTGCTTGCTCAGTTACTTAGTCTCAAGGCTGGTCTCTGATACCTTCAGCTTTGTGTAAAGAAGGGATGGAATGGGATGATCTTTAAGGTCCCTTTCAACTCAAACCATTCTGAGTCTATGAAACTGCTCTAAATGGCATTGCTATGGAGATATTGCACCTGTATGTTCACATAGCAAGAGAAAGCAAGTTACTTCTTTGTGAGATCTTAAATAGTGCTTGTTTTGGCTGCCTGGGTGAAATGGATGGCAACAGTGGGTTTGACTTCACTGCTCGAGCTAGTGCAGAAGCATTTCCCCAACCTGTTGATAGGAACCTCCACCTTTAGCAAGCCACAGAATAGTGATCATTTAAAGGGCACAGCCAGATTTGTGGCCACTCACCTGTCAGCATGCAGGGCTGAGCAGAAGGGTTCTCAGCTTAACTGTTGTCGGGTTTGGTCTTGTAACTCTTCGTAAGCTAAAGCTGCCACAGGCACTTGGAAACCAAGGCCAAACCATTCATCCTGTCTTAACAGATTAGAAAATAAGTATCAACTCCTTTCCAGAGTGAAAACCAGCTGGGGGCACAGCCAGCTGTATTCCAGGCTACAGTCAGCTGCAAAAGTGCCTTTGATCTGTGAATTGCAATATTGGTAAAAGTCTTAGTAGCATTTTTAAATCACGTAAGAAAATGAAAGGCTCAAAGAACGATAGATCTTTTCTTTTTGGAGTGCAGCCTGTGAGACCTACAGGCTCCTACCTTACAGCAGTTCTTTTACTCTAGATTGACAGCACTGGAGAAGGGGGCATGCTGCTTGGGCTTCTCTCACCTTAAATTCTACACATGTGAAGAAGTCCCAGGCTAATGCAATCTGTTACCTGTTCTGTGCCTTCACAAGGCTGGCACCGAGCAAAGAGCCTTAGTTCCTTGCTTTCCAAGTGAGCTGGTTTGGTTTTGATTTCAGTCTTGTGCCTCATGTAGAAGCGTTTACCATCTCTGTAGGGGTGCAGTGCTGTCAGGTGTCACCTCAGTATGAATATTGTTGGCTGACTGGGGCTGGGATTGGCAGCTTCACTGGCAGAGGTTTGTGTGGAAGGAAGCCACCATGACACTGTATCACATCAACAGTGTGTGCAGCGTGAGCACTGCTGCATAAACATGCCCTGCACTCTCATGCTGCCACAGCTGTGGAGATCAGCTGATGATGCACCTTGCTAAAAACTCTTGAAAGTTTTCTTTTTTTTCAGGCTTCAAGTTTTGTTAATCATGCTCCTGACCTTGTGGGGGGGATCTCACAGCAGCAGGGTGTCAGCAGTGTTGGGGACACGGGGGTTCTGAGTCACAGATTTGCCTGCCATGTGCAATACAAGCTGTGCTTAGCCATCAGGAGGGGACAAGTGCCTGCTGTCCCTGCTGTCAGGGAGGGGATAAGAGAACAGCTGTGTGACTGTAGTGTCACAAGGGAGCATAAATCTGCTAGTGTAGGATTAACAGGAGAAAAAAAACCTGTCCCCTTGCAGCTCCTGTCTGCCTAAAGATTTGCATGTGCAGAAAAATGGGCTCATGGAAGGTAGGGTAAGAAAGGCTTTAGCACATGTTCCCTTTTTTCTTACCTTGGAGAATTTTCTTCAAAAGTGCAGGAGCAGGGAATCTAGACTGTTGCGGTTTCCATGTCTGGGAAGCAAGCAAATCAGACAATTTTAGTGGTAGAAATGAGGCATTACAAACATGAGGAGGAAGGTGTTTCTTCAGCAGAATCTCATTCACTTGAACAGAGATGGCAGACATGAGCTTCAGCAGGCTGTGCTTGACAAGAATTTGTCTTCTGAACTTCCCTGGGAGAAAGGCAGCTTTTCCATTTTCTCTGTGAAATCAAATTTTAGAGGAAATTGAGCTCCTTCAGAAGCTTTAACAATCTCAGCACATTGCCCAGTAGACAATGAAAGTGAAAAATTACTATTCCTTGCATAGGTCTTTGAAATTCCTGGCTTTTCTCTAGATCTGTCTTCCATTTGTCAGAAGAAAACACAAGATAGTAGCTCTTTGTAACTCTGAGGCTTATTCCACATAGCAGGGAATGGAGCCCCCCAGAGTAGGAACACACAGCTCTTGAATTTGCCCTCCGGTGCCAAGCACTGCTCTGCTCACCCTCCTGCAGTGCATAGGGACTTTGGCAGGAAGGGTATGGACCTGGCAGGAAGGGCAGAATGCAGAGGAGAAGTACTGGAGCCTCCTGAACTCAGTAATGCTCTCTGTTAAACATCTCCTGTCCCCCTTTAGAGATGGAATGGACTTTATGTGAAAGGGTCACCTTTGGAGTCAGAGCTGGCATTTATCAGTCAAGCTGTGTTTTAAGTATTTTTATTATTTTTTTTTTTTAAACTGTATACATTAATTAGTTTTGGGAATGAGGGAACAAAGTCTTGTCCCACTTGGCCTGATCCATTTTGTCAGATTTCAGGCAGAGATTGCAGTGCTGGAAACCGTGGCTGCAGTGACAGCCCTGACCCAGATGCTGTGAGTGCATGACAGCAATGTCATACGCTGCCCACCCAGAGCCAGGGTGGTGAACTCTCTGGAGCAGCCCAAGGGCATTATCTCAGTAGCAAAATTAGGTCATGAACGGAATGGAATTATATTTTTTATTATCTGTGGTCTTATTTAAAAGCGCAAGTAACTCTAACATTGGTTAAGTAATTACAGCCAATAGAACATCTAGACCTCCAGGCCGCTCTTAACCTCTGCAAACCTCTGTTCATTCTTCCCAAAGTATTGTTTTGATTTTTAAAAATAGGCCAGCTGTCATTGGTACTGTAAAGGTAAAGGGAACAGTAATTTGCACTGCTCCTCAGCCTTTCTTAGTCATGGTGAGAGTTTTTGCCTCTTAATACTTTAATTGCAAAGAGTCAGACACCTTTACACGATTTTTTTTTTTTTCATCTACCACCTCTTTTGACCTCCACTGTAAAGCAGCAGCTCAGACATAATTATACAACCCCACTGTGTAACACACTTGTAAGCAGACTAGGAGAAATAAACTGTGACTGGAACTGGAAGTAATTTCCAGGCCACCTTGTTAAGTAGCCAGTGCACTGGTGGTAACAGACAGCTAGGGAGGGAAACTGTCCCAGGACATTACATCAATTGGATCAGTCCCAGCTTTTCCAGTGTCAGCCTCCAAAGCTTCTCTGTGGCCATGGAATAACAGAATGGTTCTGAAAAAGCAGTGGAATTGGCCAGAGGGCATAGGGAATGGTGTTTATAACAGTTCCCAACCATGGAATGGGCTTCGGTTCACTTCTCAGTTTGTAGGTTCCTGTTGTCAGATTTACCATCCACATGCCCACAGCACCTTTGGCTTTCCCTGCAATCAGTAGGTGAAAGGAAGATTTGAACAGTGGGATCTTCTGGTACAGTAATTTTGAGATGCTTGATACTTAAGAGATACTTAAACCCCTGTTAGCAGTCAAAGCAGTCTGAGCAGTTTTCCTTAAAGATCTGGGCTTTCTGTATTCTCCTGACTTTTACCATTTGACTTTACCAATGACTTTATCATTGGAATGATTTTCCTTTTAAATTATTAGCAGTTTTAACAAATGAAGCAAACTATTCTGGAATTCCTTCAGGTCTTAGGCAGCCTCCTGGTGCATAAGAAGGGGTTTGGTTACTTTAGGCAACGGGCTCTGTGTTATTGCTACCTCTGCTTTAAGGAAACTGCTGTGTTGTAGGTGATGCTGGAGATCTTCAAGTGTGTGTGGCACTACCTGTTTATTTCTAGTACTTCGGTTTTGACAACACTAATGCTGCATTTCAGCATGATCAACTTTAGATCTTGCAAGGTGGGAAAGAATCCTGTTGCACTGGGAAAGCCCACTTCATGCAGAAATTACAAGATTGCTGCAGTGTAACACCACCCCACATTGCTGAAAATGTTTTTTCTTAGGTAATTTCAAATAAATGGCATTATTTTTTAAGCAAAAGGGTAACTTGACATGCTTTTACTGGTTGGAAAAGGAAATAATTGGATTTCCTTCTAAATGCAGAGACTCATTATCCAGAGAGCAGCTCTGAGAAATAAAGATTACGTTTGCTTGTATGAAGAGGCAAGTGTTTTAACTCCTGTCTAACTCAGCTTTTATTGTGGGGGTTTTGATACTAAAGTAACTGTGCTCTGTTCTTCTGTTTTTTTAGCAACTTCAGTCTCAAGCCCGTGCCCTGATAATGTTTGCTGGGATGATCCCATACAGAACCTCGGGAGACACAAATGCAAGACTGGTGCAAATGGAGATCCTTATGAATTAGCAGAGCAGCTTTGGCTCGGGGTTGCAGCAGCCTGTGCCTGTCCTTAGTACGTTCAGAGGGCCCATGGGACCAGTGTCATTTTGTATTCTGTATTTTTGTTGATGGAAATAAATTTCTTTGGTTTTGATATTTGTTTTTGACATTTTCATTTTCACCGATTCCTGTGTTTTTTATGTTTTTGTTATTTTATTTTCTATTGGTTTACATTTGGAAATGTATTCTTAATTGGTTATTGGGCTGGGCAGAGAAAGAAGTCATAGTTTTATACTAGAGAGGTGAATAAGCAATTTTATAACAGAAGAGGAAGTGGAGAAGAAAACTTTGATTTAATGCTTAATGAACGTATAGCTGGGAAAATTTAGAGGGTTTTGGGTTTCGAATGCATGTTAAGTGTTGAAAATGTGTCGATGATGCACCACCCACCCCCGTGACACGCTGCCATCAGTCCATCACCTTGTCTTGTGTGGTGCATGTGTTGCTGCAGTGCAGGTGAGCTCTGTGTGCTGCAGAGTCCTTCATCCTTAACCAAGTGCCAACTCCTGAGTCAGTATCTCAGATGTTCACAACTCTGCACATCCTGGAGCTCTGCTGAAGCTTTTGCAGGAGCACCTGGGTTGGAAACAGGTATATTTTTTTGGTAGGAGAGATTTTTGTGAGCAGTACGGGAGTTTTTAGTCAGTTGCATTCAAAGTGGTCACCAGGAGAGGTGAGGAAGGTGACTGGAGAGGTCCAAGTGTGGGTGTGATACTGTGTTGATTTAGATTTTAGGGAAGCCTGAGTCGCACTGAAGCATGGGGCTTTAAAAATGGTTACCTTTAAATGTTTTAAGCTATAATTAAATAAGTGTGAAAGCCCAGGGAGCACGTTATAGTAGAAACTTTTCTTTTTTGATGTATCTGCCTGTCTTTGAAATGAAATGACAGGAATGTTGGTGGTTACTCTTGCTGCTGCCCTGCTGCTGTCTCACCCTCTTGTGTTACAGGGATATGAGAACATGTGCAGTTTGGGATGCAGAATAGGCAGCAAACTGTAGGGGCTGGTTTCAGCCTTTGTATATTAATAGCTGTCACAGGAGAGAATTCACCTCCAGTTTGCAGTGTCAAAATTTACTGGGATAGAGGAATACCTGACTGACTCCATGACAATTTCCTAATTACTTTTTTCGCCAGAAATGTTGTTACATAAATTTTGTCCAGCTTTTGGACAGGAGGCAAAGGGCTTGCCCAACCCATGTCTCTCAGCATTAGCAAACCAGGTGCTGGGACTCCCAGTGGATAGAGTTAGGAACTGTGCTCCTGTAACGTGGCCAGGATTGTTCCAGCCGAAGGCTGAGGGAGACCTGGACAACACCCTGCAAGTAAAGGGGAGTTGGTGAGTTACCAAGGAGTTATTTGGGAGTGGGGGTAGAATTCCCTAACAACCTGTCAACAGGTGAGTGTGGAAAGCTGTATTAACTATTAACATTTCTAACATATTTGTGTGGGAAGGTTCTTGGCATGTCTCTTGACAATTGATCCAATCCCCTCGAGAACAGACACCTTCCCTGATGCTTGTGAACATTCCTGGTGAGGCCAGGGCTGCCCCACACACACCGTCCTGCAGGATGACCCTGCTCCTGTGTTTTCCTGGCTGGCGTTCAGCCTCTGTCCCTGAGTTACTCCCAGCATCAAACCAGCTCACGTACAGAGAGTCTGGCGAGTCTGTTCCTGTCCTCAGGCAACCACTGACCTGAGCAAGAGAGGGACAGCGTCTGCTGGAGTCGGGAAGGGTGAAGGCCACCTTCCCTGCTGTAATTCCCTCTCCCCACTCCACCGTTCATGTGGGGACAGAAGTCCTTTGGGGCTCAGCTCTTAACACTGCGATTTGCAGGACCTCGTTCTCCTGTCTCTTGCCCATCCCCTGCTCAGCAGAGCAATTGTGCTGCCTCACTGGCATGTTCTGATGTCCAGGGTTGAACCTGAGGGCCCTCTCTAAGGAGCACGTTGCCCTTTCTCCATCTCCCCTTCAAGGACGGCTGTAGCAGGTGCTCTCTGGTGCTTCTCAGCCTTCATGGTGTTGGTGAGAGCTGATGTCTCTATGCAGTTTGCTCCCTCTGTGCCCAGTGATTGTGACTCCAGCCTCAGGTGCCTTTTAAGCTAATCATAAACTGAATTGTTTCATGCTTTCAAAACCCAAGATGATCCTTCTGTGATGGGCAGTCAGAGGAAATAAACCCCACGAAGTCTAAGTCCTGAGACTAACCCTGGAAAGGTAAGGCAGGCCCTGTTTCAGTCAAGATGAGACATTGTGGATATAACAGAAGGTGCCACAGATATTTGGAATTAATTTATTACTTGTTGATTGCCCTGTGATTTCTTCCTAGGTCTATGCAGGTGGTGAATGTTGCACCCTATCCACCTTCCCACGTTCCCCAGAGTGGCAGGTTCCAGCTCTGCCTAGGCTGGCTCTGGCAAACCTGGCTCTCCTCTGCACGACTTTAAGGGCTCTGCTGCTTTGAGGTAGATGCTGATGCACACACTGGTGCTCTGATGAATAAGGCACCCTCGTGGTTTTCCAGATGTCCCTGTTTTCCCCTCCACCTCATGCTTATTCTGCTGTAGAGAAAAACTGGGTGCTGTTCCCTCAGGGTTTGTACCATCACGCTCTGACTTTGCTAATGTACAAGCTTAGCCTTGGTTTTCTCAATAGCTTACCTGCTAGAAGGGTTTTTTGGGGTGTCAGTAAATTCATACGTTGAGTCTGGTACAGCCTGTTCAAAGGGGGTGTCACTGAGCACTCACTTTACAACAGAGTAGTGCACAGTGCCGCAGAGCTGGGGATGTTCATCTGAGCTGAATTCATTCTTAGGATAAACTGACAAATCTCTAAATTGGTGGAGCTCTGCTCCTTATACAAGAAACAAGTACAGATGAATGCTGCAGATTAAATTTAGGATAATTCCTTCTGCTTTTTCCTACTCTGGGACTAGTCCTCGGCATTAAAGGTCTTCCAAATAGATTAGATACATCTAAAGGGTGACTCATTGGTTTGAATCAAACACAGTTTAAGTTTGTGTTGCCAGAGGAGACGGGAAGAAAAAGTGAAAAGGTGTTGGCCATGAGAGGGTGTGACATCGTGTCCCGCTGTGGGTACAGCAAAGACAGGCAGGGTCTCCAGGTCTGTGTCCCACAGTTTTGTGGCTTTTCAGTTCTGAAACATCCACGTGTGCTGTGGTATCAGCACAGCAGCTCCTAAAGCTTTACAGGCTGCACCGCCTTCGAGGAACAAGGGCTGAGTGATGTGGTCTGGATTTACAGGGGGCTTGTGGGGGAATCTAGAAATACTCACTGTAAACTGCTGCCCTATGTTACCTGTCCAGTAGGGAAGAAATCAGTTAAAGCTCTAGCCAGGGTTAACCTGTAAAAACTACACTGAGCTAAGGCAAGACAGCCAGCTCATGTGGGCATTGACACTGCTGAAGTGTGCCTCAGGGCCCTCCTGGACACTGCCAGGGACCTGGTGTCAGTGGGTCCTGTCTTCTCAGCTGTTTCTGTGAGGCTTTTTTTAGTCCTCACAATAAAATTTATTCTTCTAAGTATTTTATGTAAGCAGGGTACTGCTTACAACCTGTGAGTTACGTTCCTACTCCTCTGCCTTACCTTGAATTTTCCCACTGAATGCAGATTCTGCATCTCAGTCTGATTGTTTTGTTGTGTTTTTCAGACCCTCGGGCTTGAGTGGACCTGCTAAATTTAGGTAGCTTCTCTGTTCTCCACTGCCATTTCCTATCACTACTGCATTTGTCTAAGACAATGCTTGGATCTTGTTCCTTGCAGGAGCTGAAGGAACTGTGTTCAGAAAAAGTCACCCCAGCCTCTCAATGAAGCAAGCTGTTTTCCTTCCAGCCTGGAGGAAGGAAGGGGATATTGCTAATTGCAGTTCTGTGTCCCTGGCCTGGGACAGCAAATATTGCCACTGTTCGTGTCCCTGTACCAGCATTTTTGTGCTCTTTCTCCCTGGGTCTGAAGTTGGAAGTGGTGTCTGGAAGAGACAGGAGATGACCCCTTTGTTCCCGTTCAGAAAGGTTGCTGGCAGTTGACTGAATAACCATCTATTTTCTCTTCCCAGGCTTCCTTTGCAGCTGTGCTGTGAAACTTGAGTCCTGCTCTGCTCAGTGGGTTTGCAGCACGGAGCCCCTGCATCGTTTGCGTGTCCTGGGTCACTCAGGACGGACGGTAGGTTCCCCCTTCCACAGGGATGGAAACAGGGCAAGGGAAACTTCATTAGAGCCTGTTGGAATACGGCACTTGGGCAATCTTCAAGAGAAGCTGTGTGTAAAGCATTGCACCGTTTTCTGCTTAACTTGATTTGGGTTCATTTGATGCATTTAGTAGCCAGAACGAACTGGGGGATCGGCTGGAAGTGAGGGAAAGCTCTGGAGAAACAACTTGGCACCTCTTCCCTGTGCATGGAGGGGCTGGAGGGATGTGCCACAGAGCTCTCCTGCCCTGCCCACAGCTCCCAGCGCCACACAGCCCCGGTATTGTTGCTGCAGCTGGTGTTGTGAATCAGGCCGACGACAAGCGCATCCTACAATCCGGCTATTTCACTACACCAGGGTTGCATCATACCACTCACTTCGCTCTTCGCCCGGCGCCTCGGAATCCTCCTCCTTCTCATCTGGAGCATCTCTGACCATGCTGTGTCTAACAGACTGCTCCCCCTCCCCATTTAAGAGGCTGTGATTTGTGCTGGTTTGGGCAAATTAGCATTTTTGATGAAATAACGAGGTTCTAAAATAAAGCCATCTCTGCTGGGTGTGAGTCTGGTGCCACATCTGTTGTGAGAGGAAGCTGTTGTCCACTTTGTAGGAGGTGTTGCATGAGGTGCTGGAGTGACTCTTTCCTTGTCACCTTGCTCTTGTCCCT
>JAWWEU010000020.1:12656885-12680980 GCA_035583155.1 Acropternis orthonyx
CCTGCTTGCCAGGCTGACTGCCTGGAGTGGCACCAGCACCGTTCTGCACGGCAGTGCTGGAGCACTGGGAGAGCTGAGCACACAGGCCAGGCTGCCTGTCCTCAGCTTCCCAGGTAAATGGGTGCATTGGGGCCCTTGGTGATTGTGGCTGGCATCTACTCGAACACAAACAATACAAGGGGGCTGGAGCAACCTCAAAAAGCAAGTTAAAATTTGTGTGTGAATGCAAACACAGCCAGAGGCAGCAGGGCAGGCAGGCAGGCCCAATTTTCCATTAACTTGCAAAGCCACACCAAGCTGAAATTCAAATGGACTGCCCTCGAATTTTATTGCCTGCCTTGTTTGCTGTCTTTGCTGATCTTATCTGTAACTGCTGTTGAGGTACATGTGACAGGGGCTGCAGAGGTGTAGCTGATGCCCATCCCTCCCCCTGTCCTCACCTGCTGGGGGGATCAATGCAGAGTGGCCTCATGGGCCCAGTTCATGCTTTGTGACTTGTTAAATCCAGAATGGGACTGGGTGCTCAGCAGTGCCCTGTCCTTGGAGCGGGAGAGGAAGGAGGCTCTGGGACCATGAGCATCTCTGCTGACCAGCACTGGAGCACCAACTCCCAGCCCTGGGCAAGCATGGACAGACTGTCGGCCACTGCTCAGTGTACCCTGGCCTCTCCAGCCCCCTGGCTTCTGAGTCCCATCAGGGGCATTGCTCAGATCCCTTGATGTCACACTCCCCCCTTTCCCCTGGTTTCATGTGAGATAAAGGGGCCATTCCCTTCCCCACATCCGGCCCTGCTCAATGCCACAGGCAGCAGCTTGGAGGCCAGCCAGGATGATTTACGGGATCTGACGGGGCTGGGGCAGTATCCCAGGGAAGGGTGAGGGTGCGTGGGAGTCTTGCTCCCTTTTTCCATAATAAATCCCTGTGGGAACTGAATGTTCCTGGGTCACGGCCAGAGGTAAACTCAACGCCATGTTTCTCTGCTGATCTGTCCTTGGGACTTAATCTCAAACCCGTTATCGCTGCCCCCATCGAGTGCTGGGAGGCACTGATGCCCATTACGGTGGCTTTGGTATCCCTTCCGGCTATTTTTTTCCTCCTGACCAGCTCGGGGTGGTTCTAGCTGATTCCTTTCCTGCATTAGCATCAGTGGTGGGTGTGTGCCGGTTGCCTCGCTCTGGTTTTGCGGGGTATAAAGCCGGTGAGCCCCTCTCCACCCCCCGTCCCCCACGCGGACAGGTGCCTGGGCAGGGGCCATGGCCGAGCTGCCCATCCCAGATCTGCCCCCGGCCCGCTGCAGCGGCCGCTTCACCATCAGCACCCTCCTGGGCATGGAGGAGGGGGGCCGGGGTCCCTACGCGCCCACTGAGGGGGCCAGCTGTGACAGCGCCCAGCCCACCCACCTCTCGGGCAGCACCCTCTGCACCAGGACCTTCGGCTACAACACCGTGGACGTGGTGCCCGCCTACGAGCACTACGCCAACAGCAAGGGGGTGGGCGACCCCAGGAAGGGCAGGCCCTCCCTGGCTGACCTGCACTCCATCCTCAAGGTAACGGGGGGCTCGGCTGTGCCTGTGGCATCTCTGGCATTCCCTGGCCCTGCCACCGGTCCCTGCGGTGTGTCTGTGCTGCATCACTTTTTGTCCCCTGCCTCTTGGTGCCATAACTGATGCTGTGCCAGCTGCAGATCCCTGGAAAGGCACCAGGAGAAGCTGGAGGGGAACCCAGCTGTTTCCAGCTGTGTGCTCAGCCAGACGGTTCCCTCCAGGGGACGGCTGGCTGCTGTCCACCCTCACCTGCCTTCTCCTCATCCCGCAGCCTGACCCGGGTCACCTCCGCACACCGGTGTGTGACCTGCAGCGGAGCAATGGCCTGCCGGAGGCTGGGCCCGAGGCTGGGCTGGAGGAGGCAGAAGGGGAGCCAGGCAGAGCCTCTGTGCCAGAGCCTGTCCGCTTTGGATGGGTGAAGGGCGTCATGGTGAGTGTGATCCCCCACAGAGCATCCTCCTGCCATCCCGCCCCCCGCCAAGTATTTTCCCCTTGTTGCATTTTCCCCAGTACCTGTATTTTCTGCAAGTGCCTGTGCTGTGAGCAGTCCCCTGCCCTCCTCAGCAGGGTGGTTTTCTCTCAGGAACAGCAGATGTGGCGTGGCATGGCCTGGCCATCCCCAGGTCCCTGTGCCCTGATGGCTGGCACCCTTCTCTGTCCCCCCAGATTCGCTGCATGCTGAACATCTGGGGAGTCATCCTCTACTTGCGCTTGCCCTGGATCACTGCCCAGGCAGGAATCGGTGGGTGCTGCGGTTCACTGTGAGTTGGACGGTGTCACTGGGGTGGCTCATCATCACCCAAACACCTGGGGTGGGAATGCCACAGCACTGAGCGTGGGGTGATGTGTAGGCTCTTTGTGGGTCTTCTAGGGAAGGCAGGGGGCTCCGTGGGACTGGGGGGATGCAGGATTGAAGCAGTGCCCTCTCCCCACAGCCCTGACATGGCTCATCATCCTGATGTCCGTGACAGTGACCACCATAACTGGCTTGTCCATCTCTGCCATATCCACCAATGGCAAAGTGAAGTCAGGTAGCATGTCCCCTCCCAGCCACCCTGGGGGTCTCCTTCACCCCAAGGCTGCCCCATGGATGTGAACTCCTGGCACGGGCTGTAAGATGCAGGGGGGTCCCCAAAAATATGTGGGGGAGGCAGTAATGCCACGGGGTGTTCCTGCTGCCTCAGGAGGCACATACTTCCTCATCTCACGGAGCCTTGGGCCGGAGCTGGGCGGCTCCATCGGGCTGATCTTTGCCTTTGCAAACGCCGTGGCCGTGGCCATGCACACAGTGGGCTTCGCTGAAACTGTCCGGGACCTGCTGCAGGTAAGAAAGTGGCTCTGTGTCCTCTGGGTCCCCCCACCACTCCACCCTCACCTTCTCCTTGCACAAGCTGTATTAATTAACAATATCTGTGTTAATATTGGACCGCTGGTAATCAAATGGTGGCTGCTAAAACTGCTGGAAATCCCCGTGGCTCAGTAAGGCAGAGGGTCATTTCCACACTGTGAATAGTTCTCCATCCCCAGGAGCACAACTCCCTCATTGTGGACCCCACCAACGACATCCGCATCATTGGGGTCATCACTGTGACAGTGCTGCTGGGCATCTCCCTGGCTGGCATGGAGTGGGAGGCCAAGGTAACCCTCAGCTGTGCTCACATTCTTTCCTTGGGCTGGTGAGATCTGTCCCTGCTGCCCACCAGGCATCTGAGGAGTGGGGGATGCCTGTAGCTCCCCAAAAGCCTGCGAGGGTTTCTCCTAGCACATCTTTTACTCACTCTGTGCCCAAACATCCAACCCCTCAGCTGGCTCTTTCTGATCTGGCAGGCACAGATACTGTTCTTCCTGGTCATCTTGGTTTCTTTCATAAACTACCTGGTGGGGACAGTGATCCCGGCCACTGCTGAGAAGCAAGCAAAGGGTTTCTTCAGCTACCGAGGTGAGTTTCCCACGGGCTGGGGTCACACTCAGGAGGCCCAGGGGCATCGCTGAAGCCTGGCTCTTTGCTGCTGCTGGGGGAGATGTTTGCTGTGGGAAGGTGCCCCTTGCTGACACGTCACCAAAAGCACAGTGTCCCCTCCCATGGGTTCCCTGCCTTCAGTGCTGTGCCTCCATCCAGGGCTGAGGTGCTTCAGCCAGGACTAAGGCAAATGAGAGGCCCCAATGCTTCTTCTCTGCTTCCTCCCCAGCTGATATCTTTGCCCAGAACTTCGTGCCCAACTGGCGTGGACCTGAGGGCTCCTTCTTTGGCTTGTTTTCCATTTTCTTCCCATCAGCAACTGGTATCCTGGCTGGGGCCAACATTTCGGGTGACCTGAAGGTGGGTTCTGACTGGAGCTGGCATTTCTCACGGCTCAAACCCTGTTTCCTCTGGGGCTTTCATTCTGATCCAACTGTTAGGCTCTGTTCTGTTTCTTCTGCAAACTTTGGGGGATGCTCAGCCAGGAGATGCTCTGTGGCTTTGTGATGTAGTGATTTAAAATTCCTCCTGTATAGTAGCCACAAATAAAATGCCATGTTAGTGGTGCTGCTGGAAATCTGTCTTACATATCTCTATGACTCCCTTGGGCAGGATCCTGCTGTGGCCATCCCCAAGGGCACCTTGATGGCCATTTTCTGGACCACTGTGTCCTACCTGGTGCTTTCTGCTACGATCGGTAAGCGGCATGTCCTCAGGTGAGCTGGGTGGGCGGGCAGGCTGGCCCTCCCCCAGAATGGGTGACCTGGGAGGATGGAGCTGGGTGGGAGGCAGGACCAAGCTGTGGACACTGGCACTGATACCCTGGGGTGAGTGCCACAGGTGCCAGACCTTGTTCGTGCCTCATATGGGGCAACAGAGCTCATGGCGCTGCTCACTGCCATCATGCAGTGGGGTGGGGTGGGGTCCCTGCGGTGGGGACTTGGGGCTTGTCACAGGATTCGGGATGTGGGGCTGGGCTGCACGGAACTGTGGAGAGACGCCAGCCCTGCTCTAGCCCTGCGTGTCCCCCCAGGTGCCTGCGTGGTCCGAGACGCCTCGGGCAGCCTGAACGACAGTGTGGCAGTGGGCTCGCCGGACTGCGAGGGGCTGGCCTGCGGCTACGGCTGGAACTTCACCGCCTGTGCCCAGCGGCAGAGCTGCCGATACGGGCTCAGCAACTACTACCAGGTGCTGCTCAGCACCGTCACCAGCCCCAGTTCCTGCTCCTGGCTGGGTTTGGGCTGCAATGGGTGGATTTCCCAGGGCCTGGCATCCTGAGGGTACCCATGTTGTTAAAGCACCCATGTAACAGGCAGTGTGTCTTCAGGATTTTGGATGTGGCTAGACTTTGCCATCTGGATAACGTTGATGCAAAAGTACTGAGGGTGGCAGGATGGGGCTTGGGGGCTTGAAATCCCTCAGAGCTGTGGGGAGGTTGGTGTACCAGGGATGCCAGGGTTTCTGACCCCCTGGTTTTCACACAGAGCATGAGCATGGTGTCTGGATTTGGCCCCCTCATCACTGCAGGGATCTTTGGTGCTACCCTCTCCTCGGCACTGGCCTGCCTTGTCTCAGCCCCTAAAGTCTTCCAGGTGAGAGGGTGGTGTGTCCACATACCTCAGCTCCCCTCCCCAAGCCTGGCAGTGGGTGATGCTCCTGGGTGCAGGACACGTGGTGAGTTCAGCCCTTGCTTTTACGGATGCAAGAGCCACCGCAGTGCTGCCATCCCATGTTCCAGTGAAGCCCACTATCCCCAGTGTGTCTCTCCCTGCAGTGTCTGTGCAGGGACCAGCTCTACCCTCTCATTGGCTTCTTCGGGAAGGGCTATGGGAAGAACAGCGAGCCCATCCGTGGCTACATGCTCACCTACGTCATTGCCATTGGCTTCATCCTCATCGGTGGGTACTTGCCATCCTGGCACTCTCCTGGAACCTGGCACTAGCCAGGTGGCTCTGACCCTGCCACTGACAGCTTGCTCTCCTCTTCCTCCTCCCACAGCTGAGCTCAACGCCATCGCCCCCATCATCTCCAACTTCTTCCTCTGCTCCTATGCCCTCATCAATTTCAGCTGCTTCCACGCCTCCATCACCAACTCCCCAGGTGGGCTGTGCCATGCCACGCCGTGCCCGGCAGTGGGTGGCTCCCGTCCGGCCCCCGTCCCGGCAGTGGCCGCTGTGTGTGTTTGCGTGCAGGCTGGCGACCCTCCTTTCGGTATTACAGCAAGTGGGCCGCGCTCTTCGGGGCCGCCGTCTCAGTGGTGATCATGTTCCTGCTGACCTGGTGGGCGGCCCTCATTGCCTTTGGCATCGTCATCTTCCTCCTGGGATACGTCCTCTACAAAAAGCCGGGTGTGTGGCAGTATCCCAGCACCAGCGATGCCCCAGAAGGTGTCTGGCCCCATTGCTAATCCATCTTCCCCATGTAGATGTCAACTGGGGCTCCTCCATGCAAGCCAGCTCCTACAACATGGCCCTCAACTACTCGGTGGGGCTGAGCGAAGTGGACGAGCACATCAAGAACTACAGGCAAGGGCGGCTCAGTGAGGTGCCGGGCATGGAGTGGGGGGGATGCAGAGCCAGCCACCACCACCAGTAAACCCAGGATGGCTTCGTGCCCATGGCCACATTCTCAACACCACCCTCAGTTATCAGGATCTATGTCAAAATGTGTCTGCCCCAAAATCCCATGTCGTGTCGGCAGAGGTGAAAAGCTGAGCAAACCCTGCCCTCCCTTTACCAGGCAGGTGCAGACACGTTGGCCTTTTCATATCAGATGAGACCAAAGACTGAGACTGGATCCTCAGCCACACGAATTTTTCTCATCCTAAAGATGCTCCCTATAGCTGCCACTGGCCAGGCATGGGAGAAGAGCTGCAATTCATTCCAAAGATTGCTTCCAAAGCAACATCCCTCACGCCCTTTCCCCTCCTCTCCACAGACCCCAGTGCCTGGTGCTGACCGGCCCGCCCAACTTCCGCCCAGCCCTGGTGGACTTTGTGGGGACCTTCACCAAGAACCTCAGCCTGATGCTCTGTGGCAACGTGCTGATCGTGAGTCACCTGCAGAAGCCAGTTGGTTCCTTGTCCTGGGGGCCCTGGCCACCCACAGACAGTGGGCTGGGAAATCCACATGTGTCCTGGTGGGCTCACAGGGTAGGGATTGCAACGTGCCCACATATGTGCTGCTGTATGATGATATGTGTGTTGACTGGGAGCCTCTCTGAGTTGTTAAGCAATACTGGGGAAGCACCAGCACGTCTATGTGCGCCAATGGCTTCCCTTTACCAATTAATTGCCGAAGATCTGGTAGAATGAGGCAGTTGCTCAGAGAGCAGGGCGGGTCCTGCAGCCCTAAAGCCTCCAGAGCAATTGGGTGCAGTAGGAGCCACCTCGTCCACACCCAGACTGCTGACATTGTGTGCACTGGCTGTCAACCCACCAGATTCCCTGGTTTTCTTGCGGTGATTGCAACCTCCCATGTGTGCAGTGGTTACATCCACCTCTTAGCAGTTATTTGGGAAGAGAGGAGCTAGAGGTCCTTGGTGGCAAGACCACCAGCTGGAAGGGGCTGCCTGAGCCCCTGGCCCTGCTTCCTGCAGGGACCACGGAAGCAGAAGATGCCAGAGTCCCGGCTGACAGCAGATAGACACGCCAAGTGGCTTATGAAGAGGAAGATCAAGGCTTTCTACACGGATGTGGTGGCTGAGGATCTGAGAAGTGGAGTCCAAATGCTCCTCCAGGTACAGTCATCTTTGGCTGTCAATCACCAGGGTCCATCCTCATCACAGCTCAGGGGCTCTGACACTCCTCCCCAACCTCCAGCCACCCCCCTTTGCATCACTCTCCCATGGACTGACACCACTCGTGTCCATCTGCCCCTGAAGGAGGGTCTCATGGGGACGTCTCTCCATAGGCGGCTGGCCTCGGGAAGATGAGACCCAACATCCTAGTGCTGGGCTACAAGAGGAACTGGCGGACGGCGTCTCCGCAGAGCCTGGAGGACTACGTGGGCATCCTGCAGTACGGCCATGCCGGCTCCTCGGCCTCCCGGGGACACCAGCACCTGGTGGTGACCCCGTGGTTGCTGACGGGGGTGCTGCGGCCACATGTGCAGGGTCCAGCTGGGCTGGCAGCGCTGCCCCTGTTAACTGCCTTCTCCTCCCTCCTTCCAGCGACGCCTTTGATTTCAAGTACGGCGTGTGCTTAATGAGGATGAAGGAAGGCCTGAACGTTTCGCGAGTGCTGCAGGCACATGGTAAGCGGTTTTGGGATGCTCAGTGGACTTGTAGGATGTGCCGGCCAGCACCATGTCCCCAGTCCTAGGGGAACATCGCTCCTGGGCTGGGATCAAAGGGGATTGGGACAGTGAGGCGCTGCTGTGCTGCCTGTACTCCTCTCCTCCCTCCTCAGTTAACCCCACGTTCGAGGCAGCGGAGCATCCTGAGAATGGCACTGGCAGCAGAGCAGCCCCAAGCACAGGTAGGCTGGTCCTGTCTTGGGGCCACCCAGAGCATCCCCAGCTCTGAGGATTATCTTCAGGGAGCCGTATTTGCAGGAGGGGGAGCAGGGCTGGGACCAGGAGGAAGTGGTACCTTTAATGTACAGCCGGCAGTGCCCCTTGCTGACACCGGGACCCTCTTGTCCCAGCAGTGGACTCCACCACCTTGGCCAGTGAGCAGCAGGCAAGCACCATCTTTCAGAAAGAGCAGGGCAAGAAGACCATTGACATTTACTGGCTCTTTGATGATGGAGGTAACCTTCACCTTTGGCTGCTGTGGCTCTTTGCTGTCCACCTGTCCAGCTAATGTGAGCCTGGCACCTCCAGTGTGGTGCCCAGGAGGGCTTGGTCCTTGCCAAATGGTGCCAGGGCATCTGTTGAGCCTGGGGGTTACTGCTGTGTCTCCCACTGGGTGTTTTGGGGACAGGTCTCACACTGCTCATCCCCTACCTGCTGGGGCGCAAGAAGCGATGGGGGAAGTGCAAAATCCGGGTGTTTGTCGGTGGGCAGATCAACAGGATGGACGAGGAGAGGAAGGCGTAAGTGCTGGTGGTCGCTGCCCCCCACAGCTCCTCTCAGATCCTCGGCCACCGCCACTGTCCCCACTTGTGGGGGCACGAGCTGCTTCCCCCCACCCTGAGTCCCACGGGATCTGTGAGCTCTGACTTGGCTGCTTTGCCTCACTCCTTTGAAAGTCAATGTGGCTGCTGAGTGGGGAAACCCAAAGTGCAAACCAAGGCTGGCAGCAGGGCTTTCTGCCATGGCAGGTCTCTGCCAGAGCTGCCATTTCCTGCTAATTTGGGGAAAATGTGTCCTCCTTCTGGCAGGATTGTCTCTCTGCTGAGCAAGTTCCGCCTCGGCTTCCATGAAGTCCACATCCTCCCTGACATCAACCAGAAACCCCGGCCAGAGCAGTAATGGCCCCCTTCCCCTACCCCCTGCCTCCCCAGGACCCCCAGTCCCACCCAGACCCTCTTCCCAGGCACCACCTGCTTGTCTTGCAGCATCAAGAGGTTCGACGACCTGATCGCTCCCTTCAGGCTCAATGACGGCTTCAAGGACGAGGCCACGGTGAACGAGATGAGGCAGGGCTGTCCCTGGAAGATTTCTGATGAAGAGGTTGATAAAAACAGAGCCAAGGTAGCACTGGTCCCAGGGGGGGCTCCTGCAGAGGGTCTCCTGCTTTTTAGACAACATTCAGTCTTTTTGGAAACCTCTCTTTTGCATTTGTCAACCCTCTTTGCTCTGCAGTCGCTTCGACAAGTGAGGCTAAATGAGATTTTGCTGGATTACTCACGGGATGCAGCACTCATAGCCATGTAGGTGCCAGCAGTGCCCACGTGCCCTTTTCTTGCCCCATGGAAATGTTCCCTCTGGATGTTCACCCCTTCCTGGGCGGGGAAATCCCAGACAGACACCCTAATGCTGTGGTGGGATGGTGCCACACTACAGGGAAAAGCCCTTGGAAGGCACCAAGAGGTCTGGCCTGGATCCTGTCTGGGAGGGGAGGACGTGGTGTTGCCCCTTTCTAGGGAAATAACCCGCAGTGGATTGAGAGAGGGGCTGTGGCTGGGGGCCTGCAGGGCCGTGCCTCACCCGCCCCTCGCTGTGCCGCAGCACTCCGCCCATCGGCAGGAAGGGGCGCTGCCCCAGCTCCCTCTACATGGCCTGGCTCGAGACCCTCTCGCAGGACCTGAGACCCCCCATCATCCTCACCCGAGGGAACCAGGAGAACGTGCTGACCTTTTACTGCCAATAAAACCTCCCGGACCCCTGACGACTCAGACGTGAATTTTTCAGGCCAGTTTTGATCTCTGAGCGCACTTATCTCACGAGGAACAGCCTCAGGGGCTGCAAGGACCCTGCAGGGCCCCTCAGGGACAGGGACAACAGCTGAGCCCATCCAACAGCTGAACAGCAGTGAGATGTCATCTCAGCCTGCAGTGCCTGAATCCAGGCACAGGTCCAGCTCCTGATGGAGACAACATTAACCACCAGAATCAGGACATTTCCCGGTGCGGGAGAAACCTGCTCCGAGTGACACAGGAATGAGGCTCATTTCCAAAAGCACAACCACTTTGCTGCATTGCAGGAGAAACACACGACACCATTCCC
This sequence comes from Acropternis orthonyx, assembly GCA_035583155.1. NCBI lineage: Eukaryota > Metazoa > Chordata > Aves > Passeriformes > Rhinocryptidae > Acropternis > Acropternis orthonyx. Next base: position 12,667,001 of record JAWWEU010000020.1, read on the forward strand.
TTCAGCAGTTACAGAATTTACTGATAATCACCACCAGGATTAGAAGTGTCAGTACAAAAATAAAATTTACAGATTTTTTTGATCGTACAAAGATTTGTTCATGACAGCCACAGTTGTGAGCAAGAGAGGAAGAGGGGTGGGAGCAGGGGGGATGTTGTACACAGGGAGCAGGGCCATGAGCCTGGAGCTGTTCCTCCAGGACAGGTGGCTTCCCTGGAAGGTGTTTCCTTGGCTGACACACTAGCTGGACTCCCTGGCAGGGGCTCACAGCTGCCAGCCCAGAACACCTCGGTGTTGACATTGTTGCAGGCTCTTTGCAGTTTTTGGCAAGTTTGACTGGACAAAGTCTACCAATACCAGCTGAAAACTGAAGAGATTCCTCCACATGCCTTCCTTGGGATAAAGGAATGGAAAGGGAAGGCCAAACTGATGAGAGGGGAGGAAACTGCTGTCAGTGACTGACCTGGTGCTTCAACTCAAGGCTATTCCTCCTTCCTGTTTCAATCTGGTTTTACTGGAGAGGGAGGTTGGGAAGGCAGCCAGGGGAGTGGAAGATGCCCTGTGAGCACTAAGATGACACAAAGAACTTGCCCTCAGTGCTAATACTTGTCAAGACAAATCAGAAACTGATTGTTCACTTGTGAGAATTCCCTAAAAATTTCTGTGTCCGGGCACAGAGGCACCATCAGCTCCAACTACTCCGCACCTAAACAGTAGTCAAGCTGTCAACTCTCAAAGTAAACCAGAACCCCCTCAAAACAGACTTTGGGAGATCTGCATGGGTAGAGAACAGGAGTTTTTCAGTTTGCCCAGCACTGAGTGATTTTACTGAGCAATTTTTCACTTGTTCTGAGCTCTGTAACAGCCCCATTTACATCCTGCATTCCTCAGCCCTGTTCCTGCAGAGGAACGATCCTCATGCCAGAGCACAGGGCACATGAATAAAGTGCTTTCCCAGTTGCAATCAGCTTAGTGGCTACTGAGGGATGCCAGGCACCAGGGCAGGGGACAGGGGAGCACAGTGGGTGCCCAGGAGATTGGTTTCTGGCATCATCTGAAAGGTAAGGCCAGACCCACCCAACCCAAGTGCCATGAGAGACTTTCAATCCATCCAGGAAAATGCAGGATAATTCCCATGAATTAAACCAGGCACTCCAGACAAGTGCTGAAATAAGAAACTGGAAGGGGGAAAGACAGCTAGAGAGATCATTATTCCTGCTTTTTCATTGCTTCTGTCCCCAAAGAGGGCAGGAGAGTCCCCCCAGGCCTGCCCTGGCAGGAAGACCGGCTCTCCACAAGCAGCACAGCACATGGGGCACTCTGCAGATCCAGGATTTAGTATAAATAATATCACTTGGACCTCACCCACCTGAGAAGGATTCACATTAAATTCTTTCCTAAAATGCACAGCTTTATTCCTTGAATTAACATGGGCTAAAATTTAGTATAATCTCAGTAAGTAGCTCCTGCAAAACACCTCTCACCAGCAACACACCCATCTGAAGGTGGTGTGTAGAGAAATTGTTTCCCAAGACAAACACATTATCTTGTTGAGGGATCACAGAATCATCTAGTTTGGAAAAGCCCCCTGAGATCATCGAGTCCAACCTCTGACAGATCACCACCCTGTCAACTCAACCATGGCACCAAGTGCCACGTCCAGTTGTTTCAGCTCAGGACACAGGCTCACAGAAGGTAAGCAGCCTTAGGAAATGTTGCAGGTACAAAAGGAGCTGGTTTGGAAACCCAAAGGAGTTCAGCAAAGACACAGATGGGAAGTGTGTCCCACAAAGCTGGACACAGACAGCGTCTTCCCTCCACAGGGTGGGAACAAACAAACAGGGACCAGAGCAAACCCCTGCGGCTGGCTACACTGCCCAGCCACACCCATGGCATTCAACCTCAGCTTCCCCAAAGAACCAAGCCCTTGGAAAACATCTGAGCTGCCCAAGTGCCCCAGCCATGTGGCACAACTCCAGGCACAAGGGCAGAACCACCAGTTGAGTTAAAAGTCACTTAAAGACAAAGCAAACGAAAACAGTAAATGAGGAGACCGCTCTGCCTGCCAATAGGGGTTGGTTTTGGGGCTGTGTTTGGTCACTTCCCCTCCAGAGCTTTCACAGCCACAGCTCGCAGACAAAGATCTGTACCCTCATCCATGTAAAATGAGTTTTCCTTTTGGTGCTCCCAAATCCACTGTGACTACGACCCGGTATTAAAGAGTTTGGGTCAGGAAAAAACCAGATGAATGTTTTAATTTAAAAAAAAAAAATCACATTAAAAGAGCTTCAGGTTCACTGAAAGCAAAGCAGCAACAGGTCAAAGCGTTGAGCTCTGAGCACAGCGTGTCGCTCTGTGGTCCTGTTCCCAGTCCAGCACATCCCACTTATGTCCCATGGCTACAATTCATCACTGCTAAAAGGTATATGGGCCTCCTCCTCCAGAGAAATATGCTTCACTTGGCACTTAATGTTACCAAAAAGTAACAAAATTCACAATTTTTAGCGTAATTCCGAGCCACACTACAGGCAAGAGCAGGTCCTCACCGTTCCTTAAATAGGTGCAGGAAGCGCAAGCCTCGAGCTGTGCCCTCTGTGATTTGTTTCAGAGGCAGAGCAGGTGACAGGTCCTTCACCCCTCCCCCTCTGGTTTGTGCTCTCCAGCCTCCCTAGGGGGGAGCTACAGGGTGGCCAAAACGCGCAGGAAGGAGACCACCACCACGCAGAAGGTCTGCCCCACGCCAAAAATGAGCGCCTCAAAGGGGATCATCTTTTTGCCCGCAGCTCTGTAAACTCCAGCAAAGGCAGCACCTGCGGAGAGGTGAAAAGCCAGGATGTGAACGTGGGGACAGTGCAGGGGAGGCACATGTTGCTGTGCCACGGGGACGGAGGGGAGGCCTCAGGGTACGCAGCTGGGGCAGGGAACAGTTCTGGGCAATGTCTGAGCCGTTTCTGCTCCGAGCGCTCAGAAATCTGAAAGCCCCGGGGGCACGTTTGGCACCCCCGACACAGAGCTCCGGAGGGGGGACGGTGAAACGCGGGGTAGGGGCGGGGGGAATGGAGCCAGACCGTTCATCTCCACGCCGGGGAACGCCCCCCGAGCCCCCCCAGAGCTGCCGTACTTGTGAGGGTGCCGGCGGTGATGGGTCCCACGATGCCCATCAGCAGGACGCTCACGGACATGAACCTGCCGTACTTGTGGTGCCGCAGCGTGAAGAGCGCGAGCAGAGCGGCCGGGACGTGGAAGGCGAGGGAGGAGACGAGGGCCCAGAGGAAGACGCCGTACCACATCTCTGTGGGGAGAAGGGCCGTGAGGGTGGGCCCGGGGCCGGCCAGCCCCGGCTCGAGCGGGCGCGGCCGCGGGGAGGTACCTGGGAAGGTGGAGAGCGGGCTGGAGTAGGTGGTGGTGCCATTGCCCACGCGGGGCACGAGGCGGAGGCTGAGGATCTGCTGCAGGAGGCCCCCGCCGCCGCCGCCGCCGCCGCCCGCCTCGCCGCCCTCCATCCCCGCGCCCCTCCCGCCGCCATCCGCCACCGCCCCTTCCGCCCGCCGCCAGCCAATGGGGACGCGCCGCGGGGTGACAGGCAGGCCCCTCCACCAACCGCCGCCCGCCCTCGGGCAGCGGGGCCCCGCCCCCCGCCCCGCTGCCATGGGAACGGCTGCGGGCCGCGGGGAGCGCTGGGGCCCGGCGGGCCGCTCTGGCCCGCTGGCGGACTCTCCTCGCTGCTCCTCGCTGCGCGGGAGGCGCGGCCGTTCTTCCCGGCCGCCGGGGGGCGCTGCGGGCGGCGGCGGCGCTGCGGGCGGCGCTCTGGGCGGCGGCGGGGCCGAGCGAGGCGGCGGCGGGAGGCGGCTGAGGGGCCGCACCATGTCGGGGTCCGAGTCGGAGCAGGATCAGTACTCCTCGGCCGAGGACGATGACTACGTGCCCTCAGGTGAGCGGCGGCGGGCGCGGGGAGGCGGCGGCGGCGGCGGTGCCGGTGCCGGCGCCGGCGCTCACTGGCTGCGCTTGCAGGTGCGGAGTACAGCGAGGACGACGAGAGCGAGCTGGTGCGGGAGGAGGAGCCGGCGGAGAGCCCGCGGCCGCCCCGCGGCAGGAGGAGCCCCCGCCACCCCCCCGGCAGGTACGGCCGCGGCGGGCCGGCCCCGTGCGCTGAGGGACGGGGGAACGGGGCGTGCTGCTCTTCGGTTCAGCCTCAGGCCGGATAGGCGCTGTGCCTCAAACCCCTCCCCAGCAGCAGCTGCATCCCTTGTCATAAGCCTTTTTGTGTGCAAAACACACATCAGTGGGAGAAAAACCTCTTCACATGTGTGTTATTTGATGTTGGTTTCTGCCCAGCCCAAGTCCTCCTCCCCTCCTGGTTCCTGCAATGTCCCAGAATCACGGAGTCCTGGAATGGTTTGGGTTGGAAAGGACCTTAAAGCTCATCTCGTTCCATTTCCCCTGCCATGGGCAGGACACCTTCCACTAGCCCAGGTTGCTCCAAGCCCCATCCAACCTGGCCTTGAGCACCTCAGGGATGGGGCAGCCACAGCGTCTCCGCAGCTTGTGCCAGCATTTCGCCACATTGTACACTCACTGGCCCACAGACGTGCCCGTTCACTTCATGGGCACTGCCTGCCTCAGTCTCACTGTGTTTTCTGAGCAGCAGCATCTTTTAATTAAATACCTTCACCCCCAAGATTAGAGGGAGCCTCCCAGGTCAAATGTTGTAGTGAGAATATGAAATACAGTGTTGTTTCACTCAGGCTTACAGTCAGCTCTGGAATAGTGTTGCAGCACCTCACTGTGCGTATGTGTATATTTTTTTGTGTGTGTGCTTTCAGGAAGAGGAAGAAAGGAGGTCTCTTGCTAGAGCCAGATGAGAAAGAGGAAGAAAAAGCTCAGCAGAATGGAGAGGAGCAGAAAGAGGAGGAAGTGGATAATGTAGAGCAGGTGGAAAGAAGCAGAGAAGAAGAAGAAAAAAAGAAAGAGGATGCTCTTTGGGCCAGTTTCCTCAGTGATGTAGGACAGAAACCCAAAGCAGGGACTGCCACACAAGCCAAAAAGGTAACAGGGGCCTGGGAGTGTGTGAAGGGCCTGAAAGTTTAGAGCAGACAGCGTTGGTTCTGTGAAGAGGCTGGGTTTGCCCCTGCATTGCCTGTTTTGTAGGACTGGAGCCCCATGATGGGCCAAACTGCAGAGTGCTGGTTTCCTTCCAACTGAGGAGGTCTGTGATCTGGCTGTGCTGCTTTTGGAGCTACTTGCCAGCATCTCAGTGTCCCATGGAACTCTGTTGCCTTTTTTTCCTGGTCCTGGATTCTCCTTGTGGCACAGGGACAGCACGATGAGCTTTGGTCTGAGTTGTGCTTGTGGGTACAGCTCTCACAGAGGCTTGTTCCTTTCCTGATGCTCAGAATGGGGGAAAAAAAAGGGAGGTTCTGTGTCTTGTGTGTGTGTGTAAGTGAGGAAACAGAGAGTGAATGTTTTCTTCTGAGCAATTCTACTTTTATGGGCAGGTTGTTAAAATGTGAGTGATCTTTGAAAGTTCCTCCAATAGCCTGAAATAATTCATGGAGAGATGCAGTTCCTCTCTTCTCTTTGTGAACTTATAAACTTGGACTTGCATTGTCCACTTGAAGATTTCTGTGGTTGATTTAAAGCAAGAATTTGGGGGGCTTGTTTTGATTATTTATGGGATCTGAGGTTTTTTATATATGCTGTTAGAAACTGTAGCTATGACTGAGTAAATTAAGAGGCATTGTTGACAAGTTGCTTAATAAAGATTTTTCCCTCTGAAATTAAAGAGATGTTATTGACAAGTGTGAAGATCTGCCTTGCTTGTCCTGCTGATGAGTTGTGTTCTTCTTCATTCTTGAGTGAAAATAAACGTATTTTTTGGGAATTCACCCTGGCAGCTTTACTGCCTGGTGGTGCTTAGTTTGGGAGAACCAAGTCTTTTTTTTGGCCTGCTTTCTGAACCACCACAACGTGTTCTTGCTGCTTCCTAATTTATTACAATTCCACTTCTTGTTTTAGATCTGTTTAGATTGTAAAACTCCAGTGGGAGCCTGAAACAAAAATGGGGAATTTCATTCTGGTGGAAGGGGCATTTATTTCCTTTTTGTTGCCTGTAGGTGATTTGCTTTGGCCACCAGCCTAAACTGTAGTGCTGCCTGGGGTCTGCATTGAGTCCTCGGCCTCTTGGAACAGTAATTTGGCTTGGCTCCACAAATGCATTATTTTGCTTTCTCCTTCATGTATTTTGTAGGCTGAAGAAGAGAAGAGTGGGAATAAGCTTCAGGAGAAGCCAAAAGATTCAGGAAAAGTGACAATCACCAAAACGTTCGATTTTGCTGGTGAGGAAATCAAGTAAGTTGGTAGATGTGTTCACTTTGGGCCCAGTACAAGCTGCGTGCTGCTGTGCTGTGGGCAGGCTGGACCTGGGCTCCGAAAAACACTGGGTCTTCTTCTCTTTCCTTTGCATTGTGTTTTTTTGGGTTTTTTTCTGTTGTGAGTACATACAGACCTCAAGGAAAACAAGGCCAAGGTTTTCCTGCCTGAGTGCTGTGGAATATCCCGATGTGCAGACCTCAGTCTTTGCTCAACTTCAAAACATGCCTGTAAATTCACCTAGGCTTCCTCATCTGGACAGTGTTTCTAATGGTTGGCAGAGCTTCCCAGTGGCACTGTCATTGTGAAGGTTGAGACAAGGAGGGAAGCACGTTGGTCCCACAGGGATGAGGGTAGCACATTTTATTCCTTCAGGCTGGTCCAAGTCCTGTGCTGGGGGCAGGATATTGGCTGGCACTTTCCCTGATGGTGTTCACAATCCACAACAAAGAGCAGCACTAAGAGGTGTTTTGCTGAACAGACCAACAGCTGAGTGCTTTTACCTCTGAAACAGCTGCAGCAAAGGGAATGGGCTGGATAAAAAGCTTTAGGCTGAGTTTGACTTATGAGAGGCCTCTCAGGCTGTGTTGCAAGAAGGGACAGGTGTTTTATAAATGCATAAGACTGGAACTGAATGGCCTGGGTGAACCCACTTGAAATCCGACTGCCCTGTGAGCTGCTGGTTATTACCATGGGGAATTTTCTTTATATGTAGCAGTAAATCCGGTTTTGCTAGACAGGAGCTTCGCCTATTTCATACGACACCAGAGGGCAGCAGTTGCAAACAATAATACTCAGGATACCTTCAAGCTGGAGGAGACAGAGAGCTGGGGCTTCCACTGCTCTTGCTTTTAGTGTTAGCACTGCTACCTGAGCTGAGGAGAGCCATGAGCCGTAGTAGGAGCTTCCCTATTTCCCTGCACAATCCAGGCTGCAGGAATACTCTTTGTTCGCTGATTAAATGCCAAAGAACTGTATCACTGCAGCTTTTGCAAAAGAATGTGTCTGTCTTATCCTTTCTCCAAAGGCAAGGCTAAATCCTTCCCATGGACAGACAAAAATGTATTCTGACTGCCCTCCTTAGCTTGTTTGTTCACAATTTTCCTGTTTTTTATTTTTAAAATAAAATGAGACGTCCTACCAGGTGAGAGCTATAGGATCACAGGGCTGTCATACAAAAGCCTCATTGGATTCTGACGTGTCATCAAATGGCACAGGGCAGAACTGCCTTCCTGGTGGTTGAGGGCTGCATGAAATCAGTGAGCAGTCTTGTTTGACAAATTTGGACACATCTATCCACATGCTGTAGGTGAGTGTTGTGACCTAACACGAGCCCACAACAGGGGGTTGATTTACTGGCAAGTTTGCCTTGCAGGATGACTTCAGAACATGAGGCTTCCAGTTGTGGGAAGGAATTTTTTATGTGCAAATTTTTTGGTGAAGTATGGGAACCTTTAAAGTAGGGAGCAAGTAAAAACCTCTGCCTTGAAGCTGCTTGCTTAACTGTCTCTATGAAAAGAAGCCCCAGATAATTATGATTTAAACTTAGAATTACTCGGGCATTGGTCTGATTTTGGAGTACTAGATTTTGTGTTGGGGTGACAGATTAGCTGGAGAAGTGCAGCTCTTGCTGTTATTGGTAATATTAGTTGTAAAGGTTGGGGCAACTTTCTCTGTCCTTTGAAAAGTGGTTTGCCTTATAAGAACAGAAGTTCTTCACAGTTCCTAAGATGCTCATTTTGTGCTTTTCACATTAGTATCTCATCTGTAATTTCTTAATAGCTATAACTAAGAGAAAAGCACATTTTTCTGCACCAATGACTTTTCTAGTGTCCTTTGTAGTGCTCAGTGCTTACTGTTTCCATTTGGAAAATGCAGAGGAATCACTAGAAATTTCTACCAATTTTTGATGAAATAGACGAAAGCTGGAGCCTGGGTGTCAGTGAGACTCTAATCCTGTGAACACCAAGGCTCATGCATGTTTTGTTTACAGCAGTCATCATATCAACAGGTTACAGAGCCAGCAATAGAAGGTTTGCAGTGAGGTCTGGAGGACCGTTTTCTGCTGGTACCAGAGTTAAAACAAAGTTATGTTCTTTGGCTCTCTGATAACAGAAAAATCCTTCCATGTTTTTTGCTCCCTGGATTTCTGTGATATTCAAAGCTTTTGCTTTTCTCTTGTTTGCTGTGTCTTGCTTCTCCAACTGGGTTACACTGTTAGCTGTGGGTAGGGCTCAAGGGGTTCTCAGTGTTCACAGCTGCTGGTACTTTCCCCTAACGGCAGTAGGTGAGGGCCAGAGGGCTGCTTTTTCTTAGGAATAGCAGGAGGTTGTCTTTGCACCGCCCTAACGTCTGCAAATGCTCTGAATTCCAAACACTGACTTCCTTGCCTGGGGAAGCAGCTGGCAAATCGTTGGTTACAAAGGCCAACACATGGTAGTTGTGTGTGTGTGTGTGTGTGTGCATTTCTGGACTGAAAGAACTGAAATGAGAACTGTCGCTTTCCTTTCTAAATGGTTTGAGGCTACTGTTGAGTGTTGCTCTTTTGAAAGCTTGAGAAGAATTTAGATCAGTATTTAAGCAGTGATAGATTCAGGGCAGAAATTTCGGCAGTCTGCTCACTGAAGCTTTTAACAGAAGATCGTTTAGCCCTGGTCTCATGTTGCAGAACAATTTATTTTCCCCTGTAAGAAGATGGTATGATCTCTCTTGCCTGATTTCAGTAGCAGAAGTCTCTTGAAAGAGACCTCCAGCTACAGGGCTATACTGGAATAGTGAAAGACCTTGATTGTTGTCAGTTCCCTTGTAGGTTATTGCTGCACTTCGGTCCATTTTGATGAGACTGTGCTCCTAGCAGTTGCTAATGCTGAACTTAAAGTTCAGAGTGTTTCAAATTAACAATTACCAAATGAAAAATGTAGTTGCTTTTAGTTTACAAAGTACATGGTTTAATGTTACCTTGTAAAACTAAAGCTGTTGAATCCTGGAATTAGAAACAACCTCTAAATGATCATGGTGTTTTCCAGTTGTGACTTTTCTGTCTGCTTTTCTTGCCTCTCTGGTGCTAAATAGATTAGGAGCAGCAGGTGCTGTCACCCAAATGACTGTAATTGTGGTCAGTGAGAGCAATTTGCAAAGGCAGTTCAGCATCTAAATGGAAGTTCAAGACATTTCTCCCTGGCAGAGGAGGTTGAAGCTCCTTTGAAGCCTTTGGTTTATGAACTTTCCTCACAATGCAGGACGTGTGGTTGCATTAAAATGGAGAATTGTGTCCTTGACGCCGGGGTTTAACTACTGTGATAATGTAATTGCTTATTTTCTCTTCTGTACTCCAATGTGCTTTGGTCGTTGGCTTACTTTAAACCACTGCTGTGCTTAGTGTATCAAAATGGTTTGTCTGTGCTCTTTCCATGAAATTCAACTTTGTGTCCAGCTGGGACTGCAGCAGAGTGGAGCTCACTCACACATGGGGCTGGTCTGGCCCTGTTGTGTCAGTGTGGCAACTTGTGAGGGAAGAGCAGAGTCAGATTACTGAATGCTATCAAGAATAGATTTTATGTCAAAACATCTGTGTACCTTAATTCAGCTTATGGGAGGCAAAACAAAGTTGAGAGGGGTAGTGGTGCCTGGCTTGGATGCTAATTCAGGAATGGGAAGCCTGTGTTCGACGCCCTGCTTTGTTCATACACCGCAGATTCCAAGTAAAGGGCTCCAAATTAGAAGCTTCGTATTTCTGTGCACATACTTTGTTCACATGGTTTAAAGCCAGAGCGTTACACACTCGGGTTATTCTTGTGGTGGGAATGCTTTCCTGGTACTGCAGAGTTGCTGTGCTGTGCTGGTGCTGCTGTGTTGTGCTGGCAAAGCTGTGGCTTGTGCTGTTCCAGTGATCTCTTTCCTGTGTGCGTGAACAAAGCAGCCAAAGCAAAGCCGTAGCAGGGCTCTACTCTCCATCTGTTACTGGGGATAGCCCTGCTCTTTTCCTGAATTCTGGCAAGGCTGTCATAGCTCTCTTTACTTTCCTGCAAGGAAGTATTTTCTTCAGGAATGTTGGTCTGGGATCCAGAAGGACTCCCAGGAATCTTGGTAGTGACTTCAGAACTGTGGTCACTGCTTGGTTCCTCAGCACTGGTGGGTGGCAAATAGTGAACTCAGAGGTGAGTGTTCCTGGTGCCTGGAAGACTTGCAGATTAGATTTTTCATTAATCCTTGAGCTTTTTTTCTTGAGCTGCTTCATTGTACGTGCACACGGCAAACCTGTTCCTGGCAGGTGTTCCTGTGATGTGAGTAATTCTTGGCTTCTCACCACATCTGAGGCCAGAATTGTCTTGCAAGCTGCATGGTTGCTGGCAGCATGCTGGGCCTGGATCCATGTAGAGATATTTCAGGGATAGGTTTCAAGATCTCCCCTTGTCTGCAGCATGAGCTCCTTTCTGCTGTCTAGATGCTGGGATAAGCAGGTGCAAAGATCCAGCCGGTACTTCCTTGCATGCTGTGTGTCTTCCTCCTGCTGAGCAGCTTGTAAGTGTTGAAGGCATCATTCTTACTGCAACGTCAGAAATTGCCAGACCACAGAGACCTGAACCTGAGGCATTTGCAGCCTGGGAGCTGGGGGTTTGCTGTGGGATCCTGCATAACAGGTAAAGGTTTGTCCAGTGAACTCTGGTTACTTTCATATGTGAAGACTGAGCAGATGGGTGAGATTTTGCTGAGTTTGACTGAAGTTCATCTTTTAAGGTTGAGCTCAGTAATCTTTATCTGCTTCTGGAGTGCCTGTTTCCTGGTTAATTTAGACTGCTACTGAAGGTATTCTTCAGTGTTTGCCTGATTAAAATTTGCTTTGAACCTCAGTGCTGAAATGCTCGTTTGGTGAGGCAGCAAGCCCTGCACAGGACCCTCACTCAGAGAGCTCTCAGATAAAATTCACAGCTGTGAAAATACCTAACCTAGGGTGGCCTTTTTTTTCCCCAAAGGGACAGACGATGACCCAAAATTCCACAGATACTGTTTGCTTTTTTATATTGCTTTGAGGCAGGTTTCAATAAGGCATGTAGTCCAGAGGTATGTACAAAGGAGCAGAAAGCTCTCTGATGCGTGTGAAGTCTTTGAAGGCTTTAAAGATGTAAAGAGGGAAAATCCTTGACTTTCCTACAGAACTTTCTGTTCATGCGTCTCAAGGCACCTTTTAAAGATGTGTTGTTATTCCCCATTTGGCAACATAGAAACTGAGGCATGGCAGAGTCGATGACATCCATGGATTCACCAGGGCTCCTGGATCTCGTGGCACAGGATATGCAGGAGTCCACGGATATGCCTGGGGAAAAAACTCATTACTCATTCTGTGTTGCTGCTTCACAGGTTTTCAACCTACATCAAGGATTCAAGAAAAAGAGATTATTCAGAGGAGTTGTTTTCAAATTGAAATTCAAGGACCTTAAGCTGGACCTAAAGTTGAATCAGTGGGTTTTGGTGGTGAAATTCGTTACTTTTTGAGCAGAAGCAGCAAAGGTGATGTGAGGTGGCTGTGGGCAGGTTCTCATCAGGAGGTTTGCCTATGCTACTGAAAGCCCTTTCTCCACCAATAGTGTGGATCTCTGTACAAGAGACGATGGGAATTGTGTGGGCAGGGCTACAGGCCATGGCCAAAGTTTCTTTTTTTGGTGTCCTGTGAAGTCAACAAGGTTTAACTTAGGCCTGGTTGAGTGGGCTAGTGAAGTCTGATCCCAGCCTATGGTGTTGTCTGGGCTAGTGGACTGTTCACCTTGATGAGCTCCTCAGGAGAGCTGTGCAGAGCTGGTGAAGGACTGATTTATCCCTTGCAGCAAAAAGTGCTGTCCTCAGAGAGGAGGTGAGGTTATAATTCAGTTCTCTGCAGTTCTACAGTGCTGCTTCTTTGGCATTTCTTGATGTTGCCTCTCATTACTGCAATATTGGTTTTTTTAGTTTAGCTCACCTGTGTGCTTGTTGAATGGACAGCTATATCCTAGACTGCTCACTGCTTCTAACTCTGGATCTGCTGTCCTCTTCCAGAGCTTCAGCTGCTTGATCCAGACCCTTTTTAGGAGAGAGCAGGTGGAAAGGGCTGCAGGAGAGACAGGTCAGACATCTGAGAAAAGCCTGAGCTTTCCATAGTCCATGTTCAGCCTCTGATTTCATCAGCAGTGGCTGTGATACCCTCTCTGTTCTTTACATGATAACTAAGACTGACCAAATGGGTCAGAGTTGGCAAAGAAAGGGTGTTTAAGCCAAGGAGTTTGGGAGACTGCCACCTCTTCTATTCCTTTGCTTTAAAGTCAGTTAAGGTAGCTGTCTGAGCAATAGTTGCTGCTTCTGCTTCTTCTTGGCAAGCATTGAATAGAAGTGGGGAAAATCCTGAGGCTGATAATGTATTTCAAGGGGCATGGGTAAAAAGGGCAGGGAATTTACTCCCACAAGTCTCAGGATTTAGAACTGGCACAGAGAGCGATTTTTAAAGATGTGTAATTGTCCATCTGTGTTCTTGCTCTGTGATCTCAGCATGGCTCAGTCACAGGTGTCTGGCTAACGAGCACTGAGAGAACACATAACACCATTAACTCTATCCTTACCTTGGGATGCTTTTCAGGAAAGTCAGTGGATGAATCAAAGCAAGGAGTTGGCAGCATGCTCACGCTTCCTGCTGGGTGTGAATCTTAGTCATTTTTGTGCTCATGGGGTTTTGCACAAAGCTGAGTGAAGCACAGTAGCTTTTAAAATCAGGAAAAAGATTAGGAGTTTGGGTGTGCACCTCTGATGTTGTAGGTAGTGTGGTACATGTCAGATCAAGGTTCACATGTGCTGGATGTGTTTCATATGTGATTTTAAAAAAAAAAATCGTAATACGTTTGGAAAGCCCTGCCTTTTTTTCCCAGCTGAATAGCAAATGCTACAAAGCTTCCACCAGATGAGGTGGATGGGTGTTGTCAGGCTAGATATGGAAGACTGTGAACTGAACTAATAGGGGCGGAGGAAGAAACCACTCCTCTTTTGATGTGCTTTTTATGGTGGCTTTAGCAATAGCAAAGAAGTGTTAGAAAAAGTGAGACAAATGAATTTCAGTAGGCCCTTGAGAAGCCACTCCAAAGCTCAGCTCCCTTGAGGACTTCTGCTTTGTATTGCTGACTTGATGTCTGTAGGGTTTTATCCTCAGTCCTCCTTGGCTAAGGTGCCCTAGAGAAATGTGTTCCATCCACTTTCCAGTGGCATACCACTTCCTCAAGGAGGCTTGTGTGATGCAGAAACCTTGGCTTTTGAGATATTTCCAGAAATTTAGTCTGAGCAGTAGAAGCCTAGGGATGATGTCTTGGGACCATAAGAGAAATCAAACCACCAGGAATTACATGGTATATCAGTGACTGCTGTTTAGTGACTTGCTTTTCTACAAGCAAGACCAGAATGCTGATGTTGGCATAATGGAGTGTAGGCAGTAGTGTGTTTCTACCCTTATGCTGTTGTTATTCTTAGAGGTCAGAGCATGCCTCAGTTGTCCACAGTTCATTTTGGCTTTTTTGAATTTAAAAAACAGCTATTGTTTGGTGTTTTTTTGTTTTTTTTGTTTTTTTTTTTTTTTTTTTTTTTTTTTTTTTTTTTTTT
>JAWWEU010000020.1:12680990-12740037 GCA_035583155.1 Acropternis orthonyx
CCAGATCAACAATCATAGTATTTGCAGAGCACACTTGGTTTTTTTTTGTTGTGGTTTTTTTTTTTCTGATACTACTTTAAAAGATGCTTAAGAATGACAGGGTCTCTGGGGCACGTTTTGATAACCTTTCCTCTGTGTGCATCATCCCTGATGTTTCAAAGTTTCCTTGGGGAATATTAGTGTACAATACTGATTGGCATGGTGGTGGTCCAGAGATGAGGTCAGTGAGTGTGAGCAGGAGCTGTGCTGTGTGCTGGTTCACTCATGAGGCATTTGCCTTTCTCAGAGGCAGCTGCAGAAATTGTAACTTCATAAACATCAAACCTAGCCAGGACTCTAAGCCAGAGCACTTGTTTCTAAAGTAAATCATGTTACGGTTTGCTTAATGTGCTTTGAGAAGGGGAATGGCCTAATGAACAGCTTCTCTTCAGGGTTTTTCTTTAGTAGATGTGCAGATGAGGATTCTGCTCAGTTGGAGAAGCACAGAGAGGCTGTGGCTTGCAAAGTGTTATACAGTAGTGCTAGCTTTGTCCAGTGCACTCTCCAACATGCTGACCCCTGTTGTATTGCTTTATCTCACCATATATCTGAAAATCCTGAAGTGACTGAGCAGATGTCCACCTGTAAGTCATCTTATGCGTCTTATGTCGCTTGATACTTTTAAAGAAATAATTTATGTGTATTGGTTTCATTTGTGTGGTTTTGCTGGTAATCAGTGTGATGAAAAAGAAGGCTCAGCTGGGATCTCCGAAGGTGGGAGGAGTCTCAAAGCATCTCTAGAATGGTGGCTTGACTTCCAGATTAAGTTGGGCATTTCTAGGTCTTTCAAATCTGAGGTATCTGTGTGCTGCATTGGCTTTGGGAACTGAATGACAAACCGCCTTCTCTCATCTTCAGGTTTTTCCAAGTGGTGTGTGTAATTAGTGTGGAAATACTCCAGTAAAAATTACACCCTGCCCTAGTAGGAGACATTGGTTTTGTACCTGACTCTCAGGCAGTTTCCTGGCTTTTAAAAATCTGAAAACAGAAGGTGCTTAGTGACCTATTCAGGTCTCACAGGGGCTCTTTTGCTATTAGTCAGGGTATCTTTTGTCCCTCTGTTCATGCCTTCATCTCAGGGGCCTTAGATCCAGTCCCAGCATTTTGCTACTTGCCCTGTTTCCCTTGTTTCCAAGCTGCTGCTCATTCCTGACAGCTCCAGGCTCAGAAAAGGGCTTTTGATGTCTGGTGAGAGGTTGGCAAGAGCCTGCTTTGCAGCCCTTGGGCCTGGGGTTTCCCCTGCTGGAAAGTGCAGCTTGCAAGATGCCTTTTTTTTTTTCTGTAAATAAGAGATGGTGAAGCAGGAGGATTTGTGTGTTAGCCTGAAGGGAAGGCAGAGCTGTTCACTGCCTTACTATCTCATTAACACATTACAAACCAAATCAAGCTTAATCTGGCCTTTTCCCCATGGAAATGCTTCTGCCTTGTAGTGTGTGTTGCCTCCTGTTGTGATCTGTGTAACCTTTGTGTCCAGTGTTCATAGCTGTAAGTGAATTTGGAACCTCTGGCTCTTAATACCACGGTACTCCCTCCTGCAGCAGGAGAAGCGATCCGTGATGCCAGCACTGCGCTGAGCTAAGGAGCAGGAGTTGCAGGGATCCATCTTGCTTTCAGCATATTTGCAGGTTGTGGTCGGGGGGGTGTCACACTCACATGTGCAGCAGCTCGTCTGTTCACCTGGATTGCTCAACTCAGAGGTGTCTTCCATAATATGAAGTTAATCCTTTTGGAAGGTACAAATTGAAACTGTGAGATGCCTCAAAGATTGAAATGCTAATGCATGGTGGGATTTTGAGGCAGTGCAATGGAGCTGGCCAAGGGCATAGCTACCCAAAGGAGCAAACAGAAATCTGATACTTGGAGATGCTTTGAACTGGGGTGAATAAAGCTCCAGTCAACACAGAGATGAAGGCTTGTGCCCTTGCTTTGGATCAGCTTCTCCAGAGAGCCGTGCTTGACATGTTCTACCTATTGCAAGTCCCAGTGGGAGCTCAGTAACTGGATTGCTGCTTCCCTCTAGGTTTTAGAGAGTCTCCTGCAGAAGCAGCAAGCAGAAGCCCAAAAGGGGCCTTGCCAGCTTGGTCAGCATCTCAGGAGGCATCACTGTCCATATCTTTTCTGTATGTCTGTCACAGAGTCTTTGTCATACAGGAGATGGTGGAAAATCAGTCATTTCCTTCAAGGCTTATGAGGTTACGATGTGGATGTCCAAAAGTACCTTTTATGCATTATTGATGTTAAAATACCATTCACTTCTGCCTGTTTTCAGGTGAATTGGTTTGAGATGCAGCCTGAGCTGACTGCTTGGATAGCACGGCACACCTGCTGTGAGCAACAGCACCAGGCAGGCAGCTTGGCCTTTGCCTGACTCCAGGAGAGCTCTGATCACATTTGATTCTCTTTAAAAAACAGCCAGCAGCTTCTGTCTAGAAGCCAGCCAGCTTCTTCTGCCTGTCTAGGCAGCCCACAAAATTATCGCTTGCTCCAGCCTGGTCTTGTCTGTGTTGCTTCAGGGGATAGGCTTCCTTTCCCAGGGAACAGCTCCTACCTGGTTTGAAGAGAAAGATTTAGAACATGCTGGGTTTTCTTCTGAAAGGTGGGAAAACTAATGTTTTACTTTGAAATTAGCAAAGTGATCGGGACATACTAGTTTTAGTTCTGTCTACTCTACACTAGGTAAACCAACATAAAATACATACTTATGCAGTGTGCAGGCAGATGTGGTCTGGAGGTTCACTTCTGTGAGAACTGAATTCCCTCCCAGAAAGTGCTGAACTGCACTCCAGCAGTTTCAGAACCTTGCAGGCTGGAGCACCTACCTCTCATACAGACCATCTGTCTGTGGAAGGCATGACATGGCAGCTTGAGCACAGAAGTCCACCAAAAGAATATTCAAACAAAATATTCCTCTTGGCTCAGAAGGGTTTATTTTTTTTACAAGTCCCTGTAGATGAGTTTTACTTTCTTCTCAAGTGATCATTCCAGAAGGACTATTTATTGAGGCTAAACACAGATGGGGAATATTGAAAAAGGATAATTAGCCTCATTTTTGCCCCCCCCTTGATCTGTGGTTCCCCAGAGCTAACATCATTAAGATTGTGTGGAAAATTTTATAACTGTGCCAGGTCTAAACTGGGGCAGGTTTCCCAAGTGAGGACTGTGTCCTGAGTACGAGCAGTAAAGAGCTGGCATTTTCCAGAGCTTCCACTCTTGCTCTCCCTTTCTCAGCAGGAAGATCAGGGGAGATGGTAACTTTGCACTGCTGTGATTAAGGATTTTAAGTCTCTGCTCCAAGTCCCCTTATACCCAAATAGCAACATGTGCTTTCTCAGCCTGATGTGCACTGTGTGTTTTGGTTAAGAGAATGTAGCTCTGTTGAGCCACCTGGGGGTAAGTTGGAGGGATTTTGGCACTTGGGATGCATAAGGTTGCTATTACACAGCAGACTACAGATAGAATCCTGCAAGCCTTCTGGATGTGCCTGTTTGTCTTTTCCAGCTTCTTCTATCTTGCCTCTGAGGCCCTGCCTCCTTTTCCCCTCTTTGTAAGGATGAAGCTCTGCTGATGCACTGCTCTAAGGGCTTTCAGGGCACCTTGCTGAGTGCTGAGCTGGGCACTTTGCTGACACAAGGCATCCTTGGCATCCCCAACAGAGTTCTGTTTCTGGCAAGCAGAACTGCACTCAGCTGTGCTGCAGTGGGGGCACCTGAGCACTCCGGTGGGGCAAGTCCTAGACTGTGTTGTGCTGTGCCATGGCGTGATGGCTTGGGACCCTCCTCTTCATCCCTGGTAGCTCTACCACTGGTGTAACACCAGAGTGCAGAAGACAAGCTGGTGTGTTAGACTCACTCTGCCACTGAACTGAAGCATGAACATTTGAATTTAAGCCCCTTCTGCAGGTGAGCTGGAGCTGTCTGAGCACAGTGCTCATTCCAGCCTGCATTCCTACTTCCTTGTAAGTGCTTATGTGGCTAAGGGGACTGCTGGGAGCAGATCAAGCACTTGTTCTGAAATTAATATGCTACATTTCAGTACTGTAAGTGCTCTGTGGAACACCACCTGGAACAGCCTGTGACAGCATGTGTGTTGTTTTCATGTGGGTTGGTGCCCAGTGTATGGGGCGTTGTCCATGCATGTAGGTTGCAGCATTTCAGTTGGTAAATGTAAAAGGAAGGGTGGTAAGTTCTTCAGTGGAAGTTAGAAGTACCATACACACTGCTGGGCACCAAAACAGCAGGTTGGGTGGGTATGGGTATGCCTAAATGTTTGGGTGCCACTTTGAGTTTGGTTCAGAGATGAAGGATCCTAAGGAGGACATCTGTAAGTACTCAAGGCACTAAGTGATCTAGTTTCTAGCATGTTTTTCATATAATAACTTCTAAATATGGAAAACATTTCTATTTTACAGTTGTGCATCACCTTGTACAGTAACATCATCTGTGCTACCAGGCTCCAGCATGGTCCAAAAAAATTAATAACTGTTCTGTGTTTTGGAAGTCTTATTATGCAATTTAATAGCATAGCAGTATAATGAAATCTCTGCGGGAAAGTGATGAGAGTGGTTTTGTGTGTGAATTACAGGGGCTGCAAGTGGGTGAGACAGTAGCTACTTGTTTTATTGCTGACAATATACTTATTTTCAGTTTATTCCTGGATTACAATGTGTGAATAGCATCCCAGTAAATAGTCAGGCAAATAGTTATTTATCAAGTATTTAAAAGTGAAAGGTCTTGTAATTTTCCTTAGTAATGACGGTGATTTCTTCCAGCTGGATTAATGACTGCCATTTCTCCCCATGAAGAACAAGAAGTGTTTTGGTTTCTACATGGAGAGAGTTATTGTCTCCCATAATAATACAGACCAGAGGATTTCTTTTTCCTTTCTGGCCTGGAATCTGGGAAAGGTTGAAATGTGCATAACCTGAATTAGTACCTTGTAAAGATTTTAAATCTCTTTCGTCGTTCCTGTTGGAGTGGTGCAGGAGTTGCTGCTGGCATCAGCCCAGCAGCAGCCTGCTTCAGAGCAGCTTTTTGTTTCAGTTTATAAGGCAATCAGTGGGTCTTGTGATGGAATTGCCTTGAAAGGTCACTTTTAATTACATTTCTGTCACATTCCTCTGTCCCCAGCTGTGCAGTCCTGGTGGAACAGGTTGCATTCAGCTTTGCAGCTGAATTTCTGCAGCGGACAAGTTAGAAAATATATACTAGAGCAGCTGCTGGCAGGCCAAAGGGAGCAAAGAAAATTGAACCAAGTGTCATATTCTGTGCCCAGCCATTGCTGCTGGTGCCCTGAGGTGGTGGAGGATGAGAGTATCGAAGCATAAGTAAACCCTTGATAGCAACCTGCCTTGTGCCTCTGGGTAGCTGAACTGTCTGTCATTGAAGGCCTGTACCAGCCCCTCCCTGTGCATCATTCTGAGGAGCCTCTGCAAGTACAAATTTCTCCTTTCTCAGCCTTCCTGGGATTAAGCATCTTCCTGCTTCAAGAGCTGTGGCTTGTAGTACTGTTTCAACCAAGAGTGTGCTAACTCTGTCAGAGTGCAAATCCCTGGAGCTATTTTTCATGTGCATCTTGACCTCATGCCTTTCTTTTCCTCAGCTGGTAAGGCAGACATCAGTCAGTTTTGTCTCTGGGTTGGAGAAGGCTGAAGGCACTCAGGAGATTAAGACCAAGGGCCCTGTGGTGACATTCCAGCTCTGCCACTGGCTTTGAAGACTTGTCCGCCGTTGTGTTGTGTGTCCAGATCCCAAAAGCTATTTTAATTGCTGTAGGTCTGTGGGAGCTGAGGTGGGCTGTCATCTCTTAGCAGAACCAGTGGCACAGCGTGCTTTCAGTGACCTCTGCCGCCTTTCCCAGCCTCTGCCTCCTCTTGGTCCTACACTCTTCAAGGCCCAGAAACATGCAGGGTTTAACAGCTGGGATCCAACCCAGGAGCTCATCCCACAGCTGGTAGTGAGAAAAGTGTAGGTTTGTGGTTTGTTTTGTTTTTTCCCCAGGACATGTGGTTAGTACACTACACCTCTCGGATTCCTGCATGCTCGAGGTCTGCCTGATGTTTCTCTCAGTGACCCACATGCTCCCTGCATGCTGGGGATAGACCCTGATGGCACAGGAGTGCAGGGGGGTGACAGGAGGAGGGGGTTCCATGCTGGGAGCCGGCACTGCAGAGTGCATGAGAAGGATGCTGTTTCTGAGCTCGGCAAGGGACAGAGCTGGCTGTTCAGATGCTGTGTTTGAAAATAAATAGACTGTGTGATTGTATTGATCTGAACTCAGGCCTCATGGTTGAGGGGAGAGTTCTGCCTTATTGCTCCATGAAAACACCGAGTTTATCTGCCAGAGGAAATCCATGGACATAGGGTAATCTTTGGTGTATGACTGCTGGGTAATGGACCACTGTTGCCGAGGGCTGTGACTGCATGGTGTATTTGTGGAGTTCTAAATTGTGAGGATGCTGTAGCAAGGCTTTTGTTTCTTCCTGAACTGCTATTCCCCTTTTCCCACCGCACCCCACCCCTTACCAATCTGATCAGCAAGCACTTCTAAATATTCATAGTGTGGGATTTGTCTCTATGCACATGACTGCTGCTGTTTTGAAAGGCATGTGACAATGCAGGGGGCAAATGAGGTTAATCTCTTCCTGTGCTGGCAGAACAAGGCTGAGCAGGAGTTGTACAGCACAGGAGTTTATTCTTATGCCTTTTCCACTGTATTTTCGGTCTGTGGAGAAGGAGGAAGAAAGTTTTAAATGCTGATTCACTGTCAGGATAGAGACGTGGATGTACTAGTTGTGTGCAAATTTGGTTTCAGGACATCAGTGCCTCCAGGTTTAATGAATAAGTCTGTGTCACTTTCCTTGATGCCAACCTAGCAGTAATGCATTTGGGGCTGCACATCCTTGGGTTTCTCCATGTCTGTCAGCCAGTTCTTATATGGAAGTTGCAGGGTCAGGCTGACGAGTGGGAG
Source organism: Acropternis orthonyx (assembly GCA_035583155.1). Classification (NCBI taxonomy): domain Eukaryota; kingdom Metazoa; phylum Chordata; class Aves; order Passeriformes; family Rhinocryptidae; genus Acropternis; species Acropternis orthonyx. Next base: position 12,687,996 of record JAWWEU010000020.1, read on the forward strand.
GCAAGCAGTGATAAGCCTGACTTGTAACCAGAGCAGATCCCATGACCAGTGTGGCTTTCAGCCTCTCACCTGCTTTTGCTCTAGAGCAGGGACAAGCCTCCCCATCCTTGCTGGAGCAGATGCAGCCACAGGTCCAGGATGCAGGAGGGTGGGATGGAGGATCATCTCTTTGAACTGACTGAGCTATGGGTTAGTCAGGCTGCCTCTGTGCCCACAGAGCTGCAGGGCCCTGGAGAGACTCACAGGCTTGTGATCCAAGGGAGGAAAATTGTTAACTTGGCAAGTCGGGGCATTTCATTAAGAGCTACTGAGAGTGTGAGAAGTGTTGCTGGATGCAGGTCATGGTAAATGAGGGGGCTAAAGTAGCTGGGGTTTTCTAACAATTAATTATTGAGTTGTTTTCTGGAGATTCTTTCTCATGTTTGTAATTCATTCCCTACTGTAGATGTCATATTGATTTATAATTTTTTGAAGTTCAGTATTTTGCACCCTCAGGGCCTCAAGCAAAAATTAACTAGACAATGAGAGTAAATTTCTGCATTCTGCCTTGTCAGATTCTCTCACATTCCCCCATGCTTGGAGCTGGTTTCTTTGCTCTGGTCTGAGTTGCAGATGTTGCCAAGCCTGTGTGCCATGGGCTTCGAAACGTGGGTGGCAGAAGAGCTGCCTCACTGACCAACAAATGAGGAAATCAAGAGCCCAATTAAGAGTCTGGAGTTGCCCCCAGTGACCTGAGGAGAGCATTTAGTAGCTGCTAGTGAGACAGGCCTGCTTGAATGAATAAGAATTCCTGTTTGTTGGAAGAAAAAAAAAAAAATCCCCTCTTCCTCCAGCTCTAATTAGATCCTCTTTTCCTTTTTTTCTGCCATGAGTATAAGGGGTTTGTCTCTGGAATGAAATCTTTAAAAGATGCACATTCTTCAGCTTGCAACTGATGGAGGTGATCTCTGTGTAGGGGGTGTGGGGACTCTTGTACCTGTTTTCTATGTTTTCTTGATGGATCTTTGGTTTTGCTGTTGAGTACAGCTGTTCCTTATGCTCTGGTTTGCCTCTTTTCCCCCAACAGAGTGACTAAAGAAGTGGACTCAAACTCAAAAGAAGCTAAATCTTTTCTGAAGCAGCAAGAGAAACTGCAGGCAGCAGCTCCAGCTTCCTTCCCAACAGTCTCGGGGTGAGTATGTGGTTTACCTGCCCAGCGAGAAAGATGGCACTCGAACCAATAATACAGGTTCTGCAGTATTTAATGGGTGTTTGTTTTCTGGAGGATTTCGGTGGGAGCAAGACTGGGCCTGGAAGGTGTGATGATTTGGGAGGGAAGTGGGGGAAGCAACCCATGACTTCCAGTGACTCACTTCATACGTTCAGGCTCAGATTTCTCAGTCCTCATAAGTCATTCATCCTAGTAAGGAAATAGTGGTTTAATGTCTTGAGCAGCCTGATGAAACTGCAGGTAGACAAGAACATGCGTGAGATTGCCTGCAGTTCCTTTGACAGATGCTTCTCAGGACTATAAAAAGCCATGACAGGCTGGGCTGCAGCTTCTTACAAACTTTGAGCATGTAAATGAGAGATGTTTTAGCCTCTTTGATGTTCTCTAATATCATTTTGATGTGGATTTGTCACTTTCTGTTCAAGCTCTAACACCTAATTCTGAGATTATCATAATGCTTGTCAAAGATATGAGGAGGCCGGGCCCCCTGTGCGTCTGACATGCCACTCTGGTTCTTGATGAGCTTGGGAGATCACCTGCTTCTTAGGAATAGAGGAGATGCTTCTGTGTTCCAGTGATGATTTTTATTTAAGTCAGTTGTTTGCATTTATATTTGAAAGACATAAGCTGCGTACGATTTGGTCGAAGAGAAACAACGCGCCTCAAATAAATACATTGTCCTTCCCATCTGTTGTAGAGCAATTCTCCGGTGTGAGTTAAGGCTGCCTTTTCTCCAAGATGCTGTTATTCAGTTGCTGCAGCTGGATTGTCACTCATTTCTCCAGCTAAGTGTTGCATAGCTTATAGTTAACTCAGGGTAGTGAAAGCACAGTGTGCATGTGCATGACCCTTGACAGCTGCAGTTCCCTGAGCTGAATGAAGGCATAGATGAGCATAGTCTTCGTGCTGTTGTTCACACTGCACAAGGGTTTGTCACTGCAGAGCTCATTAATTGTAATCTAAGTGTTGTGTGGGGGATTTTGTGCTGGAAAACTTGCCTTGGGTTGGGCTGGCATTCTTTGTTCAGTTTTGGTGGCCAGAGGTGATTTGTGTGTTAGCTGAAGCTGAGGCAGCTTCTTGCTGTGCACAATGCTGGTGGTCCCATGTCTTCAAGCTTGCCTTCCAGCTTCCCCAGTAATTGGTCTGCTGCTCTAAGTGCAGGCAGGTTTGGCAGCCCACTGGGAAAGCTCCATGGGCTATTCACCTTCCTGCTCTGCTTAGATCCACGTCTCCTCCTGTGTCTTACAAGCCCAGGGGAGGAGCTGAGTGGCCAGTGGACCTGCACAGCCTGGTCATTACCAAGGGGCATGGATGCTTGTACTGGAGTTTGGATAGCTTAGGAGTAATAGCCAGAGCCCAGTTTGAGTTAATGCTGCAGATAACTGAAGAATCCACATTAAATATGGGAAAAAATGGAGTAAAAATCAATATAAGAAATAATGAGTTCAAGAGCTCCCTTAACTTTCGTCTAGTGTGATTATTTTGAAGGCAGCTTAATTAGGTCGTTGTTCAGCTTGCTGATAAATGGTGTCCTACTGACTGTTGCTTGCCCAGAACACAAGGTGACCTGGCTGTGGGGAAGGGTGGGGAAAAATCCCCTGGACTTGCATGTCTTGCCTTTCTTCAGAGCAGCAAACCCTGATGCAGCGCAGCACTTTCGCAACCTGCTGCAGCACATCCTGGCTTTTTGCAGTGATCCTACAGCAGAGCTACAGCAGGGGTATTTTGATCAACGTGTGGAATAGCCCAGCATTCTTGGTTCTTGATAGTGTGTGCCCTCTGCTCTGAGAGGGCTCCAGGGAGTTTTTTTCCTTGGGATAGTATCCGAGCCTGATCCCTGAGACTAGCAGCAAACATGCTTGCTTTGGGCTTAGGAGGATGCTTCCAGCTGGGGAGCCAGCCAGGGGTATTTTCAGGTGAGAAAATCACTAACAGGCTTGCAGTGTTCATTAGAGCCAGAAGCAAGTCTCTTATATTAAGAAAATTACAAAGGTCAGGTTTTAGACTTGAGCCAAGCCGTTATCCAGGCCTTGTTGCTCTGGAGCAAAGAGCCACAAGCTTCACTGACGTGCCAGAGCAGTGCCTGGGGACTGACAGCCTGGCATAACTTGACAGTTCTTTACAAGTGCCCTTTGGCTACTTAGAATAGAAGTTTTGAGGCAGAGGGTACATTTCTCCCTTGTGCATTACAGGACAGCCCCAGTCTGGGGCAATATCAATACAAGGCAGTGAAAAACATGTGGTTTTGGGATTCTCCCTGTGCCTGTGGACACCCACTGTGCTGTGAGCCATTGTCAGCCCCCAGGAGCTTTGTCAGCTATTTAAAAAAAAAAAAAAAAGCTTTGCCCTGTGTACGGGGAATTGAGCAGCAAAGAGTGGCCTCTCCATCTGGCTTTTCTTTCTTCACCTTGCAAGCAGTATGCATTCTTTCTGGATGCAGCCAGCCTACCCTGCATTTATTTAATTTCCCTTCTCTAAACAGACAGAAGTAATCCAGGAAAGCAACGGTCACAAAACCAAACATCCGGCTCCACGTCTCTATGTCACAAACCCTTGTAGCCTAACGGGTCCAGGGGAGGGGATGTTTGGGACTGAAAGTGCATTTCCTGAATGTGTTTAACATCCATACCGGATGTACTATAAAAAGCTAGATTTGTGCTTATGAGGGACATGGGGGTGGTTGGAGGAGCATAACGTAGACACTTGGCTGTAATTAAAGCCAGGAGTATAAAACAACCCACCCAGTTCTCTCAGCAGGCTTTGCTAGAAAGGTCAGAAGCCCTTGGTTCCCAGGGATGTGATGGTTTCCCAGCCTTTGCATCATTCCCATCGTGTCCCCCCATGACACCCAGCTAGGCAGTGTTCTGTGAGCAGTGGGAGGAGGGGGGTCAGTTTGTTGGAGGGGTTTGGGGTTATGATGCTCTGTTCCCATTGTTTCTGTTGTGTTCTTGGTTTGTGTTAGGCTCTCACTGATGCCATCAGAGGTATCAGATGTGATGAGGGGAATTACTGATCTTCTCTCATTTGCTGTCCCAATAAATGGGTGGAAGGCTCCCAGCAGTCAAAAAAAGTCCTCCACACACCCAGCTCAGCCTTCTTGCCTGTCTATACTAGGGCTCTTTCCCTCTCCTTAACCACTGCTCCAGGGCCTTTTGGGGGCTGCAAGAGTAGCTCCTGGCTCTAAATGAAATGCATGACCTGATATGGAGGGATTAGTCAGCTCAGTGGGCATTTCTCATGCTCCAAGAGCTGCTTTCTGCCCCTTCCCTGGGCCAGGCAGAGACCTGTGAGCTGGGTCCATCATCTTCTGCACTAGAAATCCCATTTTGCAACCAGCATCTCATATTCAGAAGCTGTTAAAGCAAATGAAATCCTCCAAGAGGCTTATTGCAAAATGACTGTGTACATGTACTTGTGAGACACAACAGGGGGTTGAGCTACAGGCTGGGAAAGCCCTGCCCCAACCGGAGCCCTTCGACGGGAGCAGCTGCGATCTGCCCATCGGCCCTTGGTGCTTGTCAAAGCACAGCAGCATTGCAAAGGGAACAGTGCTGCTGTAGCAGTCCTGAAAATGAAAAAAATGTACTTGGTGGATCTTATTTGAGATTCTGCTCTAGGCAGCTGTTTCTACACAGCCTGGACAGGAGCCTGGAAGAAAAAGAGAGGTTTTTCACTGGCTTTGTTCTTGCCTTTTGCTTATTACAGAAACCATTTGTAATTAAACGTGGACTTGCTCACTCAGCCCAGCTGTTGCTTTTCTGTTTGATCGTGCCTGAAATTACAGTGGTGGATGTGTGACCTCCTAGGCCTTTTCATGCCTTGTAGGCTGGTATAAGCACAGGGTGCAATTTGCCTTTGAAACAAGCAGGCACCGCTCCCACAGAGTTCAGGAGCTGCTGTGCTTGCCGACCCCCAGTCTGCAAGCATTTGGACCTTGGTACAAGACCCAGCAGGAAGAGGCACTGTAGGAAAGGTCTGACCCAGAGACACATACTTGCCCTGAACAAGGAAAGCCAGATAAACTCTAGCCTGTTCAATGATGGATGCCTTCCTCCCTGAGCCTACAGTAGAGCAGTTCTCATAGACTGACCATTCAATGGTGTGAAAAGCCTCAGGCCTTTGCTTTCAAAAGTCATTTACTCTGCTGCATGCTAATGTTAGAGTAGAGGGACTCCAGCAGCAAGGCATGTCCATATCTTCTCTCTGACCTTCAATGTGCAGGAAGAGTCATGGTGGCAGTCTTTGTGGGAGGATAGGGGTCGTGGGAGAACTTGGAGCCTGTTTGCAGCATCCTGACCTGTTAACTGTAATTACTAAGCTAACCTTCTTCTCCAGCCTGGCTCTTCCTAGGTGGTGCTTTGCATATAGAACTTTTTCTTGCAATAGATGCTCTTTCTGCATGAGTTGGCAGGACCTAATTGGATCCCTTTGCTGTCATGTCCAAATCTGGTTACTTGAGCTCATAAGTGGACACTGGTGAGGCAGGCACAGTGTCTCAGCTTCTGGAATCCTCAGATGATCCAGAGCAAGTGCTGCAGCACTCACATGCCTCCAGGGAGCAATCCCATGAGCTTTTTTTCTTCAGAAAGCAGAAATGTACAGTCCAATTTCAGCTCAACATCAACTGCAAACAGTTATTTAGCTAAAAATCTTGCACATTTTTTTTGTACAAGCTGAGTAAGGATGCAAATAAAGCAAGTAATCAAGACCTTTGCTGGAGCTGGAGGTGGGCTTTTTTTCAGTAGTCGTTTAAAGCCCTTCAGTAGCTCTGTTCTTCCTGGTGAATTCAAGGCTTCTCATGTTTCTCCTGCTCTTCTCTTGCTGTGCTCCAGAGAGTGCTGTTCTCCCAGGCGGAGAGATCCAGCCCCTTGCACCATAGCCAAATGCCTGGATGTAGTAGCAGATGACATATTTTTCTGTGAACAAGATGAACCAGCTAGGGGCAATATTCCTGTGCCCTAGAGCTAGTGTCACTTATTTCCTATTCATACGCTTTGGTTGTGAAAGATTAAATGTGGCAGTAGCTATTCCAAGTGAATAATTTCTCTTCAGGTCCTTTGTTGTTATTATTTTTATTTTAATTATTCATTGTGAGTGTCTCTCTACTGGTTTACAGGTATCCACTCCTTGAGTCAATGTGATAACAATTGTGGGTGAGTTTTTGGAGTATCTTGGGGTTATTTGCTAGGGGAACCAAAATAAACTACCCCGTGGGGATAAATGTGGAAAGGTGTTTGTATGTGTGGGGAAGGGTAGGTTTGTCATTAGGGAAAATGATCTCTGGTTCAATGTTGAAGCATTTTCATCAGCCATAGTAAATAAGATGCTGATTGCTGCACACTTGTAAATCAAGCCAAACACCTTTCCTCGGAACATCTGCCTCCCCTCTTGAAGTCAGCGTGGAATGAGGCATCCAGCATCACACGAGATCAGAGCCCACAGCAGTGAGGGAGCTGATCTCCAGCCAGTGCAGGTTTGGCGCAGCGAGGGCAGAGGCATGGGTTTCACAGCCCAGCTGAGAAACCAAGTAAGTCAAGCTCTCCGGGCTGTGGCCACACTGCCATCAGATCCTGTGCTGGCAACCTGACTGCTTCCTGCAGACAGGCTTCTCCAGGGCTGCAGTCACCTCTGAAGCTTAACTGGGGGTCAGAGAGCTCAGCCATTTTGGGTCTTTGCCTCTTTTCCGAACAGTTCTTGCCCTTGAGCTTATGTTGAACCTTTTTCAATAAGAAGCAGAGCTCTGAGTGTGGGAAGTTTCATACTCACTCTCCCAGACTCAAAGCAAAACGTGCACTAAACATCCTTGTTTTAAACTAGTCTCTCAGGAGCAGACCTTTCTTGTTCTCAGGCCAAATGAGTCAATGCCTTCTACCCCCGCCTCTGTTTTGCAATAGGAATGAATGAGAATTTTTAGCTCTGTTCTGTGCTTTCCTGTGGCTGTGCTAGCACACGTGTGGTTTCTTTTCCTTGGGACAGTGACATTTTGTTGGAAAGAAGTTTAGCAGTGCCTGTACAGCTCTGTGCCTTCCTCCAGTCCTCTGTCTTGATGTGGCTAAGCTGCGTCCCTGGGCTGGACTAACTGGGATCAGCTGTTTCTTTTTCTAGTCTCGTTGGATGTTCAGCAGAATGGAATCTCAGCTATTTGAGAACTTATATCTCCAAAGCATCTGTCTTATAAAATACAAACAACCCCCCTCCAGTCTGGGGCCTTTGATAATTCCCCAATGAAAGTTGTGGGGCAGTTTTCCCTTAGGGCAGTACAGGTTTTATGAGGCCTATTTTCATTTGCTTTCATCTCTTGAATCGTGAGCATCTCTCTTTCTCCCTCGGTAAAAATGATTGAGGAAATTAACTGCTAATGGGGAATGAAGCCAGCTGTATTTTTATTCCTCTTGCAAAGTTGCAATGGGAAACCTTTGTATCTTCCCATGATGGACTTGCTCTGATTGGAGTGAGAGGTGAGAAGGGCAGCCTTGCTTTATGGATAAAGCCTGGGATTGAAGGTGAATGCTGAGCTCCTGTTCCCAGTTGTGCTATGCCTCAGGGGTGTATTTACCAAGACTTGTTTCCACTCCTGTTTCATTTTGCTTTTATAGTGCTTCCTTGCATATTAATTGAGCTGTACCATGTCCCTTGTGTGTCTGCCCCATACCAGATGCTAGTGTTACATCCTCTTGCTTTCCCACACTCATGTTCCTCCCTTTTTCTCATGTGAAGGAGCAAGTTCAGCTGAATCATTCTTCATAAAATATGAACTAGCTAAGGCTGGAGTGGTAGTCAGAGAAGAGCGATGCTTCCTGCTCTCAGGCAGTCCTGTTGCCCCAGGCTTTTCACATAATAGTGGCTTCATTCATGGAAAATCTCATACTAGTGGCCTCATTCATGGAAAAACAGCACACCAATATTTTCCAACACATTTGTTAGCCAAAACTTTGATCTGCATGCTGTTGTTGTTGTTGTCGGCCTTGTGCAGGACTATGAGTAGAAAACAGGCATGCCCAGGCTGGCTGGATTGATATCAAGATGTGAAGTCAAGCAGTCAGGGTTAGTTACCAACTGAAATACCAACTTTCTCCCTTCCTACCTGAAAGGAGATGTTGGTGTGACTCTGAACTCTTAAAGGGGGCTTGGTCTCTCTTAAGACCTCCAACTTCTTCAGTTGGCAGCAGTCTCTGCCACTGTTCTTTTGTTTGCTTCCAGAAAAAGCCCAAGAGAGGCTAAGCAAGTGTCTGCCCAGGCCGTGGGGATTTCCCTTGCCATGAGGATGGTTAGGATGGCTGGAGTTCACTTCAACTGTTGCTGTCCTGGTGTGGAGGGGACAGAGCCCCTGGTTTTTTGCAGTCCCTTTACTTATTCCTGCCTGAAACACTGAGCCTCAGGTGAACTGGTGCATGGTCTGAGCTGAAAGGGCACCTTAAACAAGCTCCACTCTCTCTCAGGCTCTCTAGGGTGCTCTAATCCAGTCTGCCAAGGCATGGAGTACTTTGTTTCCCTATCCAAGGAGTTTCAAAGCCTCACTAATATGTTGGGTTACAGCCCAGTTGTCTTTGCCCTGGAGCCTTTGCCGTAGCACTTTTCAGAGAGCACACTGTCCTTGGGGCAGTTGCTGTACGGAGGGACCCTCTGCAGAGGCAGATAACTGGTAATGTGTTGGCAGCAGATGTCCCTCCGGGTGTGCAAGGACATGTCTCTTGTACCCACTGAGGCAGGAGTGGAGGGAATGGATTTATTTGATGTTTCTGTTGGAGACGGTTCTTTTTTTCTGGGAATCCCAGGGGAAGATGCATTTTGTGTCCTGTCTTCTTACAGCATTTGCTGTTGATTCCTCCCTGTAAGGGTGGTGAGGCCCTGGCACAGGTTGCCCAGGGAAGCTGTGGCTGCCCCATCGCTGTAAGTGTTAAAGGCCAGGCTGCAGGGGACTTGGAGCAACCTGGTCTAGTGAAAGTTGTCCCTACCCATGGCAGGAGGGTTGGAACTAGGTGATCCTTATAAGATCTCTTCCAGCCCACACCATTCTAGGATTCTGCGATTATCAGCAAATAATAGTGGATATATATGAGTTTGATCTCATGCAGCAGCTTTGATACCCTTTTGGGAGCTCACTCTTCAGTGCCGTTGCTCTAAACCTCCAGTGGACAATAGTGATGCCTGTTCGTCATTATACTGCCTGGCTGGAGAACAGTGATGGCATTTCTTGAAGTAACAAGTCCTGGACATGTGCAGGGTTGGGTTGTAACAGGTTTTTTTTTTTTTCTTCCTTTAAGCTGCAGGCTTGAGGGCAGTGGGGCTGGCTGCAACACTCATGAATGTAGGCACAGAGAAAACTTGTACCTTTTGGAAAATGCCAAAAGCAAGCAAATGGCAGTTTTTCAGATGCTTGTTTGTTTTGCCTTGAGACTGAGTAGGTGTATGTATGCTGTGTGTCACCAGTACATGTAGGCTGTTTGGAGGGCTGTTCAGATGCTTGTTTAGCAGCAAGGAGAGGGTTAAAGCGAACCCGCAAAGGCTGGCTGATTGCTGCTCATGGCTTTCATAATGCAAAGCCTGTGGGAATTCAGCCGGCTTCATCTCCCCCCACCCCCCTTCCCCCCTTCCCGGCTGCTAGAGGCAGGATAACCTTCCTGACTCCTGCATCCCTGCCAGTATGGCTTGCACAGGGAAGCTCTGCGAAAACCCAGCAGAGGCGTAAGCATGTGAAAGATGAGATTATTAAACTTTCTTGGGAGAACACTGAAAGAGTCATTTTCCAGTGTGGTCATGCTGTTCCCTTACACTGTGGCTGGGACACAGCATGCCTGCCTCTTCATCTGTGACCTGCAGATTTCCCCTTGCAGGGTGGCTGAGGAAGCAGCTGGTACATACGGTATCTCCAACTCTCTGGAGACTGGGACACGGGGATGTCCTTGGCTTTGTGGTATGCTCTGGATGATGCACAACAAAGTCAGGCCAGAAAAACATGAAGGTGGTTCAGCAGTGGTGGCACAATAACCTATGCTGCAGCGAGCACAGTTCTACAACATGCACCCTGCAATCAGGGGCTCCATCTCAATATGTAACCTTTGGTATTAGAGAATTGCTAAACAGACAGTGCAACCCAGGGCCTTTTGTTGTGCAGTGTGCTCTTTAAGGACAAGCACCATCACGGTGTTTTTCCTAATGTGTAAAATCCCTTCTCCCTCCCTGCTGTTTGCAATAAGCCTTTGGAAAGCTGGAAGGGCTCTCTGTTTCCTTTCTCGCTCACACGCGTGCACTTGTGAGCCTCGCCAGCGCTGTTTGGCTGTTTGCATTGGGAGGGAATTTTTCCTACTTTCCCAACTCAAAGAAGAGTGTGTAGCATTTGTTTTGGAAACAAAAACACTTCTTGAGAATTACATGGCTTCTCCAAACAGATCAGTACAAAACAGGTCATGTGCTTTAGACTGACTCTGAAGACTGTACAGGATAGCTGTCTCCATCCTCACTTTTCATGACTGTTGTTTTTAAGAAGGACTCTTAAGAAACCTTTGAAGGAATAGTATGGCATCACCTTTACTAGTCCTACAGGATGCTCAAAGTGCTTAGCATCTCTCTGCTGGTCACTGCTGTGATTGCAGAACAGGGTTTCAATCTTTTATGGGGGCAGAGTATCTGCACTCAAACAAACGGTAAATTTTTATCCTGACTTTCTTCTAAAGCCTTTGGGAGTAAAAGTTTATTGGTGAATATTAGTAAGAGATTGTTGGTCATAGCTGTTGAGGGACACTACAGAGCTGTCTGTCTTCCACTTCCTTTGTTACAGACAAATGTCTCCTGGAAAAAAATTGTCTGTTGCCCCCTTCCTTTAGCACTAAGTGGGCTGGATGGGAAGTAGGTAGCACTGCTGCTACCAGGAGTGCTTTCCTGTCTCTGCATGGCACAGGGATCCTCTGGTCAACTTTTATACCTTCCTTCCACAAACTGCCCTGCTCACCTTGTGCCAGGTCAGTAGGTATTTGTGCTGCTTTGTCCTTAGCTACTGAAGTAGTCTTCAACAAGTATGTGACTCAGTGGCACCTCTGGGAGAGCCTGGGAGGGACTGCATTGGCACCATAGACACCTGTAAACAAATAAATGAGTGGTGTCTTCGGCCATGGAATTTCTGGCCACATTTTTCCTTTAGGAGGCAATGAGGTCATATTGACAGGACTGAGAACATAAATCCATGCAGGCTCTGCCACAGATTGTGGAAAACCTGGAGTGCAGTGTCCTGGGGCTCAAAACCCAGACAGAAATTGGCACGTTCCCTGCGTGTGCGCATCTTTGTGCCAGAGCTTCTGCTTTGCTTAATGTATGAAAGGCTGAGAAGGCGTTTGGCTTGGATATCAGCCATTGCAGTATTCATTTCTTGTATCAATCTTACAAACCGAGGGAGCCTGGGACGGTTCTGGAAATGCCCAAGTAATGCTCCAGCTAGGATTCCCAAAGCAAACTCTGCAATTGTCTTCTCCCATATGCTGTGTTTTTCCTTCCCCTTCCACACTTCCTGTGTTGTAGTATCGCACTGATTGCCAGTTAACAGAACCCAAGCCCCTACTGGGTGTAACTTTACTACAGGGCACAAGCCTGAAATAGAGGCTTTGCAAGACCAGCTGGATCATCTTCCCAGCCATCCCATTCTCAGGGTGATGAGGAAAGCTTTGAGGCTGCCTATATGCTTGTTGGTGGATTGGCTTTCCAGTTTACAGCTGGATATAGTACAGGAGAGGAAAAAAGCCTTCACAATATGCAGATTTATTGCCACTACCTGCTGTATAGGAGAGATGGCTCCTGGAAGAAGATCTGAGCCCCTCATCCCACTGGAAGCCCCAAGAGCTCAGTACCTGGAGATTCAGTGGGGTGAATCCTAAACCCTGTTGTTATGTTGGGATGGGAACCTCAATCAGCTTGTATACTTTCTAGCCAGTAAAAGGACAAGTTCCTGAGTCATGCTAGATTATTTGGAGTCAGATCTGTTACTGAAATAAAAGGAGAGCTTTGAGTGGCATCGTTTTTTTCCCCAGTGGCAGGCTAAACCATCACAAACATCTCAGCCTGAAGGGACTTTGGGCAGTATGTGCAGCTGTGTTGGAACACAGCACCTCAGCATCTGCCTCAGCTCCTGCATGGCACTCTGCTCCCCAGCCAGCCCTGTGCCAAAACAGTGGCCTCTGTTTGGCCTTTCTGGCAAAGGATTGTAGCTAATTTTGAGTTGAATACCTCAATAAATAAAGAATCCTCCCTTTCTTTGAGGTTAATTAACTGCAGCAAGTAATTATGGAGCAAATTGAAATAGTTACCAATATGCCAGAACTTCCTAGAATACAGCAAAGTGCTTGAGTTCCGCTTTTGTGGGTTTATTTAGGTGTCACTCAGACATGGTTGGTTTTATGCCTGTTTAATTTGGAAGAGTTTGCTACTGCCCCTCTTGCTCTCTAGTTCTCTCCAGGTGTCTGTCTCTGAATCTGAGGATGCACAGTGGCTGATTTATGTCATTTACCAGCTTGACCAAGGGCAAGCTCTCGAGCTGTATAGCTGTGAGTGATTCATCTTTCCTCCTCATCCGTGGAGGTAAATGTCAGGATGGATGTCAGCTGTCTGGCTGATGCATGAGTGAATCTGTTTTTGTATGTGCACCTTGAGCTGAAAGTACATGCATGAATTTTTTACCCTTTGTGATAAACCTGGAAATGCAGATTGTGTTGGAGGAAGAGGCCTCTTGGTTTTAAATATTGATACCAATGTAACAGGGCTGTGGCTGTCGCAATCTGGAAGCCTTGAAGCATTAGCTCAGAGATTATGCTGAATACCTTGGGGAATTCAGTGGTGTACAAAATAAAAGAAAAGGCTTTGCAAAGTGAGAACGTACGTCAGATGGAGAAATAATGGTCAGGGTCCTCTTGGGTCCACAGGCTGTGGGGCTGAAAATGGGAAGGGAAAGATTCAGGCAGAGTCTTTGGAAGAGGCCCCTGACAGAGTTTTTTGTTTATTTTGATTTGTGATGTAACTGAAAAAAAGCAGCTGCCCAGTAACCTAGGCGCCTATGAATTGATTGCTGTGGAGGAAGAGGTGAAGACCCTGTTCCTTGAAAATGCTCATGGCATGGTGAGTTGGATGTGTTAGGTCGTTGTCATCTCTAGAGCCTCAGTTTGAAGAGTACTGAGTACTTCTGTGTGGTTCTTCATCAGCTAATCAAGTTGAACAGTCGTCTGAGAAACTTTGTAAATGAACTTTGTTGTTCTCATTCACTCCAATCTGTTCAGAACTTTGAGCCACGTGTGGAGCTAACACACAGTCAGACATGCTGGCATTCTTGTGTGTGCAGGTGCCTTTTCCCCTTCACGGCTTGTGAATAAACTGTGACAGGCCCACAGACCCCTGAGCTGGCTCCCCACAGAGCATACCTGCCAGTTCTCAGAGAGCTTACTAGCAAAGCATAGCTTTGTGCAGGATGAGCTGTGCTGCTTCCAAATCCGACCTGGCTTTGTGCCTTCCTGTGCCTGGTCTAATCAGCTCTCTCCAAGGGGGATTTGCTGGGCAGTCCCTGCTGAGACAAGTGGGCTGGTTGTGCAGCAGTGAGTGTAGGTCTGACACTTTGGGCTTTGCAGCCCCTTTGCTTCTGTGAAGGTGGGGAGCTGGCTGTAGGATATTTTCTGCACCTCAACCCTGGGTTTTATGTTAACTGGTTGTAATAAGTGTAGTTTGCAACATAACTAGTAGCGACAGTTATTTAATTTGTGAAGGTTGTTCCAATGTAGGGTATAGCCCTTGCTGTGAGAAACCTTTGAAACACAGGGATGGTTGTTGATGAGGGTAGTAGAGAACATCTCAGCACAACTGGGACTCCTGTGGGCAAGGGAGAGCTGTGTAGGAGGGGATGCATCAGGGAGCAATGTGGGAGCATGTTTTTGTGAGTTAGTGTGTATGCCAGTTGCCTACACTCTGCTCTGTGGAGTTCAAGAACCTCAGCATGTTTAGCTGGTAAAGGAAAAGCAAGCTTATAAAAATTTAGGATAACTATCTTGATGTAGAAAGTAAACCCTGGGACAGGGGACAGGGAGGGGAATGGCAACTCAGTCTCTTAATTCAACAGAAGTTTCAATCAGTGTGGAGAGAGTAAATGAGAGGAAGTGATTTTTCTCTGCCAAGTCCTTTATTTAAACATAAAACCTTTTCATGGCTACTTGCAAAGGTACTGTTAACAGAGTGATCCTATGCATGACACTTCTTTCAGGCTGAGGCTCTGCTGCAGCATCAGCCAGATGATCTGGCCACTGACTGTTGTGTTCCCTCTATTCCTCTCACATCTATGGTTGTTGGATCTTTTTGCTGAGCTATTTCAGTGCACTTAGCTGAAACTAGCCTGACTGCCAGCATTGCATGCTAAAACAGCCCTGCAACAGCTGAGTGCTGGAGCCAATGTCATGGAAGACATGGATGGGATTCATTCTCAATAAAGAACTTTATCTTTCCCAAACAAGGTTATATTCTTGAGGCAGGAAAGGTGCACCAAGGAAGGATCATTTGATGCTTCTTTTCTTACATGTGTACTCTTGGGCAGCAGTAGAGGCAAGTTCCTGGATAAAACAGGTCCTTTGAACAATGGCTGACTTGCAGTATCTCCTGTTCTGGAAGCTGCTCTGTGTGTTAAGGTTACTGCTAGGATAGCATCATCTTCTGTTGCACAGAATTGAAAGAAAAAGTAGTTCATGTCCCAGCAGAGCATTGCTGGAGTCACATACACTTACCTGCAACTGCTGGTGCCCATGGTCTTTGCAGTCAGAGCTCACTAAGACCTATGACATCATGATACCATTTTCTTCAGCTTTTTTAATTAAACAGATATTTGAATTCCATATATTTCTTTCCACATTTCTTCAAAGCTCTTATGTTTGCCCTTTCCCCCCACTTCAGCTTACCCTAGTAGATTAGAGCTGCTGGAAGACACAGAGCACATTGTGAAGTGCAAAGCAAAAGCTGACTCAGTGATCCTTCCCATTTAGGCTGCCACTGTTCATGGAACAGGAGGTTAGCCTTAAAATACTTCTGCCAAAAATACTGCTGCCCATTTTATTAGCTGTTGCTGTGTCCTTTAACTTAGTTTTTTAGAGAATGTAGAGGGGTTTTAAAATGTAGTTTACTTGTGCCTTCACAATCTGGGAAAGGATTTTCTTTTCATATGCTGGAATAATTCTGATCTTTCTATAAGAAGCATTTGACATCTCTTTTCTGGATCTTTGGAGAAGGGCTCTGTCCTAGGCACAGCCCATGTCACTAGCAACAGTCACCCCTATCCTTAAAGGATTTCAGCTCATGCAAACTGACATGGGAGCTGCTGTATGGAAGTGAACAGGCAGGCCTTATAATGGGAATGTCTTTACAGGTTCAGGCCCACCTGTGGTCCTGTAGATCAGGTCTTTCTCTCCCCCACGGGCTTTCTGCAGGTTGTGCTTGGATCTACAAAGAGCCACCCACCAGCTCTCTGCTGGGGACTGTTTCAGTTCCTGGAAGCAGGATCAGTTCAGAAGCTGTCAAACCTAGTTCCTGCTAGGAGCATCTCCACACTGTCTAGAATTGTAGGGATGCATCACTGCTCTCTTGAGGAGAGGGGGCACGGATGTGGTGCTGAGTGGGTCCCTTTAGAGCAGGCACAGGGCAGTACAGGAATAAAAAGCATTCCTTACCATTCCCATTATCCTTACTACCTGGAACAGATCTGTTCATGACCTCAGAGCAGATGCGTGTCAGGACCTGATCCATGTGTATGAACCTGGATGCAGACACGGCGGCACTGCAGGAGGAGCCACTAGTGAGTTACAGCTGCATCGAGTTCCTGTGTTCTCCATAAAACAATCAGTGACAATGTGGGGTGATATTCCAGGGAGAAAGTGGGTTTTTGAGGAGGAAGCTGGCCAGAGAGCAGTGCTTTGCGTGACAGTGGTGGGAACTGTGGGTGTCTGTTGTTCCCGGAAATATGCTCAAGTGCCCTTGTTCCACTGGGGTGTTAAGAACTGATGCAGGCTCAGCCTAGTTTCATTAGTGGATTTAAAACAGGTTTTGGTAGAAGACAGCCAAGCATATCGGGAATGCAACAGAAAATACTCTTCTTGGGTCCAAGAGCCTGGAAACTGCCTCTCACACCAAGTAAAGCAAGTGACAAATGCTGTTTTTGTTGTAGTCTGAATTCATTTTCTTTTCTCTCTCCACCACATCCATGGTGTGCATGAGTGCATAGGCTACTTTTTAGCAAATTTAAAGCCACAGGCACAAAACTACTGTGGAGTCACCCTGGGGCCTCTGCAGCCTAGGAGGAACATGTTGCATTAAAAGATACTTACCAAAGCAGCTGAATTCAGTCTCTTGATTGCCTTGGCTGCAGCTTCAGGTACTTACTCATGCTCTTCCTTTTAACTCTTATTTCTTCTCTAGTGTGATCTGCATTTTTGACAGGTGATTATTATCACTGAAAGACCTGACAGCTCTGGTAATCTCAAGTGCTGCACAAGTCCTTATTGCTGCTTGTAATGCATGCAAGTTGTATTTGAATATTTGGAAGGAAAGGCTGTAGAAAACTTGCATGATCTGAAGCTTGTCTGGGCTGTGAGTGGGAAGGCTGAGCACTGCTCTGTGGGGCAGGACTTACCCTGGTCCCAGAGCAACCCTAGAATCCTAGAATTGGAAGGGATCTTAAAGGGATCATCTAGTCCAACTGCCCTGCCATGTGGTTGCTCCAGGCTCCATCCAACCTGGCCTTGAATGCTTCCAGGACTTCTCAAGGCAAACTGTGCCAGTGCCTTGCCACCTTCACAGTGAGGAATTTCTTTCAATTATCTAACCTAAACCTCCTTTCTCTCAGTTTAGAGCCATTGTCCCATGTCCTATCACTACACGTCCATCCACATGATGGATAATGAGAGTCCTGGTGCAAAGCCTTACTTACAAGGACTGAGCAACTAACTAGGAGGAAATTAATTCCACAGAGAACCCTAATTTTAACTTCTTAACATACAAAATTCTTAGTAGCTGCAGTTTGACAGGGTCCTCCCTGTTGCAAGAAGGGTCATTCTTCCTAGAGAGCCTAGTGCTAGAACGGGTTTGTCCTATTTTTACTAAGCTGCAAATGTTGTTTTTCCAACATGCCAGGACTCTGCTTGTTTCCCCACCCTTAGACTCCATCTGTACACTTCAAAATAGAAGGAGGAAGAGGGCAGAGAAAGAACAAAGGCTCATAATACAAATGGAAGGAAACTAGGGAAATTCAGGAGGAAATGGACAGTGGGAAATACAAAAAAATCCAGCTGCGCTGAATGCATTGGGTGTGAGTGCACTGGGATGCTTTCTGCTTGTATTCAGAGCTCAGGACCTGCCTGCATTGTGGAGCTGAACTTTCCTTTGAGTCAGTGACCTATTCAGACACCTAACAATGTCCATTATGTACAGTCAGCTTGTTTATGCCCAGTGTGGGGCTTTTGTACCTTTTTCCATGTACAATAAAACTACTTAAAAAGTGGCCAGGCCGAGCTCGATTTTGCTGTGTCAGCACTTGACCAGCAGCTTTCAGCAAGATCTTGTAACTGCAAAAATATTTAAGAGCACAAACTATGATGACAAGATGCTCAAGGAGAACATCTGCTGATGAAAACACTGTTCTTAGGTGACTGATAACAAATGTCTCTTTTCTTTGAAGGGTAGAGACAGGGGAAAGAGGTAGCAAAAGCTGAGTCACTGCCACTCTGGAGTTGTAATGATTAAATTGGTAGAGTGAGGCAACCTGTAGAGGTAGGTCTAGATCAGTGCTGAGGCTTGATGGCAGCGTGGGACTAGCCTGGCAGCAATGTTCATGCATCACTGCAGGGTAAGAACAGTGGAGAGGAGAAACCTTGGGAGAGCTGGAGGAGAACATCTCTGCTGTGGAGACTCAAGCAGTGCATTGCAGCCTTCATCCTCGCTGCAGAGTAAGCGGGGCTGTCAGCTCACTGCAGAGCTGTGCTTAGGTTTGTTCTGCAGCTGCAGAGAAACCAGCTGGCCCATGTTCAACATACAAGGGGATCCCCTGAGAGGCTCTGTGGACTTCAGGGCAGCAGCTGCAGAAGTACCTGAGTGTATTCTGCCGCAGAGATACCCTCTGTGACCTTGGGCAGCCCAAGCTTTTACCAGTGTTACTTGGAAACAGCTCCCACCTCCACTACAAAATACAACACGTGTTGTTGGATCACATGATGCTTCTGATTAATGGGAGAGATGAAGTGCAGCTTTTGGAATAAGAAAGAATCATGACTTCACCTTAGCCTGTAGTTTTCAGCACAAGGATATAATTCTCAGTTGAAGGATGTGCTCTCTAATCCAGCCCACCAAGAAGCAGCTGTAAGCTGTGACTGAAAGAGCTGGAGCTAGAAATAAGGTACATATTCGTGGTGAGAATTTGAACATCAGAGCAAGTCTGTGCAAGCACTGGTGCTTTCTCCTATTTAAAGAGAGAAAGCATTTTGGCAACTTGCTTGTTCTATCTTATGCCCTTGTTTAACCACCACTCATTCAGTTAATGCCACTTAGCAGCTTTTAAGACATTTCTTTAGGGGAAAAAAAATGAATTCTACACATTCAGGAAACATCTGTCATCACTGGGAGCAGAAACTGTAGTTACCGTGGTCCCTGGAGCATGTAGGAGAGCTCCAGTTCATTACTGCCTCTCTGCAGTCACTTCTCAGAGAACAGAACTGGCTGTGAAGGTGAAGGAAGGTTTAACAACATTACCCTACATCTAGAAAAAAAAATCAAGGGGTGCCTCTTTGAAGCCTTGAACGTGTGCACAGCACATGACACACGAAGAGTGTTTTTATTCATGTTTGTTTTCAGGAAATTGTGTTGCTTTGTAAGCTGAGCCCTTTTAAGTGTCTTATGTTTGGCACCCTACAAGTTGGGCTTTAGCAGGCACTTCTGGAAGTTATCAGCCTGAGCTCTATTTTCCTGACTCAGATCCTTGCAGTAAGAACAGAGGAGTGGAGCATTTAAATGGAAAAAAAGTAGAAGCTACAATGCAGCTAGATAATGTCAATCTTGTCATTGCTTTTAATATTCATTGCCAGGCACAGGGATCACACTATGTCAGTTTTAAGTTAAGCAACCCTTAGTCCTAGTCAGCTTCTGTCTACGTACATGAAAGGGATGACTGAGCCCACAGCTGCTAAAGGCATCTCTCAATTACTTATATTTCACTAGGTATTTAAAGATTAGGTCGGGGTGTAGAGGATGAAAGGGTTTTTCTTTATCTCTTAATAGGAAACTTGTATTTGCAGATATGAAAAGGAGCAAAGACTGAAGTGTCTAACATGCTCCTCTTTTCCCTGCTGCTTCCTCCAAATGGTGTGGGGGTAGGGAAGGATGTGGAGATCCTACAGGGAATAAAACAATGTTCCTCTTGGTCTACTGCTTACCACAGCCCAGCCCCATTTCCCAAAATTGATGGGTAAGGATGTGCCGTGCTGGAGTTCTCATGACATAGCCTTGCTTGCAATGCAGGAGACTCAGCAATGTACAGGGAATTAAATACATGGGACTTTGCAGGCTTTAAACATGAACAGCAAAGGGGAGGATGTAATGTGAGAAGCATTGAAAGATTCCTATAGTCTCTTGCTTTTGCTGTCTCCACTGACTATCAAACACTTTTTGGGGAAAGGACTTCTTCATTAGCCTTGTGGTGCTCCAGCCCTTCAATCAAAACAATAGTCATCCTTGAACTCTCCATAAAATTATCTGGCAAAATCAGAGAGGACCAGATTAACTTTGTCCTAAACTAAGGGAAAGAAGCAGGGAGAAGAGTTTGGAGAAGGTTTTCCTGATGTCTATGTTTAAAACTGTGTGAAGGCGGGTGCAAGGCATGGATGCCAGCGTAAAACAAAGCCAGCAGCTTTCTTGTCCCTTCTAAGGCAGACGCATGTGGCAGGAACAAAGATGCTCACTCTCAGAAATGAATAGTGTACAGACTGTGCACCAGCATGTACTCAGGAGAGGCATGTGAATAGTTCGCACACAACCTTCTCCAGAGCAGCCTGAAACAACGTTTAATGTCCTCCTGCTCCTCTTTAAGTCAGCAGGTTGAAACGGGTGAAGTTGCTTCAAGAGGATTTGATGGTGAGTGGGTTGTGTGTGATGTAACAGACTTAACCAATATCTTGGGGAGCTTGCTTTGTTAGTAGCTTAACTGGACATAGAAAGCTCTGACTTTGTGATCCATAGACTTGGAGGTGTAGGGGAGAGCTGGGCACACCAGACCCAGCACTCTCTGTATCACCAGATGAACATGATGTGGATGAGGAGGACGTGGGAAGCTTCAGCACAAACAAAGGCAGTGTGTCTGGAGGGTAGTGGAGGTGCCAAGCAGGCCAGGCGCGATGCTGGCTTGGGGCAGCAGAGTGAATCTGAGCATCCCGTTGTTGGCATGCAACAAACCAGCTTGGCTTTTCCATGTGGCTCTGGGTGCAGCCACTCCATGCGGGGTGAAGGCCTTGGGGAAACCCTGCAGCTAAAAGTGCCCTTTGTTACTTGTCTGATCTTGCCTTCAGGCCCTGAGGCTGTTACAACCGGATAAGCTAAAAAAGCAAAGGAATCAAGGCACAGCAAGGAAAATCCCTGATCTGGATTAGACACGCAGCTGAGTTACCGGCAGTTCCACAGCACAGCCAGGCTTTCTCAGCCAAACTGCACATGCAGGTAATGCACAGTCCAAAGGAAAAATGGGCAAGGTGAAGAGGAGGTGATCCTGGTAGCCAAGCATAGCTAGGAGCCAGTACACCGTGGCTCTCCTTAGCTCTGCCTTTGAGTTTGCTGTGACTTCATCTCTGCCTACTGTTCTCTTCCCCAGATTGCAGGGTGTGCCTCACTCACACCCACAGAGGGCTGAGGGGTTGTGTCTGTCCTCTTCTGAAGTGTAGCATCATTCCTTGCAGTGCTTTAACCCTGAGAGTTAATACCTTCAAGTCACCTTTCCTGGTATAAACCAACATCACCTGTAATTTTGTTCCCTCTGCTCATGTGTTCGTGCCCCAGCAGTCTCTTGCTGCTCCTGAGTTTGAAAGAAGTGCTTGGTGCTTAGCACCTTTATCTCAATCAAATGTGCAGGGTCAGGAAGCCAGCAGGGAAATTCTGCCTCAACTCAAAGCAGAGGCAAAATAAACATTTACTTTCTGAAGTAACTACTTGGGACTGTACTGATGCAGACATTCCCATCTGCTCTGTTCTCTGTGCAGTTGAGCACAGCAAGGTCTGCTCAGGTAAGCATCACCCCACCTGGGAAATGTTCCTGTAAGATTTTGCTGTGAGGGAGAAGAAAACTGAAGGGTTTTTTTGTTCACAGCCTAAGCATCCTGCTTCTAAGCGGTGCCTTTAGGCATATATTTAAATGGTAAAAGCTGTCAGTTTTTCGTCTGTTAGAATTTATTTTTCTTGTTCCGCATTCAGGCAAGGGTACACTGTGAAAAATGATCGTCTCTAGTGGCAGCTTCACTCCACAGTCTTTTTCCATTCAGAACTGGCCTTGTTTAACTCTGCTGCTGAAAAAGGGCATTCAGGCAATCTTGCTTTGCTTTTGTTCCCCCTATGCGGGGTCAACATGGCAACGATAAGAGCAGAAAATAAGCTTCAGTTTCTCTTTGCACATTGTCACCAGGCTGGCTGTCGGGCTTTGAGCATCTTTGTGTTCTCCCAGTTCTTCAACATAGGAGAGTAAATCAGAGCTCCCAGGGTAGGCGTCAGTCTGCAGAGATGTTTGTGGTAACCCACAAGCGAGCAGGAACCTTAATTTGACATGCAGACCCTTTCCTCTTGCCTCTCTGCTGTGTTTGTGAGTCATTCAGGTTGTGTCACTAGAGCGTTTTTCTGAACCCATTGTGGTTTCTGATGGACCCATTTCATACCCTGCTTTTGCTGCCTCTTGGAGGATTCCACTAGTAACCCTGTTTTTCTGCAGCGTAACAATGTACTACACCTCCTCCAGCACAGAGGATTTTAGAAGGTCATTCACATGGTCATTCAGAATCCATGGGCAGTTTAATCCTTTAGTCTTCCTGCTGAAACTCTTAAAAAAGAGACTCTGTGAAAAGCACTGACTTGGTGGTATAAACCTTTCCATCAGAGGACGACGCTCTGCTCTATTCTCAACTAACAAGCACAAGCCTTGTGTTGCAAATCGAGTCAGGCAGTGTCACATTTGATTGATTGTGGGAGGAGGTGATGCCAGCTTTGATTGAACTGCCAAGTCTTCAAATACTTGGCGAGTTTTCCTTCTAATGCTCAAGTTCTGGGGGAAGGCAATCAGGTAAGAACCTTAGCTTTGGAGCAAGGAAAAGGAAGTTTCTGCCCCTAGTGGCTGAAAGGAAAGGACATCCACTCTGGCTGGTTTAACCTAGGGTAGGAAACTAGAAGACAAATTAATGCCACTTCTGGGTTTTTTCCTTTTCTGCAATGCTTTTAAACTAACATCAACTGGAGGGGATGTGGAGGCTGACTCGTGGCTTTTGAGCATTGGGGTTGGCAGCTCTAGAGAAGAGCTCCCATGTGCTCTTGGTTACACTGATGCTCGTGTGCCTGTGAAATTCGGGTGTGTGCTCTGGTTTACAGCACTGCTTGTTACCAACATGTGGCTGGATGTAGGTGGCCTGCCTGTGATTTGGCGGCTACTAATACATCAGCACTATGGAAATCTGCCTTCAGTTAGCTCTTTGCTCCTCCCAGATGTATGGCAGTGCATGTGGGGTTTAGGTATTTGGAGCCGCAAGGGGAGTCACTGCTAGAGGATTCTATCTCACTCTGATTTAATTACAGAGACAAGACTTTGTATTGAAATAGTTGGGGTTTTTCTTTTGGCTTCTATCTAGCCCTCCTCTAGTCTAAAAGAATTGTTTATTATCAAGAATATTACTGTCCTGGTTGGGATAAAACTGCTGGGTGACTTTTAGGTGCATTCCTGTCTTACCAGTTAAAGAAAGAGCGGATCGTCTGGCTTGATTTAATAGCAGAAGTGGAGGAAAGCTGATGGTGGTGCTTTTTGTTTTTTTTTTTTGTCTGCAGGGATCTTTAGCTCAGAAGAGCACATCTCTGCTAATTGACTATTAAACAAGATTGCTTGCTGAGGTGCACTGGCTTGCTGTTTCAATCCTATAAGGAATAAGCCTCTGATCAGCTGCACATAGGGCTCTTAAATATAATCTGCCTAATGACTGGAGTGCTTTGACCTTCTGCTATTAAGGCACCAGTGTTTTGGGTTATAAACCAAACCTTTGGGATGGGGGGCTGAGAAGGGGTGGGGGTTTTTTCTGAAATGGTAATATTCCAAACAACAAAGGCTGCTTTTTAATCTCAAAGCAAGACTTGGAAGCAACACAGAGTCAATCTAGAGATAAGTCTCTTTTAGCGCAAGATTTCTAGGATTGTACACGTGTTACCACATGCCCAGACCACTGGTTAGACACCTACCTGACCACAGAGCCTTTGTCCCAGTTGCTGTGCATGCAAATAGCGTGTGTTTGCGTGTGTTTACCCAGTTTGGAAAAAATCTGAGCCCTGAGGGATTCAAGCTTCCTTTTGTGTTATGAAACGGGCCATGCTGAGAGCCAGCTAAAGCAACACTCACTGCCTGCTTTGCAGGCTCTGGAAAGGTTTTGGAGCCCATTCACCCAGTGTTTGAGGAGGAATGGTTAGTGCCATTGCTTAGTGAGGATTCCCACTGCCATTTTAAAGAGCTCTGCTGACAGAGTCCAGAGAGAATCCCAACCCAGGCCTGAAAGATCGCAGCAGCTTGGGGTCAGAGTCGGAATGGGCTGGGTGAGAGGAGGAGCTAGCTGCAAGCAGAGGCAGACTGACTCTTCAAATCTCTGTTTTGTTCAGCTGTGCCAGCCACTGGCACCATCCTCCTCCACAAGCACGGATGCAGGGGAAGAATGTTCCTTGTCATGGCATGCGTGGGGTACTCTCCCCAGGGCGTGGGGAGGGCACAGATTACTTGGATGCTTTCCAGTCCCATTCCCCCCACCCCAGCTGGTTGATATACATCACCATAAGCCTTAATATTGTGTGGCAGCAGTCTAAAAATGGGTGGGGGGACATGATTCACGCTTGCTCTGCAGTTTTAGAGTAAATGCTGCAAGAGCAGTTGGTATTTCATTGCTGATATTAAACCTGGATGTGGAAAGAGAAGGGAAAAGATGTCTAACACTGAACACCTGCTTCTGACAAATAATCCACTAGAGACCCTGCAGTAATTTTTTTAATCACAAGCACATTTTCAACTTTCCCAGAAATGTTCACTTCTAAATGCTAGCCGTCAAATAGCCTAAATTACTGATCCAGCAGATTAGTCTATAAATTGCCTAAGGTTTAGAATTGCCACTGGAGAACAATATTTAGTTAATGGTATCTAGTTTGTGCTCTCCATCTCTTGTTTTTCTGACCTGACAGAAAAAGCAACTTCTTGTTTGTGTTATATTGAAATATATTGTAGGAAGGCTGTTTAAGTGGGGTCTCTCTGACCTGTCACACAACAGGTCTGTAGGAGAGAGGGCTTCTGCATGCAACAGTGCTGCAAACAAAGTGGGAGACTGTGAAATGAGTGGAGCCTCCAAATCTAGCCTGCCTGTTTTTCCTGCCTATATCTTCTTTTCTTACTCTAGACACTTGTAATCATAGGATACTGAAGGTTTGTTGGACTGCTCGTAATAAAACCTCAAAGCAAGGGTCAGACACGGGAGCAGTGTATTTCTATTGTAACCTGAAGTAAAGCTGCTCTGTGCATGTTCCAATGAGATGAGTCAAGTTGCCACCTCTTTCTAAGGTAGCATTACAGGATGTTTGTCTGCAGACTTTGGCCTTTTATTTGGGAGGGGAGAGGAGGGAGTCAGTTTCCTTTGCAGCAGCAAAAGCAAAATAGGCTTTTAATAAAGCTTAAATTCTGCAGCTGCTGGCTAAGTTAAAAAAAGAAGTGCTGGCACAACGTCCTCCTGGAGATGAGCCTTTTCCAGCTCTCTGCCATGACCCAGGGATGTGAGCCATCCTTTCTGGGTTTTTATCCTTTGTGCCGCTTTCTTGGATGAAAGTAATGGGAGAGTTTCTTCCCTTGGCAAGGCTTTACCTTGCTTGGACTTTTAGGCTCACAGAGATGGTTTAGGTTGGTGAATGGAAGGAAAAGTCTCGGAAGGAGAAGTGTGGTAGCACAGATATTGTGAAGGAGGCTGTGAATTTTTATTGAGTATAAATAAACTCTTCAAAATCCCTGATTATAGGCCCTGAAGAGAACTAGAAAACCAAGAGATAAGAAGAGGAGGAACTTTATATATGATACAATAATGCTTTCCACCAAGGTATATGTGTGGATCAGCTGAGTGTTGCTGGAGACCCAAGAGCAGCCCTGCTGAAACACCAGATTACAGTCCAGATATGGGCAAGAACGCTTTGTCCAAACACTACTGTGATTGAGGCAGATAAGGGAATTTTTTTGTTCATGCAGAAAGTTTCCTGCTGCTTGCTGGTCTCCTGGGATGTTCAGCATGACCTATTTGTACCTGGCTATTTGCAGAGCCTGGTCCTGGAGAGCCCTGTAGTGTGGTTTGAAGTCAGGAGGAATCAAAGCATCCACCTCTCTCCTCCCTTCAAATGTATTTTTCCCCTCCATTGCTAACTGTAGCCTCCAAAATGCATCAGAATTGTTCACAAGGAGATTCTCTACTGGAAACCACCAAATGTTTTGAGCAGCTTGAGGCATCTGTTTTGACAGGAGAGGACTCAGAATACAGACATCACTGGGTGCTTAGCATGAGTGAGCACTCAATACCTGGTGTCAGGGTATCCCGAGGCAGCTCCTAGGCAGAGTATGACAGCCTTGCCCCTTGATGCAGTTGTCACAGACGAAGTTAAAGAAAATGAAGGATTATGCTATGAGTGAGGCTCGTCTCTCCTCTTTCTCACCAGGGAATACTCTCCAGGAACTGAGAGTAGACAGGATGGTGAAGGACCTGACTCCAGCAGTGTGGGTCATTGGGTACTGCATGCTGTGAAGGCTTTCACTAGTCCTTCTCTGGGAGTTTTGCCAAGAAACCGGTGCTGGGGGGAGCAGAATCTCAAGCGCAGAGACAGAGAAACTTTCACTAGGAGATCTGATTTGTAAATAAAAAAGGAAATAAAACCAGCTACAGGGGGTGGCAAGGTTTAGAGGATTGCTCAATGGGCTGGGTCAGAGGGAATTTAGCTGTCCTGGAGCAGATCACAGAAGCAGCTGAAAATTGGGGTGTACAGAGACATGGAAAAAGAGCATTGCCAAGAAAAGTCTTGAATTGCCATGGTACAGTGCAAAGGGCAGGAATTTCGTAGCTTTGTTGCTTAAGGGTCCAAAGTGGCTGCTCGGGTGCCCTGGTCTCTGAGGGTCTTGGAGTTTTCCTGAGAGCTCCCTGTGAGCGTCTGTGGTTGAACTACAGCCTGCATTTCTGAAAGAGGCATCCACTCACAACGGAAAGACTTACAATCTGGGATCCACCACATCCTTTGGGAAGCTGTTCCCATGGTTAATGCGTTTACCGCGTAACTGTTAGAGTTCCCTAAAGGAGTTTGAATCCTCAGCTGGCAGCCTGCCTGCCTTGCTCAGCGCTGCTGCGTAGCTCTCTGCCTCCTGGGGCAAAAGTCTTGCTACAAGGGGACTAAGTGGCCTTCCTGGGGTCATGCAGGCTGTTTAGGTGAGCCAGGAAGCTGAACCTGCTCCAGCCAACCAAGAGTATGGAGTGAGTTTTGTGAAGCATTTGTCTGTTCATTCATCAGCAGCCTGCTGATCCTCACCTCTCTGGGTGATGTGTGCCTTGGTGTTTTGCCCTCAGCAGCTGGTAGATCACACAGGATTTGAGATGCAGGTCTGGCATTGTACCAAGCAGAGGCTGTGAGACACTCACCAGCGAATTCCAGAGACCATGTGTCATGAAACCCTGACCCTGCCCTGCCACCCCGCTCTGCATGAGGCTGCTGGAGGTGGTGTGAGCCTTGACAGGTTGCAGTCCCCACATCCAGCAAGAGCTTTGACTTTCTGAGCAGATTTTGGTAGGTGGATGTTAGGGGAGAAATCTGTTTGGGTGCCTCCCACTTTGCATGGGTGGAAGGGAAGCCTTGGCTTATCCCTCTGCTTGCTTCCAGCTGGAAGGTGACAACTGAGCTTGTGGCTAGGAGAAGTCAGCTGTTTCCATTCTTCCTCTGGAGATTTGAAATCTATTTCCAGTGAGGTTGGTCCCTGGGAAGAGAAGAACAGCTCTTCTGAGTGACTGCTGCCAAAGCTGAAAGGCACTGTGGGGTGGCCTTGCCAACCTCAGGCATTTAAAACACTTCAGTCAAGCCCTGAAAAAAAAAAAGGAGGATAATCTTGGTTTCTCCTGTTACATACATTTTGGGCTCTCTGCATTGTCTCTTCTGTTTTGTTACTGAGCTTTTTCTGCAGCCTTAGAAAGTTGTTGCTGAGAAGAAAAGCACATTCTTTCATCGATTGACTTTTTACTGCCTGTTTTCTTGTGGGTTGAACTTAATGTTTTGTATGGGAAACATCTTTAAAGCTTTTAGGGTATTTCCCTCCTTTCTTTACCCCCCCCGAAATACCCTCTTTGATCTGGATCATTGGTCCAGCTCTTAATCTGGGATGGAACAGGGGATGATAATTGTGATGGATCCCCCAGTGATACTAGCTTTCCCAAAAGCAATTAAATGTGATCAAACCCTCATTTTTGTTTTATGACTGCTTGTAGCAGTGCCCAAACGTTTATTGTCCCCCATAGTCCCACGTGCTGCCAGGCCAGGCTTTCCACTGGAAGATAATATATTATATTCATTCTATTGATTAACTTGCACAGCACTGCAAAGCAACCACTCCACTGGGCTTGTTGTAGTGATGCATTTGTACTATGGAGCCCTGACTCTCCTTTACCGTCACTTAATTTCCTGGGAACTTTCCCCTCTCCTAGGCTGCTGAGCTTTGTGAACATTTGCCAGTGGAAGGTGGTGTATTTGTTGTTGTCAGACCTATTCTTAAAGCTGTCAGATTAATTGCTGGGTGAGTAGAGGGGTCCCTTCCTACCTCTGTCCTGCCTTTCTCTCATTTTGATCAAAGCCTGGCATTGATCTGATACAGCTAACCAGGGCTAAACACTAGGGCTGTCTGTGAGTTACAGAGAACAGAGACACAGCCAGGGACTCTGCTTTGCTGGGGGGCCACCGGTGGTTGTTTCGAGGGTAGGGTGGCCGGGGTGTTAGATCTTCCTTGCATGGCACACTGTGCTTTAAAGAGCAACCTGGGAGCTGCACCAGCTGCTCCGCCATCCGCACTCATTCACTTTGAAATCCCTTTAGCACTGGAACAATTCCATTAGCAGGACTTCTCAGGCCTGATTTTGAGCACTTTCTCTGCTGATTAAAACCAAGTCTGTGCACCAGTCTGTCATAACCAAGACATTCCCCGCGTACCTCGGGGCTGCTTGCAGCTGAAATCTTGAACAAAAGATCTGCTGTTAGACAAAGGAGGAAGGATTGAGACTCTGAAGAGAGGAAGAATTTCTCCTCTGTCTGCCAGCAATTTTTTTCTAACTGTTCTTTTTTTAAGGATTGGTCACCAATTAATCCATGTCATTTTGCAGACAAAGCTCTCCACGTTTTAAGGTTGCACGGTGAAATAACTTCAGTGCTGTTGGTTCTCGCAGCTCTGAATGTTCTCAGACAAATGCCTTTTAAGATAAAAATGGTCTGTGCTTGATCCCGGCCCAGAGTTGTGGTCGTTGTTGTTTTATTTGAAATGTCTCAACTGAACCCAGTGAAGTCAGTGAGAGCTGCAAGTGTTTGAAAGTCAAGTCATACTTATTTCCATGGCTAAATATGGACGTAATACAGGGTGTTACTCTAAAATGCTCCAGTGTGTGACCCACGTTGTAGTCCAGCAGATGTGCTGCATGCCAGACACTGACCTGCAGTAGCTTCTGGTAGCTTGGAGATCTTCAGCCTGTTAGACCTGGGTACCAAATGCATCATGCCCTCTCACTTTAATTTTTTGCTCTTACCTGCTGTTGGGGTGTGAGATGCCACACAGCCACGCAGGGGTGTGAGCTCACTGGCAACTTGTGTATGTGTGTGGTTTTGCTGATTTCTGTGCGTTGGATCAGAAATGAAAATGGTAGAAGCAGAACACTTTCCCCAACATGCACATACACAGTGTGAAAAGTCAGAGCTTTATAAAAGGAGTTTCTTGCCACTCTTGGTGACAGCATTAAGATACTAACTTCAGTCTAGCTCACCACCTTGGAGTGGGGTAGGTACACTGGTTCTGTGCTGATGTAGCAAAATCCACCTGAAACTGAGACATTTATTATCCCTAAACATTTGCAGAACTTAAAAGCAACACAAAATGTGTATGAAGAACATGCATGCTATTTTTCAGTAAAATTAACTAATGCAAGCAGTGCTTTGCAGATTCAGGATAGTTCATGTGGGACCAGTTTGAGGAGTTCTGGTGCAGGTATGCAGTCCTTCAGTGGCAGGGACAGGTCTGGTTTGTGTTGCATGGATGCCCTGGGTGGAGGACAGCTCAGCTGAGGAGTGACTGCAGCTTTCAGCTGGGAAGGGGCAATACCATCAGGATTTGGCTGCAGCTGCAGTGCTGTGTGTGCTAACAGGGGTGTAGCTTTGGCTTTAGACCAAGCCCTGAGTTACAGGTCCTTACCCGTCAGTGGAGCATCAGACAGGCCTGGTTAGTGCTGGGCTGGAGTCGTTAACGTCTTCATAGTATCAGAAGTCATTTGAATGCTACAGCTCTTTCAATTAAGCTCCCGTTGAGCTCCATACACAGATATTGTAATGTAATTGGCTGGCCTGCTGCAAGTGCATTAGGAGAGTCTGCTGCTGAAACAGCCTCTGTCTGTGCTCTGGGCTGGAGAGGAGCCAGAGTGAGCCCCGGGCTCCGCACAATGTCATACTGATTAGGAGGGTGCGAGATTTTGTTTTTGCTAAAATAGTTCTGCCAGTACAGCCTGGAGGGCAGCTGCAGTTACACTGGTACAGAGGGGCCTTATGCTGCTCTGAATTGTTCCTGGCTCTGGGGGCAGGCGGTGATGCTACTTGGGGTACCTTTATCCTGCAGTAACAGCTCGTGCATGGTGAGCACTGCCCAGCTCCACAAGTGAAACTTTATTTTGTTGATGTCCACCCCATAGCAACTCTGACTCGGAGGCCCAAGGAAAATATTTTGCTTCCTCTGGCTCTTAGGAAGTGGGTTCTCCATGGCAGCAGTCCCTTCACAAAGGGCTTGGTCCTGAGCAGGAAACTCTGGTCTGATCCCTAATGAGCCCTTCCTGCTGATAAGAGAACCTGCAGGTCAGGGTCTCTGCCTGAGCCAGCCAGCTCCCTGAGAATTATGTGCTTTTTGATGAGCATGTCCTCCAGAGCCTGTAAAATGGGACTCCAGGCCCTCCAGCAAGGTGGGCACAGACCTTGATGCCATGGGATGGGACCTGCCTGAGGAAAGGCCAGCTGTGGCAGAGTTGTGCACCTGTGTCATTGCTGCTGCTCTCTGCTGTTCATGAGCTGGAGCATCCCATCTCTCACCTTCTCAGCAAGTTTGACCCAACTTAGAGACTCAACACTGGTTTTGTTCCTGGAATAACTCTATTGCAGTATTATGTGTAATTACACTTGGGTTGTCCCCCAGTCTGGGAAGAGGACTAGACAATAAGGTGTTCTGTTTTGGAGCAAAGCATGCTTAGGTCTCTTCTTCCAGCCCTGCACTTTGGAAAGGCCTATCCAATACAAACCATGACACGGAGATGAGGATGAAGTATTTCTATATCTTGGAAAGTGCACCAGAAAAGAAGTCACTGGCTGGGATCTCCACTGGCAGCCTGTGGTGTGATGCTTTGCAAGCCTCATCACCAGCTGCCATGGCAGTTTTGCTGTTCCGAAGCCAGTTCCACGATGTTTCACTCTATCAGAGCAGTATTGCACAACTTGTGAAGTCACACCGAAACTCACTGTGCTGGATTAATAGCAAATCCAGGAATAAACCAGTAGCTGGGATACTGGAGCATTGCCCTTTGGTGGGCTGTTGCTCATTGCTGCTGGGAGGTGGGAGTGACATGGTTTTTTCCCCTGTGACAAATCTCTGTTCCCCCGCTGACTATATTTAGACACAAATACATCTAGAATTAACTGTGCCTGTGGCAAGTTGTGCTACTGCCTGCAGCAGCCCTCACCGAGGCAGCATCCCATAGGCTTTTATTCTGCCGCATCTGCCCTTGGCTCTCCACACTGTTGGAAACCGTATCATCTCGGCTAGGCTTCGCTTGCTGGGCTGCCAGAGTGGAGGGGTCTGGCTGTCCATCTTAAGCTCTTTTCCACATAGAACCTGACTGTGGGAAGGAGAGCTATCACTCTCTCTTCTGGAGAGGCTACATCTTCTTTTCTGTCTGTGTCTGACACATTGTTTATTTGAACACTAGCATACTTTAGCTGTGATCCTGAATTACCTCCCAAGCTCAGCAGAGCTGGTGTCAAAGACTTCCTGCAAATGGGAAGAAGCTGTGAACATCAGTGTTCATGTAGGGGTCTCCACCACGAGGCTGTCTGAGGTTTCAGGGAGTATGGGGTTACATCAGAAGCCAGAAAGGACCTAGGGCTTGGTTTAGCTCTTCAGATTGCAACAGCAGTGATGACAAAGCAACTTGGGGTTAGCCTGCATCAGCAAGCCTGAACAAAAGCCTGAGAAAAGTTAACTCACCCTGTCGGCTCGAGTTAAAACCTGCATTTCCTTGTTCCTTGTAAGTACTTAAGGCTGGTTCGGCTGCAGTCAGACCACTCACCTTCTGGAGGGGTCATTGTTCTCAGAGCATTTTCACTGAGAGCTGACTCCTGTTATCAGAGCATTCTGTGCAGCAGCAGCCAGCCTGCCCTGGCTTTCTGGCCAGATCACAGCCCTGGTAACTGCAGTTTTCCAGTGCACTTCATCTCTTGCTGCCTTTGGACATAGCTGCCTGCTCTCCTGTGCCCTGTAGCACCATCAAATGGGTTTTGTCCCAGCTGTGGCTGCTTTTCCACGGTGGTTTGGTGCATGTCACTCTTCAGAGTGCAGGCAACTCTCACTACAAAGATACAGGTGTATAACCCTGTGTCAAAAATCACTGCTGCTCACAGAGCACTTTAGGGAGGTTCTTGTGCTCAATTTGTGTGTGCTCTAGGGTGTAAATGCTGGATGCCTGCTACCAGCTCAGCAAGTGGAGTATATGGACAGGCACCACTGAGTTGGCAATGAGTTCTTCAGGCTGTGCTGCCCTGGCCAGGCAGTGGGAATCCATCAGTCCTCTCCCTGCCAGCCTTCCCTGGGTATTGCCCTCCAAATGGGATCATTGCCAGTCCTCCAGCACCATCCACCCTGCTTTATCCTCGTTTCCTTCTTGTTTGCTGTTTTTGCCCCACATGGAATTGCAATGTTTGTTTGTTTGGTGTTAGGGAGAGTTTCTTGTTTGGTTTTTTTAAATACCTGTTGTGACAGGCAAAGCTGAGAACAAGACAGACTGCTCTCTGCATCCATCCCAAAGCCTCTTGGAGAAACGATGCCAAGTAGACGGAAAAAACTAGTGCAGTTGGGTTTTGCCTGGGAGACTTTTCTGTCCTTGGCCAGTTATGTGGAGTGAGGGATGAGAAGAGCCGGTTGGTTTGAGGATCTGATGAAGAAGACCTGTTATACCATTCTGGGGAAAGTTCCTGGCAATACCAGGCACTGTTGTTCTGCTGCTGTCTGCTCCATCCAGCCAGACCACCCTGACCCTAAGGAAGAGATGGCAGTACACGTCCCTTCGTGACACATGCCCCTCTTCCTCCCTGGCAGCATTTTCACTCCTCTCCCGAGGAAGACTGTCTGGAGAGGCTGAGAGTGAACAGTAGAGGTGGCACAAGGGCTACCAGCTGGGTCTCTGCATGCATCCTCCTCATGCAGTGTCTCTCACACACCCATACATGTTGTTTGAAGGGAAGATGG
Organism: Acropternis orthonyx; assembly: GCA_035583155.1. Classification (NCBI taxonomy): domain Eukaryota; kingdom Metazoa; phylum Chordata; class Aves; order Passeriformes; family Rhinocryptidae; genus Acropternis; species Acropternis orthonyx. Next base: position 12,721,229 of record JAWWEU010000020.1, read on the forward strand.
TGGGGTGGGTGATCTGTGTGCCCTGGGCAGGAATCTTCCACTTTATTAAAATGAAAGTATTTAGTGGCTACATCAGTTGCCCGGCTGTGGTTAGTTTGTATGAGAACCATTTCCTGCTGTTAAGTAAACTATTCAGTTTTACAGCAGATCATGGCAGGAAGAGATATTATTACTGTTCCCAAAACCTTTGTGCTCTTCTCTTTGCTGAGTGGCCAAGTTTCTCACCTGCATCCCTGCCATCGAAGCACTTGGACTGACAGAAACAGAGCTGCTGTCACTGTGCCGCAAGTAAATATCACATGCTTCAGTGAGGAAGGGAGGAGAGCAGGAGAGGGGCTGTGGGAGAGCCAGGGCTTCATGATGAACATGGCACTTTGATGTCTGCAGGGCCTGAGGTGCCATCTTTTCTGCACTTCGTGACATTTACTCATCGGTATCCTGTCCTGACGATGGGATCTGACGTGCTGCTCAGCATTGCAGGGAGCCAGCAGGGAAGCAGTTTGTGTTACAGTGTGTGTTTTAGGTGCTTGAAGATTTGCAAAGGCATTCAGCCATACTGGAGGTCTGGGAATGGGTGTCTCCTGCATGTTCTTTTCTGCCAGATGCCAGAAGTGCATTTGCCCTTGCAATGGTCTCATCATCTAACACACAACAGAAACTATCCATCCAAGTTCTGAACCTTTCTTGAAGGTGGATTGTTTTTAGTTGTAGGTATAGCCTGCCCTTTTAAATGGTAATTAGTGATTTCTTTGAAAATCTGCTTGCAAAGGCTAGGGCAGGAGATACAGGGGCTTTCCTGGCCTTGCAAGATTTCCTGCTGATGGAATCATGTCACCTCTGTGAGTCCACGTTTATTTCTGCAAAAGGAAAGATTGCTCTGCAGTGCCTCACCAGATATTTTATCACAGAATGTTCTGGGTTGGAAGGGACCCACAAGGATCATCGAGTCCAACTCTTAACTGAAGGTTACAGGGATTGGACCTCGGCATCATTAGCACCATGCTCTAACCAACCGAGCTAATGTCAGGGTCATACTGGAAGGTGATGGAGTGGCCACCATCAAATTGTCTCTGCTCTGGGAGGCGCAGAAGCCTGTGATGATGCCAGAGAAGATGCCCCACTGTTGTCTTGTCAGAATTGTCATAATCTAAAAAAATTGGGCTTCTTGGTCAACGTCTTGCAGCAGCCACTTTGTCACAAGATCCTCCTTGGCAGAACAGGTTATCAGCCATTGTTTAACAGGGACTCAGAAGAGTGAGTTATGTTAGTGGGGGAAAAGCAAGCATCTCATTTGTGATTTGTGTATGTCAGTGACTGTCCTCTTCAGTGTGTTTACTCACGTTATTTCTCCAAAGCATGGCATAACAAAAAGAGGGCTGGGAGAGCAGAAGGGTGTTAGCTAAGCATCAGTAACATCCAGTTTTATGGTTAAGCATTTTCTTTTACTAATTGAGCTGTTCTTGAAAGTGTTGATAGACAGATGGCAGAAGTAGCATCTTCCTGCTACAGAAGTTGTTACCCACAGCAACAAGGATGTTACAAGGTGGATGGAGAAGCTGTGCAGGGTCTGTAGCCTGCACACTTCCACGGAGCCAACAGAAACAGAGCAGTAAAAGGCTTGTGATCCCCAAAGGTGGAGGTCAGGCTAAAGCTGGGGACACTGCCGGCTCCTTGGTCAACATATGAGTAGGTGTCCTTTGGGCTCACTTCCTTCATTGGAGTTGGACATGAGCTGTCACAGCTCGTGCAGTCTGACCCTGCTGGTCCCTGCCTGCTTCTGGCCATCAGCTTTATCTTCCTTGGCCAGCTGGTGCTGGTTCAGCTGCTGAGTAGTCTCCATAGGTATTTCACAAAGACGGGAGGTACTTTCCCCAGTGTTCCTCCTCAACAGCTGCGTCATGGCTGTTGTGCATAGGAGAGGATGATTTGCAAAGACATCCAAGATCTGCTGTGTCGAGGGAAATGTGAGGGCAAACAGGAGGGGCAGCACATTGCCAAGGGTAGCCTTGGGGTGGGAGGAATGTTCTGCATGGATAGAGGAAGGAAATGTCTTGGCAGCAGCAGAGCAGGCAGATACCTCAGTGAATCATAGGTTTGACATGAGTCAATGCTGTCATACGGTTGTGAAAAAGACAAGCGTCAGAGGGGCCGTGTAAGGAGTTGCATGCGCTGCAAGGCATCTGAAGCATTTCTCCTGCTCACGGTGCTGGTAAATCCGTCACTGGAGCTATTCCCATTTTAGATGCTGCGTTTCAAGGAAGAAATGGGCCAATAGCAGAGAGTCCGGGGAGAGCAGTGAGAGTGATCAGAGGGCTGGAAACCATGAGGAATGAGAAGAGCTTGAAAGGACCTGGGATTGTTTAGTCTACGAAGGAGCAAGCTGAGTGGGGCGGCGATATGAAAAGCTTTCAAAGACATAAAAGGCTGCCATGAAAAGTGAGGGAGTGATCTGTTCTTAGTAGCTACTAGGAAGAAGATACCAAGTCATAGGCTGAGCATGAAATTTAATCATTGGGGAAGACTTACATAAGTGAAAGGCTGATGAAGTACTGAAACCTCTGGTGCATGTGGCTATGGTGTCAGGAGGCCTTCAGAGCACCTGTCTCTGGATGGGTGTGAGAGGAACTCATCTTGCTTTGGCTGGTGGGATGGACTATGAGACCTTTGTAGCCATGTTCCCAATTGACTGGAAGATTGTTTTCTAAAGTTGTGATGAGGTCTGGCTCTTTGGAGCAGGCATGCATTTCCCAGATGCTGCTGACCTTCATGTCACAGGGATTACATGTGGCAGTGACACTTTATCACTGGTATAGCAGCAATTCTCCAAGGTCCTGGTCAGGCTGGAGGCTCCTACTGAGATGGGAAGAAGCCTCATTGTTAAGGACAGGGATACAGAGTGTGTTCACCTACAGTGGGACAGCAAGGGAGCCCATGGCTTTCTGCTTGTCCCAATGCACAACCATACCATATTATGCACCGACACAGTCTTTGTCCTTATGGCATTAGATGGTGCAGGGAAATCCTCCCCACCAAGGCAGAGCTCCCCAGCGCTGGGGTTTTTTTGCTGGTTCAAGGGCTGGCTTTGGCTGTAGTTTTTTAATTGTGAAAATTCAGAGCATGTCTTTGTGTCCTAAATAGGCGATTGTCCCAGTCCTCATCCCCGGGATCCATTATGTCTTAGCAAATTACTTTCTCTCTTTTAAATGCCTTAGTGATTAAAGATGCCACAGCAGATACCCTTAATGAGTACAAAAAGGGTAATAATTCCTCTTGTTGGCACTGAATGCAATTAATCAGGCCCCTTTACTTGCTTTTTAAACAGATGAGGCATTTAAGGCCAAGCAAGTTTTTAATTGGACTTTAATGTCTCTCATTTACTTCATTTTGGCACAAGCATAGGAATTCCCACCCCCAGGTTTGCTGTTGGATTTATTCAGGGTGATGAAAGGCTCAGCATGGAGTGTAGAGTCAGCAACAGACTTGAACATGTCCTTCAGCCTGTGCCTGGCCCCGTCTTATTGCCTGGCCCAGGCTTGGTCCTGCTGCAGCAGCACAGAATTGTCTGGACAGGAGCAGAGGCAGGTCATCCTGCCCAGAGCCCATTTCCAGCATGGAACTGACACTGGGGTTTAACAGTGTTTTTTGAGAATTCATCAACACAAGGGTGCAACAACGCCTGCCCTTTCTTGTCAGGTTTCCTTGCCTTGAAGGAACTGTTGACTTGTGAGTATTCTTGTGGTTATCTGGGTGCACTTGATGGAGGTCCCTGTCCTAGCCAGGACTTTGTAACTTCAAACATGGGATGAACTATATCTCTTAAGGGATATTCCTGAGGTCCATGGCCAAGAGGAGATACAGAGGCCTTGAGTACCGTTACAGGTGGATGTGTGCATGTAGATGTTGTTAATTTATGCCAGAAATTGCCATGGGAGAAAAGATGCATGACGAGCAACCTTCATCTGTCTTACAACCCCTGCTTCCTGCTGTGAAGCCAGAACTATCTCTTCTTCCACATCAGGCCGTGAACCATCTTGCCTTTGGTTCCCTTCCCTCCTGTATATCTTCCACTGTGGTTTGGGGACAGCAGTGTGTGACTGGGGACTCAGTCTGCCTTTTATGCAGGGATGTGTTTGGCCGCCCAGCTTGGCCAATTGGCCCCTGTCCCAACTCAGCTCTTCCCCACCAGCAGCCAACAGCCCGAGGTTCAGCTGAAAAGGCATCAGTCTCAGCATGTGTGAGCCTGCCTCTGAGCCTGCTTGTCACTCTGCAGGGCAGGTATTCCTCTAACACACGGGAGAGATCCTGAAACAGCTTCAAGTAGTTTTTCCCAGGTGCATGCTGTATCCTTTGCAGAATCAGGCCTGTCTGTAGTTCAGCTGACAGTGGCTGTGGGCTCCCACCCACGAAAGGGTTAGCAGATGCCTGTGAGCTGTGGGTGCCCTTGGACAGGTGAGATGGCTCTTATGCCATGGGGTTTTTTGCCCCAAAAATCATTTAGGAGAAATCTAGGGACAAGGGACACCAAATTCTGCATTTCTGGTACTGTGTTTGGTGGCTGTGCAAGGCTTGTGTGTAGTCCTGGATAGCCAGTTGTGGGAACCAACTCTCTCCAATTTTATCTTGTGCTGAGAGCATCTTTGCCCATTTTACCCCCTAGCACCACTTTCCTGCTGCCTGCAGATAAGGATAGCAGCAGCCATCAAGTCTTGAAAAGTAAGGTGGAATTGGATGCTAAGGTCAGGGCTTTATTGCGTGATCATAATGTGAAGGGGTGTAGACATCTTGATGAGGTGCTCAGGGATAAAGGCAAATCAAAGAGTATCCAGTGTATTCTGTGTCCCCGCAGAATGAAAAGGTCTGGCTGTTGGTCTGTGCTCCAGCCATGGGCAGGAAATGAAAAAACTAAGAGGGCCAGGTCCTAGGACATTTCTGCTCCTGTGGCTGGGCAGTATGAGGAGAGGCAGGCAGCTTTGTCCAGTGGCTATTGAGCCTGCCAAGTTACCCTTAGTCCAGAGTTTGTAGCCCAAATATATCTATGTCAGGAAGCTGCTACCCCAAGTGACTCTGGCCAGCCGTTCTTGCATTGAGTCTTCTGGCTGGTGCTTACAGAGTTGTCATTTTCTTTGATTTAATTCCATATAAACTGCAGAATTACTTTCCTTTAGAGGCTTACAAATTACGGAAGCATAAACCACGCTAATGATCCGATAAGGCCAACTTTGGATACGTTCCCAAGAATGGCTACCCCTGGGCAGGACTGTGCTCAGAGAGCACTGATGGAGAGCAATTTGCCACGCTCACCTGGCTGCCTTCCTTGGGCCCCCCTCCCCAAATTCCTCCATCTCTCAGGAACGAGAGTCATTTCCTCTCTGGCTTCTTGCAGAGGCAAAGGCCCTGCAGACCTGAAGTTATCTCTGGAATGTGTGTAAACACCGAGTTCAATGGGATGCTGTTTGCCCCTCTCCCCTGGGGGGGGTTTAAGAAGGGTTAAATCAAGTTTGTTTTATGGGTTCCTATCCCTGAGAATTGTCTTCCTTAAGAGGGCAACCCGGCCAACCCGAGGCCCTGTGTGTGCATTTCCCAGAGTAAAGGGGAGTAAAGGGGGGGGTCCCGCCGCACGGGTGGGATTTTACTCCTCCCAGAACAAGGTAATGAAAGACCAAAGTGGTCTTCCTGCCAAACAGGGACTTGGGAGGTAGTGTGGGATCACAGTGCACTGGGACTCAGTGTGTCACGCAAGAGTGTAACTAACAGGATTTAGGCAATCTTTGGACAGAAATAGATCAGGAGGAATATGGGGCAGTTCTAGTGCCCCCATCTTCAAAGAGTGTTGAAAAGTAAGCAGGGGGACAAAACCTGGGAAGTGACATGTGGGCTGGAACAAAATGCATTTCAATGAGAGGCATAAGAACTCTATCTGTTTGCACAAAAAATAATTCAGATACATGTTTTTATGGTCTACGAATATGTCACTAGTAAGACTCGCCTGGAGACCAGAGTGGTCTTGGGTTTAGAATAGGCAGCAGCAACCAGAACCTAAAGCTAGAGAAAATCAAGTGTTGATACCAATGAAATGGTTAATTCCTAGATGTGTTGTCAGCACTGGTGACGCACTAAGGCTGGATCCCTTCCAGAAAACAACACTTTAACTGAAGACAAAGAACCAGGCTTAGCACAGAGGTGATCAGTGGAATGACTTGGCCTGGTATATATAAGGGGTCAAACTAGATGATTTAATGATCTCTTTTGGCCTGAAAGCTCTCTGTTCTCTTAAGAAGATAAATGAAAAAGCCCTTTCACAAAAAGCAAGCACTTGAGATATGTGTGTAATGAACTCTGCTGCTTCCAGGGGAACGGTGGAGCAGGATCTGCAGGAAGCGTGACCTTGCCGCCTGCAGGCTGCCTGGAGTTGGTGGCCATCTGTTTTGTGGCGGTGGCTCACCAGCATCAAGGCCACCACTCTTGTGTGCGACGTTTAACAGGTCTGTTTTTAATTGCCATCCCCCTGCATTTAAGTAACATTTGCTCCCTAATCTCCATCAGGCTGAAGAGGCCAAGCGGTATGAGTAGCCTCCTGGGGAAGATTGGCACCAAAAAGCAGAAGATGAGCACACTGGAGAAGTCTAAACTGGACTGGGAGAACTTCAAAGAGGAAGAGGGGATTGTGGAGGAGCTGGCAATCCACAATCGAGGGAAAGACGGGTAAGAGGGACTTTACCTAATAGTAGTCCAGCATTTCCCCCCACTTCCTATACATGTGGGAAGTCAGTTGCTTGCTACGGGGTTCGGAAAACCTATGAGATTTCTTGAGGATTTATTCTAGGGATGCATAAAGCCAGTAGCTGCTGTAGGCGTCACAGGGAGACAGGTAAGTCTGCAAACACCTATCACTCTCTGCTAACAACCTTGTGTGTTCTCCAAGTCTAGCCAATGTCTGACTTTATCAGCTCTCCTACTCGTGACACAAATGCAGCTTGAACTGGTCTAATCCAGCACTCCCATGAGGAAACACAGTTGCCTTTGCCCCATTTTCTTTTTTCAAATTGAGAGGTATGTGTTTTGTTCTGTTCTTCAAATGACATGTTCCAACTGCGTCTGTCCTCCCTCCTCCTTCATAAAGAAGTTTGCAGACCCAGAACAGCTGGCAAGGTGCGTTAAAATTATGGCAGTGCTGGGCGTTGGTTGTGTGCATCAAGCAATGTTCACTCCAATGAAGTTAATGGAAGTATCATAAAAATAAATGGCAATGCTGTAAATAAAACAGAAAGCTAATAACGTGCACTGCGGGGAGTGATAATGAGATCAGAAGCAGCATTTCCTCTGCAAGTGCTTTGCTAAGCTCTGGGAAAACGTAGCCGGCTTAGTGGACAGATCGTAAAATGTATTTTATTATAAGCTGTTCTTTTGCCCAGCAGAAAAAACTCAGAGCTTCTTCATTCCAACAGATTGGATTTTGTATTTCAAGCATATTTTGTAACTGTCAAACTATCAAATAGATATTTTCAATTTGGTCTTGCACCCTTCCAGAACACCCATTCTCCATCAGATCTCCCCTGATCTGATTCTGGTCACATGCCCTTGAACAAATAGAGCAATTCAGTAGGAGTGCTGGAGAGGGGCAGGTGTTCCTCCAAGATCCCTGAAGTCCAAGGAGATGAATGATTTACGCTACACAGAGACGTGGCAGAGCAGTGTTTTGTGCCATCTCTTGTGTTCCGAAACCTAGTATTCCAGCCTTTCTTGACCAGTGCTGCTTCCTTTCCCACCGCATCTAAGCAGGACAGCTCACTCTTCACACCTGACAGACCTTTCCGAAGATGCTCACATAATGGTCCTTGAAGGCCGAAGGAGGGATCAGCACATAGAAAAGATGAGCAAGGCAGAGCAGCAATTTTAAGAGCATCTTTAATCTCCAACAGTTTTGGGTTTTGCTGCCTGTCACATCCCAGGCTGGAAAATCTGCTGAGCTCTTGGCAAGGGGTTATGTCATTAAACAAGTGAGGATGATGCCATGATAACTTTAGACACTACTTACAAATATGTTTGTGCTAGTCAAGCATGTAATGTGAGGGGATCAACGGAGTATCTGCTCACTGGGAATTACTTCCACTTCAAGGTGGAAGGAAGGGAGAATGGAGGAGCACTGGTAGAGTTGCAGCCCGCTGCATTTCTGCTTACAGACCACCTCTGAATGCCGGCAGCGTGAAGGGTGCTGCACCCCTACAGAGCAGCCAGCCTGGGGGGCAGGTCACACAGGCAGGGCTGCTGCAGGCCTCAGGTCATTTCACAGGAGCCTGTTGTCCCTTCTGCAGCCGCCTCTTCTGCTTTAATGGTGTCAGCTGTGCTCACCCTTCAGTGGGCAATCATTTACACATCTCTATAAAAATTGTAATGAGCTGTTGTTAACCCTTCAACCCAGGCAGGAGGAAGTGGGGCACTGTCTTTAATCTCTGATGCTGTTAGAAACCTCTGCTCCCCACGTGTCCTACTGTGTGATTGTGTCTGCCTGATAGGAAACCCACAGCCCACTCCTGGAGATGTTTGCTTGATGCCACGCGTGCCTGTGCCCTTACAGAGGTGCTCCATGCATATCTTGAGGAAGGCAGGAGGCATTATTCAGGAGGGATGGCAGGCTGAACTACTTTTCTGTGGTAGCCTTGCAGAAGTTGCTGTTCACAGCCCAGAGCTCCCTGTGCCTCGGACCTCCCTGGCCCTTCTCCGGCAGCGACACATGGTCGGCCAGAACGCTGGCAGCTAGTGGACCAGTGCTTGTGCAGCCTGTCCGTATCAGGTCCTGAGGGCCTGTCCTGGATTTGACAGGAGGGGCTCGAGTAAGGAGGGGAGGCAGCTATCCCCTTTGGAGTTGATCTCTCTGATGTGCTTTATAAATGGAAATGTGTTAGCGGCCTCTTAATTGGGCCACCTTTGTAGGGCAGCCCCGAGGGGGAGCAGCCGGCCTGTGCACTCCCGCACCAGGTGACTGATGGCAATTGGCAGGGGACAGGCAGCACCACTGAGACCCTCCCCACAGCAGCTTGCAGCTGCCCTTGTTAGCAGAGACATCCTCATTCCCAGTGGATTTACTTTCCTCTGCTGTGGATCACAGCTGCCGTTTCCAGGCAGGTTGATAATTTACAGGAAGGTATTGATTCAGGTAGCAAAGGTTATTTAGACAAGCACAAGACGGGTGTTTGTGCCTTGCTTGTGCACTTTGGACCGTGTTTGGCGTCACCTTGGTGTTGGTTGCACAGAGCCGGCTGAGAACAGAGACAGAACTGCAGCTCCAGCAGGAAGTTCAGGGCACAGAGGGGCTTGCACAGACCCCACAATGGCCCTTCTCATGTCTGTCAGCGCCTCTAGCCTCTGTGTCTGCAGCACAAGCCAGTCAGGCCCCAGTGTATGCACAGATGGTGCCTGTAGGGTCTGCTCTGGCCCCTACAGCACTTTGCTGTGGCTGGCCAAGGACAAAGCCATGGGGTGACGCCGCAATTCCTCCTCCATGCAGCACTGTCGGCTGCAGCTGTGAGACCGCATTCCTGGTTCATGATCCATATCGATCCCCCGGGAGCCAGGCCCTGCCCACAGGAGAGGCACAGCAGTCATGGAGGAGGAGGAGGAGTCCTCGGAAAGCACTGACCCCTTGCTTTCCCATTTGCTGACCCATTGGGAGAAGGGTATCACAGAGGGGCCAAAGGAGCTTCAGGTTCAGCAGCTCGGGCTGTTGCTGCACAGGCGGTTGGGGTGTTCCCAGATTAACAACAGTAACTTCTGTCCTTGCCTTCCCAGCTGTGATTGTGGTTGGTGTTTAGCAGTGGAGGGGGAGGAAAACCACACACCCAATATGACACACTGTAATGTACAGCGTGACCCCCCGACTTCCTTCCCGTGGGCTCTCTGAGCCTGGCCCCAGGAACGGGTCACCTCCCTGCAAGTTGCAGAGGTGAAGGAAAGCGACACTCCCCTGCCCGCCTTTCCTGAACCGGTGTGGGGAGGGGGCCTCGGCACACAGCCCTCCTCTGACGGCAGGGGGAAGGGGCCAAAAAGCACCTCCTCACAGCCAGCCCGTCATCTGCGTTGCGCCGTGCTGATCCCTGCCCCTCGCAGCCGGCGGAGATGAGCTGACCCAGTTGTGTCAGCACAAGACGGGCTGGAGCTGCGATGGGGATGGGATAGCAGCAGGGACGAGTGGGGCTGTACATCTGCTTGGGGGAATCACTTGCTGAAATGAATCTGCATTAATTAATTTCCAATGACGACTGGGTGGGCAGGAGTGTCAGGGCTGTCCCTTGCAGCAAGGGCAAAGGCACCCTGGTGCTGGGAGCACATTCAGCTCCGGTTCAATAGTTGTAGCATAAAGAATCACATAATCATGGAATGGTTTAAGTTGGAAGGGACCTTTCAGGGCCAACTAATCCAATCCCCAGCAGCGAGCAGGGATATCTTCAACTAGATCAGATTGCTTAGAGCCCCATCCAGCCTGACCTTGAAGAGACCTTATCACCAAAAGGTCCCTCTGTCTGGGAGGGACAACTGCTGATGGTGGGAGAGGGCTTGAACCTTCCCATGCAGCTGGGTCTTGGGCACCTTCGTGTACACTGCCAGCCACCCAGCAGCCTGGAAAACCCGCAGAGCTTGTGATGCTCATCTTCCCTCAACCTTCAGTCTTGCTTGGTGAGCAGGCACCAGCTGCGATGCAGGAAAAGCAGTGACCAACAGAGGAGCCGAACGCAGTGGCTCCCCGTGCATCTCACATGCAAGTGTAATGACCTTGTCATGGCAGTCCAGTGTTTGCCACCCTGGAACAAATGCAAAACAATTGTGATGATTCAATTACAGCTCCTGTTTTGAATTGCAATTTCGCTCCCTCTGTAGGTTAATTAGTAGCACAGCCCCAGGCTGTCTGTGGCAAGGGTTTGCAGAGAAGTACATTAAAATTCAGCTGCACGCCATTAATGAGTGGCAAGGTGCTTTTCCAGGCACAGGCGTGCCTTCTTCCTCACAGCACTCAGGTGCCGCACTGAGGAGCAGCAGTAAATACTCAGTGCTGGTGAGAAGCTGGTCTGTGACTGGGAAGCCCCTGGCCTGCATCCCTGAGCTGCTGCAGGTTTGCTGGGTGATGCTCTTTGTATCCCTAATGCTCCCTGTGCCTGTTACCAGCTTGTATCATGGGTTGTGCTGCTGTGATTGGGTTTGAGATGCTTTGCTGGGTGGTGCATGGGCCTGTTCTGATCCCCTTCAAGGTGTCTGTGAAGGACATTTCTCAGCTGTAGGAGAAGAGCTGAAACCAGAAGCAGCCCATTCAGATCTATGGGGACTCCTCACCCCAGACCTCTGCGAGTCCCACAGGAGACAGCCAATAGGCCACAGCACAGTTTTGGTGTCCATGGAAGATGTTGAGTGCAGTGATCAGCTCATGGAGAGAGAGGGAGGGAAGCAGATGTTCCCTTCTATCCTTACTCATCCCTTGGGGTGGACTTTGCCACTGGCTGCTACAGGCACTGCTTACAGCCTCTGCCTCCCTGCAGGTACATCGAGAGGAAAGCGTTCCTGGAGCGCGTGGATCACAGGCAGTTTGAAATCGAGCGCGACATCAGACTGAGCAGGATGAAGCCCTGATGTGCCAGGGGTGGCCGTGGTGGATCCTGCTCCCTTCTGTGCCCGTGGGCTGGCTGGGGGTTGCTGGCCACCACTGGACCACCCAGCACAGAAACCCAAGACTCTGCCTGTATAGGCTGTCTCAATGTACAGGTTTTTCCTTTTACTGTAATATTTTGGGGAGGGTATTTGTCAGTGGGCAGGGGGCACTTTGAGGGTTAAATGGCCCAGCAGGTGACAGAAGACACCAGTGTGATTCTGGCAGCAGCTTTCCAAGGAGAAGAGGTCGTGGGACCCATACTTTGCTAACCTCAAGTGCTTCTGGCTGCAGGAGGAGCCACCAAGGCTGGGAGGGTGCTGGCATATTTGGTGGTTAGAGTGGAACTGCGGGAAGGTTTCATGGCTGCTCTGTGTGTGCAAGCTGCAGGCTGGAGCCCTTCTCCCTCCTCTGCCAGCCCTGCAGCACTCCCTGCCCCTCCGCCCTCTGCTCCTGTCCAGACAAAGCCAGACTGTTTGTACTTGTCTGTGGGGTCTGATGATGCTGGGGGGTGTTTAAGCAAGCCGATGAAGAAATCCTCCTTGTTCACACTGTCAAGAAGACGGGAGCAGCTGCAGCAGGCAGGAAGGGCCAGGATCTGAGTGTTCACATGAATAAAGTATTCCATCCCAACACTCTTGCATGCTGGCAGCGTGGTTTTTGCAGGAAGCAGAGGACAAAGAAATTAAGGGTCACATACAGTAATGAGTGTCTGACTGAGGTGATGAAACCCTCTGCTCAGAGGTGTCTGTCTGGTGTCTGCCCTAATAGCAGCCTGGGGGTCCAAGCAAGTGCTTGGATTTCTTCCCCTCCGCAGTACTGGAGCTGGTGGTGGGATTAAATCCAGAACCGGAGGTGACAATGTAGATCTGTAGCAGTGCTGCAGGAGTAAGGAAGCCCACCCAAGGCATGGCCACGCAGGGACATTCAGCAAGCACAGCTGCCAGGGAGGGCAGGCCAAGGTGCCTGGGTGTGGAGCCAGTGGCTGGAGCTGGAGGCCAGCAATGCACCGTCATCCCTGCTGGCCTGGCGCTGGTGGGGCTGAGCAGCTCCCGATGTCTGGGCCGTGCACATCCTCAGGAGAGAGGTGCTCTCTGGCATTTCACCACGGGATGCTCTGAGCCAGCTCAGTGGGGCAGCCCATGCCAGTGGTGTGCCAGGGGAAAGCAGCACGAGCCCCATCCTTCCTGCTAACAGGGCAAGTGATGCTGTCACTGCTACTGGCCCCTTGCCTGTGGCTCTGAGCCTTGGGCTCGCATGTCCACTGCTGAGTCAGCCCTTGCTCTGTGGACGTGTTGCAGGATAGACAAGAGCAAAACACCACGTGCTTGGGGGAGCTGCAGCCTTTGGCACCCTGTTCTATACAGAATCAGCTGTAATGGACCTGCTTAAACGAGCCTGAATTTGGACAGAAACAAAACAACAGGGTGATGAAATGTTTTTGTCTCCAAACACTTCCAAGCCTGTCTCTGCTGTGATTTAAGTTGCAAGAACAACTGGAGTCTGTCCAGCACACTGCTGTGGGGATATCTCAGCTTGGTGCTCCTCGGTGGCTGCAAAGTGGCCCCAGTGCAAGGCAGGTGCTGCGGTAGCTGGGCTGTTCTCCTGCTCGGGATGGTGGTGCCGGATCAACTCCAGCTCCTTCTCTCCTTGTGTGCTGGGCTGGGAGGTGGCCAGTCTTGCCCTCCTTGCAGGGACCTCATGGCAGCCAGGGTTTGTTTTGCTGCAGATGCCTGTGACTGAGACACTGGGGCAGCAGCTCAGCCGGGGCAGCCACAAATGGGGCTGGGAGGGCTTGACCCACTGTGGGTGCTGAGCAGACAGCCAGGGAAATGATTTGCGTTTTGCTCTGTTGGTGCTGAGAGGATGAGAGAATATTTGGGGTGTTCTCTGCCCCATGTCCCTTCATGACTGTGCTCCTGTCACACACTGGACAGAGGTGGGGAAGGGTTGTATCATCCTTGCACAGGCTGAGTCCCCGTGGTCTCTGGTGTCTTTGCTGTGACATGGGCATCCCAACTGCACTGTAGCTCCAGCAGCTTGGCAGCACCTTGGGGTCAAAAGTAGGTAAGAAATAGAAAATAATTCTGGGTGCTATATTGTGACCAGGAGTGGAATGGAGATGGAATAGGAACCTCTGGAGATCCCAAAGGCCAGAGATACCAAACTCAGCCCTGCTCTTAGAAGTGTTAAAGAGCTCCAGGCTGTGTCCAGAGTGAGTCCTGCAGCAGCATCTGGCTCTGGATGGCTTGGGGGTGGCTTTGGATTCACACACACTCTAATGGTGTGTTAGTGGGATGTGGCCAGCACAGCCTCCACTGGCATGCTGGTGAACTGGGAAGGTCGATGACCCTAATTTATGGGATCCTGCCTGCCAGACCCAACTCTTCTCTCCATAAACCCTCCAGCCTCTTCTCTGGGGTTTTTTCTTCCCTTCAGCCAAGCAAACGTGGAAAATTTTGAAATCTTGGAAGCAACTTGACCTGCTGGAAAAGCGCAGTTTAATGGTGGTGGCTGAGAGCCTCGGCTCCCCTCTCTGCGGGACTCCCCACCTGGCGGCAGCGTGGCGTGCCCGGCTCGGCTTGAGGATGCCGGGATGCAGTGCCAGCTCCTGGCCCCAGCAAGCTGAGACAGGCTTGGCGGGACGACCAGCAGGCAGCCTCCAGCCTGGGCTGATTCCTGGCTTCCTCCACGCTCCCAAGTGTCCTGCGTTTTTGCTTGGTTGGATCATGTATTCCTCGCCTCTCTTTCCTGAAGACGAGGAGTGATTTACAGGTCTCCAGAAAACACAGCTTGGCTTCTTTGGAAGGGGGAAAAAAAAAAAAAACCAAACCCCTTCTCTGCTTGCTATTTCCATTGCCTTCCCACGAAAGGGGGTGGCCCCAGGACCTGCCAGCCCTTGGTGTCTCCACCAGCTATGCGCTTTCTGGAAGGACCAACATTCCCAGGGGGTGTGGGTCCCTTTCAAGACATTCCCACCTTGAGCTGTCTTCTCTGGAAAGCTCACATGTCCTCTCTGGGTTGGCACCCACCCTGGGCACTTGCTTGGGGTAATTTTTGTCCTACAAGAACTCCCTCATGGCCAGAGCATCACCTCACCCCACGGAGCTCCCCCTTCCCTGGCAGCCTGAAGGGGCCTCTTGTGCAGCTGAGCCCCAAACAAGGCTCCAATTGTGTCTGTGTGCCCCAATGGTCGGGGCTTCTGCCGCGGCGTCCGTGTGCTGGAGCCATAGTACAAACGGCTGTGTGCAACCCGCGCCCGCAGGCTCGACTTTACAGAGCTGTTGGAGTTTGGGGAGGCTGTTATGGAGCCGTGGGAATTGTGACAGGGAGGTAATGTCTTGCATTTAATGCTACTTCACTGACAGAGATGTGGGAATAAATGTTGGCTCTCAGCATAGGAGGAGGTTGAATGCTTGGCTGCCTAGGGGTGCATCTCATGGCCCCCACCAGCCTGTCCCAAGGACCACGATGGGATTCGTGGACTGAGCTGCCATGGGGCAAAGCATGGCAGCTGGGAGAAGGGAGCAGAGCGTGGAGCTGACCCCAGGAGCATGTCCCCACAGCCTGGCCATCAGTTCCCCAAGGGGCAACACTGGTGCTTGGCAGGTGATACTGGCAGCACCACATCCTCTTCCGTGCTGCTGTTTTCAGCCACTTCATACCTCACAGGAATATCCCATCCAGCAGCTATCCCAGTGGGATTTTGGGTGTGGTGTGCTCAAGGCAAATAGGGATTAGCAGGGCAGCCCGTGGGTCTCCCACCCTGTATGAAGAGGGTCTCCACCCCAGGGCATCCTTGCGCCTGTGGTGGGTGCTGGCACTGGCATTTGAAGCTCAGCTGGCGGCAGTGGCACAGCCAGCCCTGCCTGGGTGTGAGGATCAGCGCCAGCCCTCGCCGAGGGATGAATGGGGAGATGAACAGAGCTGCTACTGTTGGGGCAGCCCAAGGCCCCCACTCCGCCTCAGCTTTTCTGGAGATGAGGGGGTGCCCTTTCATCCTGCTCTCTGCAAAGGCAAGCAGCCTCCCCCAACAGCTTCTCTCTGCAGCTAAGAACTGACCCAGCACCATGGAGAAGCACGGGGATAAATCCTGGTTGTGATCCTGTTGGGTCCCGTGATATTACAAGCCAAGAGAAATGTCCTCATTATTTCCAGAATACTGAAGTCTAATAAATCCTGTCCTGCCTTACAGGATTTATTTCTCTGTTCATTGCTAGGAGACTCAGTCCCGTGTAATCCTATTGCTGTTCCAGGAGGTGGGGAGCAGCTTTCTGAAGCATGGACCTGGAAGGGCTGTGGGCGGGATCAGGCAGCCCTGGATGGAGCCGCTGGTTCCAGCAAACATCCAGTGCCAGCCCTTTCCCGATATGGCCTCCTGTCCCAGAGCTGTGCCAGGCCTGGCATGGGCTCACCAAAATGCATCTCATCTGATGGCTGTGGCACGGCTGGGCCAAAGGGACATTAATTGCCAATTAGCCAATTAATATGGCATGGCACAGCCTGCTCCCCCTGTCCCATGCATGTCTGCCATGCTCCCCCAAATCCCACTTTAAAGTCCTCTTATGCCTTCTTACACCAGAACCAGCGGGAAAAGCTGGGAAAAGCCGGGAAAAGCCGGGCTGCAGCCACAGCCTACCCAGTGCGGAGCCAGCCGTGCCTGGCTCGCCATACACCAGGGACTCTCCAGAAGACAATGACAGACACATGAATATGGCTGGAAATTTTGCCACTGAAGTGTTTTCCATAGCAACTGTTGCTGGGGCAACCTGCATCCCAAGCAGCATCCGCCCTGAAACACCCAGCCCTGTGTCCGCCGGAGCCGGCAAAGAACCACGGCATGGGACTGGTGGGACCCTTGCCGTACTCACCCACCAGCGGCACAAGGATGCTCTGGCAGCACCAAAGCGGCTCTGAACATCCCCAGTGCCAGAGGGCCCCTGTAATGCTCCACTTTTCATCTTCTTTCTGGCATTTCAACTTCTCAGAGGTGGGAGAAGCCGAAGAGAGACCTGTTGGTGCCTGCCGCCCCCCGGGCGCTTGGCTGTGGAAGCAGCGGTGTGCAGGAGCCGTTGCCAGCTCAGGGTGCTCAGCAGATGCAAGCAGTGATTTTGGCTCCAGTGGACGGAAAATGGGATTGGGTTCGACAGAGAACACTTTGATCTTAGCAACAACACAGGGAGAAGGAAAGATGAAATCCCCACTGCCTGTAAGTCCAAAAGCAGGGAGCTTGCGGCCCCTCAGCACCTGCCTGAAGCCGTATGGTGGGAGCTTCACCCTGGGGATGCCCCAAGGATCGCAGGAGACCCTTGCTGCTGGCTGGGGGGGGCCTACACCAGGCTCAGGGTCTCCAAAGCAAGCACACCATGGCCTCATAGGATCAGCTGCAGTGGTGGGAGAGGGACTGGGGGCCTCAGAGCCCATCCCAAGGATGCCCATGGCACTCCGTCCCTGTGCAGTCACCACTGTCACCAACAAGAGGAAACCACAGCCCTCTGGCTGCGCCTGCCGGGGCAGCTGCGGTTTGTGGGTGCGACCGCAGTCTCTGCCTCCGGATATCTCCCACCCTCGGCCGTGCCTCAGTTTCCCTTTCTGCTAGTGACGCACAGGGAGACCGCCTTCGAGCAGGGAACAGTGGTGGCGGCTCCTGCGGAGTGCAACAAGCCCCGCTTTTTGGGGAAGGGCACGTGCTTGCGGTCTGACCTCCGGGCTGATGTGGCCCAAAGGTAACCCCAGAGGGTGAGAGGAAATGCCATCGCGGGGACAGCGGCCGGAAGGCATGAGCACGGGCAGGGGCACATTCCCAGCCTGCCCCCGCACACGCGGCTCGCTCGCCGCCCACTCGCCCGTGTGCCCGCGGAGCTGCGGGTGCCCCTCGTGCCCCTTCCGTGGCTCCCTACGTGCTCCCGGCTCTCGCGTGCTCAGGGGGCAGCGTGTGTGTCTGTGCAGCCTGTGCGTGTCCGCAGGTCCTGTTCCTCCCCCAGGGAGCCCCACAGCCACCCCTCCTGCCGGCTCCCAGCTCCGTGCAGATGGTGGCAGGGACTGCGGCACAGCACGTGGCAGTGCCAGCTCCAGGCTCACCAGCTGCTGGGGTGCCCATGGGCCACGTGGCCAGGGCAGGCAGCCATGGGGTGCTGTGTGTGCCACGGTGTGCCGTGTGTGCTGTGCCATGCTACATGTGCCATGGTGTGCCACGGTGTGCCATGTGTGCTGTGCCATGCTACATGTGCCGTGGTGTGCCACGGTGTGCCGTGTGTGCTGTGCCATGCTACATGTGCCGTGGTGTGCCACGGTGTGCCGTGTGTGCTGTGCCATGCTACATGTGCCATGGTGTGCCACGGTGTGCCGTGTGTCCTGTGCCATGCTACATGTGCCGTGGTGGGCCACATGTGCTCTCTGCCGTGGTGTGGCCATGTGAGCCATTGTACCTACACCCAGCCATTACCTGCCCCTTATGTCCCCCTGCCATTACACACTCCACCCATTACACGCCCCAGAGCACCCCAGTTACACTCCTGTCACCCTTCGTTGCACGCCGGTTACACACCCATTAACCTTTAATGCCCCTTGCTCACTGCACACCCATTGCACAGCCTTTGTCCTTCATTTGCACACCCATTACACACCCATAAAGCTTTTGTTGCACACCCATTGCACTCCCATTACACGCTGCCCTTCCCTGCACAGCTGTCATACAGCTGTTACACAGCCCTTACCCTTTGTTGCACACCTGTTACACACTCACTGCACATTAGGCGCTCATTGCCCTACACTGCACACCCGTTAGCTTTCTCTACACTCTGCATGCCCTTTACACACACATTACACACACCTTACACACATGTTACACACCCATTGCACGCCCTTTACGCACACCTTACACACACCTTTCACACATGTTACACACCCACGGCACACCCTTTACACACACCTTACACACACCTTGCACACGTTACACACCCATTGCACGCCCTTTACACACACCTTACACACGTTACACACCCATGGCACACGCTTCACACACACCTTACACACACCTTACACACGTTACACACCCATTGCATGCCCTTTACACACACCTTACACACACCTTACACACCTTACACACCCATTGCATGCCCTTTACACACACCTTACACACACCTTACACACCTTACACACCCATTGCATGCCCTTT
>JAWWEU010000020.1:12754226-12777846 GCA_035583155.1 Acropternis orthonyx
GGTCAGCCCTGTGCCCTTGGCTGCCGGGTGTCCTGGGCCTGTGGCCACTGTCAGACCTTCCCCAGCCCCTCCCTGACGGAGCCGTCGTCATTCCCTCCGCAGCCCTCGCTGCCCCCCAACTTTGTGGAAGCCCTGAGGGCCGTGGTCGGGGCCCCCAATGTCTCCATGGCCACGGCGGTGCGGGAGCAGCACGGCCACGATGAGTCCATGCACCCGTGAGTACCCCTTGGGGCTGGGACCCCTGGGGAAAGGGCAGGGGAGGGGAAGAGCCGTGGGAAGGGGTAGGGCCCTAAGGGGGGGCAGGGTGTGGGTAGGGGGATTGTTTGGGTAGATAAGGCACAACGGGGAGGGGAAGGGACGCGTGAGAGGGGTCCCAGCTTGGGGAAGGGCCATGGGGAGGGGCAGGGTGTGGGGAGAGGGTGGCCAGTTTGGCAGTGGTGCCGCCTGTCTCCCAGCTGTGCCCCTCCGGATGCCGTGGTGTGGCCCCAGTCGGTGGGGCAGGTCCAGGAGTTGGCCGCGCTCTGCTACCACAGCCGTGTGCCCATGGTGCCCTTTGGCACTGGCACCGGCCTCGAGGGAGGTGTCAACGCCGTGCAGGTATCGGCTCCCCCAGCACCCCCTTCCCCCAGAGGGGCTCACTGTGCCCGGCTGTGCTGAGACCCACTGGTGCCCCTGTGCCAGGGCGGCGTCTGCTTTGACCTGAGCCGCATGGACACCATCGCTGAGCTGAGCCTCGAGGACTTCTCGGTGACAGTGGAGCCCGGTGTAACCCGCAAGGCCCTGAACAGCCACCTGCGTGGCACCGGGCTCTGGTTCCCTGTCGGTACCACGGGCATTGGGGGGACCATGGGGATGGGGGTCACAGCAGTGAGGGTGCCAGTGATACCTTTGGGATGGGGATGCTGGGAGTGTTGGGGGTCCTGGGGTGCCCATGGGTGCGCTGTGCTCCCAGTGGTGCCCGTGGGACTGTAGGTGCCACGGCCCCAGTGCTTCTGGGGATGCCCGTAGGTCTGTTGTGTTCTGGTGGTGTGCATGGGGGAGTGGGCCACCGTTCCCACCCCCATGTCCTGCCCGCCCCCTGCTCGCAGACCCCGGGGCAGATGCCTCGCTGTGTGGCATGGCGGCCACGGGTGCCTCGGGCACCAACGCGGTGCGCTATGGCACCATGCGCCCCAACGTGCTCAACCTGCGCGTGGTGCTGCCGGACGGGCGCCTGCTCCACACCGCTGGCCCCGGGCGCCAGGCCAGGTGGGTGCTGGGTGTCCAGGGTGCCGTGCTGGGCCGGGTAGGTGCTGGGTGGGCACCCGCTCACCAGCTCCACGCAGGAAGCGGGCGGCTGGCTACGACCTGACCTCGCTCTTCGTGGGCTCCGAGGGCACCCTGGGCTTCCTGACCCAGGCCACGCTACGCCTGCACCCGCTGCCTGAGGCCACCGCTGCCACCATCGCCTCCTTCCCCAGCGTGGGGGCGGCCGTGGCGTGCACCGTGCAGGTGCTGCAGGCTGCTGTGCCCGTGGCCCGCATCGGTGGGTGCCCCGGGGCCCAGAGGTGGGGCTGGGGGTCCGGGTGCTGGTGGTAGTACTCAGTGCTGCCTCCTCTCACCCAGAGTTCCTGGATGAGGTGATGGCTGATGCCTGCGGCCGCTACAGTGGGATGGGGCTGGCAGCAGCAGCCACGCTCCTCCTGGAGCTCCACAGCTCCCGGCACGGCCTGGCTGAGCTGCAGCGGCAGATGGGTATGGATGGCAATAGGGATGGGGATAGGGTGTCTGGAGCTGGGGACCGTGATGGATACCCAGGGATGAGGGATGGGTGCCCAGGAATGGAGGATGGAAGACAGGAGTGTCCTTGGGTGAAGGATGGTGCTGGTGGGCCACGACATGGCTCTTGGGGTGAGGGACAGGTGCCCAGTGCCTAGGATTTGTAGAGGAGGGTCATGAACAGCTGCCTATGGATAGGGGATGGCGACCAGGGGTGTCCTGAGGTAAGGCATGGGTGCCCAGGACCAGGAACAGAGGGACCAGAGATGAATGCTTGCGATGGGGACTGGGAAGACACCAGGGTAAGCAATGGGTGTTTAGGCTGGGGGTCTGCTGAGGGGCTCAGGGACAGGGGATGGGGCAACCAGGCGGGCCACAGGGTGATGGATGAGGACCCAGGGACAAGGGATGGGAGGACTAGGGGTATTGTGGGATACGGGATGGATGCCCAGGATGGGCACTGGAGGTCCTGGGATGAGGGCCAGGTGCCGGGGGGTGCCAGGGGTCGCAGCCCAGGGCTCCTGATCGTCATCAGAGGAGATCGTGCGAGTGAACGGCGGCTCCGGCCTGGCCTGGGCGGAGGAGCCAGAGGAGCGCGGGCGTCTCTGGTCCATGCGCCACAATGCCTGGTACGCCGCGCTGGCCCTGCGGCCCGGCTGCCAGGTGAGGGACAGGCACAAGGACGGGGGTGATGGTGGCAGCGCCCACGGAGCTGCAGGTGCCACAGCTCTGCCCTACTCACCCCAGGGCTACTCCACGGATGTCTGTGTGCCCATCTCCCGCCTGCCCAGCGTGGTGGTGGAGACCAAGCAGGACCTGCAGGACTCTGGCCTCACCGGTCAGTGGGCCTGCAGCCCCCTGGGACAGAGGGGTGGGTTGGGGGGGTCACCATCCTCCCTGTGCACCCCACCTGACCTATGGCCCTGCAGGACCCATGGTGGGACACGTAGGTGATGGCAACTTCCACTGCATCCTCGTCTTCAACTCCCAGGACCCAGTGGAGGCCAAGCGCGTCCATGCCTTCACCCAGCGCCTGGGCAGGTGGGGACGGGGGCACCCTTGGGGGACAGAGTTGGACAGACAGATGTCCTCGTGCCCTGACCCTCCCTGTCCCACAGGCGGGCACTGGCGGCTGGGGGCACCTGCACCGGGGAGCACGGCGTGGGGCTGGGCAAGCGGGCGCTGCTGCTGGAGGAGCTGGGCCAGGAGGGACTGGACACCCTGCGCTCTATCAAGGCTGCGCTGGATCCCCACAACCTCATGAACCCTGGCAAGGTGCTCTGAGGGAAGGCAACGGCACTCGGCGGGCAGCGGGGGAGCTGCAGCCCCCTGGAGTTAGGGCTTGGGGTGGCCGTGCTGCCCTGCACTGCTATGCTTTGTGTCCCCACAAATTCCCCTATCCCAATCTCTGGGAGTCAGAGATCCCCAAACCCCCAATAAACCCCTTTGCACCCATAGCCTCTGTGCACCATGATGTCTTTTGGGGGACAAGACCCCACAGCCCCTTACCAGGGTGTCCCTGTCCCAGGCAGCACACACAGACACCCACAGGGCAGGGCCCCATTGAGGTCCCACTTTAGCCTCTTCCCTTGAGCCATGGTGCTGGTTGGTGCTGGGTAGGAATGTCCATCATGGCCACCATGGCATCCCATCTCTGGGACCTGCTGAGTACCGCTGTGGCCATTCCCACATGGCAGACATGGGGAAGGGGCACCAGTGCAGGTGGGGGTCTCTGGCACCCCACCGGCATCACGTGCTTCACCAAGAAAGCCAGTGAAATAAAATAACAGTGAATATTTTATTGAACATTGTTTTAATACCATATCAAAACACCTTGACTAATGAAGGAAGCTCCCCCCAAGCTCTGAATTCTTTTTTTTTCCCCCGTTTTTTTTTAATATATAAATACAGAAAGGTTTCCCGCAGGGGCACGGCCACCGGCAGGGGAGGTCTTACCAACAAAAACGCGCCCGCCGCGCCAGGAGGGGACGGGGATGGGGATGGGCAGGGGAGGGGTCACTGCCATGAAATGACTCAATCTTGGCACCTCCAGCAAAGACACCCCCATGACCAGGGGTGGCTGGGAGCATCCGGGGGGCCATCGGGGCCTTCCCCATACCCTCCTCGAAAGGGTCCAACTCAAAGCCGATGGAAAAGAAAGAGCGGGGGTTGGTTTTTGGCAAGAGGAGCCCGGCAGGGGGGCGCGGGAGGGGCGGCGGGGATGCTGCGGCTCTCCAGTCTCTGAGTGGTTATAGCTGAGTTAAAGAGTGACCAGTCTGTAAACATCACCGGGGCAGGGAAGCTCAAATCGAAGAACACGCCAGTCAACACAAAGCTTCAGTTGTGGTTTGTTGTTTGGTTGTTTTTTTTTTTTTTTGTCCGTTTTCTCTTTTTTTCTTCTTTTTTTCTTTTTTTCCTTTTTTTTTTTTCTCGTTGTAAACACTTTAAAGACAGACCCCTGTGACTCAGCAGGGGGGAGCAGTGGCCCCGCTCCCGGCGTGGGGCAGAGTCCCCAACTCATCGCTGCCGGGGGCCAGGGTGGAGATCTCCAAAAGGGAGACGGGAGAGAGGAGAAATTTCCCATTTAGTCAGTGCAAAAAAACCGAGCAGAGCCCCCGGGCGAGTCCGGGTGGGAGGTGGGGGGTTGCCGGTGAGAAATGCCGCGTGCTCCGTTTGGCCGGCTGTCCCCCGGCAGCTTTCCCCTTTCGGTTCGGGGAGAAAAGCCAAACATCATGGCAGGGTTTCGGCCAAGCGCGTCCCTGGGGCCTCCCTGGCGGGCAGAGCTCTCCTGGTGACCAGCCGCTGTGGAGGGGAGAGCAGGTCGCTCCGCTTTTCTCACACTGTCTTCTCCTGGATGTTTCTTTTTGTTTGAAATCTTTTAAATTAAAAAAAAAAAAAAAAAAAGAAACAAAACGAAACAAGAAAGCGAAAAACAACAAAACAAAAATAATAAAATAAAGTAAAATAAAATAAAACAAAATAAAAAATGCGCTGTTGTCCCAAGTGGATTCAAGTTTCTGGGTTTATTTTTGTCTTCTCGAGGAATTTAAAGTCAGCCCAAAACTCCAGGCGGGGCAGGGGGCACGGGGAGAGGAGGTACAGCAGGTATAGCAAGGTGCCCTGCAAAGGCAGAGAGAGAGCATCCCAGGTGAGGAGCAGGAGCTCTGGCTGTCCCACCCCACCTCATCCCACCCCATCCTCCCCTCCTGACCCAGCAAGGGAATATCCTGGTTGAGCAGCCCGCTGCAGGCTCACCTTAAAGAGAAGTCAGCAAGCACGCCCGGCAGGTCAATCAGAAGGATGCTCCGGGCAAGATCTGTTCACTTCAAACCATGAGTCTATACAGCTGCGAGAGGAGAGCATGTCACCACGGTACTGCTGAGCCTCAGGTGTCTCCCCCATGTGCCCCTGCCACCCGCCTGGCCATCCCCTCGGGGTACCTTTTGTGATAAATGCAGAGGCAGGGCAGCCTGGCTATCGTGTCCCCCTGCAGCAGCTCCTCCAGGCAGATCACGCACTCGCCAGCATCCTTGGTCAGCACGTCATCTGGGAGGGGAGGAGAGGGCAGCGGTGAGACGGGGGCAATTTCGGTGTTCCCCTCCCTGGGATGAAGCGGGACCCACGGCCACTGCTGCGAAGGGGCAGAATGGCAGCAGCACTGGAAAACACTGGCAGGAGGCTCAGGTGGAGGCAGAGGGTGGAGGGTGGCAAACACAGCCCCCTACTCCTGGCTTCCAAAAAATCAAGTAGAGGGTGAGCACCACTCCCATACCAGTGGTCAGGAGTGAGGTGGGAGACAGCCAGAGCTTGCAGCCCCATAAGCCTCCTGGCCAGAAAGGAGGGAAGGGAGGGGCAGCCAAGGGGATATGTGTCGCTTGTCCTCACGAGGCAGGACACCTGGTCAGGAGGGCTCCCTGTGGCACAGAACAACCCGGGGAGGGGGTTGTGTTACAAACGAGTCCAAAAGCAAAAGCAGCAGGGTTGAGCCGTGCTGGGGAAGGGGAGCAGAGCAGGGACCAGGAGCAGCACCCTCTTGCTGGAGAACAGCCCTCTTGGCAAGCCCAACTGAGCTGCCTGCCCGCAGCAAGAGTCTCTCCAGCCTGCCCGGAGTCCTCCCAAGGCGGCAGGACACCGTGTCCCCCGCACAGCCTGGTCCCTTACCGTTGTAGGAGAGGCGAGGTTTGCTCAGACACATGATAAAGTGCATTTCCATCTCGTCAGAAGCCACAGATTTGGAGCAAATGGGGCACTTGAAACCTAGAGGGAGAGCAGAGAGGAGCCCTTAGCAAGGGCAGCAGGAGGAATCCGCCCTGCATGCCAGGGAATTCCCAAGGCCACGGTGGGGGCACGGCAGCGGGCAGCCCCTCACCTGCCGCCTGCATGGTGACCCGCACCCCGCACGGTACCCGCTGGGCACCCGCTCATCCTGTGCTGGTGCCGGCACAGCCACCGGACAGGGGACAGCCGCCCGAGCCGGCGTGCTGGTCGTCCCCGTGCCCGCCGCACAGAGGGCACGGAGAGAGTGCCAAGCCAGCACACACGTGGCCATCAGCTGCTGCCAGGCCTTAAAGGGCGAGCAGCAGCCTGGGGCACGCAGCACCCTGCCACCGGCAAGTGCAGGGGCACGTCCCCGTGCCCGGATGGTGCTATCCCTGCTGCCAGAGCTCAGCACCGCATGGCTGAGCCAGAAAAGCTGCAAGGAAGGAGGGTTTTTTTTTGTAGGACTGCAACAGAGGACTGGCAGGTCGGAGCCTCAAACCCAAACAAATAGCTGTTTTCTCCAGCTTTTTGCAGGAGTGAGGTGGGTGCTCACGACTCTGACGCCAGTCAGCAGCCCCAGGGGCAGGGGGACCCTGCAGGCTGATGTCCCAGCTTGACCTTGACTCTGTCTGGTGACTCAGGCTCTTGGATGAAGCCGGCTCGGATGCCCAGATCTGCTCTGCGACCTTGCTTGGGCATGATGAGGCCTGGCTGGTGCCAGGGTGCCACATCAATGTCACCACCTGCTTGAGCCATGCAGGCCACCACAGCATCATCCCCAGCCCCGTCGACTGAGGCTGCCCCCAAACCAGATTTCTACATCCCAATCTCCCAGGGAACAGAACCCCAACCAGCCCTACAGGTCACCCTCTTGGGACTCCCTGCCCTCCCAGTGCAGCCAGCTCAAGGCTGTGTGGTTGATCCCTGCCCAGCGGAGCAGGGCTGAACACACGTGTGCCACCACCACCACCACCACGGGTTTGCACCAGAATATCCAGCAATTCTCTGCCTGCAGAGAGGGAGAGGGTAATTTAAGGATCTGCCTTCTAAAAGCAGATCAGGTTTGACTGCAGTGCCGCTTAAGAGTTTTCTTCATATATATGCAAAGGCTGCTCAGGAAAGAAGAGAAGAGGAATGTACACAAATTATCTAAGGATGAATCAGGTTCTTGTTTGCCACCACATGGATGTGGCCAGGGCATTTTTTTTGTGAGTGGCTTTAACAGAGGCAGCTCACATCTCTGCAGTGCAAACAACCAGGGTAACTGCTCAACACCTGAGTACCTGCTCATTAGTAGTGGTGATAAATACAGATTATTTCCCAGCTCCCCGATGAAAGACTAGGACAGGGATGCCAAGCCTGCCCCTCCAGAGGGTGGATATTTCTCAAGGGGGTGCAGCAAGGATGAGCATCATGGATGGTGTGGGACTGGCTTCAAAAGGACCTGCTAAAACAAGGAGCCCTCAAGCCTAGGGGTCCCTCCACTGGGGTGTCCCGCCAGTCTGCAGCCATGGCAAGGACACATCCCTGCCCCGGCCAGGCAGAGCCATGGGGTCTGTGCTGTGAGCCTGGCCCCATTTGCACCAAACCCGGGGTGACAGGGCAGCACTGTCAGCCAGGGCCTTGTGGGCAGCAGTACAAATCCGCCTTCTCCTTTCCAGCCTAATTTTACTCCTGACCGATTTATACCTTGTGGCAGCCATGCCCATTAGCTGAAATAGCTGGTTCTTTCCTCCTCCCAAGTGTTTACCCGCCCAGTGTATTTATAGTGCGGATAGCTCGGATAGCTCCCAGCCTGCCTGCCGCAAGACCCAACTGGCCTCCCCTTGGGAGACACTCTCCCGGTGCCCCACTCCCCTGGCAGCCAGCCTGCCCCTGTCCCCACCTGGACGTGGATGGTCTGCCACACCACAGCCACCAGTCCCTACCTGGGGAGCTCTGGGGACCGGCTTCCAGCAGCGAGTCCCTAGAACGGCTGCAAAGGGCTCCCTTTGGAAAAGGCATCTCGGCTGCAAACTCTGTGTCAGGGCAAGGCATTTGTGGAGGTTCTGCACCATTCCCTGTGCAGGGTGCGAGGAGACCTCGTTTCCTCTGGTCCCCCCTTTTCTGTGCCAATGTGTTATTTTAAACAGGCTGCCCCAGATCTGCCGGCTCCGGCAGCACCTGAAGGGATCCTACGAGACGTGCAACCGATGGGAGAGGAGAGGGCCCTGGATGACACCGCCTGGTCAGCAGCTGCTGGGGCACAGCTGCTGGCAAATCAGCAGGGCCAGGCAAAGAGCAGGGCCCTTGGCAGGCTCTGGCAAGCGGCTGTTGCCTTATCTCCAGGCATCTTTGCTAGCTGGGATAGCACAGTTATAAATAGCCGACATGAACACTCCTCATGCTCCCCAGTGCTCCATTGGCAGCTGGCTGGGGGACCGGGACTCCCGACACCGCAACGGCCCCGTGGCAAGGGCATGGGGACATTGGGCAGACAGAGGGGCCCGAGCTCAAGCCCCAGGACCTGTGTGGTGTCCTCCAGCCAGAGGGGTTCTGGGGGCTGAGACAAGTGCAGAAGCACATATACTTTTCTGGCTTTGCATTTCACAAGATGGAAGGGAAGGGGGTGGAAAGATGAAAATGCAATTGCATAAATTCCCAGGTTTGATTAGGAGTGAGGAGACTGTGGAAGGCCCCTAGGACGGGGGGCTGCTCCACACCCCAGCTGTCAGCACAAATACTTGACATTGCAAAAGCAACTGCTTGTGTTCCCCTCCACGGCAGGAGCCCACCACGAGCAGAAAAGGGGAGGCAGAGAAGGAATGAACTCCCTCACCCCTTCTCCAGGTGACCTTTGGGTGAAGCTGGTGGACAGAAAACCAGCAAAACCAGCACCCAACAGCGGCAGGCACCAAGCCAGTGCCTTGGAGCATTCCTGCACAGATCAGGCAGGCGTGGGGCCCCTGAGCCCATCCTGCAGATGAAAGAGCCACTCCCTGCATGGCCAGCCCCCTTCAGGCCATGGTATTTTCCACATTCCCCGAAATCCCCGTTAATTTATCCTGCCTAAGCTGCCAGCCAGAGCAACGCAGGAGATTACATTTTGACAGCTGCTCATGGAAAATTCAGCTCCCTCCTCCTCAGAGCCCTTTCCGTCCTCCTCCCACATGCCTTAAAAAAAAAAAAAGAGAGGAAGGGCCCAGCTATTTCTCCTTGCCAGGGCCTCCCACACCCATGGGGAGGCCCAGGGCTTGCTCCAGGGAAAGGCCACGGACCCTTCCTCCCGCCCCGTGTGCTGAGGGCAGCTGGTGATGCTCCTGACCATGGCACATTAAACCTGAAGCCGGCACTGTTATCTCATGCAAAGATGTGTGGGCAGGCACCGGCTCCTGCCAGGAATGAGGAAGAGGAAGGTGCTGCAGGAAGCGGGCTGGCCTCAAAAGGCAGGTTCAGATCAAGACCTGGACTCCAGTATCCTGCAGGAGACTATGAGAAAACCAAGGGCTTTCCAGGGCTGTGAGACACACAAGCATGTGTTCTAATCTCTCCAATGGCTTGGTCTAGAAACGGGGAGCAAGCTGGTGCTCTCCAGGGGCTACTGCCCTCTGAGTAATTTTAGGAAGGTTACATGGTTTATTTTAGAGAGTCAGGCAAAGTAGAGCTGGGAACGTCTGAAAATCTCCACTAGGTCCTATGCATGCTGAAGAAGCCTGGTGGTTAACCCTCAGTGCCAAAAGTATCGCCACAGAGCTGCAGAGACTTTGGTGGTGGTGGGAGAGCCAAGACACCCTTTCCAACCCACCTCTAAACATGCCAAACAGAGCTGCTTCTGGAGCTGGGATAGGAAATTCCCATCACTTGTGCCTACTGAGAGCTACAACAGGGTCAGCCACACCACGCCCTGCAAGTGAAGTGGCTGCTCCCCTCAGGGGTGGGTAAGACCACATCCATGGGAGCTGCAAGGCTGTCCCAGACAGCAGGGAAAGGCATGTGCCACATCCACCTTCCCCTGCCAAAGCCTCCCCCAGCTCGGCCTGCCTCCAGGCAGATTGCTGCCAGGCTACAGTGCCCTCAGGAGATGCAGCATCACCCCACAAGTAGGAGACCTGGGCTCTGTCACTGGCAGGTGGCTGAAATGTGGACAGCAGCAGCTTCACCACTGCACAGCATCTCCAGCACTGGGAGGAAAACAGTGGTGGGGGATGACATGCCCTGAAGGCAGGACGAAGCAGCAGCCCAGGCACAGTCCCAGCAAGCCACCTCATCCAGAGCAGCATTCACCAAAGAGTTTCCCTGGTTGTCCAGGCCCCTGTTACTACCATGGGATAAAGCAGGAGCCCTGTGTGTGGGAGCAGCAAAACATGCCTGCCCCAGGAGGGATCCCTTCTCTGGTGCACAGCCACCCCACAGGACACTTGGAGCACCAGGGAGCTCAGGGTAAACCCCAGGCTGCCTGATGCTCATGGAAGATCAGGAAACCTCAGCTGCACAGCCCACCTCCATGTCTCCAGAGAGAATCCTGGGCTCCCAGCCAAAGGAGCTGAGCTTACACCAGGTGAGGATGCATCCAAGCATGAGATAAATACAGGGAATATTTGATCCAAGCATTCAGTCCTGGTTTGTCCTTCCTGCTGAGTAGACCCTGAGCATCTCACCTCCTCCCATGGCTTCCCTTACACTGCCAGCTGAATCAGCACCAGGTGGAAGCTGGAAGAGGTGGATCATCTTTAAAAAACCTATGCAAGTGATTGAAGAGTAGGGAAAGACTGAAAGACCGTATCTATGGGCCCTGTTGGTCAATCCGAAGCTGAAGCATGTGGGGTGGGGTGAGATAAAGGGGCTCCAAGTCCTCCCCTTCCCTTACCCCTCAAGAGCTGCAGCACAGCCCCAGGAAGATGGAATCAGGGAAGAGTTGTCCTGTGTGCCAGGTAAGTGAAGGAAATCTGAAGAGCCAAGATATTCAGACCCAACATCTCCTGAAAAATAAATTCCCTACTGGTTTAAAGCAGCCTCATTTTTTTGAAGTGATGGTCACAGGGCAGCACACTGGAGATTGCACATGGGTGGACAGAGCACACCTCCAGCACTTGGGCAGGGACCAGGCAGCTGAGGACTCCACGAGTGGCCCCTTCTGAGAGGTGGAAGTGACACGGAGGTCACCATGGAAGTGATGCTCTACCAGCCCCAGCAATGCAGCCGGTGATGCCGCCTCGCACTGGGGCCAGGAGGCAGCTGGGACTCGCCCCACTAAGGACCATGGTCCTCTGCCAGCCCAGCACCTGCACCGAGGGCCTGGAGGCCACAGCACCCAGCAGAATGAGGCCAGAACCACTTCCCCTTGCAGGAGGAAACAGCACCAGCTGCACGGGCAGAGGCAGGAGCCAAGGGCCAACACAGCCCTGCTGCCATGGCAGGACTCACGGCACCGGCTGAACTCCATGATGGTGCTGGGTTATTGTGCAGCACAAGGGCTGACACGAGCAGGGACACGTAGGCAGGAAAGAGTAAAGCACTTAAGCTGCCTCATTTGCCAGCTTTGAAAAAGTGAGCATCCTTCTTCCTGAGTCAAGGCTGCAGGAAGGTGGGAGAGCACAAAGGACAGGTCCAGGGTGGAAACAAGACATCCCACCTTCCTGGGGATGCAAGGGAGGCAGGGAGAGAGGATGCCAGCAAGCCAGCCCCAGATGACAGCCAAGCAGGGAATGTGGCTGGGATGGGACATCTCTGGCTGGCAGTGCTTGGAAATAAAAACCAACCACTTCTGTTTCCTTGGCAGAGGGACAGTCCTGCTCTATCCCCATCCCACCCCACCGTTTCCTTGCTCATTGAGTCAGTTCAGCTGGTTGAGAACAGAAAAAAAAAATGCTTGCAATCTGAAACCAGCACTCCAAAAAGAAGCCGCTTCTGTGCAAGGCCAGGTTTTGCAAGGTCTAAGATAAGGTGTCCCTGGTGTGCAGTGGCTCCTGGCAAAGTCCCCACGTGGAAGGTGTTTGCTGTCAGGTTGGCACACACCAGCCAAAGGTGGCAGAGACGTGCCACAGAACATGAAGCTGGCCAAGGCCAGCACCGTCCTAATGCTCAAGGCATTGTGTTTTGGAGAGTCCTCTGTTCATTCCGACCCTATTTAGGCCATGGAGAGGAGATGCAGTAGCAAGGAAAAGGCATTGGTGCTCCAGGTGGGATGTAGGGGAGCCACTGGGGACAGAGGGATGCAGGACATGGAGCAGAGGGGCTGCGTGGCATCACATCACAGCAGCCCAAGACTGGCTTGCTGCAAGCCAGGAGGCAGAGCTGGGCTTTTTTTAGCCAGCTGGGTTCTTATGGGGGTGGTGGGGGAAGATGGGAAGAAGGAGAACAGATTGCAGTTCTGGGGCTGAGAAAAGCTGGAGAGTTGGAAAGGAGCAGGAGACACAGGAGAGGGAACCGCACAGGGACATTTGCCCCAGAGCACCCAGAGCTACTGATCCTCAGCAGACAGACACATCAAAGCCTTGAAAAACACCCCCAGCACAGTCCACAGACATTGAGAAGTGGCATGGCAAAGAGGCCTGGCTATATGGTCACAGGTTGTCCACAGCTACCCTCCTTGCACATGCATCCTCAGAGAGAGTGTGAAAACTGCCTCTGAACCCCAAGAATCCCACTCTGTCTGTCACTGAGTATTTCCCCTTTCACGGCTGCAACTGCAATTTTTGAATATAAGTACCGATGCTAAGGCAGAGAGCATCTCCCTCCTATAACCCAGGCTATGCTGCAAGATTGGTTCCCCCAGACCTGGACGAGAAAGGCAACTTCACAGGGTCACCTTGTCTTCCAGAGAGCCCTAGTTTACCACCGAAACACTCCCCCAGCTGCTGGGAACAGGTTTCATAAGGAAGAGCGTGTAATCCAAAGCTAATTTTAGCATCCCAGAGAAGAGCAAAGTTAAGCAGAGGGGTCCTGGGTGACATGCCAGAAAAGGCAATAACACCTCCAACTCTTGCTGTCGGGCTGCAGGGCTCGGATTTACCAAGTTACAAGCTCATCCAAGGTTCCTGCTAGTCACAAAACCAGCCAAGGGCCATCTCATAGTGCAGGAGAACTGTAGGGATGCTCTGGTCCTGCCTCCCCACTTCTGGTTTTCAAATTCACTGCCCAGTGAGGACAGGGTTCCTGCAGGATCCTTGGGAGTTTCCAAAGGGTTTGCCTGTGTGCCTGCTTTTTGTCCTTCCGAGTATTTTCGTACAAAGCAGGAGGCTCAACTGAAGACCCGTTACGGGCTGGAATCATCCGTAAGACACGCAGAGCCAACAGGATAACAGGGGTGTCCCAGGTGCTGAAATGAAGGAGTGCAGGGGACCCTCTGGCAGCACAGTGGGACACAGCAGTTTGGAAATTAGAGCAGAATGGGAGAGATTCAGACACTCTGGCTTGGCAGAGGCTGGGAGGGAGCAGTGAGGCAACGTCACGTCACGCAGGGACTGGTGGGGTGAGTCACTCCTGACTAAGCCATCCATTGGGGAGGCACCCACGGAGTCCCTGCCGCCAGGATCCAGCACCGCGGGGCTGCCAGAGGAATTCCTGCTTTTGGAAAGGCTCACATGCAAAAGCCTGACCTGAGCCACTCCCAAACACAACCGGATCCAACCCCATGGGATGATCTCCCTCCTGACCTCTGGGTTTTTCCAAAGCAGCAAACTTGTGCTTTGATGCTGCCAAGGCTCCGTCATGCCTCAGCTTCAGCTGATCTCATTGGGAAGATGAAGGGACGCTCCGGAGGCACGATAACATGCCCTGGCTTTGTGATGCTGGAAGCAGAGCCCAGCACTGATTGCACCCACGTACCCACTCCTGCCAGGAAGCAATCCCATCCGGCTCCCGGGACACCTCCTCTGCAGGCATCCCATGGCAGCATCACACAAACAGCGTAGTGGAAGGTCGCCTTGTGCCTGGGCCATGGTGGCAGGATCACTGGGGCAACTGGTTCTCATGAGTGCAAGACCCCCAGGCCGCCAACGCATGTTGCTTTTTGGGCAATTTTTACACAGTGGGCAGCAAACAGCGTACAAAAGGAACACAGAGCTGCACCCACACGCAGGGCATGGCTGGGAAATGCTTACAGCGAGTTCACACTGACTGTTTCTGCAGAAAGACAGAAAAAGTTTGAAATTTTTCCACCAGTGGGGGGAAAAAAAAAAAAATCTTAATGAGGAGCACGTTGCAGAGCAAACCCTAACCTCACCTGCCCCCCATGGGGCAGGAAGGGCTGCACAGCACAGAGCACCTCCCAGCTCCCCAGGAGGGACTGTGATTGCTGAGGGATGCCCAGTGAATGCTCCAGGCTAGCAGCAGAGAAGGAAGAGCAAAAAGAGGAGTGCAAAGCTGCAGAATGATCACACCGCTCTGCTGTGTATACTGCAAGAGGAGGGGGGTGCTCAACAGCACCAAGCTGACCAGACAGGCAGCATGACCTCCCCTTTGACAGCCAGAGGCAAGAGATTTGGGAGATAAATCCATGCGGGAGACGGGGCTACACCACTCCAGAGCTTCCCAGCTGCCTTTGCAGCATGGAGACGGCTGGCAGACAGTGCCAGCTTTCTGCAGCTCTGGGAGCCGAACCTCTGAAACACAAAGCATGGCATCTCAGAGGAATGAACCCCTCGGCGAGTGGCAGGTCTGCCCACACTGGATCCTGCTAGCAGAGGCAGAAGAGAGAGGCTGCACACCGTGCCACAGGCAGGAAAAACCCTGCCCGGCCATCCCACCTTCTCTGCTCCTTTGCTTCAACACGTGTCACCCTCCAGCACAAGAAGGGCTCCTGTCTTGCAGACAGGAGCAGGAGGGAGACAGTGGGGCTGCAGGTGACAAAAATCCCAGCTGTGGGATTTGAGTTCTCTTTTCCCCATCTGAAAAGGCAGCAGAGGAGCACAATATACCCTGATTTCTCAAGCTGGGCAGGGCCTTGTGAAGCAGTGTCCCCCCATGAAACATTCACCCAGGACCAGTTGCAGGGTGTCATCTTCTTTGTACGTGTCTACAGGGAGCAAAAAGAAATCAAATGCATCTACGACCACCCTCAGAAGGGTAAGATCCGGGCAAATAGCAGACTTCTAGGGCTATGAAATCAGTGGTGTAATAACAGCAGATGGACAGCAGTTTCAAAGCAGCAAGATCTGACTGGGGATAACCTGAAATGCCAAGGTAGCTCAGGCAGGGTGCTCAGTCTCACCCCGTCCTGCTCAGCACCAGCTTAACA
The DNA here is from genome assembly GCA_035583155.1 of Acropternis orthonyx. Classification (NCBI taxonomy): domain Eukaryota; kingdom Metazoa; phylum Chordata; class Aves; order Passeriformes; family Rhinocryptidae; genus Acropternis; species Acropternis orthonyx. The sequence goes on from JAWWEU010000020.1 coordinate 12,769,462, forward strand.
GAGGGCTGGCCCCAAAACTGATCTCAGCCAATACTGACTCAATCTCCCTGCAGATGGTAATTTAAGCCATCTGTCTAGAGCCAAATCCCACCTCCTTTTCCCCAGCTACAGATGTACAGGCCTTGGATGGATGGATTGAAAGGTGGATCTAATTCCCCTGCAGTACTTCTCATGAAGCACAGCTCCATTGCCTTGTAGGGAGAGCTCCCAAATGAATTATTGCAATTACCCAGGCTGCAGGAGAAACTGCAGGTTTTCCCCTCACTGGTGACAAAGGCTTTTCTAGAAAACAATCCCCCAAACGCCTACCACCCCAAGCTGTAATGCAATCATCCAGGAAGAGTGGAGCCCCCAGCACCACCCTCGAATCGATGAGCTGTGATCAGAGAAACACACAGTCATGGCCAAGGGTAGAAGGGAACCAGCCACCTTTCCAGGCAGCAACAGGCAAAGATGCACAGAAGACATGAAAATGCCAGTGACTCTGTCCGAGTGGAAAATAAAATGCTGAGCAGGGACATGGGACAGGGTCAGCATCACTCAGTTCTCCTGCCTGACTGCTGCTTTCCCTCTCTTGTGTTGCAGGCAGCTGGCCTCTAAAAATACCCACTGTTGTCATGCCGTCCTGCCTGCTAGGGCCAGGAAACAGCTCAAGCAGCTTTCAGTTCCATTCTTCATCTGTGCCGCTGTGCTTCCCTCACCAGGGCCTGTCCCAGCCCCTTCTCTGTGCCTGGCAGGTGACATTCTCTCAGGAACCATGGCCATAACTCAACAGACTCGAGGAGCCAAAGGTGCTAACTGGGAATATAAAGCCCCAGGAAATTTCTGCTAGTGCAGAAAGGTAAAATGTTTTCACAGTATATCTCTGCCCCTCTACAGAGTGCCACAAGACCATCACACAACGCACACAGTCTTGTCTCATGCCACTGAGGGGGCCCACAGCCACATGAGTGTGCACGAGCACAGGGAGTCACGAATTTGCCACGCTAATTCAGCCCATGACACCACAGCTGTTCCAGGGCCAACCTGCTGCCAACACTGGCCAGCTCAGGTCCATAGGGAAGGAGGGGAGGGAAGAGTCAGCTCCACCCCAGAAGAGCACTGCAGCCTCCCCAGTGGTGAGGCACCTTCCCCACCGGTAAAATACACCTTGTATGGAACACCTCCAGCTGCCCACAGACCCGTCACTGTGGGCCTGGGCAAGGGCACCAGTGCTGAGCAATGCCTGGGCTCCAGCTCAGTCGGCTGCACATGGCACAAACCTGGCAGCAGAGAGGCCCTGGGACCACAGCAGGGAGCACCAATGGACCAAGCCCTGTGGTGGCAGCACAGATATCAGCCACAAAAACCTGTCTGCTGGCTCCCTGGCTTCTCCTTCTACCTTCCTCAAACTCCAGACTGTGTGGGATTCGCAGTGGGCTGGAAAGTTAAACCATGACATGAGAGAAGCAGCTGCTGTCCCCCACCACAGGCACTCCCCTCTCCTGCCTGCAGCCTGGCAGGGCAGGAAACCCACCAGCAGCCAGGCTGTGCCCACGGGAAATGCTGTGCAACGGCATGAGAAGAGGCCCCAGGCAGCAGAGCTTCCTGCAGCTGCACCTCCAGGAGCGCCCCACCAAAAAGCACTGAGCAAAAGCATTTGGCCAAGCAGTGCCTGCAAGGGACAGCAGGAGCACCCAAGCCCCCAGTGGGTTCACCCACATTTCAAACCTGCCTGGTGGGACTGGTGTAGGAGAGACATTTAAGGCCCAGCTTTAATCACTCTTGTTCTATCTGAAATAAAAAATGGGTCTGTCTCTACAGACACAGGCTTGTTATACCCCAACATACAGCCACACCAGAGCAGGTGGGTAAAATGCTCTGTATCAGCATCTGCTTCTTTACAGGAGATCACTTGGCTGCTCAGGTACATCATTCCTGAGCCCTTACGATTTCAGTCTTCAAGAGAACCAGAAAAAAATCCAAGTATTTGTCACATCTGGGGTTTTGGTGTAGCAGCAGCAGATATGAAATGCACCTTGTGATTGCCCCCCAGCTGGTTGAGGTGCCATGGGGCTGGTCTCTGCAAAGGGAATTCATCCAGAGAGCTCTCTGCTGCCTGTCTGATCTGTCACATGGGAGATTACATCGGAGGGGGAAAAAAAAAAGCCTTTTTTTTTCCTCTCCTCCAAAGTGGGTTTTTCTCCCTCCCTGCACTTCTCCTGAAATTAATTTTCAGCATTTAGCAGCACTTTCCCATGACTCTCTGCGGCTGCCTGGCCAGGTGCCAGCCTGATACTGCTCCTCCACCAAAGATGTCTGTATCTGATTGATCCTCTGGCCAGCAAATGAGAGAGAGAGAGACAGGAGAGGAACCCTAATAGCACATTAATAAATAAGAGAATCCTTTACGGTTATTCCAGTCATCGGAACAAACATCTCAGCAAAACAAACCAGCATGGGATAAACGTCACAGGCTGGGAAGACAATCCTGGCTGGGAAATGGGTCAGCCCAGGAGCACCAGAGCATCATTCCCAGCATCTCTGGAATATACGTATGCGGAAGGGGGAGAGGGCACCCAGCTCCCCCATGCTGATTTACACACATTTAGAGAGGAGAGAGCCCAGCCAAGCCAGTTAATGTGCACAGCAATTAGTGCCTCTCTCCTGGGCAAGGCAGCTGAGATTTCAGAGGGCACCAGAGAGACAAGGCAGTGCAGAGACAGCCAGCACTCGCTCTCGCTGCGGAGACTGAGGGTGACCACCCCACCGCTGGCTTCTCACGCACAACGCCAACACTGATGCACTCAAACTCCACCTCCGGGTGTGCTGTGTGTTACAGCTGCCTTCGAGCCTCCTGTCTTCTGGTGTTCGGTCCTTCACCCTTCCCAGGTAGCTGCTGCCTCCTCCCCCTGTCTCGGGTGTATGCTGCCTTGGCAGCTGGCTCAGAGAAGGCAGAAGCAGAAGAGCAACCCCTCCAGACCTGGAGGGCCCAACAGCTGATTATCACCAGCATGGGGAGTCATCACGATTGTTCCTGCACCCACTTCCCAAATGATCTGCAGGCCTGGCGATGATGCGGGTGCTCAATTTGGCTGCCAGTCACCAGCACCAAACACACAAAAAGATGGTTTGAGGGTAGTCATCTTTGGAAATTTCCACTAGCAAAAACAGACTTCAAATGGCAAGTTCTTGCAGACCTTGGGGTACCCTTCCCCAGGCCAAGCTCCTGGAAGTGGGAAGGGAAGCACATACGTTGTCTGCATGTTGAAAAGTTCAAAGAATCATAGAATATTCCAAGTTGGAAGGGACTCACAAAGATCATCAAGTCCAACTCCTGGCACTGCACCCAACAACCCCAAGAACCACACCATGTGCCTGAGAGCGTTGTACAAATGTTTCCTGAACTTTGGCGGGCTCAGTGCTGTGATCATTTCCCTGGGGAGCCTGTTCCAGTGCCTGACCACCTTCTGGGTGAAGAATCTTTCCCCAGTATCCAAACTTAGTCTCCCCTGGCACAGCTCCAGCCATTCCCTTGTGTCCTGTCACTGGTCACAGAGAGCAGAGATTAGTGTTGCCCCTCCACTGCTCCTCAGAGGAAGCTGCGGCCTGACATGAGCTCTGTCCTCAGTCTCCTCTTCTACAGGCTGAAGAAATGCCCTCAGCTGCTCCTCACAGGGCTTCGCCTCCAGACCCTTCACCATCCTCGTGGCATTCCTCTGAACGCTCTCTAATAGCACAATATCTCTCTCATATTGTGGTGCCCAAAACTGCACACAGGACTCAAGGTGAGGCCGCCCCAGTGCAGAGCAGAGCAGGACAATCACCTCACTCGACCAGTGCGATGCTGTGCCTGATGCACCCCAGGAGGTGGCTGGCCCTCCTCACTACCAGGGTACACTGATGACAAGTTGGTGTCAAGGAAAGTCAGGGCTGAGACGAGACTCCATCCCTCCAGCAGCTGCCAGGCACCAGCAAGAAAAGGCTCAGGACTTGAAGCTGTCGGAGCACAGCAAGGGTTCACCACAGAGAGGCCTCCTCCCAGCTCTCAGACACCAGGGCTGCCCAACACAGGTGTTCACACAAACCTTTAGCTCATCCTTCAACAACCACTATTTCTCATCCCATACTCTAGAGTCGGATTGAAGAGCACTTCCAGCTTCTTTTGCTATCCAACTCTGCCTGAAGAAGGATCCAGCCCAGCACCCTGGCTGTCACCTCTGCACCAAAAACCTTTCCATCTCCCCCAGGCTGGGCCCTCTTGCTCTAGGAAAGTGCTGCTGAGAATGCAGCGGCTCATTTAGCAAAGAAGACCTCCTGATATTGGTGCCACCAGCATCCAGGACAAACAGCCTGCTTTGTCTATGCATGGAAAGCCTGTGACATTCCTGGTGGCACGCACAGAAGGATGAGCTAGGCGTTTCCTTGGGCTAGCCAGCAGACAAGGAGATATGGATTTATTAGAGCTTCAAACACTCAAGAGCTTTGGGTGATGAGTGGGATTTCCAGATAAACTTTAAGCTACTTACAGCCTCTGCAAACTCCCTGAGATCCTCTGATGAAGATGAGTAACACGAGTGATACTCAGAGAACCACACAAAGCTGGAGACATGCAGCATTAAACCACACATCTCCCTTTTCTCTCTTCTTCCCACTAGCCTTGGGTTTTCTGAGAAGTCCTAATGGTCACGAAGCTAAAAAGACAGGGTCAAGTGCTACAAGCAGACTCCAAAGTTGCACAAGGTATTTTGTCATCTTCCACTCAGGGAGGCCAGGAAGCGGATCTCATAAACCCTGGGCAGACAGGGAAATCCCAGAGCAGTTTCAGGCGGCACTGGAACAGTTACACTGCTTGCGTGTATGGTGGACACAAATGGGGAAATTCCCATCAGGAAATAGCATTCATTTACCCAGAGAGGTGCTGTCCATTTGGAGGGAGGGACAAGCTCCACCACAATGGTCAGAGCCCTTTGCCCATCCCATTTGGAAGAGGCATGCAGGCTTTGCTGTTCATTAGAGCAGCAGTTCTCATTCCCTGGTCCTGGGAAGGGATAGAAGCCATCAGTATCTAACTGCTTCTGCCATCCCTGCATCCTGGCAGCTGTGGTAGTGTCCAGAGGGATTTGGCAATGGGGCCCTCTCACCAGCCATCACGACACACAGCACCCTACAGTGATGCTGAGGCATATGCTGGCCCTGGGGACCACTTTGCAATCTCCATCTGCATAGGCTTCCCAGTACAGCCCTCCTCTCTCCCTCCTCAGGCACACCCAGCTCTTCTGCAGGCCTGTGACTGCAGAGAGGGGAAGGAGTGACACCAGCCAGGGAAAAGAGCTCAGCCTGCCCCAGCTCACTCCTTAAGGTCCCTGCTGAGGGCCAGATGAGCCATGAAGCAGACAGAGAGGCACATTAAATCAGCAGGGCAGATAAAGGGAGCGGCGAGGCGCCAAGCCTATCTGCATGTTCCCGTTATCGCAGGCACACTGCCGCGATGGCAACACCTTATCAATGCCATTCAGTCAGGGCTCCTTGCTGTCCCACTGAGGCCCCCAGAGAGGCCATGTTGCACTTTGAGGCTCCCAGTTCATCCCCCACAACCCAAGTGCTCCCGGAAGAACCAGCCCGTGAATGCAAGCTTCCCCACGTGCAGAGATCGGCACCATCCACGTCTCCAGAAAGGGGCAGGCAGGGAAAGAAACCACAGAGTTTGGGGTGCTCCTATCCTTGGTAATACAGCAGCTCAGGCAGATCCCTGAGATCCCCAGGCATGCATCTTGCTGAGTGGGTTTGGTGTGTCCCTCGAGTCATCCTTCAAAAGGAGCAGGGACAGTCACGCGCAGCAATGTCAAAGCTCCTCTCCATTTACCAGAGCACTGCTGCTTCAGCACTTTTCAGAGGCTAATGGAGTGGCTCGGAGCCGTGAGAGGAGCAGGTCGATGGGGAGGCAAGAGGGAAGGACTGAGTAGCTCCTGACTGCCCTGCTGTAGGTTAACCAGCTGCAACAGGAGATTAGCAGGAATTTTAGCAATCTTGAGGTGGCTTACTTTCCCCTTCCTTCAGTCTTCAAATCCTCCATTAACTTCTTATGCTAAGATGGAGAGTATAAAAGTTTAACAAGCTCTGACAAGTTTTTAGAAGGGTTTTTAAGCATCCTCTGCTCCTTTTGCTATTAATTAGCAACGAGGAAGAACCACCACCGGGAGAGGCTTCGGCACAGACTGAATGGCTCTCACTGCTCCAGCACAGCTCAAATGCTCTCAGAGGGCCCTAAAAGATGCACGGGAGAAACCCACATATCACGCCGCAATCTTTCAAGGGCACCAGGTTTAACTCAGCAGCATCGCCACTAACTTGCTCAAGTGGCTGAGAAAAGCTTACTCCATTTTGCAGCTGGTTCATTTTTATGAATGGGATTTTTGCCTCTCGGCATTGCAGTTCGAGAACTATCATTTAATGTAACTGACACTCTCTGAATGACCACTGTGAGCTGCAGGGTGTTTCTGCAACAAGACCCTCCAGGCTCCAGCACCAGGCGCAGTAGAAGGCCCCACGGCCCTTATTCCCAGGCCTGTGGAATGCCTGGAAGGATGCTGTACCTTTGTTTCTTTCTGCATTTAAAAACCAGAGCAGCAGCACAGTCTGTGCAAGGTCATGGAGTAAGAAAGTTTGCAGAAGCGCTTGGTCTCAACTCTGGCGCCACATGCCAGCCTCTCTCCATCTGCCAGGGTGGACAGCAAGCATCCAGCTTATCCAGATCAATAAGAATCGTGCCTGGGGTGTTCTGCCACTGAGGATGAAATACAAGATATGCAGCTTCAATCTAATGGAGAAAAGCAGCCACGGGAGACTGGGCAATAGGGAAAAATCCCAAGATGGAAGTAGGAAAATGGGCCCTGCAAGCCTCGTTTTGCACTTTGTTCTCATCCACTGGTTCAGTTTCAGGTCTTCCTGAAAATGAGGCATTGTCCCAAGGCACATTATGAAATTCCCAGACCACGTCATGCAAGGAGAACACTTACAGCATTTGCGAGGGGGACAAGTGGGAGAGAAATCCCAGACTATTCCAGGAAACACAGGGAGACAGCCCTGAAATGACTTCCCCTCTAGCCAGGAGAGGAAGAGAGGACCTCCCACCCTGTTCCCTGCACCCAGACGAAACTAGGTCAGTGACACAGCCCTGCTCACAGCCAGAGCTCCTCTCCAGACACCAGGACACATGGAAGGGTCCAGCCAGGAGGGTGAAGGGGGTAGCCCTGCCTCCTACCATAGCCTGACACGTTTCCTGCAAAAGAGCCCAGCCGGTTCCCCAGCCCCGTTAAAGAGGCAGGCAGTTCCTCCTCTACTTCCTCCCCGGCAACCACAACAGTGCCAGCTGGCTTGAATGAGAACACACGCTTTGGCCTCTCCCTGGCCCTTTATCAGACGAAATAAAAGAAAAAAATCCCCACACCTCGCTTTCAAAGGCTTCCTCTGCCTCTTTACCAGTTTCTAAGGCACGGGAACCGCTATACCTGACTGACAGCCTCCAAATACCCTCAGAAGAGGCCCGAGGAGCTCAGCCTCAATCTTCAAAACCAGGGGCCCGAGTACACCACCCTCAGACCGAGTCGCGGGGGGGATGTCACATCCACTGCTTCGCATCCCAGAGCCAAAACGCTTCCCTTCTAGAAAGCCTCCTCCCTTCACAGCCCCTTCCTCCCCTGACCTTGACACAGATGCCAGCCCCGGCGGGCACCCACCCGCCTGCACCGGGGAGGGGACGGGGCTTGGCACAACGGGGCTTGACCAGCTGGCCGAGGCGGGGGGCAGCTCCCCCTTCCCACCGCCCACCGCCGTCCCCGGGTACCCGCGGCAGGAGGGGGAGCCGGGGGGAAGGCTCCGGGGAGCCGGCACTCACCGCTGTGCGAGCTGAACCACCGCGGCGCGATGTGGAGGGGCAACGCGTCGGCCAGCGAGGCCCTGGCGCCCAGGTACAGCATCCCGTCTCTATGGTGACCGCCTCCCGTCTCCTGGAAACCGTTGCCATGGGCGTACGTGGAGTCGGAGCCCGGTCCGCCGCCGCCGCCGCCGCCCGGGGCCCGCTCGGCCTCCCCCGCCGCCCGCGCCGCCGCCGCGTACAGCCCGAAGGGGACGGCGCCGGCCGCCGCCGGGTCCATGCCCATCCCGGCCACCGAGCTGACGGAGCGGCTGCGCAGCCCCATCGCGCCGCCGCCGCCGCCCGCCCGGTAATGGCCGAAGGGGGGCGGCCCGCCCCCCCCTCCCGGCGGCGGCACGGCGCTGTCATCCGTCGACACCCCCGGGAAGGGGCCCCGCGAGCGGGTCGCCGTGCTCTGCTTGCCCCCCATGTGGGCGCCGCCGGGCCGGAGGGAGCCGAGCGACAGCCCCCCGCGGGGACCGGGGCCGCGC
>JAWWEU010000020.1:12778275-12881511 GCA_035583155.1 Acropternis orthonyx
CCCCCGGCCCCCCCCCGGCCCGCCGCCCTTAACCCCTGCGCCGCCGCCGCCCGGCACGCACCGGGAGCGCCGCCGCACCGCGGAGCGCAGCGCTCGGCCCGCGCCGCACAACGTTACAGGCACACAAGCACCTCGCTCCGCAGCGGGGCTGCCGCCGCGGAGAGAGCCCCTCCGGCCCACGTTTCCCGCGTTGCCCGCCGCGGGACTCCCCCTCCCCGGCCCCGCGGGACGCGCTGTCCCGGTTCACCGGGGCGGGTGGGGGGGGGCGGAGGGGCGGAGGGACTACATCTCCCGGCAGCCCCCGCGGGGGTGGCCCCGCAGCGCGCAGGCGCGGCGCGGGCCCGGCCGCGGCGGCCCAAGATGGCGGCGCGCTGGAGCAGCGAGAATGTGGTGGTGGAGTTCCGCGACGCCCAGGTCGGGGGGCTCGGGGGCTGTCGCGACACCGCGCCAAAGGGGGCCGTCCCCCCGGCCGGACCGGGGCGAGCGGAGCGTGGGGAGGGCCCGGCCCGGGAGGGCTTGGCGGCCCCGCGGGGCCTTTCACCGGCGGTGGACGGGGCTGAGGTGGCCTGGAGGTGTTTGCGCGGAGATAACGCCTTAATTCGCGGGGCGCTTAGCTTCTGATCTTAATTAGGTCTCGTTTTGTTACTTTCAAACAGGGCCAGTAGACGATATTGCCACTTTTCATGTATTTCCTAGTTTCCTTTCCCGGGAGGTGCTCAAGGCCAGGCTGGATGGGGCCCTGAGCAACCTGGTCTATTGGAAGGCGTCCTTGCCCACAAAACTTGATGTTTCACGACGTGCAGTCAGCCATGAAGGGGTTGGAACGAGATGAGCTTTAAGGTCCCCTCCAATCCAAACTATTCTAGCGTTTCTGTGAGCTTTCCCCGAGACCATTACCGTAACCATCTCGCTGCTGTGTGAATTGTCGAGTGTTGCTCGGTTAATACCAAAAGTGGGCTATAAACAGCAAAAAGGTCAGCTTTTGGTTTTGAAGTTGATGGTGACGGGAGAACTCCCCTCAGAGTTTGCTTAAGTGCTCTTTTAGAAGGTGTTATCCCATCCCTGGAAGTGTCCAGGGCTGGGTTGGACGGGGCATGGAGCAGCCTGGTGTGTTGGGAGGTGACCCTGTCCATGGCATGGGAGTTTGGAACGAGATGAACTTTATAGTCCCTTCCAAACCATTCTATGATTCTATTCTAAGAAATAGGGGTTTTTTTAAAGACATTGGTCGTTGCTTAGCAAAGCTGAATACAGTGAGTGAACTATGAACTGCTTCAGCAGGAAACCCAGAAAGATTAAAAAGTAGGCCTGCAAGCTCTTTCATCATCTCGTTTGTCCTCTTGTGCTGGAGCAGTGGCAGCTCTGCCCTCACTGTTGCAAAGAAGGGCAAGTGAATCCTGTGTGCTGCATCCAGCCTACATTCTGTAAGCTCACAAAGCTTTTCACTTTTGTACCTCAAAAGCTTTGTATCAGTTTTGTTGACCTCCCAGAAGTGTTAAAGCAGCCTCATCTTGCTATTGAAGGTTTGCCCTCAGGAAACCAGTAATGAGATATGAGGGTTCATCTTCCTAGAACACAGATTCAAGTTGCATCTGGCTCAGGAGATACGGGGCCTCGTGATTTTATTGCTTACTCATAATGACTGCTGTGTGGGAGCAGAGGGGACAGGTGTTTCCATCCCCTCCTGCAGCAGTTGGTTTCAGTCTTGCAGTTGTAGAGGCACAAACCTTGACGGAGGGTGAGCAGGGCTGTTTCCATCCCTTTGGTTTGCTCCAGTGTGATCTTTCTGGAGCAGTTCTGACCTGCCTGCTCTCCCGTGTGAAACCAGAGAACTTCTGTGGCTGAGCCTGCCAGACTGCTGCTTCAGGCTAAACTCATTTATGTATTTTTGTACACGGGCTTTTTTTAGGAGGCTGCAGGAACGTTTTTGCAGGTGAGAAACAGGAACACCTTTGCTGAAATCACGGTGTACCAGGCTTGAGCTCTCTACCTGTAGGCCACACTGTATCCAAAATCCCTACCCCAAAAACAATTTAAATGGAAATGTGTCAAAAGAGCAAGCAGCTTTTACATTTATAGCTAGTACATGTGTGCAAGCACTGCAGTTGTCTTTGTTCTGGAGTGTGTCATGTGAAAACTCCAGCGCCCAACCTCTGGGTGCTTTGGGGCCAGCATTGCCTACAAGTGTCACCTTTCTGGAGTCTTCTGATTTGGACAAGACCCAGCCTGTCGGCACTATAGGAGAGTAAAGGTCACCTGATCCAGCCGTGAAATAGAACCATTTGTAGCAACTCAGTGTGTGGATGGGAAGTTGGATACACAAGGAACTGGTGTTTCTTGCTAGGAATTTGCAGCTCTTGATAAACAGCATAGCCACGTCAAATTGGGTTAGTCTGTTGGCTTTCAGGTGGAGAGGATGAGGCTGGATTGAAAACTAATGAAAATTCAGACATGAAAAGGTGTTTTTCCTTGGCTTGCTTAGCAGAAATCAAGAGAAATGCCAAAGTAGATGTTTGAAGTCTGAGAAGATGCTGCCTGGGCTGCGGGCTCAGAGCAGGTTCTCAAACGTGCAGTGCTCCTGCCGTGCTCACTCATGTCATTGTTATTCATGAACAGCATTTCCAGCTATCCTCAGTGTTTTAGGATAAAAACTGCTTTCAGGTTGGTTTGCTCAGTTTCAGCTCCCCCCTTCTGGAAGGCTGTGCTGTGAAGACTGGCATATCACTATACCAAGCACATTAAATGGCAGCTGTTTGGCTTTTTTCATGTCTCTGTATAGGACTGTTGTATCCCAGGGAACTATTTGTTGCTGTAAAATAACTTAATTTGTGACCCACTAGAGTAGCAGCCTGGCATGTGAAGCTTTTTACTTCATTCTAATTGTTTATTACATTTTATGATGTTTGGTGCCTGGAAAAAAAAATGCAGTTTACCAGTGTTCATTATTGAAAACAATTTGTAAGGATTTATGAGATGCTGGTGCCAACAGCAGAAAAAATAAACTCATATGAAATTATCAATCACTTTAAATTGACATGTTTGTTTCTCTGTCTTGAGGAAAGATGGCCACAACTGTGTGAAATATATCTCTTGACTAGCTCTTCATCACATGAGAGAGTTCTGTTTCTGCTAATGACTTTAGTGATCCTCATTTTAATTCCTCAGAAGTGATATGTGTATAATCTGGGAAAAGTTCCTTTTCCTGCTGTTTTTTGTTTGTTTGGGGGGGTTTTTTGTTTGTTTGTTTTTAAATAGATTGAGTAACCCACTTTGTTATTTTGCAAGGTGCTGGGAAATCTAGAAAGTGGGAATTGTTTCTTTATCATTTAGGGATTTTGAAAGTAGTTTCTTATTTACAGCATTAGTTTTAGGACTAGGGAAACATTGCCAGAAGACTGGATTTGCTACCTAGGAAAAATACAATGAAAGCAGGTCATTCCTGGAACAGCAGAAGTGGGCTCCAGCTGAAACTCTGCAGGCAATTGGAGCTCTTGGACACAGGGACTCTAGTGAAGAATGAGTCTGTGATGCTGTTTTCCCCCTCACTGTGGTTCTTGCAAGGAAAGGATGGGGCCCTGGCTGAAAAAGCTCGGGTTTGTGATGGTTATTTTACTGTCAAATCTGACTGAAATGGAGTGGGATTGCTGTACTCTGTCAGGTTTTAGTGATGCTTGTAAGCAGTTAACCATAGGACATCCTGAAGTCTTGTTACATCCACACTGAGAGCACTTAAAATCCAGGAACAGCAGCAGGAGATACATCCTGAGCCTTCAGAGAGGCAGCTTTGAAGATGACAGCAGTTACTGTGAAGAATGCAGGACATATTCTGCTTTTGTACTGTGAATGCTAAAAGCTGTATTGAAGGCATATCTGTGTTTATAGGCTGAACTGTTCAGCTTTCCAAGTAAAATTTTCCTTTATTCGCTTGGCAATTAAAGGAGATGATCAGCCAATTCCATTCCAAACAAAGAGGAGGAGACAATATCCAAACAGTCCTTTTTTTTTTCTTTTTTTTTTTTTCCTAATGGCTTGTAAGTTATCTTGTAGCCTTCTTTACAGGCAATGCCAAAGTAAATTCTGATGCCTGTTGGCCAGCTCTCATTTTTGGAGACCAGCCATATACAAATGGTTGCACTTTTAGTACGTATATAATTAAATCTGACCCTGCAGTGGAAGAGACTGACAAAGTTCCTGAGCAGGAGCAGAGTCTGATTAATACAGATTATTAGAGTTGCTGATTGAAAGGCTGCAGCTGTGATTGCCATGGTGGGGAGAAGGGAGCAAGGTCTTTAGTGCTCATGGTGGTGTCTGCCAGGTCTTGTCCTCAGTTTATGCTAACAAAGATGTTTTCTGTGTGCTGTCCCAAAATCATCTACTACCCCCTGTAATCCATCTGTGCTATTCTAAAGGGACGTTACTTCTGCTTCTGCCATCCCTGGCAGATGAGCTGGCAGGCTTTGCTGAACTCCACCCCCCCCCCCCCAAAGCCATGTGTTTGACTGAGCAGCTGACCTGACAGGTATCACTGAGTTTTGTTCTGTATTTCTCTCCCAACAGGCGACCGCGATGTCAGTGGATTGCCTGGGACAGCGCGCGGTGCTCTCGGGGTGAGTGTGACGGTCATTTCCATAAGCCAGACCTGCAGTCTTCAGGCTGACCTTGGTTGAAGGGCTGATGGATTGTTTCAGAAAGGTTCTGCTGAATTCTGTTCAAGACTTGATGAAAGTGGATTCTGGGTCATGTTCCCAACAGGATACAGAGCAGAGAGGCAGCGACAACAGCACAATAAAATACTGTTGCGGTTTTCCTGATACATGCTTTCCCAAATCCCCACGTGGGAGATGGAGCATCATGAAGTACTGTTTCTGAATTCTGCTTGAAATACAGATTAGATAATTTTCTGTGACAAAACTTGCCTCATTGGGCTCTCTGACCTGCTCCTTTGCTGGTTCGGTGTGGGATGATACTGAACTAGAGCAGTAGGTGCCACAAGACTCCCAAGCTGCCCAAGTTACCAAGAAGGCTTGATACCTCCAGGGCAAGCCTTCAACTAGCTCAGCAGTGCCTGCCCAGCTCCTGCCTTTCAGAACTAGCAACTATTCCTGTCCCCCTGTCAGTGGCAAAATTACCACATGAATTAGGATGTTCACTTCAAATTCAGGATCATGTAGGTGTAGCTGATCTTTGGTCAGTCTTAGAGGCAACAGGTCCTTTGGTACAACTTGGGAAAGCCACTTATTTCCATGTAAACCCTTAGTCTGGCTGCCATGCACAGGAATAACCAGCTTGTCAGCTGGTTTGAGTCTAACTTGGGTTGTTTCTTTCTCCTTACACTTGCCCAATTTCACAGCTTGTTCATTTGGGCCAACAGCAAACGGGGGACACCCTGTCTGCAAGTCCACCATTGAATCGGTGGCCCTCTGCTTTTCACGCTTCTCCTGCATGATCAGCTGCACTTCAGGATTTGCTTCCTTTCTTTTAAAGCTGTGTGAGAGCCTTAAAGGACTCAGCAGCTTTGCTGTTCAGAGCAGGGAGACCTGAAGACCTTGATCTGGAAAGGCAGCAAAGATGTCCTTTGTGTTCCTTGTCTTGGAAGAACGGCCAGCCCTCAGAGCGGCTCTCTGCTCACTACACAGCTGATATGGGTGATGCTGGTGTGGTTAATTACGTAGGGTTCAGTACATTTTGATGCTGGTCTTCCATAGGTTTCAGCTGGCTCACAATTATTTTTGGGCAGTTTCTCTTCCTTCTTAGATGAATCACACTGGATGATACCTTGCCTTGTGGGAAGTTGGCCACATCCTGCAAGGATGTACGAGCTCAGGTTTGCCATCAGGCAGAGTTATTTCTGCTGCCTGTGGTTTTAGCTCAGGTAAGTAATGGAAGTAGATCAGTGCAGGACTGTGTCCCGCCCACCTTAACAAGCTGCTGCAGCTGAAGGAGTTCTGTGCAGGTGTCCTTGTACTGTCTGCAGAACCAAGCCCCCAGACTGTAGGGTGGAAAGACACACCCACGGAGAATCATCTTATGTTTGTTAAGGCTCATTAATTTTGCTCAGAGCAACCCCTCCAGGCTGAAACTGTTGCGTTGCACTTCCAGCCCCGTGCCAGTTCAGCTCTTTTGCTGCAGCATTAGGCCAGAAAAGCCTATTTGGATGTGTTTGCACCATTTTCCAATGCTTCCTTTTCTATCCTGGTTATCTGGGTTTTTCTGAGGGCTGAGCTATCTATTACATTTGCAGATCCTGTCTAATCTCAGTGTGTCCTGTCTTTTTTGGGTGTTTTTTTTTTTTTGTGGGAGGTCTTTTTGATAGCCAGTTTTGAAGTATGTGGTCAAATGTAACATGCTCAGGAACAGTGTTCTCACCTGTCTTGTGAAATGCTTCTCTTATTTTGATTATTGTGCCTCTAGACACAAGGCTGTGAGCTCCGTGTCAGCTTGGGATTTTGAGATCAGTCTTGTGAGATGCAGACCCTCTGTGTCCGTGTGTCTTGCAGCCGCCGTTTCCTCTACATAGTCAACCTGGATGCACCAAATGAGGGTCATCGGAAGATCTCCCGGCAGAGCAAGTGGGACATTGGGGCAGTGCAGTGGAACCCACACGACAGCTACGCATACTACTTTGCAGCTTCGGTGAGTTCACTCATTTACAAGCTGTCTTCTGGCCTGGTCTTTCACGGGTGAGCTTCTGGAGGGCTGTATGGAGCTGGCACAGACATGCTTCTGCAAGTCACGTTGCAAGATCAAGGCCTAACTGATTTACTGCCAGTGAGGTTTGGCTTGATGACTCTTGGTTATTGGTCAGCCAAGGTTGAATCTAGTTTTGCTTGGCTGTCATTTACAAAACACCTTGGCAAATAAATCAGGCATCCAAGTGGTCCTTTTCTGGAAGGAAGGCGGGATGTGCTATCTTTCTACCTTCCATTCTGTTACAAGATTTGTACACCTCCTGAATTTCTTGCTCTGTGCTGTTTTGCTTTCACCTCCCTGCCTTGCTGGTGGGCTGTGGTGCACCAGGCAGTCCATAAATAGCACCAGTCAATACTGGCTCACTGCTGTAACAGTCAGGGTTTGCAGATGGACATGGACCGGATCGCTGAGGAGTTCTTATTCCATGTGTGGATAACTAAGTGGGCTGGGCTGAAGAAGCAGTAGTGGCTGTGTGACTGAGTGCAGTTTTTGGCTCTGATCTGTACTTGGGCCATCAACCACAGCACCGTGGCAACCGGCACCAGCTGGGTGCAGACTGTTCTCAGGGCAAGGTGTCTTTTCTGCCTGTTGCATTCACTCTCATAGCCTGAGAGCCCTGGAATAGCTAGGGATGGAGAGGTTTTTGTCTATTATTTTGAGAGAATACTTAGTTAAAGGTGATTTCTTGGAATTTTTGTTCCTTTTGCTTCCTGGACTGGCAGGATTGTAATTAAAGGCAATTTTGAAAGTGGACTGGTGCTGTCAGCTGGGAGCTTCTGCCTGCTTGCTCTCTGACATTCCCCAGCCTGTCTCCTCCCAGCTCTGGCACATGACTGACATCTTAAAGGTGCCTTCAGCAGCGGTCTGCTCCTGAGTGGAGAGTTAGTAAAACTAGCAAAAAGGTGTCCTTCAGTGCCACTTCTGGACACAGTCTGTGGAAAAAAAAACCAAGTAAAGAAATGCAGTGGACAAGCCACAAGTGGAGTAGGAAAGCTTCTTCTCAGACACACTCTGAAGACAATATCCAGTGATTGATTCATGCTGATCTGATCAGGACTCTGCTGCAGAGAGGAGCTGTGTCCATCTCAGCCATCTGAGCCCTCCTGTCTCTTGCTGCTTTGAGCAAACACAGGGACCCATCTTGGTCCAGACTGAAACTAGGCATAGCTGGCATCAAACCTGGCTGTTCCTGTTTATAAACAAAGATGCTAAGATGCTCTGGGGGTAGCTGCTGACACACATCAGGTGAGATCAGGCAGCTTTTCCAGTTTGGGTCAAAAATGCCACCTTTCCAGCCATCTCACTCTATTGTCGACAGCCCGAGAGTTCTATCCCTCTGCATCCCTGTGGGTGGAAAGGGAGTGTGAAAGGCTACTGTCCTGTTTGCCGGCAACCTCACCTGGTTTACAGTCCTGTCCTGTTAACTGGAAGTGATGCAGGCAGAGGGGAATCTGTCCTTGTGTTTGGATAAGGGCTTCTTATTTTCTTAACTTCTTTCCAGAAGAGCTGGAGCGTGTCCTTTTGCTGTGCATGGCTGTGTCTGCCCTCTGGCTCAAGCATGTTTCTGAGGACTCCTAAGCTGTTGTTTCAGAAAAATGTTGTTTTCAGTCCTAGATCCTTGTTATTTCTTTTGTGTGGCCACAGATGCTTGAACAAGAGCGATGACATTATTGGAAGTGAATACTGATACTTATCACAAAAAACACAGTTTTTGAGAAAATGCTCCTGTTGGGAGGAGTCGCCTCTCTGGTGATCCTTATTTTCTGTCTTATCTCTGGAGTCCTGCATAAATCCCATTGGGTAATTTTACTCTACCCCCTTAAATCCTTCTGTCAATGAGAAGCATGCAAATAGTTTTTCTTGCCCCAAGGTCTTGTGCAGCCCTGCTATGATCAGTTAGAGAAATGCCATGTATTATTGCTGAGTTAGGAGGAGATCTTCCATTTAAGGGAAGGCTGTAGTGTTTTATCTATCTGCAACTTGAAATTCACATGAAGCAGGTTAGTGTTAGAAAGAAAATCCACCATCACAAAAAATAAAATAACCTGCCACAAAAATTTTAAGGTAACAGTTGGACTTGATGTTAGAGGTCTTTTCCAACCTAAATGATTCTGTGTTTCTATGAAGTCCCTTATCTATAATATTTTCCCTCATCTACCTGTAAATCTGAAAACAAGGGGCTAATGAAGATCAGAATTTGAGATTGTATTATTTCTGGTTTTGCAAAATCAACATGAATTTCCAGTCATTGCCAAAGAGCCACTGTGGTTCGTGCTACATATGCACCCAAAAAGGCAATTCCTGCCATAGAAAGATTGGAGTTGGCTTGAACTGAAGTGAACCTTGATTGAGACAGAACATGAACTTACAGCACAAAACTGGTTTCAAGTAACTTTGTGTGTGGCTGCATTTGGGCAAGGATTCATTCCTGGAATGAGTGAAGAAACCCTAAATAATGTTGTCATTGATACATCTGTTTTGTCTTTGTGGCTTACAGTAAGTGATAAGCACTTAAGATCTACTGGGCTGGCAAGGATGGAAGTACCCTTGAGGAGGTGACCTTGAAGCCATTAAACTGTATTGTTTGTGCTTGGCAATGGCTGTGATTATCCCAGAAGGGAATTGAGAGAGAGTTGAGGAGGACCGGTGGTAATCTGCCATCCCCCTCACTGAAAACTCCAGTTGAATCTGAACAGACTGGCAGGGTATTCCTGCAGAGAGAATTTGGCTGCCTGTTGACTGCAGTTACAGCATGTAAGGAAGTAAAAGCTCTGAGAACACAATTTCATGGAAACATTTTGCAATATGATGGGGTTTTTTCTCCCATTCTAGTTTATCTCCAATTTTAAGCAGGTTAATTAAAGTGTAAGGTTTTGAGAGTCCCTGCAGCCTGTAAGTTCCATCTTTGCTTTCCTGCTTTGGGCAAGGACTTTGCTAATCACAGCGTGACTCATTGTTAACTGAGGTTGTTCAAAGTGAAGGGAACCTGGTCCTTACACACAGATCCCTGTCCTATCTTGTTGGCCTCAGACTGTCTCTCCTTTCTTTCATCTGATTTCAGAGTAATCAGCGAGTTGACCTGTATAAGTGGAAGGAAGGTAATGGGGAAGTTTGCACATCGCTGCAAGGACACACACGTGTGATCAGGTGAGGAACAAGTGATGCTATAAGCTGCAGGGTGGAGAACAATGCATTGTTACACAGAAGCTGAGTGTTTCAGTCCTGGCCGTGCACAGGCTCTGCTCTGAGCCTGGTTTTGCTCACTTTTCTGGACTGGACTGGCTTCCCATTTGGTGATGACATCATGTGTGAAGCGGCTCACCCCCTCATGGCTCCCCCAGTATATCAGCTTAGCCCTTGATGGGTTGAGTGTCATTGCCTTAGGCTGCTGTCCTTGTAGTAAGCAGCAGCCATCATCTGGGAAACAGATAGCAGCGTGTTTATTAAATTGAATCCCAGCTGTGTTTCTGTGTGATAGCAGCTTAATTAAAGCAGGTAATACCAAAGACCAAGTAGAGAGTGTGTTACAGTGGTGCAGGGGAGGTTTCTGCCTCTGGTTCCAAGGTTGTATTTCAACGATGGGCTGGAAATTCAGCTGAAAGACTGTTTTTACTCCAGCTCCTGACTGTGGAAAGTATTTGCAGCCCTTTAAATGGCAGTTGTTTGGACTGACTGGAGGCTGTTTGTGTCCCAGGTACACTTGGTGTTCCCAACGTGGAGGCATCCCAGAGTGAGGGTTTGATGCCAAGGAAGTGTGGTAACTGGGAACTCACTGAGACAGTGTCTCTTTGCCTGTGGAGGAAAGAGCACACACAGGATAACTGTAAAGTTCAGGGCTAGGAGGGTGGTTCACTGGAATTTACTTAGAAACATTTCATTGCTTCTTGGAATTTACTTAGAGAAATTATTAAGATCTTGCTTTTTACTTAAAAAGTTGCAGTAGATGTTGTGGAGTTGCTGTGAATATGTCAGAGCATGTACAGGGAGCTTGTGAGAGACTGATGCAAACTGTGTGTGCTTTTCTTTACTGATCTACTATGATTTTGCATTTGCAGCGACCTGGACTGGGCAGTGTTTGAGCCAGACCTACTGGTCACTAGTTCTGTGGACACATACATCTACATCTGGGACATCAAGTAAGAATCAGTGTGTTTCTGCACTGCAGGGCTTCAGCTATTTGCCATTGTCCCCAAGATGTTCCTATTTTCAAGCCAGTTCACAGTCAGTGAAGGACATTGGAGTGGTACGGTTAAGCTACAGTTAAAGAGCTCCTGTTTTGAAAAAATGCTTTCTAGCTTCACTCCCTCCCCACTTCAGATCTTTCCTTGGGGGCTTTTCTTGGAGCCCCAAGGGTGTTCCTCAACCTGTTGGATTTTTTAGCTGAGTGAAGAAGTACCATTTCATTATGCTGTAGCCTTTTTCCACTAAATTCAGTGATTGTTGCTGGTTCTCCCTCAGTGACGGGAAGACTGACAATGGTTTTCAGGAAGGTTTTCCTGTTTGTGCCTTCCCTTGATTCCTGGTGCTTTCTATCATGAGTAATTTCAAGGCAGCACATATTTCCAGCTATATATCCAAACCCCACCAATATTTAGATCTCATATTTTACACCTGAGAAGCAAGGTCCTGGCACTGGGTCTGCTGGGTTCTCTTGCTGGCTGTACAACAACTCTTTATGAACCCTGGCAAGTCACTTTGTTCCTCTCTGCCTCGCTTGCTCAGTTATAATAGGAGAATAATTATATAACCCCACTGCACCAGGCTACCCTGAGGCTTGTTTAGCTCCTGTGAAGAAGCACTTAGATCCTTGGTTAAATGGTGCTTGAGAATGACAATATATTATTAATGTGTAATTAAAAGACACAGAGAGACAATAACTGCTGGTTGTGTTTTCCTGTGATACTATCTTAGCACCAAGTGAAAAAATAGAGGTCTCTGAAGGTTGTTATCAGAAGCCCTCTTTTAACTCTATTGTACCCTTCCATTGTTGTGTGTCTGTCTGTATCACTTGTCCAGAAAAGCTTCCTTAGGCAGTCTCTGATGAGTCTCTACATCCCACTTGTGCTAGGAAAGGCTCTGAGATTGCTGGGGCACCAAGGTCCTGGCACTGCTGGCCTCGAGCAAATAACCATCCTGCTGAAGTGACTGTCTCTAATGACACCCTAGGGAGGTAGCCCTGTAGTAAGGGCAATTGGAAATTCCCCACTTAATTTTTCATAGGCAGTAACTTTTTTTATTAGGCAGAAATTCTTAGAGGGGGAGGTGCAGTCCATTCCAGAAAATGTTCTGCTTTTCAGAAAAAGCTGAAGACTATATTCCTTATTTTCACTGTCACTTTTCATGAAAGAGCAGGTGAATTCCTGAGGAGCAAGGTCAGGAACTGGATTACTGCCTTCATCCATGTCCTGGATGCTAGGAGTTGTGGTGCCACAGCAGCTTGTGTCACCACAAAATTTGGTCTGCAGGCAGACAGAATTTTGTCTGCACACAGCTGAGCTTATTTCCTACTAATTTTGTTATTATATGCTAGACATGAAGTTTTTGCTCTGGAGTCACTGCTCCATCTGCCTTGAATCAGGGTCTGCAAAGGGTTGACAAACACATCAGTGATTTTTGTTGTATTTCCGCCGCTCTTTTTGTTCCTTTTAATCCTCCTGGGAAAGGCTGTTTTGTTGCTTTCTGCAGCAACGATTTGTGGACACAGTTTCCTTACCTACCCAGTTGCAACATGACACACTTTGCATGTTTCTCCTCCCTCTAGTCCACTCCAACTCTATCCTGTGTCCTAAACTACCTGCCGTATATGGTGGCAAGACAGGATCATAGAACAGTTTGGTTTGGAAGGGACCTTAAGGTCATGTAGTTTCATCACCTTGGCAAGGGCAGGAACACCTTCCACTAGATCAGGTTGCTCAATGCCCCATCCAACCTGGTTTTGAACACATCCAGGATGGCTGTTGTCCTCCAGTTGGCCACCTTTATTCCATTTAATACTGGTGTATTTTGGTAAGCTGAAGACACATTAGGTCCCAAGGCAGCAATAAAATTAGTCGTGGAACAGCAAGGAGCTCGCTGAGGAGGCTGGACTGTGCTGTGGGTTCTCACATTAGCCACATTGTATTTCAGAGACACCAGGAAGCCCACGGTCTCACTCTCTGCAGTCGGTAAGTTTGACATGTATGTGCGATGTAGGCATTAAACAAGCTTATTGTTGCATGCCTCTACTGTTATTCCTCCCCCATCTTCATGCTCCAAAGCGGAGCGTGTCAAAGCATAGAAGTGCCACCATGTGTGATTGTCTCGTGTAGGAGCAGCCCAAGAGGCTCCAGTTCACAACTTCTTTTAGAGGAGCACAGTTCAGAAGAGATGTGGAGCCCTTGGAGGTTCCCAGGCTTGGAGGGCACTTGTGGTACTTGGACTGGCTGTCGTGTCATTGGTGAACAGCCACATGGAGGCTTCTTCCTGCTTAACCACTCTGCTGCACTCCTTGTCATGGGTTGCTTGTCTGTACTTTCCTCAGGTCCTTTTAGGTTTGATTGAACCAGCTGAGAAACTAAACACCCCAGGCAGTGCCACCCTGTCCCCTGTTTTACGGAGGGGCTGGGTACACGAGGAGCTGGCTGTATCTGCTTCTCTGGGGCACCTGCAACCTGCAGGGAGCTGCAGAGATGACACAAGGTGCTCTCTTTGGGCTGTGCTTGCTCTTGGCTGCTGGCAGTGTGTGTGTCCTGCAATACTGCCCACTGGCAAGTGCTGTGTGTCAGTCCTCAGAGGGCTGTGAGCCTGGACTGGGCACAGATGATGAGCAAAACGTCCTTTTCATGAGTTGCTGTCCCCAGTGTTAGAGAATCCTCTCAATGTGTATCTCTCATGCTCTGCTGCTTACATCTTCTTAGGCTACACATCTGCACTCCCGCTCCCCTCCCAGCCAGCAAACCTCTCTGCCACAGAAATGCAAAAACCTTACTGAGTCAGAGGGAAGCTGCATTCAGTTCTGGTGTCTGGGGTGAGGTTTTACGGCTGAGGCAGCCCAGCAGCCAGCTCCCCAGAAGGCTTGCTTGCTTCCTTCCTTCATTCCTTCCTTCCTCCTGTGCCCCATGCTGTTTAGTGCTGGTCCAGACATTTGTGTGCCCTTCAGCGAGTGGATCAAATCAATCAACTGGCAGTCTATTTGCAGCTTTTTATCCCCTGGACTAGCTTTTTGCCAGGTTGTCAGGATGAATCTGCTCACTATGCAGCAGGAGGTGGGCAGTGGAGGTGGGGAGTAGCAGCAGGCCAAGATCTGTTGAGCTTTCTCATGGTTCTCACCTCTCTGATAGCTTAAAAGGTTTTGAAACTACTGGCAGAATAAGGATGAACATAATGTGCGTTTCTCTTAAAATACCTGAACAATCCACATTAACTGGACCTGTGCTTTGTTTCCTGTTAGAATTAACCACCCATCTTCTGATTTTACTGAGTCCCTCATGGTATCGCATATAATCATATCTGGACCATCATGCAGTTTCTCTATGGTACCACTGATGTCTTTGAATTCTGTGGTGTATTTTGACAGCTGGACCTTGTGGTCCACCCAGTGAGTCCACATCCAGCTGGGCAGACCCAAGGTCCACCTGCACTGCAGCCCTCTCCTACACCTGCATTTTAATCGTAGATCAACAGTGCTAGTTGCCTGTACAGCAGCAGAGGAGGGTGTTGGGGAGACAAATCAGGCCTTAAGCACCTGGAAGTAACTTGAATGAAAAGAGAGGTGATTTGGGAGGGAGGTGTTGAACCTGCAGTTCTTGTCTGGAGGAAACTGCTCCATCTGAGCTAAGGGACATCATTATTTTTATGGGGTACTACCCCTGGCTGAAAGTCATGATGAAGATTCTAGGCATGCAGCTGAAACACTCTTGCTTTGCTGTCCTGAGGACACAAATGCTACCCTGAGGAATCAGGAGTTAATTTTCATGCCATCCTTCATGCTGGTTTCTCGGATATCCTTCCTCTGAACTGCCTTTCCTGGGCTAAGAGCAGCTCTAGGCCTAGGTCAAGGGACTACTGTGCCATTTTCTTCTTAATTGCATGTTTTGACCTGCACTGTTTGTGCTGCAGCTGGAGCTTCCCAGGTGAAATGGAACAAGAAGAATGCCAACTGTTTAGCAACAAGCCATGATGGGGATGTTCGAATTTGGGACAAAAGGGTAAGATGAGGGGTTTTTAAGCAGTCTGTGCATATTCCCACCTACCTGATGCAGACATCCCTCTGGTCACAGATAAATACCAAGAAAATGTACCACTTTATCCAAAATCCCTCTTGTGGGTGAGTTTAAACTAGAGAAAATTGGGAGTCCATGAACCTGAAGAGAGTATGTAGATAGTCTCCTTCCCCAGAAACTGTGCCCATTAACATCTTCACTTTGATCTCATAGTCGGTAACTGTTTTACTGAGTATAAAGTGTCATTCGGGACTGTGCTTGGTGACTGGAACTTGCCACACCTTCACAGGCCCATTTCTTCAACAAGTTTTGCTGAAGTATTTGTAGTTCCCCAGGAGGAGGTTGTTCTACCTCTCTTGCCCTTGTTAAAGCGTCTTTTTTTATGCCAGAGAGCTAGACCAAATTTCAGGAGTCCTGTGCTAAGAAGGAAAATGTTTCTCCTTGCAGAAACCCAGCACTGCAGTAGAGTATTTGGCAGCTCATCTGTCCAAAATCCACGGTCTGGACTGGCATCCTGACAATGAGTATACACTGGCCACTTCCAGCCAGGACAACTCTGTCAGGGTAAGTGTTGCTTCTGGGACTCCTGCTTGGGAGGTGGAAGGATGGTGGAGCTGAATCCCCTTCTAGTGCTGCTGAAATCTTGGGGAGTGAGATCTGGATCCTTATTGTTTGGTTTCTGGCCACGTGTGTGTGTTGGGGCAGGACTGCTCTTTCTGAACAGGCAGAGAGGTCATGAAAGGATAAGTGCACTATGTTTGCCACATATTTGTGGTGATTAGGACAGTATTGAAGCTGAAAACAACCACCTCTGCCTGTTGCTTGCTAGAAGGGAGCTGACCACACATGCCAGAAGAGCCTTCTCCCTGAAATGCAGTTGATTACAGCAACTTAGAGGAAGGCATACTTTAGCCCCCTGAGGTTTCCAAATTCATGTTGAACAAGCTTATCAGTAAGAGGCTGCCTGCAAGCACTGCTGTGCAGAGCCTTTTACTTGTGGGGAAACAGTGGGCTTTGTATGTCAGCCAAATGGAGTACATTCACATTGAGCTAAGCTCTGAGGTGATGTGTATTCTAGCAAAGCAAAAAGGTTAGATTCTTCATTAGAAAATTAGCAGGAACAGCAGGGTGGGCCTGCCTCCAGCCTGGACTGGCACATTGGCTGGGAGCCTGCAGGGTACCTTGTAGCTCTGAAAGCCCAAGCAGGCTGCCTGTCCCTGCTCTAATTACTCAAGCTATGATCGCTGTGAATATGACCCCAAGTCACTCGTTGTCTAAGGGATGCTGCCAGATGCTGGTATCTTGGTATTTGTCCTTTGAGGCCATCTCTGCTCTTAATGAATGGGATTACTAATGATGCTGTGGGCACCCTGGCATGCTTTTTGGTCTGTTCTCTGTGCAAGCCACATGGAAAACTACAGCCTGAAAGTATAGCCAGCTGATTCCTGCCTTTGCTTGCCTTTCTCTTGTTTTTTTGCTCTTTTTTTTAAAGTTCTGGGATTACCGTCAGCCTCGGAAATACCTCAATATCCTTCCCTGTCAGGTTCCTGTCTGGAAGGCAAGATACACGGTGAGTAAGAAGCTCCCACCAGCTCCACTTGTGCTCTGAGAGAAATGCACAAAGGGACATTAAGTAAAGAACTGCTGAAGGGTTTCTCATCAGTTCTACTGCTGGACACTATTAAGTTGATTTTAAAAATCCCTGTTGGTGCTTAAAAGGCCTAGAAAAGCACCATCCACTATGGGGTGGAACTCAGGAGGAGTCAACAAGCACCCAGCCGTGTGAAGCTAAGGCTTTTAACATCAGTCATAACTGTTCTCTTCCCCAGGCATCTGATTGCAGCCTGAAGCCAGTGCTGTGTCTTGAGTCTTTGATCCCCCGTCCCCACAGTGAGGGGTGTAGGGTTGGGTTCCTGGTTCCCCTGAGCATTGTGACTCTGAGGAGCTGCTGGGACTCAGTCCCCAGGTAGCAGTTCTTGCAGCTCCAGGCAAATTGCAGTAAGGATCCCCTGTGAAAAGTCAGTGGTGAAATCCCTCCAGCCTCAAAGTTGAAAAGTGAGGAAACAGCAGAATAAAAATGTTTCATCTGAAGTGAGTTGCCTTGAGTGTTTTGGTGTACCACACCTTATCCCTTGAAAGACAGTGTTTTTGCAGAGCAGTTTCCTTGGACCTTCCCAGGTTTTGGCCTGTTCCTATTTGTGCTGAGCTCATTTAAAACTTTTGCATTCACGCTGGTGGGAAAAGGGGAAAATTAGAGTAAGATAACAGCAGCATGGGAGCATAACTCTCCAAAGGTGACTGGAAAGGTGTTTCTCTCTCAAGCCTTTCAGCAATGGGCTGGTGACAGTGATGGTCCCCCAACTCCGTCGGGAGAACAGTCTCCTCCTGTGGAATGTCTTTGACCTGAACACACCTGTTCACACTTTTGTGGGACATGATGATGTGGTGCTGGAGTTTCAGTGGAGGAAGCAGAAAGAAGGTGAGTTCAGGGCAGGATGTGCTCTTTCCTGCATGGTGGCTGTCACCGAACTAGGGGTGTGGAGACCTGGCTTGTGGCTGCTGTTTGACTCTTGCCCTTCCTTGGCAATTTCCTGCCCCTCTCCCTCACTCAAGCTACAGCTGTTCTGTACTGGTTTTATGGCAGCGCCCACAAAAGCATTGCCTTCTTGTTTCCATGCTAACAAAACAAATCTACCAAATGCTGAGTGGGTCAGCAGTGACTCTCATTGCTTCCACTCTCCTGTGAGTCTATTTTTAAATGAATCTTTCAGAATAAATTGTGCAAACTATTAGATGGGTGCACAAGTGCAGGCACCCTCCCCCTGCTCAGAGCTGCAGGCTAACCAGCTAACCCCTCACATCGTGGCCTGGATCAGCAGCATCCAGCATATCCCAGACCACAGACCCAGCAAACCCACCTTATGTGTGTGCTGGCCAAGGCAGGGGAGGGACAGAGCATTGGGATAGAGAGGCTGCTGTTAGAGTTCAGTCCTGACTGAATTTTCCAACATAAGCGGATAAGTATAGGAAATTCCGTGCCAGAGGTTGGATAACCACACAGAGCACAGCTTTGTTTCCAGCACCTCAGCTGCCACTGACAGAACATGCATGTCTGGCTTTAGTGTCACTTGTGCTACAGCTTTTCAGTGCTGTGTAAAAGTGCTGGTCCAGCTGCTGAGGCCAGTCAGTTGCCAGCTTCTCTATATCTTGCTTTTCCTCTTGCAAAAGAGGAGAGCAATAGAAAACTGTAGTAGGATCTGGAGGCGCAATCTAAGGCAGTTTGTGAATGAACATTCAAGCAGGCTTGTGCCACAGTTGGTTGTCTTAGCTAATAGATACGTACCCAGTGCTGGATGTTGTGCTCGTCTCAAGCAACATAAATCAATCACACAAGCATTCCAAGTCTACTTCAGTCTGGAGACAACCAAGATAGCACAAATTTCCTTCCACAGAGTCTGTTGTGCTGTATTTAGACACCCTCTGTGCCTCAGCAGAGGGGTGTGGGAAGCAGCTGTGCAGCAGCAAATTCTTTAAGCATAGCAGCTGTTTGACAAGGGAAACTTAAAACTGTATCACAAGACCTAAACATGGACATAAATAAGTCTGTGTACCTCTATCTGTTGATAGATAGTATGTGGCTAGATCTATTTCCTTACAACCTGAACTTGTCTTGGCATGACCCAACTCTCAGAAGGGAAAAAACGGAAGGCAGAACCAGCTTCTCTTAGCTTAAAAATGTTTTGAAACATCTGCATCGTGAAACAGATTTGATGAGCTAAGATAATTTTACTTTACAGTTATAGTTGAGAAACAGTTATTTTTATATTATTTCTTCTATTTAAATAAATATTGTTGTAGATCTTGTTCATTCCTAGTTGGAAAACTTGCATTACGTTCATTATACTTGCTTTGTGCTTTCAGCCTGTAAATTACATCCTATTTAGGGGTGTGGTAACTGTCGTGCAGGACGGCACAAAGGCCAATTCAAAGCAGAAAAAGACTCACTCTACCTCTCGGTTTAGTGCCTTATCCATTGGATGTCCCTGCTGGCTTATTTGAATCTGTTTGTACTGAACACAGGGCTGAGATAGTCTCTGTTTTCCGATGGGGTCTCTCGTCGTTTCTGTCCTTTTTAGGTTCCAAAGACTACCAGCTGGTTACGTGGTCCCGGGATCAGACTCTGCGGATGTGGCGCATTGACTCTCAGTTGCAGAGGGTACGTGAACATGTTTGCTTGTGAACAGCAGACAGTTTTCCTACAGGCTGGATTCACCTCCCTTTTCTTGCACTCTGTCACTCCTCTGATATCCTGGAGCTGCAGCTACAGCAGCCAGCTGCCACTTCACTTTTCTCTTCAGCTCCAGCCCAAAAACATCCCCAAGGAGACCTGTGGTGGGGCTTCTCTGAGCCTGTGCCTCAAAAGCTTCTGTGGAATTGCAAGGCTGCTTTGTTACCTAATAGTAAGCATAGAAGTCATTTGGGGAAGGTAGGGGTCAGTTACTGCTTGCATTGCCTCTGGAGGTGCCACCCCCATGGCTGTATGAATATTTCTTGGCGTTTTAGGTATCAGGTAAATGTAGGGATTGTGCTCTCCACTTCCTCCCCTTGTCTCCTTTGCCTCTAAGCCTGGGGCAGATGGTGTGAGTCCTGTGGTTCTGCTCTGTGCAGCAGTGACAGATTGCTGATGCAATTACTAGAACAACTGTGCTGGGTCAGACCAGAGGTTCATGTGGCCACAGTGGCCCATATGGCCCTGTCACATCTTCTTGGAAGGGTATAAGAACAAGGTGGGCATGGAGTGATGTTTCTCTCAAATGTCCTGCCAGCCTCCTGCAGTTTGCAGTTTAAAGGCTCATTGAGTCTGCAGTCTTTGTATTTGACAGAGCTTGATGAGTTTCACTTCCATAGACTTTTCTGTGTTTTCTTGGACCTGTCTGAATTTTTGTCACCTTAAACATCCTGTCAACAAGGAGGTTCATGGCTTTTCTGCATCTTGTGTGGAAAACCAGTTCCTTTCATTTATTTATTTTGCAACCTGCTAATTACATTACATTGAAGATGGAATGAGCCATCTTCTCTATGGTACTGATGATTCCGTAGACCTCTATCATATCCCTCCTCAGCTGCCTCCTTTTGCAAGTCAAAGGGTCTTGATTTACTTCATCCTTTGTACTAGAACTTTGATTGTCCTTTTGCCTTTCATGACCCTTTTTCAGTTCTACCATGTACTTTTTGGGATGGGGATCTGAGCTTTGTTCTTTCCAAAGATTTCTCGATACTCCCTTTGGCTTTTAAATTTTGGGACATAATTCCATGAAAATGTCAGCTTAGTGTGGCTTCTACGTTTTGTTCCCTCAGTCGGCTTGAACTTGCCATTTTCCCCCCCATGTGCATTGCTTTATATTTACCTGAACCAAAGTTCATCATGCATTTTAATACAGTTACTCCTGTAAGGTACTTCTGTCATTGTTTGCCGTCTACCACACTTGTTACTGCCCTGAAAAACTTGGTGGCATCAGCAAACCTGGTCATGTCGCTATTCACCTCCTATTCCAGGTTTTTAATGAATATGTTGAGAAGCATGTGTCCCAGCACAGATCCTGCAGGAGTCCTGCAGGTCTGTAACAAACTTTCTCTATGAAAAATGACCCTTTGCTCCTACCTGATATATTTGTGAACATTTGATTTCTTTCCTGTCTTTAAATCAATTGTTCATTCATGTCAGAGCCTTTACTTTTCCCCTGCTGGCTCCCACTCTCTTGTCCTTGTCTTTGTCTGGATCAAACTACACACATGGTGGCATGTTGCTGGTGACCAGTGCTGTAATTTGCTGCATCACACCCTTATCCTTTCTCTTCCCTATGTTTCTTCTCTTCATCTTCCCTGTTTTCCTGTGCTGAGCTTAAAATACAGGTTTTTGTGGTCTCATTTTGATACATAAACTAGAACACTAGGGCCCCTAGTACGTACCTGGGTCTCTAGATCCTACGAGAGTGTAAATATCAAACACAGAAAGTATGCTACTGTTATATTTGATCTAAAAAATTAAACTAGTTTTGACAAATTATTTCAAGGAATTAAAGTCATATGAGCTTTAGTTTTTGATTAAAGTAAAACCTCTGTTCCTTAAACTGGCCCTGTCAATTAAGTGGCTTTGTAAGCGAGCAGGAGGTTTGGCCAGGCTGTCTGAGGTGAAGAGCTGAGGGTGCTGGAAAGTGGCACCTGTCTTTGTCACAGAAACAGTGCTGAGGTCTTAGTCATGGCTGTTGCGTGGACAGACGTACCTTGCAAATCCGTCTGTCTGGAGAAATGAGTTGTTTAGTGGTGGTTCTTTCTAGATTCTGTTGTGCAGCATGTGGGTGTGTTTGTTCTTTTCAGCTCTGTGCTAATGATATCCTGGATGGAGTTGAGGACCTCATTGATGGGATTTCTCACCTGCCAGAGCCAGACAAGACCCTTCACCCCCAGGACACAGAGCCCCAGCATAACTCTGGACACGGGGATGAGGAAGGTGAGAGAAGTGATGGCTTGTGGAATCTCAAACACCAGGGTCTTTGCGTTGGGAAGAAGACGCGTCTTGGCGTAAGAAAACCTTATAGGCAAAGCACAATGTGGTGTTTCAAAGGTTAATGGATTCCCCATTAGGGAGGAGGAAAAACACTGTGGGTTCCTCAGGATGGTCCTTCCAAGTTTTTCCTCTTCTAACACACTGATTCTAGCTGTAAAGCGAAGCTCTTCCTTTTATCATTTAATTCCTTCTGATTATCATTTAATTGATTACAATTAAGTTGTAGTTGTGGCTTGTTACCAAAAATAAGACAATCAGTTAGGCAATAAGGCAATAAAGTAAGTTCTGGTTCTTAAGAAGGTAGATTAGTTTAAGCCAATAGATGAACCCACAGAAGAGGAGTTCGTGTGGGTAAAGCACTTTGACACAAGCTGCTCACATCACACATACTACCTAAACACTTCTACTGGGGTCACTGCGTGAACTAATCTAACAGGGAGATGTTTGCTTGTGTCTTCACCAGAGGTAGATACAGAGAAGGCTTGTGAATGTTTGGTAATGTATTAATGAAAGGTGGCTGAAGGCTGGCAGAGCAGAGGGGGAGGGATATTATCGTCAGGTTCTGAGTGCCAGAAGGGTGGATGGGAATGGGTCAGAGACCTTAACAGAAAGCATTGGCTTGCCTTTATAGAAAAGAAGGCATGAAAGGAAGGAGCTCAAAGGAGGGTTTGTGTGGTTAAGGCTCTAGCCAGGTTAAACATTCAGGGCTAGTGTTTGAAGACTGTAAGTACCAGAACAGAAGAGTTTGCAGCAGCTAAGACCCATGGTGGTGATGTGCATGTGAAAAAGGTATCTAAAGCGATTTTTACAGCTATACTGAGAAGGAAGCATTGGGTGCACCCATGCCTTTGTGTTAGTTGGGGTTTAAATTCACAGCTCCTTTCTGCATTGTAGCAGTGCTACAATGGATCTCCACATGAGGGGTTTACAGGGGAGCGATTTGATTCTCCCTTTGACTTGCTGACAAACTGCAGAGAAGGGGAGGAGGTGGTCGAATGTCTGTCCTTTGAATAAAGGAGCCAGTTGTGAGATACCTTAATGAAAACATCTCTTCCTAACTGCAAGTTTCCTGCCTAGCAATCCCCAGTGAAGTTGCTCTCTGCCACCTGTCCTGTGTGGCACCAAACATGTTTCTGAAAGACATCATCACTTCTGTCTACATGAGGGTTTTTATAACATGACAGAAAAAGCCCAGCTACCTGTGCTCACCATGAGCAGTATTTCTGGGGTAGCACAACCTCTCTTGCTCCAGCTGGGAGCATTGAGTGTTCTCATTCTGGCTGCCTGACCTCTCTTTTTTCCACAGGAGACAGTTAACTCTTTCACTGCTCCTGATGAGGTCACATCCATACGTCCTATGTAGTTTCTTTGTGGGTCTGGCTTTGGTTCAGGCTTGTAGGGTTTTCCTTGTGGCCAAAGGGAATGAATGTGGCTTTTCTGTAGCAGGGTAGATTTTGCTGCAAATACCATGACTGCAGAATTAATGCACAAGAAAATCCCTAGGTAGGAGTTTCAGTTCTTTCTAGCCTAAAAGCTATTGTGGACTGTTGATGTTTCACCCTGGAGGTGGCTGCATTTCAGCTGCAGACAAAGCCTCCGTGTTACAACAGTAAAGCACTTTGGGGGATCTTTGAAGGGAACAGAACTCTGCAGGTAAATCAGAAAACCCCCCCAGCTGTGCCTTCAGTGTGCAGCTCTCCTTGCTGCTGCTGCTTACAGAGGAGCTTTAGGAATCTATACAAATACGTGGCTTTGGGGGATTAGAAACTAATTGGAAGGGAAAGGGAAGAGAAGACAAAGGGAGGGTACTGCCCATACTGGGAACCTCAGAGCTGGCTTTTCAGTAAGCTGTGTGGTGCCATGAGTTAGAAACAATTATCTTCCCTGAGAGCCACTGATCTTCCTTTAATCTCCTTTTCAGCTCCCTTTTCTGAAGTATATCTAAGCATTGTAATAAAATTGCAAAAAGGAATGAGTGGCTAAGCATCCTACCTATCCAAATTCAGTAACCCACTGGGCAGCAGTAATACCACATATTTGTCCCAGCAGCAAAGTCAGTAACTTTTAGGCAAATGCCTGTAAAAGGTCAACTTTTTGCTTTTCTTGTCTTTTTTTTTTTTTAGCTAGGAACAGTCTGTGCAATGTGATATTGCAAGTGTGAGAATGACAGCTGAAAAATCAGGACTTCTCTTCTGTCCTTGGAACCATCATCAAGAAATATATTTGGCCTTCCTAAGAAGTTGTGCCACAGTGAAATACCCTCAGAAGGAGCTGCCCCTGCCCTAAGAGGGGTACATAGCAAGAAACAAGGCAAATGCCAGGCACAA
This sequence comes from Acropternis orthonyx, assembly GCA_035583155.1. Taxonomy (NCBI): domain Eukaryota; kingdom Metazoa; phylum Chordata; class Aves; order Passeriformes; family Rhinocryptidae; genus Acropternis; species Acropternis orthonyx. Next base: position 12,802,062 of record JAWWEU010000020.1, read on the forward strand.
CCACAGGCAGAGGCCAATTCCTCTGAAACTCTGTGAAGTTTGTTATCTTAACCATAATTCCTTGTGTCCTGCAGTGCTTGCCTGGCTGTTCAAATGTATTCTGGCCTTCAGCGATTATTGTTCTCCTGAAAACTGTGTAAACTGGAGAGCTAGACCCAGCATTTTGATGAGCCTTTAAAGACTGTTAAAGCACTAGAGTGCTTTGCAATGTTAAATGTAAACGGCTGCTAAAAATGAATTAAGCCTCTATTAGGACCAGAAATACTCTCTGCTCTCTCCCAAAGTATTGTTATGCTTTGGAAGCTTTCCCTGAAAGCTAAGAGTTGGGGGGCGGGGGGTGTTAGTCCCAAAGAGCAGAGCTCCTTTTGGAGACTGCTTTGGCTGCAGTTCTTTCACACTGAATTGAGAAGCTCCAGTTCAGCTGACTGTGACTCTGGCAGCACTGTGTAGGGAGGAGAAGTGGTTTCATGTGAAGAGAAGCACTGTTCAGGGCTCTACAGAGTACAGGCAGCTTCTGTAACCTTCCTGGGAGACCTGTGTGCAGACAGGTTTGGTTTTTTGAAGAGAAAGGTCAGAAGCCTGCCTCTAAACAACAGGCGAGACCTCTAGCTTGCAGGTCCTTGCCAGGTAAAACTCATACCTCCATGTGTCAGAAGGGAAGAGGAAAACCTGCTCTTGGCTGCCTGCTGATATTGCATGCCCAAAGTCTGTTACAGCTTGTTTCAGCCTGTTTTCCATCTTTTCCATCAGCCTTAAAAGAAGATTTCCTGACTGACCCTCTGGTGGGAAAGAAAACGGACCAACTGGGGCTGCCTCAAACACTGCAGCAGGAGTTTTCACTGATCAATGTGCAGATCCGAAATGTCAATGTGGAGGTAGAGAGTTTCCTTTTGCTGGCTTGTTAGGAGGGGATGTGGGCAGGCTGGCTCATCAGAGCCTTTAGAGGGGAACCTTCTTTGCTGCAGTGACTGCTGTGTGTAAACAAGTTTTATTTTAAGCTGTAGAGATCCTCTTGGCCAGGGGTAGTAAGAAAGAGGATAATCCCAGACACTGGGAGTGAGGGAAGTGTTTCAGCACAGTAAGTACACTGGCTGATCTTCAGACTGCGAAATGGTGTTTTCCTCTCTGCCTAGACTGCAGAGGGGAAAGCGACTTGTTCCCTGCAGTTGGTCTCATTTCAACTGTTTCTGAACCCCATCTGCTGAGGCCTCCCTGTTCTGCACTCTGTCCCTCAGTTTTGGCATCTCCCTTGCACTCCAAACCCTCCTCTGTGCATGGAAGCTGGCTGGAGGTACAGCACTGAACTGGGCTGGGAGGCTTGAGGCTGCTGCCTGTCTCTTTCACCTACCCCTGGGTTTCACAGCTCCTGGCATGATCCTGATGGAGTTTTCTGAGACAGTGATACAGAATCTTAGATGGTGCCTGTTACTGCTGCACTGGGCCTGGAGCTCTCCGTGGCCCAGTGAAGTGGGCTGGGGTGCAGTGGCTGTTGGGAGAAGAGCCTGATTGCTGGTGCTGCCTGGGGTGACCGTGGTCTCGAGATGCTGGATTGTCAATCTGCTGTTGGGAGCCTAGCCTGTCCCCATCTGCCTGGGGTTTTCTGCTCTAACTGTGTTCCCTGCCCTTGAGAGCAGCTTGACTTCATCTTATGGGTAGGCAGACAAGTCAGTCCCTCAGCATGAATTTAAGCCACTTTAAGTTTAAAAGCCCTTGGAGGTCTGACTACAGAGCAATTGCTTTTCCTCACAGATGGATGCAGTGAGTCGGAGCTGTACCGTGTCAGTGCACTGTGGCAACCACAGAGTCAGGATGCTGGTGATGTTCCCTGTCCAGTATCCCAATAATGCTGCACCATCCTTCCAGTTCATCAACCCAACCTCGATCACAGCCTCCATGAAGGCAAAGCTGCTGAAGGTGTGTGTGGAGTATACACTGTCTTTATGAAAGTACACATGCTGGATACTTGATGGTCTAGATTTTACTGACACAAAGTAGCTGCTCTTGCTGAAGGCATTCCACAGATCACACTGAACTGATAGATCATGGAGCTTATAGAATGAGGTTTTTGTTGGCATTGCACCCCAGTATTTGCCTTTCTCTGCTGGTCTTTTTTTTAAACACGTTCTTCATTGCCGCTGTGTTCCAGTGTGATGTGTATTGCCTGATGATCCCTAACATCCTTCTCCTCGTGCAGTGGTCCACAGCCCCATAATAGACAAAATGGCCAGCTAAGGATCCAGCTGCAGAGTGATACTATATTTCATCTGGGATGTTTTTACCTGCTGTTCTCCACGAACTCTTTTAAAAATGAGGGGACTTTTTTTACATGGGCCCTACTAATTCCATGGTGTTGATCATCTGGTGTAGCAAATCTATTGCTAATGGAATCCCTTCCCCATCAGCAAGCTGATGGATCAGTTCGGGTTCCTTCCTGAAAAGAAATTGACTCAGTTTGCCACAAGCTGGTATGAAATGTATGGGCCACAGTTGTATCAAAGGCCAAATCCTGGCTCAGAGTGTGCTGCATCTACGTGAACCTCAGTGCTCTGATCAAAGCTCACAGCCATTCCTCAGAGCTGACATCACACCAGTGGCTCCAGTGGATGTTACGGGATATGTTTGGCCTCTGGATCCTGCCATCTTATCTGCTCTGCAGACAAAAAGAATGTGGGCAAAGTGTGGATGTAACCAGGATTCAAGCTGCATCTTGTATTTATTCCAGATACTGAAAGACACTTCCCTGCAGAAAGTGAAGCGGAACCAGAGCTGCCTGGAGCCCTGCCTGCGTCAGCTGGTCTCCTGGCTGGAGTCTGTTGTGGTATGGAGAACTGCGTGGGCTCTCTGCCCTAGTTTGTTGTCTTTTCCCATGTCCCACACTTCTGACTCTGCAGTGGCCTCATTAGAAGTGTAAAGAGACCCCTGTGACTGGCCATTACATTTGTGTGAGCACTTCTGGTTACTGTTAAAGAGAACTGGGTGGATGATTAGGCCTGTTTTGTTTCCACAAATGAGGCGCTGAAGGTTTGCTCCTTTGGGGAACTCTGGTGTTCAGGTTAGGGGGTGTGACTGGGGCTTGGAGCATCTTAGCGGTGCACGGTAGCTTCCCAGCTCAGAATATGTCTCACTGAGTGCCAGGGCAGAGTTATCATCTGTGAGAGAAGATAGGAGGCCTCAGGGAGTTGATGGATTCATTCTTGCCTGAAAGACAGTGGCAGATGTCTTTACCTTCTCAGTTTTAGTGAAAGATCCTGCTAGTCCTATTCTGGGGGTTTTGTTTTCTTCCCTTAAAAAAACCCCAAACTGTGAAAATCTGGGTCTTTTTCTGAAGCCTTGTGCTGAGGTTTTGTAGGGATGATACTGCAGATAAACCCAAGTCACGCTCTGCTCTTAGCTGAGAGATGTGATACCTACTCAGCATCCCAGTGTCAGGTATTAGGTCTGTGTGTGGGTGAAGTGTACCAGAGTGGGTGTTTTTAGCATTCAGGAAAAGATTGGAGAGTCTCCTCAGGCTTCTTTTCTGAGAGGTTTTATTTATTCATTAGAAATAAAGGGCACTTTTTACTTTTTTTTAAACATAGAAAGACTTACTTCTGTTTGGTTTTAGCTGTAATATTGTAAGAGTGGAAACTTTGTCTGCTGTATGAAAATCCGATGACTCAAGCCAGGTACCAGTGCCTTTAAAAAATTCCTTTAGACCTAAGTTGTAGAATTCTTTATCCAAAATTCTGCCAAAATTCTTACGGATAGGGCTGAGTTCCCCCAATATTTCACACAACCTGCCTTCCTTGCTTGAAGACTCCCAACCTGCATTTGATGCCCCACAGATGTGTGGTATTCCCATTTACAGAGATTTTGTCTCACTTGCATCATTGAGGTATCAGGTTTAGCTCAGCTTGCTATCTTGAGAGTCATCCAGAGTCTGAAGGTCAGATTTTCTGTATAGTTTCCCACTGTTTCTCCCCCAGTTAAGCTCTGCCTTTCTTACACGGTTATGGTGGGAGAAAAATCTCTGGATGAGCAGCCAGAGAAGCTCTTTCCTCAAAGGCAAATGTGTTTGTAAGTGCTTTTGCAGCTGGAGCGGTAACCGTGCTCTGAGGTTGGTCTGCTCTGGCTGGAAGGATGAGCACCTCCTGTGGGGCTGCTTGGCAATGCCATGTCCAGTGTTCCAGCTGGATTTCTTTCCTGTGGCAGCAGGAGTGTGACCTTGGGGTAACTTCTGTTTCAGAACCAAGAGGACAGCACGTCCAGCAATCCCTACGCTTTGTCAAACTCCGTAACACCCCCCCTACCCACGTTCGCCCGGGTCTCCAATGCCTATGGCTCCTACCAGGACTCTAACATCCCATTTCCACGGACCTCTGGAGCCAGGTTCTGTGGTGCAGGTTAGCCCTGTTGCTGATATGTTACAACAGCTACCCACGGAATGGTCCTTTTAATGTCTTGGGGAACACTTGCCTCTGACCAAGACAAGGCTTTGGTCACTGCCATGCAGTGAGTGAGAAATGGTGTTAAAGTAGCGATGTTGTGGTAAATTTGTAGATGAGACTAAGTAACAACTGTTTGCAGTTGGTTTTGCATGCAGGATTTTAGGATTTGGAAATGCAGGGCTAGCTGACGAGATGGCCTTTGGCTTGTGGCATGCCAGAGGCACTGACAGATGTCTTTTTCAGAAGACTGGCAATAGTTCTTTTCCCTGTCAGCTCTCCTACCAGCATCACATTGCTGGATGCATTTTGGTGCTCAGTCTTCACAAAATTCCTGTGTTTTGGGATTGAATTTAACAGTTGGTGGAATCATATTCTTGTTACTTACCGTTCCTTTCTCATTCTGCACTCTTTCTGATGTCCAAAATAGCTTTTCCAAGGTCATTGGGAAACTTCTCCTAAATGGGAGATGGGGTGCAATCACATCCAGGTTTCCAGGAGAGCATAGAGGGCAAAGGTAATTAAGAACCAGGTTAAGGTCTGAGTAAGAGCTGTAAAGTTTCACTGAGCTGTTTCAGATGCACGTGTGCCTCCTCTGGACCTGACTGCATCCCAGTCTGAGCGTGTTTTGAAAGCTGCTTTCCAGACAGGCCTCTGAATTCCCAAGCAAAAGTAAAAGAGAATAATACTGCATCGAATAGGCTCAGTGAAACCTGCTAAGTCCTGAAAATCCTGTAAGAGTGGGTGGCTGAAAACGCTTGAAGTGCTAACAAACAGGGTAAGGCTTGTGAGAGAGTGCTTTGGAGTTGGCTTCAAATGGCTGGGGCCCTCCTGTTGAAGGGGACAGTTGTACAAACTGTAATGGTTTCTCTCCATTGCCAAACATTGCCCCACTTGCCTCTGGAGGATCAGTGCTTGACAAGTTCTGGTGTAAAGTTAAAACTTAAGGATTTATTTGCTCATTTTCTTTTCTTGTCTTTTCTCTAACAGCTGTAAGCCACTTGAAATCGTGCTTTTAAGAGAAACATCACAACAAAACATGCTTTGTAATGGGTTTTCAGGAAGGGGGTTTGGGTTGAAAAAATGTGGTTGTGTACTTGTAGTTTAAAAGTGCTCAGGGTAGTGGATAGGCACCCAGACCCTTGCCTCTGATACCTTAAATGACCAGGTTTCCCTGTGTAAACCACCCCTGAGTAATCTACTCCTTGTTTCATGATCTTTATGCCATGTCCTGTCCCTTCAGGGTACCTGGTGTATTTCACGAGACCCATGACCATGCACCGCGCAGTGTCTCCGATGGAGCCCACGCCCAGGTGAGTGCCCTGCATGGCGTTTGGGGTGTGCTGCTGTGGGCAGGAAAGCAGAAGAACGTGGGATCCTACACTGCAGCTACTGACCTCTAGTGTTTGTTGTGCCCTCTGCACGGAGAGCCTGAGCCCTTACATCACTCGGCCTCAGCAGAGACTCCTTTTAATACCCTGGAACCATTGTTGGCAGCTTGAGCTAGTGGAGATGTCAGTGGGAACCTGCAGGACATTTTGGTGGGTGAAAGCCCCTGAAAGTGTATTCCCTTTTTTCCAGGTCCCTGTCAGCTTTATCAGCATACCACAGCGGCCTCATTACTCCAATGAAGATCCGCACGGAGACTCCAGGCAACCTGCGTTTGTACAGTGGGAGTCCGACACGCAGTGAGAAGGAGCAGGTCTCCATTAGCTCCTTCTACTACAAGGAGAGGGTAAGTGCCAGACCAAAACACTTTTCCTAACAAACAGCTTTTGTGATCTGTTTTCCTTTCATTTAGCATTTCTAGTAACAGGACCTTCATATTCCTCTCAACAAGACATCTTCTTACAGGCAGCTCTGTAAAATGTCAAATAAATTTATCTCCTATTCATAACTTCTTTACTGGTCCTCTCTAGCATTTGACTTGCTTATTTTGATGTCTCTCTATGCTGACCACCACAGTTTCCTTCAGTTCATAGCACTGCTTCCCCTTGCATTACGTAGGGTTAAAATCCCACACTTTAAGTCTCCAGATAAGTACATATGGGCAACTCTTGTTGTTCTGGGTACTCCCTGACATATGTAACTGCAAAGGGGTTTGGCTCTCTGCAGCTTAATGCCAGCCTCTCCTGGATTATGGGATGTGGTTGGGTATTTCTATTTCAGGTGTCTCTTTCAGGGATATGTGCCCCTTTGGACCTTTTTTTTGTTTAAACAAAAATCATTCCTACATGATTCTCCAAAGATCTTTCAATCCACATGCTCTTGGTTTGGGTGTAGGTTCTGCAGTCGTTGCCGTTTACAAGCAAGGCTTTGGGAGGAGAGTGGGGTTGTTTCCTTCTGGGACATAGAGGGTGAGAAGACCTGTTGTAATTGTAGGGTGGCTGCAGGGTAGTTGTGAAGCAGCTGTGAGGGCCTGATGTGCCTGGAGCAGATGCTATGGGACTAATAGGCCGAGCAGGTTGCTCAGAAACAAACTCTGTGCTTCAGTAGTGGGTCGAGTGGCTTGCAGAAATGCAGGGAGATTCCACCAAGAACCTGAGAATTTGGGGTATTTGAGTGGTTTGCTCCCTGTCCATGCAGAGGGCACTAATCTGCTGCAGCAATAGAGAGCCTCCAGGTACCCCAGGGAAAGCTAAAAGCTGTCTGCACTCCGCTGCAGTGGAGCTTAGGAACTCCTGTCCCAGGAGCAAAGGGAAAGTCAGAGCCTTGAACTCTCATCCTTCCTGGGCACTGAAAGAGGTCTTGTTTTATCTGGTGGTGCTGGATGTGACAGCCAGCCCTGTCTCTGGGACTGTGTCCTGCTTACATGATGTTAGGCATTACACCTACCACACCTCTGGCCCCTATGTGAGTTTTGCCTCCATACAGATTCCAGAAGACACTGAGTCCCCATTCTGGGGGGTTTTTTTTCTCCCCACAGCAACTTTTTATTTTATGAAAAGAGCAAATGGTGCTGCCTGTTACAAGAATTATAGCCTGTTCTCATCTTTGCAGGAGAGTTTATTTAAAGAGCTACCTCTGTCCTCTGCAGCATGCTTGTCTCTGACATGCAACTCTCTAAGATGACAGACAAGGCTAAAAATAACACGTGGAAGCAGCTTGGTGCAATTTCATGTGACCTGTCTCCCTAACCCTTGTACAGATGGTGACAAGATTTTTGTCACGGGTTAACAAAAAAAAAATTAGGAGAGCAAACTTGGGTGCAGCCGTGTCTGCTGAAAGCCAGGGGAAATTCCTGTGTTCCCCTTCTCTCTGCCAAGCTATATCCATGCATGCTGGAAGAAATGTAAGGACCCTAGCAGGGAGCTAGTTCCAATGTTCTTGCAGATGAAATAGTTCTTAAAAGAAACCCCCAAACCTTATATCTCCTTCAGCAGAGGTTTTCTGATTCTTCAGAGGTTGATGTCATGGCCTCTGTTAGATCAATGCTTCTTATTTTTATGTCATTTCATTGTGAGGATTTTTAAAAGCTCAGACTCTGAGTCTAGTTAACTCCTTGCTCTGAAACTTGGATTTTATGTTTGCATTAAAGTTGAAATTTTCTGCATCGAAGTATGATAACTTTATCCCCAAAACTGAATTTGTCAGCAGTGGTCAAGTATTTAAATCCCGTGTAGCAACCACTGGCATCACTGCCAATAGCAAACAAACAGAATTTACCCATTGCTCGACAGCAAAGATGTCATGTTCCCATAAAGGCAGGGGAGCTGCTGAATCCAGAAGATAGCTCCTCAGTAAACCAAAATGGAACTCACTCTGGCACTGAGCCTTTCTATGCTCATTTAAATGTGTGTGAGTGTGTATACATATATATATACATATATATATATATACACACACATACATACACACATGTATATGTATATATATATATTTCTCACTTTTTATTCACTTATGCGCATTCCTCCTTGCTTCCTCCCCTTTTTTCACTCCTCAAAAAAAACCCACTGAGGAGCAGTAGTCAGCAGAGAGGAGGAGCTCTATCTGTACTGTGCCAATGCCATCAGTGTTTCAAACTTGGGTGTCTCCTAAAGAAGGTGCCATGGCTGTGTTTTTTCTCCCTGCAGTTAGAGGGTCATGCCAGTTGGCACACCTGGGGACAGCTCAGCCTTGCTGTACAGGGTGATGGTGACAAGTGGTGACCTTAAAATTTCCTTCAACTAACCCTTTTCTCCTTCTCTGTGAGGCCTGGTGGAGGAACCTGTAGCACAAGGCTCTCTCTTTCCGTGGGGGCCCTGCAGCCAGCCCCAGCTTCCTGGCTGCAGGGTTCCCCCAGCAGTGAAATGCAAGGGGATGTAGAGGCTGAAGGCCTGGCTGATGGTCCTGACTGTCTATCACCAGCTGAAAATAAATGTAAAATACATTGCACATGACCCAAATAACCCTTTTTATTGTGTTGACTCTTAGAGAACAGAATTTTTTTTCAAGTGAGTGTACAGTAATGTGTTTTGAAAGATTCCATTTGTGGTTACTATAATACTGTGTTGAGTACCTACTGAAACATCTGCAGGTAACTAATGAAAACCTACTTTTTTAGCTATTCTGCATCATCAGTGGGTGAATTTGATTGCTCACTCAATCTGAATGAGTTCCTCAACCCATAAGGACAATTTCCACATGGCTGTGCCAAGTAGCAGTATCCCTACATCCCTTCTAATATCCCAACATACGGTTTTTATTGTTTAAAATGAAAGTGAACAGTAACAGCAGGTTCCAGTGAATGAAGGCTTGGAGGATGCTGAATGTTAAAGGGATATCTGGGTAAGCAGAAGTGCTTAGCTTCCTGCAGATTTCTGTGCCGTGACATTGGACAGCTGCAGTAAAAATGGTGCAGTTTGCACTTAATCTGCTTTCCTCTTCAGGCAAGAGGAGTAAAACTGAGTAGAGTTTAGGCATGTGGGGCACTTGGGTGTTGTCCTCACCTCAGTGCATGGTAGGAATAAGGTCACACAAAGCAGTTCAGTGCTTCTTGCAATAATACAACTCTGTGTGGAAGACTTTATTCAGATTTGTTGTTGCCAAAGTCTTCCAAAGAGGCTGGTGTGGGGCACAGACACAGCAGCTCTTGCTTTGCCAGGGCTGTAGGTAACGTTGTGTGATACAATTGTGTGAGGGATGAAAGCGGGGATCATGGTTTGTTGTGCAACAGAACCATTGGGAACAGTATCTTTTACTCTGCTGGTTCAGGGCACTTTTCATTTCAGTTTATTTACCTTTGTCTTTAATTTTCTTGGTGTCTTTCTTCCCTTTTCCTGGGTATAATGTTTTCGCGTACAGATGTCTCCTCGCTCTGCCCGGCGACGTTGGTCCATACAAGCAATTAACGACTTCCCGGTACTGTGTGCTGTGCTAATACTGTCCTTGATATGACCCTGTCTTCTGCCCAAGGGCCCAAGAATAAAATGCCACCTGCCTGCCTTTGAGTAACCTGCACAGAAGTGGGGGACTCGCACTCCACACAGGGCCTGGGGCTTCAGTAAGAGCAGATGCACGTGTGAGCAGACAGGGTACAATTGCTGACCTACAAGATGCCTGTTCCACCTGGCCTTGCAGACAGGGAAGGATGCCAAGGAGTAGTTTGAAGTGTAAGAAAAGATCAACCTCTAAGAAACAGAGAGTGCACGGGAGAGAAGCTGAATTATTATTATACATCATGAACCAGCTGATGAGACTGACATTAGAACACTTCATTTCTGAAAAGATGAAGCCTTGCTGGAGAGGGAGAAACGATCCCTTAAGAGCTGTGGAAGAAACAAACTGATTGAGTTCCTGACAGTGATCTGTCATCTCATTAAAATGAGTTGCCAGTTCTCAATGCAATCCACCATACAGCCTTATGTCCTGGACCAATAAATAGAATTTCACCTGAATTTGTGGTCTTCTCCCTGCATTCAGTTGGAGTGGTTGCACTTCCAGCCACCCTGGCAGGTACTCCCTCCTCCTGGCACCTGCCCTTCTGAGTCTGCTTTGACGGTCATTTCCTATTAGTCAGGTCCACGTGTACCTCGAGCTCAAACATCGTTCATGTGAACATCTTGATGCTATCAGGGTTGCTCAAGCCGTGCTGTACGTTTGGGCAATTACTATCTCATCGCTCATCTGCCAGGCATAGACAAAGCTCAGGAAACTCCATTTCAATTTAAAAATGATCTCTATAGGTCAGTTTGCCTTAATGTCTGCGTGAACAGCTGTTTTTTTCACAGCTGCTGTCCTCCATGCTATCTTTTCATAAGACAGCAGGGAATCAAATAGAATCCTGTAACACCTAATTTAACTTCGTATAATAGGATTAAACTTTCCTAATTACAACAGCTCAATCACTATACTAGCAAATAATAGGTGAAAGAAACCAGAAGTGATTTGCATGACTCCATCAAGGCTTCTTACAAAAAGCTAATAAAGAAATGGAAGCATTGGAGGCAAGAAATTAAGTTCTGTCTTGAATCAGGAACAGACTGAAAGAAAGAAAATCAGGCAAGGAACTTGCCAGCTTTTGGTGTGATAAATTGTGGTGCACAAAGGGCCACGGTTTAATTCCCTTTACCACTGATCTGGAAGGAAGAGCAAGTAGTGATGTGACAAAGTTACAATTTTGTCTAACATATATTTAAAAATTATACAGGAGTTAGTCCGGGCTTTGAAGGATTGATTGCATTTATGGATAACCTTTGGAAGAGGCAAATCTGACTCTCTGAATTGGGCAGTAGTGCCTAAGCTGAAGAGACAGGCACACGCGAGGAGAGGTGTGGGTTATTAGTGCAGACCAGGTGCCTTCCTTCTGGGAGAAGAGCTCAACATTGCTCAAGATGCTTGGGGAAGCAAGAGCTTAGCAAGTTTACAAGAAGCAATAATCCATCGTCCTTTCCGGGTAATGGCTAGCCCCCTCTACTGAAATGCCTGTGCTTCAGGGCAGGTGCCAGCTATTGATTGACATAAAGAAACATTTCTGCTCTGGGGCACTTGATTCAAAAGGGCCTTGGAATTTTTTAGCGCCTTTGTGGAAGGTGCTTGATATTGTGGGAGATGCCGGAAATAGTCAAATGTTGATTATTTTGAAGAGAAAATCCAGGCAGTGCTGCATGAGCCACATGGGGGAGTTAATGTGTAGGCAGTTGTTCGGAATAAAGGAGTGTAGCTTTCTGCAGGGAGGCAGCAATTTTTACATTTTATTTTTAAAAAAAATTAATATTAGAAGCAGCTTGAACCTGACTTTGAGAAAGATTAACTATTTTATAAATGCCTTATTGCAGTTTAATCTCTGGCATCGAGTCTCTTCTGTCCACAGCCTTTCCCTTTGCCCTACTAACGCCAGTTTATACCATGAACCCTGAAATTTTGCATATGCTTATGCAAAACAGGCACTTTGTATTTCAGGATCCTACTTAAAGCACTGCCTGTCTCAGCAGGATCCAAAGACACACACACCCAAGTGTTCAGCATCCTTTCCAAGCAGGCACGCAGCATTTTGCAACTCCTTCTGCTGAGTATGCAGTGATGATGGTGGTTGCTACAAAGCAGTTGGTGGCTTATTCTTGGGCTATCTGTTTCTACATGTAACCCATTTACTGCCATCGTTATCACCTCAGATTGCAGCAAATTACAGCCTTGGGTACGGTAGTGCAGGTGCAGGCTGGCTTTTTTAGTCGTTATTCAGTGCTGTTCCCTGCTGTCACCTCCAACCCCACGATTGTCATAAATGCTTTGGTTACTTTCATTCTCGTGCTCTGAGGAACTGATGAGTCTTAATTTACTTATCACTGTAGCTATTTTCTTTCTTGTCTCCGTCTCTTTAAACTGAGGAGCAGCTGAGTAGACGCAGTTCTCCTTGGCATGGATTCTAGGCTACAGAAAGAGACAGAAGTGTCAGGGGCAGTGCAGAAGACCTGTGCCTTTGTCCTTCAGCTGTCAGTAGTTAGCTTGGTGCATGCATGTTGATTTCTGCTTCAGCTCCAACCATTATGTTCCCTGCTCCCCATCCTACCTGTGCTCCAGCCTCTAGAAAGACATGTATTTTCTATTCTACCCTAATGACCACGAGCCTTGGTGGCACCTTTTGATTACACCACAGTGGGAGCTCCTCCCAGGAGAAGAGATGAAGCGGAAGGGAGGGAGGAGCCTTGTGGTGGACCTTGGCCAGACATACCCAGCCTAGAGCTTTCCTTGTCTCTGGTCATCCCTGTTAAAAGTGCTCAAATACCACCTGCTGGAGAGCCACTCCTGTAATTAACACCAGCAATTATTGGATTCAAAGTAGAGCTTCCGCTGTCAATGGTGATGAGTTTTACCCTATCCATGATGGTTCCCACACTTCTGATTGTGGGTTTTTCCCTAACACTTTGTTGCTGTAGCTGAGGCAAACCTGAATTGCAAAAAAACCAGACATTTTTAATGGTGATGCTGCGTGTGGCTTTATGATTTTTTTCTGTTGCAGCTTTAGGGGCAGGAAGTGGTGGGCATGGAAGTGCAGTACTGGCAGGGCCTGTGGCCATCAACAGACCACTCCAGGAGCCACACCAGTAGAGTTAGGGCCTCCTTTTTTGCCAGTACATAGGCAGTGCTAAAAGGAAGAAAACAGGACAATTTTGTTGTGAATCCAAGTTTACAGGGGTTTCTCCTATATTTAGTGTCTTCATTTGTCTGGTGATATGCTAACAGCAAGCAGTGGAAACCATTCATGAGACCTCTTTTTCATTCTCATCTTCATTTGTTGTCATTCTCCAAAACAAATTGCTGAATTACCTGTGAAAAGTGATATGTGTTGTCCATGTTTCTAGTCTTTGAAATGCCTATTGGGAGGCTTCTTCAGTCTGCTCTTGCAGAGAGCAGGAGCTGGTTGAATCTGTTCCCAAAAATGGGGCTGAGAACCTGCCTGGGGCAGAGGGTGCTCTCCATTGGCTGTTAGTCCTGGGGGCAGCTGGCTTACAGATGGCCAGGAGGCGGCAAGTTGCACTTCAAATTACCTGCCAAGCTCTAGAAACCCTTGTTGATTGCCCTGCAGAATGTGGTTCTGTGTCTGCCAGCCTGGGCTCAAATACCTGCTCAGACACAGCACAAGTAACAGCTTTTGTTGTGTGAAGCTCAGCAGCCCATCCAGGATAGTGCCTGAGCTCTTACCCTGGTGGCTTGTTGTTGTGCTGAGGCTCCCAAGTTTTGCCCACGTACTGGTTTTGGCAGCATCAGCAGCTCCTTGCTGCACCTAGGAGACAGCATTTGCCTGCCCTCAGAAGGAATGGGGTACAGGTGCCACTGTTTTTTGGGAGCCTGGTTGTAACACAGCCCACATCCTTCACCACAAGAAGAGCAGCTGAATTTTTAGGTTGTTGCAAGAAGGTTAGCCTGCCCAATGGCAAGAGAGGCAGAGCTGATCCAGGCAGTGCCTTGATTAGGAACTGATGGACTGAATAGAGTTGGATTTCCCACCTGCCCACATTCTAGCCACCTTCCCCTGCAAGTGCTTCTCAGCTTCAGGGTACAGATAAGTACAGCAGGCAGATTCTGCTTGGATGAATTAGAATTTGAGGGGATGTGGCAGAGAACAGCACCCTGTCATGGTCAGCCAGCTTTTCCAGAGCACTGGATGCTGACAGCCCTCTTTCTGCTAGTGTTTGGCACCTCTGAATGTTGGGCACTATGCACTCTATTCTCTTTACTCCGGGAAGTGGTGGAAGATCAGGGGAATGGTGATGCTCTGTCATGTGGGCATCCCTGGAAAAACCCACCTTTGCCTCCTTCAAGGCTGAAATGCCTTCTTCACTTACTGTCCTATATGTGCTGGAGCCTCTGATTCTCAGCTGCCCGATGTCCAGAGTGGCTTTAGGAGCTCATCTCTTTTGCTTCTTATGTCTGCTAGTAGTGTGCTCAGCATGGAAGGACCTTCTCAGCACATTGGTCTAAGCTTGGGCCAGGCAGGCAGTGAAGGAGAAATTAATTTATAACTATAATATAATTATGCTATAATAATTATTATTAATTCATAACTGTAATAAATAACTCATTAGGAGTTCTTTAAGAACATTTTTTTTCTGATAAGCCTATCTAGGTTCTCACAGGACTGCAAGATCATGGTCAAAGGCCATTTGTCATGCAGCTGTTCCCAGAGCTGGCCTCACCCACAGTAGAGGTGACCATGCTTGCAGGTCCAAGTCCTGCCCTTCCTGTAGCCCAGTCTGCTCTTTAGGAGCACGGATGTGAGCCTGTGTGGGCTGTGTCTGCCTTGCAGAGCCATCAGCACAGGGCTGCTTCGCTGGCCCATTCAGAGGGGCTGTTCTGCTTCGAATGGGGGTGTAGGAAACCCCAGCAGGAGCGCCTTGGGAGGCCCTCCATAACTCAGCATGACTTCCATAACTCAGCATGAGCAGGCACGTCGGCTCTGCGTGTCGGTGAGGGAACACGCCATAGGGGAGCAGCATTGCAAAGCGACAGAGCCCTGCGCAGCAGCCAGTGCTTCCCTCGGTAGAGCTCCAGTGCCTTCTGCCTGCTGTGCCTGCTGCGCATCCTCTCGTGCCCTCTCATCACCCTCCTAGATCAAGGAAGATCCTGGAAGAGGCCAGGATACCAACCAAATACTCTGTGGTGTTTTACACAGCCAAGGTAGCTTTATGCAGCTTGGCAGTAAGATGGTCTCTGTCTGTCTCTGTTACAGTGAGTATTTGGGAATCTTGGCTTCCTGTTTCTGTTCCCTTCTGTTGGTTCCTCTCCTTTCTTCTCCCCCCTCTTATGGCCTGAGCCAGCTGTAAGTAGCTCTGAGCATGGTAGCTAAGGATCCTTGCTAGGAGAACTTGAGCCCTGCTTTATCATCTGCCAGTTGTTTGTTTGAAACTGTTGATAAAGCAGGAGGTGGGAGCCCTGTGCTGGTGCTGAACAGGGCTGTACTCACCCTGGAGGGCAGACCTAGAGACAGTGTGGAGCTGTCGGCTTGCCCTGAGACAAAGGGTGAACAGAAGCTGCCTCCCGCATGTCTCCATGCCGATGTTGGCTGAGGTCAGTGGTGGTCTATGTGCAGAGGGTTCCCAGAGAATGAGAACTGAGCAGTCCTCCTGCCAAACTTGCCCGGGTGTGATTGGCACCCTGATGTTGATTTGTTATCTTACTGGCTTTCACAGGGGAACTCACAAAATACCTTTTGAGTGAGTTTGACCTTGAGCTCCCTGCCTTGACCTGCTTTTCACTTCCTACAGATGGAGATGCTTGTTCTCCTGGGCATGTCATGGATGTTTTCCAGGGTAACACAGAGCCTTCTGAAAGGCAGGTTTGGGTGCTGCTTGCATTATTCCTGACCCTAGTGCTTTGTTCCCTGTCCCAAGCACCCCGCCGTCCTCTTCCCCAGTAACACGTTGCCATTCGTTCTGCAGAAATCAAGGAGGTGGAAAAGCAAACGAGAGGGGACAGATGCCAACAACCGACCCATCAAAGCTGCTGGGAAAGTTATTATCCAAGATATTTCCTGCTTGCTGCCTGTCCACAAGGTGCTGGGAGAGCTCTACATGTGAGTATGTCATCCTTTCCCAAATGAAAGCAGCTGTCTTTGGCATCACTGTGCTTTAATCCTGACATCGGTCAACACTGAGCTTTGAATATTTCTCTGCCTTCTTCTTCTGTTCTTGCCTCACTGCTTTTTTTATGGTGTCCTTCTGCCTGTGAGAGGGGACTTGTCTCCTGTAAATCTTAACCATGTGAGGGAAGAAATTTGTGATGGAGCATTGTAAACAGAGTTTGAAGTGGTAATTCAGCTTAAAAATCTCAGTAAATGCACATTTTCATTCCATGTAATTGTTAATAGCTCATAAGCTTTTTGATTTCAGAAGTATTTGTAGACTTGGTTGTACATGCCAGCTCTGTACTGCAAGTTGTTCTGCTTTAAGGAAAAGGACAGGATTCTGTGAGCATTTTTGTGGTTTGTTGGTTGGTTTTTTTTTAAACAAAGGACTTTGCTTTTCCAAACTTTCTAAATCATATAGTTACAAAACCTCTGTTCCTGAATTTTTTTTTTTCTTAGTTTAGGTAATACGGACTAGTCCTTCGTGGAATTTCCAGTCTATGGACATTCAGGGAGGAAACAGATTTCCTTCCTTAAAGGCGGGGTGTCCAGAAGACAGGAAAAAAACCCTTTCTTCTCTCTTTTTCTATATTATTAAAAAGAACATTCTTTAAAAAAAAACTTGTTGGACCTTTTTCTTCTTGGGATAGCTCATGTAAACAGCCTGACTCTTTTCCATGTGCTGTAAAATCTAAAGCAGTGGAAGTGTTAAGAGTCTTGGGAAGGTTTCTGATGACAAGCAGAAAAGTCCACATGGGTTTCCTCAGCCCACCTTGCCAGCCCCCCAGCTTCCCAGTGGGTGCATTTTCCTACCTGGGAACAGGCTGAAGGCCAGCCTGATTCTCTGCAGTGTGCCACCATCCCCCTCCAGGTCACCCAGAGCAGACTGATGGTTTGAATGGGAACAGGATCAGTTTTTAGGGGTGATTCTGGGTTTGGTGATATCCTGGCACTGGTCTGGTATCTTCTTGGAAATAGTGCTGCTTAGAATCAATCCCAGCCAGTGTGGAGCTGGAATTGATGTGTGGTGTATTAGCAAAAATGAATACTAGGGGAAGGATGGCAGAGATCCCTGAATAACAGAGAAGGAAGGCAGGGGATTCTGGCCGGGTGAGGAGGCTCATACTCATCAGGGGGTTCTGGGCTGCTCACTGCTGCCAGTACCATGTTCCTCCCATCCCTCTCCACCTTCATGGGTAATGTGCCAGCCAGAGCTGAGCTATCTCCTTTCTTTTCAGATTGAATGTGAATAATATCCAGGAGACTTGCCAGAAGAATGCTGCCTCGGCCTTGGCTGTGGGACGGAGGGATCTCGTACAGGTATGACATGTAGTCAGACCTCTTCCTCAGCATGTGCTACCCTCAGACAGCTCGTGCTGTCACTGCGATACCCAAAGAGCCAGCTGGGTTCAGCAGCTCTTCCAGGGAGTCTCTGGTTGGCCTGTGGAACAGCTGCCAAGGTGGTCCTCACCTCGCTGACTCTTGGCACGGAGTTCTTCCTTTCCAGGGCTGCAAGAAGATGGTTTATGCCCTTTGCCAAACTGAGTGGAATGTTTTTCAGGGAATTCCTGTAGGCAAAGTGAAGAATGCAGCCTGCTGTCGAGTCATCAAATGGAGTAACTGTGCACTGAGTTGCCTAGCTGCTGTCAGCATTTTAATCCACAATTTTTTTTCCTTCTTATGTAATAGTTCCCATTGTTCAGCATTCATCTGTGCTGGCACTGGATGCTAACTGCAGCTAGCTTCTCCCAAGAGACCCTGGGCCCAGGGACCCCAAAATGGGGCTGGCTTCTTGCCTTCAGCTGAAAATGGGAGACAAATGGCTATTGTGGCCCATCCTTTTCCCTGTGATCAGTGCATCTCAACAGGCAGAACATTTGACAGGATGCAGGAGCACCTGAAAGAGATGGGAGCTGGCAGTGACAGAGGAGCTATGCACATCTCCTGAGCATTTGGCTCCTTTTAGAGCTGGGCAGGCAATGTGGTTAGGCTTACCTGATTTAAGCCAAGTCATACGCAGGCTGTTATTTTACTTCTTGGTGGATTCTGCTGGATCAGGAGAGAGAAGGTAGGTCTGGTTCCCCTTTGTCTGTGCTTCCTCTTGTAGTCTGGTTTGCCTACACTGAACCAGAGCTTGGGTGGAGTAACTTCAGCAAGATTTCTCTGATATACCTCTGTTTCTTGTTTTTCCCTGTCCTATGTGACTCCAGTCTGTGTTGCAGCTGTTCCTAGCAGACACAGAGGCTTGAGTTGCAGGTTACGTGTATGATGTGCTCTCTAGCACCATAGGAAGTGGCGTCTTTCCTGTTTCCTTTCTGTGCTCTCCCATGCTCAGCCCTGTTCTCGTTTCGGTTTCTCTCCTGTTTCTTTCTGTTTGGTTTCACAGAACAGCAGCTGGAGGTTCACTGTTCTTAGTACTTGGAGCATGTGGTTTTTTACTTTTCCATGTTGTCAGTTTTCTGATTTCTGCTGTCTTTCCAGCACTATGCTCCTTCTGCTTTCCTGCTCTTTCCTGCCAAACTAGGAACTTACCTTTTCCCTAGAATATTCTAAGTGTCCCGTTTTAAAAGGCACAGCAATAAAAACAGTCCTAGATCAGTGGTATGGAGACTAAAAAGGTAGAACTGTTTTCAGAGGAGAGGATGATAAATGAAGGAGAAATTTCATGTGAACTAGTTAAACTTTTGAAGTAGAAGTGGCAAACTGTGCTCCTGTTTGTGCCAGGCTGTGCTGGGAGAAGAGTGTTCGGTAACACTCAAAACTAATCAAAAGATACTTTTCATGCAAATAATGATTTAGCAGTAAACTTTCTGCTACCAGACATCTCTGAACCTAAGAACTGTATCAAATCTAAACCCTTTTGAATAGCTTGTGAATATAAATCACTAATAGGTCTGTTAAGCTATCCTGACAGATCTGTTCGATACAGACTGTTCTGCTTTAGCATTTAACCCAAATTCAGAGCAAGTGGGACAGGGAGAGCTTTGGGGTTGTGTTATACTCTGTATTATTTGTGACACAGAGACCGAAACTGTTCCCTGCTCTCAGGGGGAAAGAAAAAAATGCAAGCTCCATTATTATCTCTCTGTGTGTGAATCTGTGCACACCTATGCCCTGGGAGTGTGGTTATTCCTAATTGTAGCTTTGCTGCTTTTCCTTCCTGTCTGCCAGGTTTGGTCACTGGCCATGGTAGCCACTGATCTCTGTCTCGGACCGAAGTCTGACCCAGATTTGGAGATACCTTGGGCACAACATCCATTTGGACGTCAATTATTGGAGTCCCTGTAGGTGTCTGAATGCCGGGGAGGGGTTGGGGAATGGCTGAAGCAGAGCCCTCCATAACTATTTACGTGTAAGGCGTCATTTCAGATTTGGAGTAGTGCCACAGTGTGGATTTTTTTTTCCCCCTCTCAAGCGTGTGACGCATCACAAGGGGAAGTTCCAAATGTGTTTATGGTACGTGGGAGGCAGAACTTGGCTTCCCACATATCACCCAGGTCTTCCTTGGCTGGCATTGAGCAATAGGCCAGGCACAGGCAGAGCTCTGCTCTCCAGCATGCCCACAGTGCCTGGTTTGGAGATGTGGGTTTCCTGCACCCCGCTAAATGAGCCTGTTGGTGCAGAAGCTTTTTTCACCTGTTGCCAATGTAGTATTACTGGAAAATCACTCCAGAGGTCTCAAAGCCAAGTGTTAGCTACAAATGTCTTCCAGATGATGAATCTGCTCAGGAGGGCGCATAATTAGTAATTGATACTATCTGGTGATACACCCTATTTGGAGGCACAGGATTTGTGTGGTGTACTTTCCATGTTGTTGCTCAGCTGAGCTCTCCCCTGCTGCATGGCAGCAATGGGAGCAGAGCACAGGGTGTTTGTTCTTCATCGCTCTGTCTTCAGAACAAACCAGAAATTTCCTAGTAGTCCAGAAAACCTGCAGAGGGGTTTTGCCTTGTGACCTAGGTGCAGGATCCTTGCACCCAGAGGGCTTTGTCAAAAAGATGTTGTGGGTGGGAGTGAATCTAGTGGCTCCAGTGTCACATCAGACCACAAGTACTGCTCGATTCCCAGAACTCCTCTTTTTCTCCCACCAGTTAGGCCATGAGCGTTTTCAGAAGAACTTGTCTCCTCAAAGGTGTAACAGAAAAGCCAACCCAGTCCCTCCAAGTACACATGCCACCTGTGGGCAGTCATGTCATCCAAACCAAAGGATGCAATAGCCTCGAAATTAGCTGCCCTGGAGTCTTGATGTTTTTGCCACTGAATTCTGCCCAGTCTCACACTGTCCTTTTCATTTCCCAGGCTGGCTCATTACTCACAGCTCCACGATGTGCAGACCCTGGCCATGCTCTGCAGTGTCTTTGAAGCCCAGTCCAGGCTACAGGGGTGCCCCAGCTCTTACGGCCCCTTTCCTCAGCGTGCCTCCAACCTCGCCTCCCACAGCCGATACGTACGATCGCTATTTCTTTTCCATTTGTCTTGGATATCTTTGAACATCTCTCACGTAGATGACATGATTTCTTCTCCTTTCTCCCTCGACAGCCCAGCTTTACTTCCTCTGGCTCCTGCTCCAGCATGTCAGATCCTGGAATTGGCACTGGAGGCTGGAGCATAGGTATGAGTCCTGGGTAGTAAATAAAGGGATCTCCTTCCCTTCTGGCCAAGGTTTTAGATGTCTCCTGTGGTGGGGAAAGGAGGGAGTTAGTACTGGCTGTGGTTGGAGTTGTGCTCTGCCAGAGCAGCTCTGTGGGGTTTGGCCAGCATGGTGTGATTCCATGGATGGAAATGAGCAGTGCTGTGATATCCGTGTCAAGGCTCCTGCAGTTCTACACCTTCTGACTTCAGTAGATACTGTGCAACTGGCCTTTGGAGAAGCTGTGACAAACACCCTGGACATAGACAGCTGGGCCCCTGGATCACAGGCTAACCCAGAGCCAAGAGCTCCCACTGCTGCCTTTTCTAGTTGGAGACAAGTAAAGAGACAGATGAGTTTGCACTGTTTTGCTTCCAGCCTGGCACAGTGTGAGGCCATTATTCATGCCAATTACTCCTGCTAATTTCCTTGTCCTTTGTGTGCCTGGACATGGTTCCCAGGATTAGCTGCTCCATCACCTCCCCAGGGATCAAGCTCAGGCTGACTGGCCTGCAGTTCCCTGGGTCCTCCTTCTTGTCATTTTTGAAGACAGGAGTGGCATTTGCCTTGCACCAGTCACCACAGTCATTCAACGAGTATCAAGAGTCATCAGCTGGCTAATTCTACAGGGTTCAGGGGGAAAAGCAACACTGTGCTTTCCCCTGTCGCTGGAAAAACAGCAGCAGTTGGGAGGACTGAGTTCTTGATGCCATGAATATCTGCAGAAGTTTTCTGCTGAGCTGCAAAGATGACAAAGACAGTCACTCCTAGGGGCACTGGTGTCAGAGTTGAAGCTGTTGGCTAATTCCTAGCGATATACACAGCCTGGGGCAGCCTCAGCCCTGTTAGCACCAAAGCTGTAACTTTTCAGTGTGGTGTGAAGGGGAAGAGGGGAGGACAGGGGTTAGCAGAGCAGATGTTGTCTTGTAGCAGTTATTAGCAGTCATCTCCCTGCCCCCAGGGCAGTACCTTGCATACAGAGGCCCCTTTACGTAACAGCACTCCTGGTGATGAGAGTCCTCCCTCTCTAGGAAAGAGAAGGCCAGGTCTGCCAGGAATAATGTTCTGAAGCAAACTCCATGGGATTGATTGCCTGGTTACTTTCTGTCAAAAGCAGAAGGCAAAGGAAATTCCTCCACATTAGATTTCTCTGCCTGGTGATCCCTATGCCCATCCTGTCACCAGAAGTGCAGTAGAGGCAAATAGAGGCTGGCATTTAGTTCTCAGAGGCGGGGCGGTGTTTGGAGGAATGCAGGTGGCGATACAACATGTCAGAGAGAAACCCCGGAGGTGCAAACTTGTGGTCTTCCGTGTCCCTTCCTGAGCCTGGTTTTTACAAGGCTGTGCTTTCCGAGGTAAGCTCACAGGCTCTTGGTGCTTGCAGCCAACAAAGACATGGAGCAGGCCTCCACTCCCTGGTGCGAGTCTTCTCCGGATGACTTCCGCTACGGAAACCTGATGTATCCTGATCATCGGGAGCGGGAGAAAGACCAGCATGAGAAAAACAAAAGGTGGGTTATCCTGTGCCTCGGGGGTATTCAGGCATGCATTGCACTGGGTCCAAGTCACCGGGAACTCCAGCGCCAGGTCTCTGGTGCTGTGCAGTACGACACGTGCCCCTAGACCTTGTCATTCGTGTTGTCGCTTGGAGGAGCTTCATCCCGCACATCAACACTGCTGAGATTACATGATACATCCTTAAGTGGCGGGGGCCCCAGAGGGCAGTCCACCCACGGAGTCTGCACCGTGGAGTGCAGAACAAGTGGAGGCCAGAGGAGTTACTAGTGCTCAGCAGTGTTTCAGCAGCACGTGGGAAGTGCTGCGTTTATAGCAACGTGAGCTGGTTGCACAGCCATTGCTGGAAAGAGAATTGCAACCAGAGTCTCTGAGAGTCAATCAATTACAAGCCTGTTTGCTCCTCTAGGCTGCTGGATCCTGCCAACACTCAACAATTTGATGACTTTAAGAAGTGCTATGGAGAAATCCTTTATCGCTGGGGCCTGCGAGAGAAGCGGGCTGAGGTTCTGAAGTTTGTCTCATGTCCTCCTGATCCCCACAAAGGAATTGGTGAGTGCTCCAGTTGCCCAGACTGAGTGATGGCTCTGCCTCAGGAGCTTAGGAACATGCAGTCTGCTGGGTGGGATTTGTCACGGACTGAATGGACAAAGTTTATCTGAGAGACCCATCCAAGGGAGCCACAAGGGTTTAAAATGATTATTATATAGGTGTCATTGAACCTTGATATGAATTGTTCCAAAGGATTAATGATGGCACACCAAATATTTAATACGAATAAAATATGAAGAGTTTATTTAAATTGATTATGATGATGATGATAATGATTAGACTAAAAGGGCTTTAATCAGAATTATTTACTACACGATAAAGTTAAAACTACTAATACAGTGCACTGGTAATTAAATCAATAATATCAAAGCTAGCTTAGTAATTATCAGGTAGACGTTGTTACTCACCTGTACCAGTGACCGTGGCTAATTTCCCTCACTCACCCTTGAGGAGTGACCTTCAGGGATGTCCCCACCCAAGGGAAGGATCTTCATACACACACCTAAGGAAGGTGTGTTAGGAATTCCCACCATTTAAAAGTGGGACTGGTCTTTTATAGTATGAAGTGATTGACTGTCAGTCATATAATTTTAGATAAAACGTTCTCCTGCCTGCTCAGCAGAACATGCTTTATTCTTGAATAAGGTGCTGTCATCTCCTTTTTTTCTTCTTCTGTAAACATCTGCCTCTCCCTTCCCTACCAGGACTTTCATATCCCTTTTGATGCCAGCCTTGGTGAGGAAACATTTGTCTTACCTATCCATGTGATGGGTCTAATTTGAGGTAGTTCGATCAAACTGGTTTCAGCATCTTTCAACACTAAAAACAGCAGGATCCCCCCTGTTCAATTCATGACCATTAACTTGTAAGTAAGCCAAGTTCCAAGCT
Organism: Acropternis orthonyx; assembly: GCA_035583155.1. NCBI lineage: Eukaryota > Metazoa > Chordata > Aves > Passeriformes > Rhinocryptidae > Acropternis > Acropternis orthonyx. The sequence goes on from JAWWEU010000020.1 coordinate 12,825,613, forward strand.
GTTTTGTGCCTGATTAGGCAGAGCATCCTACTACACAGATGAACAGTGTCCATTGGTCACTGAAATATCACTGAAAAGGTGGCTTCACCTCTCATAGAGGTTAGCTCCACTAGTAAATTTGTTTGATTTCTTCACTGCTCTGAGTGGAGATGAGGCTTGCAGGTGTTGGTGCAAGGGCTCTTTAGACTGTGACATCTCTCCAGCAAAGCTGGAAATGCACCCTCTGCCACACCAGCAGTGCTCAGCTCTGTGATGATGGATGTCCTTTATTCCTTCTGAGTAAAAGCTCAGACACACCCTGTCCTCATCTGTGATTCTGGCTTGAAATGTCCTTATGTTAAAATTGCAAGATCTCTTAAGTGAGTGAGCCAGTCAAGAAACAGGCACAGAGAACTTTTCTCACAAAATATTTTCAGCAGTGTAGATGCCCAGCTTAAGGACAGCTGCCAAAATGTCTTCTTCCCAGGCCTCTGAGAACAGCTCTGCTTAACCTGTGGAGAGAGAAGCAGGTGAGGGATTGCCAGAGAAGCAACAGTTGTCTCACCTTGTCACCCAGAATGACTCCTGGAGAGAAAGTGGAGTGTAAATTGGTGCTGTTGCCCCTCCGTGGCTGACACCTGGGACACTGTGCAGACGTTGGGTGCCTCGGGTGCACAGTGGGCTCTCTCTTTATGAAGAGAAATAGAGGCTGTTCTTGTTTGCTTAATGACGCTTCATAGCGGTGAGAGGTGGATGAGACCAGCAGGAAGCTTTCATGTGTCAGTGTGTCTCTAGCTAGAAATCCAGCACACATTCCCAGCAGACAGCTGTAGCTATCATGGGAATTTGTGGGCCAGTTGGGTGCCCCGACACTCCTATTGCCTGTTCCTTTGCTCCCACAGAGAGAACAAACCAAGATGTCTAGAATACCACCCATTCTGAAGGATCTTTGAGGCAGATCTCTTGGGCAGAGAGTTCAGGGAGCCCGTCTGCCGAACAGTGGTGTGTTTGCAGGGCTGCTTGGTCCGCGATTCCACCAGCACTAACTGTCCTGCTCTGCGTTCTCTCCCGGCAGAGTTCGGCGTGTACTGCAGCCACTGCCGCAGCGAGGTGCGCGGCACCCAGTGTGCCATCTGCAAGGGCTTCACCTTCCAGTGCGCCATCTGCCACGTGGCCGTGCGCGGCTCCTCCAACTTCTGCCTCACCTGCGGACACGGGGGCCACACCAGCCATATGATGGAGTGGTTTCGCACCCAGGAGGTGTGTCCCACGGGCTGTGGGTGCCACTGCCTGCTCGAGAGCACCTTCTGAGCGGTGGGGACAGCGGGGCACCCACGAACCGGATTGAGTATTTAATTCCCAAGCCATGTTGAGTCACTCTGCACCGCAGTGTCGGGAGGAGATCGCCACAAGGAGCTGAAGCAGGATGTCCTGGCGATATGCTGTGGTGATGTTTACAAGTGCTTCCAGTTCTCCTGCACTTCCCAGGTTGCTTTTAGACTGATTTGACTGAATTCCCTGTGTCCATTGCTGGCAATGGGTGCCAGACCAGAAAAAGTGCTCTCTCCTGCAGAAGGGTGTGTTAATACTGGTTAGTTTGGGATGAGGAGGTGTTTGAAACCTGCCCTGGGAAGAGCCCACCTGACAGAGCCAAACTGACTTCAGCGATGTTGTGTCTTTCCAGGTGTCTGCTTACAGGGCTCAGAGTGAGCAAAACAGCTTTTTACACAGTAAAGACAGAAATAATTCTCAAGCAACAGTGAGCTCTAAAGGCGAGCTGTAAATGGTGCTTGAAGAGCAAAGAGTCTGTGAGACTGTGCTCAGAGTTACTTTTGGAAGCAGCAGGGTCCTTGTTTTGAATGGCTGTTCATGTCGTTTAGATTTCCCCATAAAGCAAGAGAAGGAAATGGCATTTTTCAGGATTACTTCTTAAATAGCTTCCTGCTCACTGGTCAGTACCTGTGGCTGGTGCAGAAAGCACAGCCAATCACCCAAGGTCCCTGGGATTAGTTCCTTCCAGAAGTTATAGTACTGTTAGGCTTTTAGGTGTCTCCGTCTCCTGCTCTGTCTGGGTGATAAAATGCACTTTAACCTGTCCCTGCCTAGTTGCTGACACTTCCTGGTGACTAGGAAAGGCCACCTGCCTTTGAGTTTGGGATTCACATTATCTTTGCATAGATGGTGATGTATTGGAAAGCCTTTGCTTCCTCACTGAGAAAATACAAGGACACTTGTTCCATGCAACTCCTTTTGGCTGTTGTCTCCAAGGTCTATGGGGAAAATTACGGATAATTTGAGATCTGCTGCTGCTGTATTTGATAATTAGGCTCCTGAGCCAGGGAGGCAGCAGTTTCTAGGGAAAAAGGGGTTTTGGAGGGATGGTGGGATTCACAGAGGCTAAAGGTTCATGCCTTTTCTCCCTGTGGAGCTTCAATTGGAGAATGTATGGATCTGTCTGTTAGGGCTGTGCCTGCTGGGCACTCCCAGCCCAGGGACACTGCTGTGCAGTGAGTGCACACCCAGAGCACAGAGGCTGTGCCTCTCCTGGGCTGGCTTCAGCCTGAGCTTTGGATTTGGGTGAACGTGTGGTCAGGGATGAGCCTGCTGGAGCAACCCCCGCCCCTGCCAGCGCTGATCCCTTCCTCCTGTGCTTGCCTGCTGAGAGGGACCACATGCCATGCCCGTTTCCAACCGCTGTGCTAGCTCAGGCTGTGGGATCCTGCTGTGGAATAAACAGATGTTGTATCCTAAACACTTCAAACATTAAAATTATTTTTTTAAGTGCTCTTCTGATAGAACTTGGTGTTACTCTGCTGGTTCTCCCTGCATGGGGAGTCCCCAGCAGCTCTCCCTCCCGGTGTGGTGGTGCATGTTGCACCCACAACCCTCTCCCTGCACCCCAAACCGGGAGGTTCAGTGGCAGTAGAGCCCTACAATAACTGGGGGACTGCTGGGTCTCCCACTCCTGGCTGGAACAAGGTCCTGGCACGTGCCACAGCAGCCTGGGAACTGCCCCCAGTTGTGAGGCTCCTCTTGGGAAAGCCAAGCTGGGCGGCGTCTGAGCTGCGGGTGAACAAAACCCCGCATCCTGCAGTCTGGGGAGGCCCCGGGCAGCGTCTGCCCCCCAGTAAAGCAGGCAGGTGCACTGGGGTCCTGCCCAGTGCCGTGGCAGCCCCAGGCCAGGGTGCTCTGTGCCCGGAGCTGCAGGGAGAGGGCTCCCGCCCTCTGCCTTCCTACGTGACAGCCATTCAGCTCGGAAGTATTTTCATTTCCATGCTTGAGTGTTCCCCTAGCTCAGAAGGGAAAGGAGACTTGTTATTTAAAGGTGACAGATGGACAAATTGTGGTATTTAGTGTGTTATTACAGTCCATTACGGTCTATCTCCATAGTATGTGAACACCCCTGAGGCAGAGCACGGCCGGCGCTTCAGAGGAAGGCAGAAAAGCCCTTGCTGTGGCTGTTTGTGCAGCCCTGCACAGGTAGGTGGAATTTCTTCCCGGATGCTGCTGGCAGTTCTCTCGGAGCCTGCAGCATGTCTGGTGGTTGCTTTGGGAGCAGTCTCAGTGCAGAAGTGACTATTGCAAGGAAACAGGAATGGCTTATTCCCACCTGGCTGGAACTGGGCAAAGAGAGAAACATCATTGTCTTTGCTGCCCTGGGTAGCAATAAATGATCAGAAACGGAGTGTGCTGGTGCCTCACACTAGCCCCTTCTGCACTGCCCCACAACTGCTTGTCCCCAGTCCCAGCTGCTCTTTGGAATAACCTGGGAAAGTGCAAGTTCCCAAGTCTGGCCAAATCTCACTCTTGAGTTTCAGGCTGTAGAGAAGGGAGAGGAGGCAGGCATTGCTCAGGCAGTGAGTCTTGGCACAGTGTGTGCCGGATCAGCTCTGGGGATGCTGCCATGCTCCGACCAAGTGAATCAAATTGAACCTCCAGCTGATGGACAAGGACAAGGACCAGGACCACGGTCAGTCATGCTGCAGGACAGGGGTGACCCATCCATCCGTGGTTTCTGCTGGTGCAGGAGCAAGAGGGCATTGGCCGCTTGGCACGAGGCAGGAGCGGGCTCTTCATGCGCCGTGTGGGAAGGGTTTCAAACCACTTCCCTCAGGGCATCACCAGTGCCATGGGTTTGCCAAGACTCCAGGAGTGACTGGACACTGCGAGGGAGTGGAGCTGCACTCCAGGCTATCCTGGTCCGGAGAGCCCTGCCTGTGTGACCCCAGCCAGCAGCATTCTGCAGAGATGCCCACGCACCCCACACCTGCTCTGCCACTCTTCCTGGGCCAGTGCATGGGAGGATGCGGGGTGCTGGAGACCTTTGGTCTGACCTTGAGTAGCTGCTTGCCAAAACTTGCTTCAGCTCTCTGCCAAGTGCATCCCAAGAGCTGTTACCTGGGTATCTATGCTAGCTTTCCCAAGGACTGGGCTGGAAGAGGGAAAGACTGTCCCCACTGAGGCTTTCCATGTGCAGAGAAGGACGTTTAATCCCTGATGATCAGTTTGGCAGAAAAACAAGGAGCGATAATAGCAGAGGGATAACTTTTCCCCAGGGATGCAGCACCCTGCAGTGTCTGTATCAGCCTTCTCAGCATCCACAGCTCCATTATCCCAGCATCAGCCCCTCCAGTGCTGCAGGGCCTGATCCTGCCCAAAGCCTAGAGGCACATTCCTGCCGTCTCCCTTGTGCCAGACGCAGCGTCTGCCTGGTGGGTAAACCAGTTCAGGAACTGATGAGCCAAAGCCATTTGGCTGCTCTTGTTTCAGCCAGGCTGATCAGCAGCCGACTCCACTCCCTGATGCTGCTTATCCCAAGGGACAGGCTGTTGGCACAGCCCACTTCTGCTGATTTGGAGCTGTTCTGGTGGTGTCTGCTGTACAGCTTGATCCCAGCACCATCCCGCTCCCCATTGCCACCACTGCTCAGTGCATCCCTGCTCTGCAGTTGACAGGCACCCTTTGCTTCCCCACCCTCACCACAGAGCTGGGGATCGGCTCACCCACCCTGGGGACACCCCCGTCCCTTTGTATGGGGGACAGAGCCCCACATGAAGCCCAGGAGCTGTTGGCAGCCCACAACAAGGGCAGGTGGGGTGTCAGCTCTCAACAGGCTGGCTGATGTCTCTGAGCCCTGCTGTGGCACAGTTGGGGACCACAACCCCCCGATGTGCTCAGGAGAGGATGGCAGCAGAGACCCACAGCTGTACCGGGCAGCTCTGCACCCTGTGGGCTGGCAAAGGCTGGACCCGTCTCTGCCGTGAGCTGCGACTACATGTGAGCGCCCAGCATGGCCCTTGACAGCACGTGGTGTCCAAGGGACCTGGACACTCCAAAATCCAAGGTAGGGCTGAGCTGCAAAGGCAAGACCAGCTGGTGGGGACTGTGATGGGGTCATGGCCAGGGGTCTCCTCCATCTCCCCCAGCACCTCACAAGGGGATCGTGACCATTGCACCTGTCCCACACATGCTTGGGGTCTGGGGTGCCCACCTGATTTGGGATATGGGTCCAGTGGCCTCCGAGAGCCCCAGCACATCTGGATCTGTCTTTGCCCCCCACTTCCCCTCACACTCACCCAAAAATCCTTTATCTCCATCCAGGAGACACAAAGGTCTGTACCAGGCTAAGCTCACCCACTGGATTGGGGCCACCTTGGCCATGGAGGATATTGGGAAGCCCCCTTGGGAGAGCGGGACTTCCCATCCCAGCACCTCTTTTGGGATCTCCCAGCAGCCTCTCAGGACTCCTCTAGCTCTTCCACCCAGCCCTCAGAGGATATTTTTGACCACTACCCCAAAAACCCCTGCAAGGGACCCCCAATGCACACTGGGTGCCCTGTGGCAGCCCCAGCCAGGAGCACGCCCACCCCAAACCCTTCTGCCTCCCATTGGGGTGCAAAATCAGCCTGCCCCCACCCCCCCCCCCACCCTCTACAAAGGACATTTCCCTGAGCAGGTGTCGGGGCCGTGTGGGAGCCAGGTGGGAAGGTGGAGCTGACACTGACCCGCCACAGCAGGTTTTGCATCCGCCTTGATTAAAGGGCTCGCTGGACACCCGTCTGTGCCTGCCAGCACCTCACAGCACCCCAAAGCCGGGGAGCTGGGGTGATGGCCCACCCTTACAGGCAGGGCTGGGAGGGCTCCCCATCCCATTCTTGGAATGGCAACCCTCCCCCACCTTAATCAGCAGTTGCAGCCCGGTGTGGTCGGCTATGCCAAAATCTGCTGGCATGTGGCCAGCCCCTGTGGTCAAGGGTGTCACCCCAAAGCAGCCCCCCCACTTCAGAGGGAAGGTTTTCCAGGAAATGGAGGGGAAAGCTCCTTTCTTGTCATTCTTTGTGATTTATTTGGCTGTGATTCTTTGAGTGGTTTGGGACTGCTTCTTGCCTTGTCCCCCTGCCGGCTGATTACAAATTTAATTAAATTCTGAAATAAATCTGCAAACTGACATGGGGAGATGGAGTGCCTGGTGGCAAGTGACGCTGGGGTGGGTTGGTCTCTGAGAGACTCCAAGAGGGACCCCTGCTCTCCTAGAGGGCTCTGAGCCCAGACTCTGGGGCTCGCCCTGCCTTGGCCACTGTGGACCTTGGGGGGAGATTGATACCTCGGGAAGGGTGGTACCCCCAGGATGCCCTCCTATGCAACCCAGTTACCCCCCCGGGATGCCCCCACAGCCCCATCTCTACCCCGAGGGTGCCAGTATTCCATTTCCGCTCCTGAAGTACACCAGTGACCCCCCACCATAGCCCATCCAGTGTTGCCCAAACCCCCTAATACACCACCAGGTGTCCCTGAGGGACACCCCCCGCTCCCGCATCACCCACCCATGGGTGCCCTGTTGCCTCACCCCCACCTCCCGGCAGCGGGGCACCTGCGGAGGGGCAGAGCATCCCCGTCCCAGCCGCGCCCCTCGCCGCCACGGCGGCCCAATGCGCTGCGAGGGGGCGCGGCCCAGGGGGCGTGCTGGGCGACATATGCGTGTATGCTGATGAGCAGGTGCGGGCAGAGCGCGGCGGCGGGACGGGACGGGACGGGACGGGACGGGACGGGACGGGACGAGCAGCGGGAGCGGGGCCATGGCCACGGCGGGGCCGCGGTCCTTCAGCGCCGCCGAGGTGCGGGCGCGCTGCGCTCAGGGCGCCTGCCTGGTGTCCTGCCGCGGCCGCCTGTACGACCTGAGCGGGTTCGTGCGGCTGCACCCGGGCGGGGAGCAGCTCCTGCGCCGCCGGGCCGGCACCGACGTGAGCGCCGCGCTGGACGGGCCGCCGCACCGGCACTCGGCCAATGCCCGCCGCTGGCTGGAGCAGTACTACGTGGGGGAGATAGAGCCCGGCGAGGAGCAGGTACGGCCCGGGGCATGCGGGCGGAGCCGGGAGCGGGCTGGGCACGGGCTGTGAGAGAGGGTCCTGGGGATGGCGTGTACGGCCTCTATAGGGTGCCGGCCCCGCTCCGTGGATAGGGGTTATGGAGCGCCGCAGGTCCTGGAACTGGCAGGTACAGAGGCTGTAGGGGGCCCCAGGCCCTGGACTGGGATGTTCAGGGTCTCTATAGGGCACCGCGGGACTGGCGGGTGCAGAGTTTCTATAGGGCACCGCGGATCCCGGGACTGGCATGTACCGCGGCTATAGGGAGCCCCAGGTCCTGGGTCCAGCATGGGTAGAGGTTCAATAGGGTGCCCCAGGTCCGTGCTCTGTGGGATCTGAGCAGTGCAGGGCATGTAGGGCACCCCCAGGTCCAGGCTTGTCAGGGTCTCAGCTGTTCAATGCAGGTAGAGGCTGTATAGAATTAGGGGTGTACAGGGCATGGAGTTTCTGGGGTGCCTGTGGCATATAGGGTGTATAGTGCATCCAGGTCTGAGTCTGAAGTGTGTGGGACATGGTGTGTGTTGGGTCTGAGCAGCACGGAACCCCCAGGACCAGGCTCTGTAGAGTCTGGGGTGTACAGGGCAGGAAGGGTGAAGGGTAAAAGGTACAGGGGGTGTTTGAGGCTCCCAGGGGCCTGCATGGGTGGTGCCAGGGTTCCAAGTGCATGGGACACACTGGCTCCCAGGAGGCCTGAGGAGCAGGAGACCCCAAGTCACATAGGGTCCAGGCTCCTCAGGGCCCACGACAGACCATGTGCCAGATGCACAGAGCCTGGTACCTACAGGGTCCCACTCTGTGCCCACACCCCTCCCTGTAGGGAGGTGGGGCTGATGGGTGATCCTTGGGTGCCAGCATGGCATGTTGGGGGGTTTTGGAGGGTTGCAGGAGATGAAGCTGTGTCAGTTTTAGCAGGACTGTGTGGCACGGGGTGGGCAGTGGGGCAGGCCACCCTTCCTGACACTGTCAGCACTCAACCAGGGACCAGGCTGCTGGGCACCAGGGCTTGCTGGTGGTGAGCAACCAGTGCTGGGCAGAGGAGCCAAGCCATCTCCCTAACCACCCAGCATGGGGCACGGGTGACTGTGACACAGCACTGTCCCCACTGTGCCAGCCCCGTGCTGCCCAGGAGAAAGGAAAAGTACCCCAGGCAAGTACCACTGCTGCCGGGTGAATTCCCAGGAGGCAGCGTGGCACGAGGCACTACCACCCAATTGCTGACCCTCACCAGCACACTGTGGGCAGGATCCTGAGCAGCAGGGCCAGCCCAGGGGCCACATTCCTCCCTACACATCCCAGCAAGGTCGGTGACCGGTCGGTCCCTCTGGCTGGTTGTTTGCGCTCGCTGGCTGTTCTCGCCGTGGCGCAGCCTCGGCCCCAGCGCCACAGACAGGGCTTTGTTTCGGCCTCAGTGCAGTTGCCTGCGCTTTCCCCAGATGGATCCCGGCGATGGCACCTCCTCTGTTGGGACACTCACTGAGCTGAGCCGCCGCCTCCTTGCAGGTGTGACGAGCCCAACGGGTTGGGGCGAAGGAAGGTACCGGCCAAACGGGTTCTCGCGCCGCAGCCCGCGCCGAGGGGAGCTGCCACCATCGCAGTGCAAACACGCGGCGTGATAACACCGGGGCGCAGGGAGATCAGACACTGCCTGGTGCCAGGCAAACCATCCCAGGGCTGTAACACTGAGGGGAGAGTTTATAGGACTGCCTGCTGCGTGGTGGGGTTGGCCGGGCCGCATCCGGAATGCACTGATGTGTGAGGTGCTCTGCCTGACTTGCCACCCTCCAAAAATCCCCTGTGGGGGAAGTTGATGCCCTCAGTGGTGCTTGGTTCATGCTTTGGCTGCTTTGGGGAAGCTCTTTGAAGGAGGTATCCCATTGCCCCAGTTTGACTCTGGATCCCCACAGTTCTGCCAGTGCCTCTCCTTGCCCATCGGTAGTCCCAGGGCTCCATCATCCCCGTGCGCGAGGAATGCAGAATGCTGTAATCCCACAGGCATCCAGCATCCCCTCCCTGCTTTCCCCAGGAATTCCCAGGGTTTTGGGAAAGGGGAAAAAAATGTGTTAATGCAGGAGAGGCAAAGAAGGTAAGATCCAGCCTTCATCATGCTGGCCTCTCCATGCCCCTTTCTGTGGCTCTTGAGAGTTTGGCTCTCTCCTTTGGCCACAGGTCCCTCTTCTGCGTCATCCAGACCCATATGGCCAAGGACAAATAACCCCCAAATGTTTTATCTATGCAAGCAGGACATACAGGGGAGGTCAAAGTGAGAAGCTATAATTACCCAAACTAGACAGAGGATTTTAACAGCCTCGCTAGAAGGAAACTGGATCATCTAATTACCCCTCCAATTTAGACAATGAGAGACTTTCATCACAGCAACTTTGGGGTGCATGACGTGGCCGTGAGTCACAGTAAATCCTCCATGCCTCTTGGAATTAGTGTCCTCCCCTTTCTCCTGCCTGCATCACTGTGAGTCAGGCTCCCCCTGGCTTTCCATCCCAGCCTGAGCCCTTAGATGTAAGCCGGACACCTGGGGCACCTTTTTGGAGGTGATGTAACAAGAAGTGGGGGTTTTTTATTACTACTATGATTAGAAGAAGTTAAATTCACCTCCTTTTAATAGTCCTGCTGCATGCAATGTTTCACTGGCTGAGATGCAGCCTCATGGGGCTCTGCCAGCCACTGCCCAGGGACCACGATGCTGGTGGGATGGTAGTGCTGGGGTGGTGCCACCACAGGTGGGGAGCTCACTTGGGCTCTCTGTGCCTCATGGGGCATCCTCATGCTGTGTACCTGTACCTGCACTGCCACAGAACTTGTCACCCGTGAACACCAGCAAATCGAGCCACTGAGGAGCTCAGTGAAGGTGCTGGAGGCTCTGGAGTGATGCAGAGGCATGGCAGGGCTCCTGTGGGGTTTGACTCACTGGGCAAATGGGCACAGGTGGAAAAACTGGGTCCAGACTTCTGGGAGAACAGCTGTCTGCAGGCAGTATTGCCCTGCCTGGGCCAGCAGGAGTGGTTTCAGCTTCTCCACCTGCATCCCAGGAACACCAAATACTGCACCAGACCACCTATCCTGTCTGTGCCTGCTCGCAGCACAGCTGGATTTTGTTCTTTTAATGCCCCAAGCCCGGATGCAGGGCAGCCCTGGGACAGCATAACCAGCGCTCTGCAGCTGATGCAGGACTGGTGCTGAGCTCCCCACCTGACCCATGCCGGGCAGCTGGATGCTCACAGGTGGATGCTGGGTCACCCGGTCACCGGATCGTGCCGCGCTCTGGGTGTTTGGCCCCGTTGCCTACCAGCAGCAGAGTCGGCACCTTGCCGGGGCTGCCGCTCACTTGGGGTGGCAGCGCTTCGTGGGTGTTAACTTTCCCTTCCTTACATCAGGGATCTCACACATCTTCCCTGGCAGGACCTGTTTTCCTGGGGACAATTCGGATGCATTTTCATCACCCACAGGTGACAGTTCTGGCAGAGCCCTTCAGTGTCTTTGCAACCCACCCCTCCTGTTTGGAGGAGGATGACCAGAAGCCCCAGGACTGGTCCAGAGCTGGTGGGGCTTGATCCCTGTGGGGCCCCTTCACACCTGGGGCAGGCAGGAGCGTGCCATGGCTCTGGGGAGCCGGCTGGGGCATGCCGGCACGGCTTCATCCTGGTTGCGCCACAGCTACTGGTCTTTTCATTGCCGGCCCCCAGGGTGAGCAAGGGGAGAGCCCTCCTCTTGCTCCCCAGCTGAGGAGGAGGAGGAGGAGGAGGAAGAGACTCAGGCAGTGGGAGGGAGCTGCCATAGCATGCAGGAACAATGGAATCTCACCCAACCCAGGTGCTAGTAGCAAAAGGTGGGATGGGAGCCCCCTGTCCACCCCCTTGACCCAGGAGAACAGGGAAGTCTCCAACCGTGACACGGTGCTCAGGCATCCATGGGCAGGGGAACTGGAGGTGTGTGAACATTTCGGAAAAGGGAGGAGAGGTGTTGCATCAGCCAGGCTTTCTTAAACATCCTTCCTGATGCTAGGTTGTGGTGCAAGCATGGAGGTGGAAAGCACCAGCTCATTTCTCAGGGCATGGATAAGCCAAGCCGTTCATCTTACTTAAAGCCAAATTTTCCTCCAAAGCACCTGCAGGGCAGAGGCAAAACTGTAACTTCATGATGCTTGACTGGATTTCAAGGTTTTGGGATGTGTGGCTGAAGAACAGAGTGTGGAATACCGAAAATAGCAGTGGGAACCCTCACAGAGGGAGGTGTGGTAGTCCCTGGCATCAGCTTGTGTTGGTGCTCTGCCTGCAGTAAAACTGAGGCTAGCAGGATTCCAGCCAGGAAACATTGGCCAGAAGTATCCCCTGTCCTTCCCTGCCCTCTGGCCCAGGTGAGGGACTGAGTCAGAGCTGGGTAGCACAACTCCTGTACCAGCAGAATGAGGCTCAAAATCCAGCTAGCCCAGGAAATGGAGTGGGAGCTCAGCTGGCAAGGAGTGCCTGCTGTTGGCAAACAGTGCCTGAGCCCTGCCTTGGTGTCACCAACACGGCACAGAGTGAAGTCCTAACCACCCCAGAGAGGTGACACCAGTTTTCCTGCTTCCTGTCCCCTCCTGCAGCTGCTGGAGTGGGCATTCCCAGGGATACAATGACGTTGCATTCCTCTCAGAGCAGTGAGGAGAGTATCCATTGAGCAGCTGGGAGAAAACCCTTCCGCTCTGGAAGTGGCAAGCTGGAAGTCCTGTTGGGCATGGCTATGCTGTGGCTGCCGGGCCACGCCGTACCCTGCTCCAGGTTAATGGGTAACTTAAGGTGACAAAGAGGGAGAAAAGGCATGTTTGGCACGTCCTGCACGGGGACCTGGCACTGCTGCCGGGGGGACACGGCTGGCTCGGGGTTTGTTGCATGGGCACGCTGCAACCTCACCAAGCCCCCCGCCAGCAGCACGGCTGGCGCCGGAGCTGGCATGACCATGGGAGGGAGGCCAGCACTGGCAGCCGGCAATGTGTTTGCTTCCAAGCATCAGACAAGTCAGGTTTCTCCTGTTTCTCAGCCAGCCCTGGCAGTGGAACCACAGATGGGTCTTCATCCCGCTGTCACTTCAGCAGTGCATCCCCTGCACCTCGGTGTCCCCTTTTGAGCCTCAAAAACCCCACTTTCCATATTCCGTGGCCCATGGCAAAGGCGCCTGGCCTGGTGTCACCCTGTGAAGGGCACTTTGCTTTTTTCCCTGGGGTGAACTCCCTACCTCTGTGTTTTGAGCTGTGCCCAGAGCCAGGGTGGTGGCACCAGCTGTGCCACTCTCCCCAGCTCTGACAGCCCAGCTTCCCTGGGGACCAAAACACCAAACTGGGCTTTTGCTGGGGAGCAGTGGCGTGGGAGGAGGGAGCACGAACCTGGCAATTCCCCTTGCTTTGCTGGCAGTGGGAAGGTGAGCTCTGCTATGGCACTGCCTGTTTGAAGGGGGAAATGCTGGCCAAGGGGTTTCTGTGTTGCCACCCTTAAGTACCAGTGCCATCCAGGCAGAGGACAGGGTGTTCCAAACACTGGGCTTGGAAGGACGTTTCCAAAAAGTCCCAAGCACGCGATGCTTGGTGCATGGTCCGAAGGGCAGCACAGCTGGCTGGTGGCTGCCTCCCTCAGGAACCTGCTCTGCAGGAACTGGCTGACTTAAATTCATCAGATTTTTTCCCAGTATTTATTTAGCAGGCAGGCATGAGCACTCTCTGCCTGTGCCCCTGGTTGCCATCACTGTCCCCAACTGTGTCTGCTACTGATGCTTCACAACAGGGTTTGTCTTCTCTTTTCAGAGCTCCTCTGAGCTGGTGGATGAGAAGGCAGTGGATGCTGCAGCCCAGACCCCAGAGCAGACCGATCTCTGCTACAAAACAGTGGATGTGGACAAGGTAAGAGCCCTGGGGTTTCTCTGGCACACTGGTTGTCAGAGGGCTCCCAGGAGACACCTCTTCCCTGCATGAGTGCTGGCTTTCTGGTGACCTCTGGGATGGGAGGGATGGCAGGAAGGGAACTGAGCTGATCCAACTGCTTCTGCCCTTTATCCTGGTGCAGATGACGTTGCTCATGCTTTATTGCACAAGGTGTGGCCACACTGGGAGGCTCCCATTGCAGCAAGATGGGACAGATGGCTTTCTCTGACAGTGGCTGTGCCCTTCCAGTGGGATATGTTGCCAAACCACACCTTGCTTGCTTTACTTTTTTTTTCTTTGCTTTATTTGTTTTGTTTCTTCCTTTATTTTTTTTTTCCTTGCTTAAGCACTGATAACGAGCACTAAGGGATTCCCCAGTCTGGGCAGGGTGATCCCCATGTGCACAGGGTGCTCCCTGCCCTGCCAGCTCCTTTCTGAGCATGCCACAGTAGTGGAGATTTGTCCCCCAGGTGCCTTTGGCTGTCCCTGCCCTCCATGGCACCATCTGACCACCATGCCTTGCATGGTCCTGGCTTGTCAGTGAGCATGCTTTTATCTTGGAGAACGTTTTTTTTTGAACAGGAAAACGTCTTTCACCCTCCCATATTAATATTTTATCACTGATCACCTTTGAAAGCAAATACACCATCCCGAAGTGACCTTTTTGCTCTAACTTTTCCTCTACTTCCCCGATGGAGAGTGGCTCCATCCCTGTCCAGTGCACCAGCCAGGCCTTTTTCCCTTCCTGGGCGATCATGTCCACCCTTCCTTCAGCAGAACCCCCAAAATGTTCACAGTTGCCTCACTCCTTCCCCTGAAATACCCCAAACTGAGCCACCCCCACCACTGGCAGCACAGATTGCTGTGCCAGTGCTGTGCAGTGCAGGCGGCCAGAGGGGAGCTGCCAGGTCGGGGCTCAGCCAGGTGACTGTGGTTTCAGTCCTGGGGCAGGGGTGTGACCAAGAAGACTCTGCCTTGTCTGGCCAGGCCAGCAGAAGACACATTCGGGGATGCTGAGCAGTGGCAGAGGTGGTGCTGCTGGTTGCATCTCCCTATTTTCATCCTGTGCCATAATGCATGCCTGCACGGGTCCCTTCTTACTCTTGCAGTCACCTGAGTACAGCCATGCACAGCAGCAGCACTGGAGTCTGTATTCCTATCCTGTATCCCTGCTCCATATTCCTCCTATTCCTTTCCACTTTGCTCCTCACTGCTGGAGTGCCCAGACAGCTGCAGCCACCCCATGTGTCCTCTCCACAAGGAGAAAACTCCTTGGCAATGCCATGAGGATGGGATCTGCATGGTACCAGCAGTGTTCTATGGGGGGATATCGCTGCGCACTATCTAATCTTGGCAGCTCGAGAGGCAAAGAGCCTCAGTTATCAGGGCCTGATACTGAGCCGGGTCTGGTTACAGCCACCTTCACCTTGAACCACCGGCAGGTACCTGGGTGAGCTAAGCCCTGCATGCGTGGGTAGATGAGGCTGATGTGTGTCTGACCCGTGCTGGTGCTTGTGGGGAGCTCAGGGCACCTTGGAATGAGAAGCAACTGCTTGTGAGGCATGGAAAGAGGTTTGCAGCCCAAAATCTTGCAGCTGAAACTCCTCTTTGTGCCTGATACTGGCACAGCATGTGGGTCCCACTGTGGGTGCCAGTAACCACTGTCTACTCCCTCAGGACCTGGTAGACTGGCAGAAGCCCTTGCTGTGGCAGGTGGGCTACTTAGGGGAGAAGTATGACGAGTGGGTGCACCAGCCTGTGGATCGGCCCATCCGCCTCTTCCACTCAGATGTCCTTGAGTTCCTCTCCAAGACGGCATGGTGAGCTTCTGGGGTCCGCGTGGCGACCTGGCGGGTCCCTCCACAGGTTGGGGGGGAACGACTGGCCAGCCAGCAGGATGCTCCATCTGACATCTCCCTCAACTCCCATAGGTACGTGGTGTTCATGGTATGGACACCCGTGGTGCTCTATCTCAGCTGGGTCAGCTACACCTCCCTCGCTCAGGGCAACACCAGGCTCTTCTCCTCCTTCACCACAGGTATGACCAGCAGCAAAGCTTTTGGGCTTGACTTACTGTCCCCACTCTGAGTCCAGGGACAGGATAGCCCTGGGTGGGGAGAGACCTCTGCATCCCTTCCTCGTCCCCCCCTGCCATGCATGCTCACGGCAAGCTGCATGCAAGAGCAGCGGGAGAGCACCTGTCCCTGCATGAAACCACTGGAACTCGCCCACCTCCAATCCCCTCCTCTTGCCCACAAGATTTGTTTCCCCCCAGGGGATCGACAGAGGAACAGAGCCTGCTGCCCCTGGGCTGCAGCCCACTCTCTCTTGCCTCCCATCCCTCCATCCCCAAAACCGAGCCCGCTGGCGCCGGGGTTCGTGCCACCCCCCCCCGACGCCCACCCTGTGCCATGGCTGAATGCCGGCGTGGCGGGCGAACAAACCCGGCTCTCAGCGCCGCCGGCATCGCACAGTGCGGGGCTTGTTTGCCCGGAGCGCCTGCCCTTGAATCTCCCACTGTCTGCTCCTTTGGGAATAACAAGCGTGGCCGGGGCAGGCTGTCTTCTTTGTTGTCTTTTTTTTTTTTTTTTTGCTGGGTTCCTTTTTGTGTTTTTTTTTTTTCCTTTAAATTTTTTTGCAAGGTGCCACCCAGTGCCAGCTGAGCCCCGCTGTGGGGGGATTGCCCACTGCACTGGCTCCCCCCTGATCCTTGGCATTTGGCACCTTGCTACTGAAGTTTTAGGCATTTTTTGCCTAGAAATAAGCAGGTTTTGGTGGGATCTGAACTTTGCTAGAGAGGACACAGGGCTGGCAGCCAGCCCCGAAAGAAGGAGGTGGCTGAAAAATGCTCTGCGGGGGAAAGTGCCCAACAGACCTATTCTTTCCCCGCACCCCCCCAAAAAAAAGGAAACCCCAACAACACTGTTTTACTGAAACAAGTGCTGCCTGTGCAGATAAGGTCCCTCCTGCTTTTTTCTAGTGGGCAAAGCAGCTCTGTAAGGTTGGAGGGGTCTCTGGAGTGCATGTCCAAGCCGCTAACTGGAATCTGGGATGCAGGAGACTCCCCTCACCAACTCCTTGCAGCAACGAGAAGCTGATGGTTTCTGTAAATCAGTGGGGAATCAGAGGAAAGTGTGGTTTTGGAGCAGTGCTTGGGCTGGTAGCTCCCTGGAGAAGCTCAGGGCAGGAGGTGGATGAAAGGTGGGAGGGAGCTGAGCATGGGTAAGAGCACCTGCACGTTGCCTGCCCTGCTGACCGCTGCATGTCTTGTTGTGTAGAGTACTCCATCCCTGTCCACAAATACTACTTCCCCTTCATCTTCCTCCTGGGGATGATCCTGTGGTCCTTGCTAGAATACCTCATCCATCGCTTTGTCTTCCACATGAAGCCACCCGCTAGTAACTACTATCTCATCACCTTGCATTTCTTGCTGCATGGGCAGCATCACAAGGTGAGTCGTGGCTCCCGCCTCCACTGGCGCCCGCCGGGCTGTGGGAATGGTGGCCTTTGCTCTGGTGGAGCCTGTTTCTGCATGGCCTTTGCCCAGGCAGAGCCTGTTTGTGCCTGTTCGCTGTGACTGGTGGCATCCAAGCAGGGCCCTTACCCAATACCAGTGAGGGCTGCAAGACAGGCTTGGAGGAGCTGGAGTTAAATCTGCAAGCTCCAGTCGGGCAAGGGGGAAGACCAAAAAAAAGCCATGGCTCCCTCTGGAGGAAAGGTCCCTGTGGAGCTCGGGGCACCTGCCACTTAAAGCCACCACCTGCCTGGCCATCTTGGCATGCATGGTAGGCTGTTCTTACCACTGGGTACCATCTTTGGGGAGGGTTTTTGATGTTGGCTTCTCCCAAATGGGCTTCCCCAGTGCCTGGCAGGGATGTTCTGGGGGCGGTAGGGTGAGCCAGGAGCTGCCTGTCCCACCGTGCCTCTCCGCTTCCAGTCTCCCTTTGACAGCTCCCGCCTGGTCTTCCCTCCCGTGCCAGCCTCGCTGGTGATCGGCTTCTTCTACGGCGTCCTGCGAGTCCTGCTGCCCGAGGTGCTGGGGCTCTCGGTGTTCGTCGGGGGGCTCTGCGGCTACGTCATCTACGACATGATGCACTATTACCTCCACTACGGCTCACCCAAAAAGGGCACCTACCTGTATGGCCTGAAGGCTTATCATGTCAAGCACCACTTTGAACACCAAAAATCAGGTAGCGCCATGTCCCCCGTGCACACTGGCAGGGGCAAGGGGCCGTCAAAGCCCAGTCTACCTGCACGTGTGCAACTAATGCTCCAAAATGTTTGTTATTTGGGATTGGGAAGGTCAAGCACTGCACTGCTGGGGAAGCAGCATATGAGGCACTGCAGCCCATGGGGCACATTTCTCTTCCCCCAGGTTGAGGATGGGGAGCCAGAGTGGCACAGAGTGAAGGCAGCAACCCAACTCACCAGTGGGTATTAATGCCACCTGAGGGTGCCAGGGTGGAGGCCAGGCCCCCATGGTGCTGGGATGTGGGTGCCTGTCCCTGCCTGGGGCAGCATCTCTTCCCACTGGCAGGCACTGACAGGTGCAGGGTGAGGCACTGGACTTCCCCAGATCCACTCCACACCTTCCCCAGCCTGACACTTGCTCAGCCTGCCCTTTGCCCGGTTTCCTAGGAGAAAACGCCCCATCCAGATAAGCTATCATCCGTGGCTCTGGTGGTATGGCTCAGCCTGCTCCCTCTGCTCTTCCTCCTTGCCCTCAGCTTGCCTTCCTCCCTCCTTAAAACACAGACACTCCTCCATCCCCAGTTAACACAGAGCCCTTGTGACACCCCGGTCACGGTGGTGTCATGGGCTGAGCGCTCTTTCCGCTACCCGCAGGCTTTGGCATCAGCACACGCTTCTGGGATTACCCCTTCCGGACACTCATCCCCGAGGAGACCTTCAAGAAAGAGGACTGACAGCCCCAGCACGGTGCCAGCTGCCTCTTCCATCCCTCCTGGGCTGAGGCCGGCTTCCTTCCCAGCCCTCGGCAAGGCCAGCTGGTCCCTGCCCCCTTCCTGGGGTCTGTGCCACTGCCGTGGCTCCACACTGGAGCATCCTCGTGGAGTGCTGTGGTCCAGTTGTGGCACTGCCAAGGGGATGGGGGGCTGAGGATGTGAAGAGGAGGAGGTTCTGGGGCTCCCTGCGGACCTCCTGCCCCTACCTTGCTGCCCTCCCGCTCCAGGCCATGGATGCACAGGCAGATCTGCTGCCTGAGAGATGAAGTGCCTGGTGCTGCCCTCCATCCTCTGCCCTGGCTCTTTGCCAGAGCCCCCTGAAGCCCCTGGCCCTCCCAGGGTGCCCTCCCTCCAGGGCTGCAGTTAACCCTATCACCTAACTCGTGCCGAGGGGATTTCGTATCCTGGGTCCTTCTCCCAGTCCAATCTCAGCACAGGGTTTTCTTGGCCTGCAACCCTTTCGGGGGCTCCCGCACGTCTGGATTGTGCCTTTTTCTAACCAGTGCACCTGCATCTCTCTGCCAAATTTATCAAGTTCATGGTTTTTGTAGACATTGGCTACTTGAAACTTAAAACTCCGATGAACAGAATTACTACGAGATGCCTTTTTTTGCTGATCCTGTGATTTTATTTTTTATTATTTTTTTTCCCCTAATGTTTACTGCAGATATTTAAAGGTTTGGAATGAATTTATGTATAAAACTTAGACACTACAATTGTAAATAAACTGTATATTTTGAAAAATAAAGCCTTCTAAAAAAGAGTCTGACAAATGTATCCCCCAAAGTTCTCCCACCCTTGGTGCATCCCCTTTCCAGGTGCCGACGGCCCTCGGTGCCAACCTTTCTTGGCTCCCCTCATCAATGGCAGTGAGGGAGGGGCTTTACGGAGGGCATCAGCAGCAAACTTGTGTGACCCCAGACTCGGGTAAGCAGAAGCCAGCTGAAGCTGCCACTCACTTCCCTGAAATTGGGCAACGGTGCTTCCCAAAATCAGCCTGCCCCTCTGACGAAGTCACCTGCAAAACTTCCTGTGCTGCCAGCAGAGGTCAAGCGCTATTTCCAGCACTGGTGCCCACAGCCTTGGGAGGTTCCTCAGGCTGCAGGGGTGGGGAGGGGAGCAGAAGGTCCCAAAGGGCCAGCGCCCCTCGCGCAGGATGAGTGTGCTCCGGAGGGTCTCACTGCAGGTGCAGGAAGCTCAGCAGGACACAGAACCATTGTTGTGGGTGTTGCAGTGCCTCCTCACAGCTGACAGCACAGCAGAAGGGGCTGGAGCGCTCAAAATAGCAACAAGCATCAGTACTGAGGGCACAGCCTCCTCACCCCTTCTTCCAAATGTGCTTCCCATGAGCAATTCTTTCTTCCGCCAGGCAAAACCCAGCACGGGGCACACAACCCTTGGGGATACCCCCAAGCAGCTTTCCCGGAACAGGGGGCTGTCACAGCGTGGGAAGCTGCAGTGGGTTGCACAATGCTCCTTCCTGTGGTGGAAGCAGTGGCCGGGAAGCACCCTATAAACTCGGGCTCATCCTGCTGTGCCACTCCAGTCTGCTGGGGCAGCCGAGGCAGAGGTCAGTGCAGCAGGACCGGGTAACAGCTGGTTTCTTCCTTGGGGACTGGGCTGGAAAGAGCTTGAAGAGGACAGAAGAGTGGCTGCAGCTGGTTTCTGGGTGCGTTTCCATCTTGTTTCCAGCAGGTAGGGTCTGGCACTCCTCTCTTGGCACTGGCTGCATCAATGGTGTGGGTGGCTGTGGCTAATTTCCCTGCAACTGGGGTAGTTTTCTGTCCCTGCTGCCTGGATGTGGGCTGGGGAGCAAGGAACGGTGCCTGCGGGGATGCTGAGTGCATAGAAAGAGTTTGATTTAAAATCCTAAGCGGGAAATACAGGGCTATGGGGAGAAAATATGGAGAAGCTGGGAATGCTGGGGCTGTGAAGATGTGCAAGCTTTTATTAGGTGGGTGACAACAGAGAGAGACGTTGGGTAGAAATGAAAATGGATCTTTATGGTCAAAGGTGTAGGCTCCGTGGGCAGGATCTCAGGGTGATGCAAGTCCAAAGCTGGGGAGCACTGCCCAGGGGATGTTCCTTGGGTCACTGCTGCCCCCACTCCTCTGGGTATAAGCTGTCTGGCATGGCTTACACTAAATTAATGTGCAGAAATCAAGCTAAAACATCTCTTGCTAGTGCAGAGCGAGATGTGCCACTACTGCTGCTACTGGTGTGTGCCCACTCTGGTCTGTATGGGCAGCCATGGTGCCAGGCAAAGCAGAGGAAGCAAAGCAGCTGCAGGAGATGTAAGGGGCTATGGGAGACCTGGAGGGTGGTGTGCCTTATCAGAGCTGTTCCTTAGGGTGGAAGGCATAGAAGAGCTGCATCCAGTTAATGTCCAAGCAGCACCTGAGGTTCTCCTCCACCAGACGCTCCCAGGTCACATCCCCAGCGGACAAGCCCTTTGCTGGCAGCATGGACATCGTGGAGAGGGTCCTCTCCGTAGCCCAGGCCATTTACACCCAATTCGAGCAGGTGAAGTGCTGTAAACACCAGTGCCAGCGCCTTGTGGAACGTATCCAGATCCTGCTGGAGCCCGTGAGGATCCTCAGGGCTCAGCCACGACAGCACGTCTCCCACCACGAAGAGGAACTGCTGAAGAAACTGCTCTGGGTACTTGGGGAAGCTGAGAAACTGGTGATGAAATACAGCCAGACCAGCTGGATCCAGAAGTTTCTGAGAGCCCGCAGCACTGGTGAGGAGTTCATCTGGGTCAACGAGAGCCTGGGGGACATTGCCCAGGGGCTCTCACTCCTGCTGCAGGCGGAGCAGAAGCAGGCTTTCCTGGAAGCTTTCCAGGCGAAGACATGTCGCAGGCAGGATGCCGAGGACCTGAGGGATGACAGGGCTTTCTTGGACCAGGTGATTGCAAGTAAGTGTGCATTTAGCAAACACTCTTTCCCGGAGACCAGTGGTTGGCGCCTCTCCCCAGCTGCTGCCTGGCTTTGGCTCGATGACTACAGCCATGGAGAGCCACAGAGACATTCAAATCATGAGAAAAACTAACCACATCAGTCCTGCCTGTTCATCCAGTGGCCCAAACTATGCATGTTTCCCCAGGTACTGAGGAACCTGAAGACCTGGCTGGGCAGATCTACATTGACAGGCAGTGTATGGTGAGCAAGGTAGACTGGATGCAAAGCGAGCTGAACAAAATCGTGCGTGAGATGGAGCGTAAGTGGTCTCACACTACTTGCACCCTGTGCCCTGTTTCCTTTCCCCCTAAGCCCTGCCTAACGTGTCCCTCGTTCCCTCCTGGGACATGGTGGGAGCAGGCTTGAAGAAAGTCAACGTTGGTAAAAGAGAAGACATCACTGAGATCAAGCACGACCAACTCACCATCTACAGGCACCTGCAGGACACTGAGAGCTACGACCTCTACGAGGGCGAGTACCTCAAGTACCCTGTTGCCATCAAAACCTTCAAGAGGCCACTGACCACTGATCCAGTGTGAGTTGTCCTGGGTGGGAGCAAGTGTGCCACCTGGGAGGGTGGCACAGCACTATGTCATGCCTTGTTCCAGGGATCTCACCATGCTGTCCTTTTCCACAGGAAAGTGAGAGACATCTTCGAGAAGGAGATTCAGACCCTGAAGAAGTTTGAGTCTCCAAACATCCTGCGCATGTACGGGATCTGCATTGAGGAGAACGGTAGGGCTGTCACAGTTCTGTCACCCTTTTCCTCCCGGTCTTAGCTAGTGGCAGACAGTTTGCTGTGATTTCCTCCCAGGAGGTGCCACAAGGCAGGATACTTTTGCCTTGCAGATGGGAGCCCTTGCTTCTCCATTGTCATGGAGTACTGTAAGCATGGGACGCTGCGGGATGTGCTGAACAAGCAACAGCATCTTTCCTGGGACATCCGCATTCGGATGGCCCTGGGAGCAGCCAGAGGCCTTTACAGGTGAGCTCCTGTATAAATCAGCGAGTAAGTCCATTTGATGATCCACAAGCTGTGCTCAGCTTCCTGGTATCTCACAGTCAGCAGTGGTATCCTATTAGACACTCTTTCCCAGTGACACCACTTTGGGACACTGGGCTGGGAGGCTGCTGAAGAGGGAGGCAATGGATTGGGATGATCTACTCTGGTCACTGTCCCCAGCATCTAGCTTCACATCTTTAGGGCAGATTTGAAAGAACCCTACGGTACGGCCAGTTCTCCTCACGGGTCTGCTCATCCACCAGACCCGTTGTTTTGCCCACAGTGGCTCTTTCAGCACCTGCTGGAAACATTGGCTTGGTGGGGCTGGTTCACCAAGACAGGCAGAGAGCTGCTGGCCTCTCTGGGTGCATGTCAGTCATTCCCTTCATCCCAGGAGGGAGCACAAGGTGGGGATGGGTCCATGACCATCATGTGTCACCCTCGGTTCTGTTCATCCGCAGGTTGCACCAGACAGAGGAGAAATCCCGACTTCATGGCTGCATCTGCAGTAGCAAATTCCTGGTGGCCGGAGATTACTGTGTGAAGGTAAGCAACACATCTGGAGAAGGTTTTGGGAGTTTTGAATGGTTTTGTGGCTCTGTTCCTCCACCAACACTGAAGGGAATTATGATGGTCCAGAATAAAACTTGGGGTAGAGCCAACTCCCCTGTCACCTTAGGCACATAAACCTCCTTATCTCAGTCTTGTCATCAGCAAAGTGAGTGTTCCTGAGCCATCCACCCTGGGATGAGCTGCAGCTGGAGCAATTCACCTGCCTCCACCTCTGGTTTCGCTTGCAGGAAGAGACACGTGCCAGGCAGAACATATGGCTGCCTGCCAGCCTTTGCTGCTCAGGGCATCTCGCTCAGTTTTCTCCATCTCGGGGCAGTCCCCAGCTGTTCCACAGGTGTCTGTCACTTCTGCTGTTCTCTCTCATTCTCTCAGCTGTCAGGATTTGAGCTGTGTGAAACAGAGTCATCCATCAAGAGGAAAGCCAAGAAGAACTGGAAACAAGTCTTTATGTTGGCTTACATCGCTCCTGAAAACATGAAAGACATCAACTACCCCTACAAGAGGCCCTGTGAAATATACAGGTGTGTCTGTCCCTCCCAGGAGAGATGCCTGTGAGCAGGCAGATGTCTGGCAGAGTAGCTGTTGAGCTATGGAAGGAGGCCAGGTTTAATTGGACATATAAGCAGGTGTTTCCTGTGGGCAGAGCCCAAGAGTCCTTCCCATTAGAAGGGAGAAGTACACGTCAGAATGAATGCTCAGACTCTTGTTTGTCTTCTTCCAGCTTCGGGATTGTGCTGGCAGAGATTGCAACCTCCAAAATCCCATTTGAAGGTGAGACAGAAGTACTGGCTTCCCTGCATAAAAGCCACACAGCACAGTGTGGTTCCTGTCTGGCACTGGATGCTCCCGGCTCCTTCCCTAAGCATCCCACAGTGTGCAAGTCCAGGTGGCAGTGCCTGGTGGGCTTGGCTCTGCACAACAGCTTCATAGCTTCTCCTGGAGCTCCAGTATAGTAAAGTAAAGCTTATAGTAAAGCAACAGGCTTAAACCACAAACATGCAAATAATTTTTGTTTCTATTTGATGTTCCTGTGCATTTAAGCATACATTCATCTCCTTGCTCCACTGGAGCCCAACAGTATCACGCCAAACATGGTGGATTTCATTGCAGATGGGGTTTGGGTCACTTCCCTGCTGCCTTCTCCACGCCATAGGCTGCAGGAAGGCTCTTGGCGTGGCTTTGCACTGGGTTCCCTCCCCAGCACCCTCCTGTGGCAGCAGAGCTCCATCCTGACACTCCCGTTTGCACACATGTTGTCCAGGCTGCACTCCTGAGGAGATCGTGGAGAAAATCTGCAACCAGCATTACTGGGACCCTGTTGGGGAAGATTGCCCCGAAGGCCTGCGGAAAGTCATCGAACAGTGCAGGGCTCTCGACCCTTCCCAACGCCCTTCTGCTGAGGGTGAGTGTCCTGGACACGTCAGCAGCCAATTTGCCCCTTGTTTCCCACATGAATTTGTCCGGCTTCGTGTTTTGGGATCCACCCTTGCCCTTGACAAGTCCCCCAATCCCAGAGCTCGTGTTTTCACGTACACAGCTGCTTCTGCTTGGACTGTAGTCCCCTGTGTCTGCCCAGGCCTGTCCCCTGCTCATGGCAGCCCGAGGAGAGCATGACTCTGTCCCGCTTGTTATCGGCAAGAGAACACCATCTTCTTCTCTCTTAAAAAGAACCCAAACAGCCTACAACAAGTGCTCTGTTTTGATGAACGCCATCCTTGTGCTTTGCAGAGATTGTGGACTCGCTGGCTGACCTGGAGAAAAGCAGAAACCAAGGAAGTTAGCTGTGGAAAGCCAGGCCGGGTGACGGCGGGCGGCGAGCCCAGGGGTGCCGCTCAGCCCTCTGCCCCTCGCAGGGACTGATGGTTCAATACGCCCCTGTTTGTGTCGGTGTGCGAGACCTTCCCCTCGCCAAGGGGCCATCCTGGAGGCACAGGGGGGGTGAGGGTGCCCTGCCAAGGCTCTGCCCCCAGGGGACCCGAGGGGAGGCTGGAAACAAGGCTGGGGGGGCCAGAGGGGTGGGACACGGACATCTCTTACAAGGAAAGGCTGAGGGAGCTGGGCCTGTTCAGCCTCGAGAAGAGACGACTGGGAGGGAACCGCCCAAGTGTCTATGAGTATCCAAAGTGGAGGTGCTGAGAAGATGGACCAGGCTCTGCTTGGTGGTGCCGAGCAACAGGACAAGAGGCGGCAATGGACAGAAACCGATGCGCGTGAAGTTCCACCTGAACATGTGGAAGAACTCCTTTACTGTGTGGGTGACCACGGAGACTGCCCGGAGAGGCTGTGGAGTGCCCCTCACTGGACATATTCCTGAAGCACCTGGCTGCAACCCTGTGCCATGTGCTGTGTGATGACTGCTTGAGCAGGGAGTTTGGAACAGAAGGCTCCCTGTGGTCCCTTCCATCGTGACCCATTCTGTGATTCTCCTCAGCCACTACGCTGTGACCCCCCGAGCTTCCCCCCGGCTCTCCACGGACTTTCCCCGAGGTTTTCCAGGGGCTTCCCCCAAAGTTCCCCCTGCTTCCCTCGGGTTCCTCCCGGCTCCATTCGGGTTCCCCCCGGCCTCCCCCGGCGCACCGCCCCGCCCCGTCGCCATGGCAACGCCCCGCCCGCCTCCCCTCCATTTTTTTTTTTTTGAATGAACTCGCGTTTCCCGCTCTTTTCGCCCCGCGGCGGCTCCGCCAATCAAAATTCACTCCGCCGCTCTTGCCCCGCCCCTACGGCCATCACGGACCGCAGTGCCCAATCAGCAGGGCCATCCCCGGGGCGCTCTGACCAATCAGAGCCGCCCCTTCCTCCAGGCCGCTCGCCTCCGACACCCGCCGTCCCGTCAAACAGATGGACAGAGCGACTGGCCAGTGAGAAGGCGGGACTGGCTGGGGCTCGCCCAATAGGAGCGGGTGCGGGGGTGGCGGGCAGCCAATGGGGCCAGGGGGGCGGGGCGGCGCGGCGCTCGAGCGGGGCGGCTGGGCCGGGCCCGGCCCGGCGGCAGGTGAGGGGAGGGGGGCGGGCCCCGGGCCCGGTTTAGGTCCGCGGTCCATTGGCATGTCTCATTCCCCCGCCCCGAGCCGGGGCTCCCACCATGGCTCGCGCCCCCCGGGCACGGCTCGTCCCTTCCCCCCGGGCTGCCGGAGGGAGCGTATCCCGCGCCCTCCCTGTGAGGGCGAGCCCTGCGAAGGGCCTGCGGTAAAGCCCGGCTTGCGGAGAGCGCGCCTGGCCCGGGCCGCGGTTGGGGCGGGTCTTGGTGGTTACCTGTGGCAAAGCAGGCGCGGGCGATCCCTGCGGGAGGCGAAGCTGCTGCCTCCGACCCTCCCGTCTGCGGGCTCTCCCCGGTATGCAGCGGGGAGCGCCGGCCTCTGGTCCCCTCGGGAAAATTACAGTGATTTAATGGTGAAAACGCCGGTATTAATGTTGGGTTTTTTTATGTCTGACAAGTTAAAGGCGACGCGGGGGGTTGGGAATGTCCCAACGCTGGAAGCGTCCCCGGCCTTGAACAGCCTGGGCTAGTGGGAGGTGTCGCTGCCCATGGCAGGGGGGTGGCTCGGACTTTAAGCTCCCTTAACGTTCTGTGTACGGTGAAAATCAAGGGGGTTTTATGTTTATAGTGACGATTCTATCACGAACACGAGCACGGCGCTAGAGAAGAGATACTTGACTGTAAAATATTATCATATCTTGGCCATGCTGCTGTTCTGGTGGGAGGTGGCATTTAACATCTATTTTTGCCCTATCTTAGGCTGAATTCGTAATTAGGATAAGAATTATGAAATTACTCATAAGTTAGAATTTCTTAAAAGGTCTATAAAAATAATTGAGCATTAATACACCCCCCTCTAGTAATTCCTGTATAAATTTCCTAGCTGTTTTTTGTACTAACAGCAGCCTTTGCTCTGTTTGCACAGCGCCTAGCTGGGTGAGTTTTGGTGTGTGCTTTGGGCTCCTAAATAACGCTGAAGGTCTGCAATTCCCAAAGCCTTTCAGGTTTAGGATCATTTTAAGTACTTTTGGAGAATGTGATATACCTTCAGCAGCTTCCAGAATTTAATCCGCACGCCTCTTCCAATAAAAGCACTTCTGTGGGATTTTGGTGCATCTGTTTATTCAGTTAATGAAATAATCTTGAACTTTTTTGGTGTTGTAAGACTTCCTTCCCCTTAAGAGTGGGTCATCACAGACTGCCCATAGAGCAGCGTGACTGAAGGGCTCTCAGTTGGTGGCTGACAGCAGCATGAGAATTAATAATGTACAGACTGTTGTCTCCTCTATTTTTCTTCAAAACCTAAGGTAGTACTCCTGTTTAGGAGGTAACCTAAAATCCATATCCCAAAGATGTTGGCAGGGCAACCATCCTTTATAACGTAGGGTGCAGTTCTACTGCAAATTTCACATTTATCTGTCCTCAGGCTGAATATGGATCCACAAATGCTTATGCTGTAGGTAACTGGGTACCCGTAATGTCTCAGCTGTGGGTCCTGCTATGCTCTTTCTGGGTTTGCCTGGTGTTGGTGAGTACCTAGAGGGCTGTTCAGTGAGCTCTGGGTAAGGGTGGCAGTGATCTGTTACTATAATGGAATTTTATTCAGAGAAACTTCAAAGTGAACCCACCTCCTGAGCAGTGCAGCAAAGGACTGCATCGTAGAGCTTGTTTCTGGCTGTATCTGTTGGTGCTTGTGCTGCTCACCAAGGAGAGTATCTCAAATATTTCCAAACGGTCTTCTCCAAGATCCACATGAATTTACTGACAAGTAAATGATGCCAGCAAGAAAACTTTAACTTTTCACATTCATCCAAATGCTTATTTAAGTTTATTTTGCAGCATGGCTTTGGTGTTAGAACCAAAGACTTTGAGCCCAGGACTCACAGGGTGCTTGCTGCCTGCTATGCCAACTCATGTACGTGTACTGTGGTGTGTACTTGTGGTGGTTTTCCTCTGCTACAAAAGGACAAATTTTCTCTCAATTCTGAATTTAAGGGCTTTTGTAGTCGCTTATTGCACCTGGTTCTCACTGCCGTCAGGTTAGAAGTAAGGTGCATGCTTGCAAATTAATACTAGTTTTCTTCAACTCTTTTGCAGAAATGGCTCAAGAAGACATGGAAGTTGATGTCCAGATAGTAGCTGGTTACCCAGTGGAGACCCTCAGCACACTTCCCACGGAGCCCTCTGGTCATGCAGTGCTGTCTTCCCATGCTCCCGTGCCCGGTGAAGGAGGAGGCAGCGCTGCAGTTCTTCCTGCTGACGACGCTGTTGTCCCACCAAACCCCGGTACAATGAGGGAAGCAGCTGCAGAACCTGACCCGCCGCCGCTGAGTCCTGCCCTCAGGGGGCTGCAGAGGCTACAAGGGACATTTGATCCAAATCAGCCTTTGCCTGTGCCACAGCTCACACAGCGCCCACAAGTGAGGAGAGCTCGCAGGCAACAGAGAATTGGTGGTTCCCAAAGAACAATCAGTGCCAGGTAAAGCAGAGAGGAAATCGGGTCTGAACTGCACTCTGATCAAATTCAGCATCAGTTCAAAACTGCCTTTCTTCCTGGTTGACAGAGCTGAGCCCAGCACAGGTGTGTGGCTGTGGCCAGATTCAGGGCACCTCACCTCCCTTTTAAACACAGTAATAGCACAGCAACTTCTGGTCTCTTCTGGAAGAGTCTTTGCTTTTGTTAATTGAATCCTCCCCCATTTCATGGGTTGGCAGTGGTGGTGTTGACTCCTGAGCCCTTCTGCACTGCATTTTGCTTGCAGAGCTTCTGCTCACACCGTTCCCCCTGCACAGCCAGATTCCTGCCAGTGCTTCCTGCAGCAGCGCTGACTTTCAGCAGTTCCAGCCAGCATTTAGCTCAGTGGAGCTTGTGCTCTGATTTGCATTTCACCTTTGATTTGGGGACTGCCTGATTACATTTTCTGGTGACAATTGCTGCAGGAACTTTGACACATACAAACTGATATTTTTCTCCAGAGTTGTTTTTGGTTTTGTTGGGGTTTTTTTCACTATCCTTGTGTTTTTTCAGACAAAGAAAATAATATTCTGTTTGCAATGGATTAAAAGGGTGATGAGTGGGGATATTCTCCAGCCAGGAAAAAAAATCCCAGTTTTTGGTTTGTTTGATTTTTGTCTCATCTTTGTAGCTTTTGTAAATGCCAAGGGTGAAATTTTAATTAACTGAAGCATTGCCTTTAAATTCAGTGAGACCAAGAGCTCCTCTCCTCCCAGTTGATTAAACACAACTGTGCTGTTTGCCCTCAGATTGCGTGTGAAGGTCACTGTAGTTCTCAGGGCTAGAAGGCAACCCAAAAACCTCTGAATCTGAAGGATAATTGAGATGATAGCTGAACTGATGGGGGGAGCGGGGAGGATGTTTCTATCCAGGCATGAAGTTCCAGTAGAAGAGGGAAAGTAGAAAGACTAGGCACAAAACAGTCGATGGAATGAGGCTCTGATACAAACCTTGTGCATTTCATAGTACCAGTGGCTTCAGGAACCAGGACTGAGTTAGGGTTGGAGAGACTGATTCCTTTGTCTTGCTAGTGAATGATACTACTTTACTTTTTAACTCTCCAACCCCAGCACCACCCCACCCCAAAAGAAGGCAATATCATTGTTGTCATGAGAAAGAGATTTTGTTTGAGCTGAGCAAAATTAATTGTTGCTGATCCCGCTGATTGTTCACAAAGTGGGCTATTGTGTGGGATTTCCCTCCTACCAGAGAAGGTCTGACTTAATAACTGAGATACCTTTCTGTTGTAGTCAAAGCCTGAGAATTTTACTGCAAACAATCATGGAGAAACATGCCGAGTCTTTAGCTTACCTGAAATTACCTTACCTGAAATAACTGTGGCTTTTGTTTATTGCTTTTCTGGACTCAGGGCAGCACTGGACCATTACTTTCAACTCAGCAGGACTCAAGAGCCAGCTGCAGGACCAGTTCCTCACCTGGAGCCCTTGCGTGTTGGGAGGGACAACCAGGAACAGAGTCCAGATGAAATAGTAGAAGTGAGTGACTCTGACAGCAGCACTTCTGCTGAGGAGGAGGAGGAGGAGGAGGAGACGGCAGAGGCTGCAGCACCGCTGTTCCCTCCAGCCCAGGAGACACCTCCAGCAGCAAGCTCAGGAGGTTTGTGCTGTATTTGAGCTGTGTAGAGACTGACTTCAGACACTCTTCTTCCTGTTTGAAAACTCAGCGGGGAAATCCTTTGGAGCTTCCCAACAGACGGTGCTCAGAGATCACCGTGCCCACAGCTGACAGAAGCAGGCTGCTGCCACACAGCTTTCTGGCAAGCAGTTCCCAAGAGCAGCAGCAACAGCAATGGGTGATTGCTACTCTAACGTTAGATACAATCTTTTTTTGCTGTTTGCAGGCTGCTGCTTATTCTGAACATTTCCAGAATTATTTATAATTTCAAATTTAAAGATTATTGCTTGCCATGCTTCTGCCATTATATGTTATCAAGGAGCATTATTGAAGTAGTCGGGTCGCAGTTTGGAGATCAGCAGAATTTTCAGAGAAGGGTCTGATTCAGTATTTTTTAATTATTTGAGATTTTAGTCCGTTCCAGTTTAGAATTTTCTTTTCATTCCTGTGACTGCTTGTGACACTCAGCTGAGGAGTGGAAGTGCTTTTTTTTGGTCTTTCCTCATCTTTTTCTGGCTCGCAATCCTTTATCCAAACTCATGTTCACAGGCTGCCACACACTTCAGTGATATTGTTTGTGATGAACATGCACAGTTTATGTAAGAGTGAAAAATAGTTTACTTCTAATCAAGGTGCCCAGAGAACACAAGAGCAAGGTTATTTTTTTTACTTCAGTCTGTAAGGAATGTCCTTATGATTCACTCTCTGCCCTCAGTTTTGGTTTTGATTGGCCCTTTTTTTTTTAAGGGTACATCTATGAGGTGTCTTTTGAACAGATCCATTCTGGGCTAGTCTTACACGTGACAGGAGCTCAAGCTGTTAAGTGCTGTACAATATTGTGTGAACATATGCTCTCTGTTGGATTTTCTGGAATTCCCTTGTTGCTTATATAAGCCACTGGCTTTTCTTACAGGCCAGAACTGCAGAGGCTGAAAACTTCATTGACATTAGGCAAGGATAGGTGATACCTCCAATGGCTTGAAAATACCTGCCTTAATTACTAAATGTGATTAATAACTCTTGTTTTGTCAGGAGCTAGAGGGGAGGCAGTGATTTCTGCTCCTTTTGTATGTGTTAGTGGTGGTGATCCACACATAGCAGTTCTGTGTGCCTGTGCCTCAACAGACAGGCTGACAGAGCCCACCACAAAAACACACAGCCCAGCAGAATTGGTAGTTCAGACAATTACTAGCTGGAATACTGCTTAAGTCAATGTGAACGGACAGCCAGCATACAGGAAATGCTTTCTTGGCACGTGAAATATGCATACTTAGATCCCTTTGCAAAGCAACTTCTGCATATTGGTGTCTGTCTTTCTCAGGGCATAATGATGCAGGGGTATAACCTTACATCAGCCTAACTGTGGACCAGGTCTGTTTTGTGCAGGTCAGAAAATTCTGATAGCAACTGCTGTCCTTAGAAGACCTCTTCTTTCTCACTGAAATTCTGTTGCTTTTCATAAAAGAAAACATACAGTTCTTTAGCACTACTGGTGATGTATAGAAGGGCTTGCAGGGCACTGATCTGAAACTTTGTACGTGACCTGGTGCTGTTGTTGCACTGCTTAACCTGTGCCCCAATGATTTCCCATCAAAGCAGAACTCCTGCTCTCTGCATTATGTATCAGTTCATTTAAGCAATGCTCTCTTCAGTTTCCAGTCAGGCCCAAGCAGAGCTGCCTCAAGCTTTGTCTGAAGCTTCTGCAGAACATGGAAGCCATGAAGATGAAGAGGCCGAAGCCCAGCAAAAGCAGGTAAGGTGAACTAAGTGCTTTTGGAGACAGATTATATATGATGAATGCTGCATTTTCTAAAACAGTTATGTTGGCTTTATAATTTTTAATCCTAGAGAACTCCACTAAAGAAAGTGGAACCCTCAGTTCCTGTAGCACAGCTGGATGAGGAGGAAGGAGATACCTGTGCAATCTGCTTTGAGCAGTGGACCAACGCCGGGGACCACCGTCTGTCAGCACTGCGGTGTGGGCACCTCTTTGGCTACAGGTGCATTGAGAAGTGGCTCAAGGGACAGGCAGGGAAGTGCCCTCAGGTAAAATGGAAAGCACTTGCTATTGGGTGACTTCTGCTGCAGAGTCTCACCCTAACTGTTACAACTGCTTGCTGCATGGAACTACTGTCAGAAATAACAAAACCCATGAGTATTTTGATGTTACTAGGCCAGGAACAACTTACACTGTTTTAAAGGATGAGTTATGCCTTGTGTTTTCTCCCGGAAGTAGAGCATTTGTGAGTGGGAGATGCAGCAGTTTGAAACTGCAAGTGTTAACCTGTAAATGGTTTCAGAACACCTCACTGTAGTCCTGCTAAGATAGGACCATGAGAGGACCAGCTGGAGTGGAAATAGCAGATAGATTCCTAGAAGCAATTAACTCACCCTAAAGAATGTTATTGGACAAGGAATCTGTCTGAGAAATGTTTTGGAAACACAGAATGTGTTGGAAGGGACTTTAAAGATCATCTAGTCTAGTTTTCAGTCAGTTAATCTTCTATTTTGAACTGCTTTTGTAGCCATTAGGAGGACTGGGTTGTTTAAGAAACTTGCAGAGAGCAAACTGAGAACCAAGTTGCACCCTTTTAATGTCTCTTTGCAAGTGGTAAATCAGCTTTTGATGGTGCTCTTTTCAGCTTTCTTTCCATGGTTAATACTAATCTCTTTCGATGAGGTCTACCCTTCTCTGTGTCTGTGATGTGCTTCCATTCCTTACTCCTTTTCTCCAGAAAGGAATGTTGACAAAAAATAGGTCAATGAGTATCTTGTAAATAGGATTCAGTCCTGCTTTTTTTTGAGTTGGTGGCTGGAAGCCCAGGATTTCTTTGGCTTTGTCATTTTGAGAGCTTCCGTATTCTTGCTTGACTTTGTGCAGGATTCCCTCCTCTCAACAAGAAACTTCCTACTGACGTGTGCTGTGATTAAACCTAAAGAATTGCTGTTGCCATAGTGAAGGCCCAAAGTTGATTTTTCTTATCCCTGTCAATTCTCTGTAAGCTTTTCTTTCCCCTCTCCAAGCCCAGACAGAATTCTCGGAGACCTGCCTGACATCTTTACTCTTTGGAAATTTGTGATGATGCTTTCTTCTTGAACCCTAACAACTCATAAAGCATTCTCACTCCCTCTTTCTCTTCCAATGATATAATTACTAAAAGGTTCTTGGGAGAACTTACTCTTGAGAGAACCTTGTAGCAAAATCACCTTTGCTTCGTTTTCAGTTGCTGTCCTTTGTGCCTGGACGTTCTCTGGTTGAATAGCTCAGAGTTGCTGTGCATGGTGCTCTGTATACTAAGTGGCTTGAGTGCAAGCTACTGTGAAATTGCAGCATTCCTGATCCTGCCAGTGACAGCTGCTGGCTGCCAGGAAAACTGTCTTAGCCACTTACTGCTCTGCAAGGCAGTTCTTTACAAAGGGAGGGGGTTGTCTGATCTGAAACTATTGCCTGTGATATCTTCATGCTACTAAATAATAGAGGAGTCTGCATTTGAAGGGCACATAGTAATTTAATGTTCAGCGGAGGTTACTTGATCTAAGTACTCACTGCCTTTTTTCTGATCAACCAAGTGTATTTGTGAAACAATAAGCTTGGAAGAAATTAGGGCATCTGCAAGTCCTGACTTGAGAGGAGAGTATTATCCCTTCTTTTTAAGGTGAATCTGAAGTACTAAACGGTTGCAGCTAGATGGACGAAATAATTGAAATACCTGACTCCCTGTGTGTCACTGAAATCAGTAGGATGTCAGTGTTCCATAGTCACATTGGAATGCTTTTATGTATTTGTGTCTGTAGGATTTGATTAGTACAGAAATAACAGAGTTGGGAGTGCACTCGAAGGTTCCTAAATCCTTGCTGTTGGACAAGCAGCTGGTCTTGCTGTTTGTAAACCAGAGGTGGAGCTGGTGTTTTGGTTTAGATATTTTTTATTCTCTCTCTTTTTCTGATTTTGTTTCATTTTGTCCTGGGAACTTACTTGACTGTGCTAGATTGCTGGCATCTTAGCAGAATAAATTTAATGGGAAGCAAGCAGATGGATTATTAATGGTGCAATAGCATATGTGACCTAAACTGTTGTTGGAGCCCTGACTAGAGCTCTGGTGTCTGTTTGGGGGAGCATCTTGCAAACACACTGTGTAAATGTTTGTAGATTTGTTTTCCAGTAGACAACCCCTCCCTTCAAAGCTATAAGGATTTTTCAGTATAATCCACAGGGACTCGTAAGGATGCATAGTTTGGATAGTTAAATTCTTGTAAATGGATTGAGGTGGTCTTTTATTTCAGTGCAATAAGAAAGCCAAGCGTTCTGACATCGTGGTCCTGTATGCTCGCACTCTGAAAGCGCTGGATACCAGTGAGCAGGAGCGCATGAGAAGGTACGGGGTCTCCACTGCACTCTGGCTTCTACTTCATGCTTTAATTTCCTCTATTGTCTAAAGCAATTTGTGCATTCCCTGGGGGTTTATCAGGAGTATGGCTGGCTGAAGAAAACAAGGCCTTGCTGTGTTGCACATGTCTTAACTTTCTTTTGGAACAGAATTCTTGAGTTTGCATTTTGTGGCCTTGAAACAGCACAAGCTATCTTGTGCTGTATCCTGAAACATTATCATGAGAGAACATGCAGAGTTGATGCCAGAAAGCTGTATGTTGCTAATTCATCATTAGGTGGGAAGAGTGAGGCATAGTTAGGAATGCAAGGGGAGTGAATAGCTGACCTTTTCTGCCATCTTTTCTGCATGCATTAGACAGAGTAGTCTCTCTTATGAATCACTTTCCATCTTGCTTTGTCAAACTCTTCATGTAGCTTTACTTACTAAAGGTCAGCAAGCATTACTATGTGTCTACTTCCCCTTCCAACTTAAATACAGACTTTGTATGGAAAAAAGCAAAATCAGGTATTAAAATGAGGATTCATTTCTTTTCAGTAAGATGTTGTCACAGATACTATTCTGAAATTAAAGCTGCAGATATCAGAGTTCTCCTGAATGTTGTGGTGAATAGAATTTAACTAGGGTTTCTTCACATGTCTGTAACTATCCCACTGTTCTTTCAAGGCAGTCTTTCAACAGAAACCTTGTTACCCTGGCAATTATTGATCAGAAATGGTCATGAAGAGAAAAATTTCTCTTCTGTCCAGATTGACACTGCCTGATGGTGTTTGAACTGTACCTTTAGAAGGGTCATGCTTCTTTTACTGGATTGACACTGAAAAATAAACAATATGTAAGATTTTTCAAAGGCATGGAAGGCATTTGGGTGTTTACATTTCTCTCTCATGGAGAGGCAGTTGTCTGATTGCAAGCTCATGTCTCATAATCTTGCTGCAGCCCTTCCTCACTTGCCCTGCCCCTCCTCTGCCTCCTGTTTCTGTTGCGAGGCAGACAGCAGTGACTGCCTGTGGGTCATGGAGCTGCTGGCAGTGGCTGCTTTGTGGCACACAGCCACAAGCAGAGCACAGAT
Organism: Acropternis orthonyx; assembly: GCA_035583155.1. NCBI lineage: Eukaryota > Metazoa > Chordata > Aves > Passeriformes > Rhinocryptidae > Acropternis > Acropternis orthonyx. The sequence continues at coordinate 12,860,951 of JAWWEU010000020.1, forward strand.
GTGTGTGTGCATGCATCAGTATTGTTTGCATGTAGCCTTGAATTAGGTATAAGATCATGGGGTTTGTTCTTCACATTCGAAAAAGCCACCAGCCTTTGGGCTCTGGGTACTTGTATAAAAGAATGTATTTGTGATGCTTAGATACAGCATTTCACCTGTTTCTTCTGCAGGGTAAAAAGAAACGTGAAAAAGCTATAGGGAAATGACAGAATTCTGTGCTATGTGAACATGCAAGGCTGGGTGTGTGCATTTGGAAAATACTCAGGCAAGCTACAGCTCCCTGCATGTGAACTACTGAAATAACTGGAATATTGCAGCTTTTAAAGTGCAGAATGTGGTGGTCAACAATGTAGACCAAATGTGCAGCTGTTTTTAAGGAGTACTAGTGTTTGTTCCCCCTCTTTAACTATTCCTTCATATTAGCCTGTAGGAAAGAGGAGGTCAAGTAAGTTATCAAAACTGCTGCGGCTAAAAGGTGTGTATGCACTTTTAGGCTCAAGGTGAGGTAGTCAGCGTGGCTTATAAATGGGCATTCACAGTTAATTTCTCTGTATCATTCTGTTTCTGGTATAGATATATTTTCCTGAAGTACAAGATTAGTTACTGATAGGAAGATCTTGCTGTGTTATGACTCGCTGTTATTACTGACGCAGTATATATTACGTGGACATTGATGATATAGAATTTGCTGAAGTGTGTCTGTAGGAGAAAGAAAAGAAAACCTGATTTCTCTTTCACTCTCCTCTACAAAATTAGTACTTTTGGAGAGGGTGAGGAGAAAGCCTTTTGTTCCTATGGAACAATACTTGAGTGAGTCACTCAGAACAATTGCATAACTGAACATCTCGAAGGGAATGTACTGGATGAGTGCAGTACCAGGTTTTCTGTTACTTCTGGATTTGCCTCAACAGCTCTTGTGTTGGGATGAAGTCAGAGAACAGGAGTTGACAACCCAGAGGAGCATCCTGGATAATGCCCAGTCCAAAGGATTTCTTTTCTCTTCTTCCTCCAGTTCTTTAGAGAAGGAGCAAATGCTGCGGAGACAGGCGGAGCTGGAATCTGCGCAGAGCCGTCTCCAGCTCCAGGTTTTGACGGATGAATGCAGCAAACTCCGCAAGCAAGTCCAGGTGAGTCTCAGGATACTAATACACAAAGGGTTCCCTTTCTCTCCAACCTGTTTTTGCATGTTCCCTTTGAAGAGAAAACACAGGCTTCCAGTTTTAATGAGCAGAAAGATTTAGTAAACTAATTGGTGAATCATCCCGGGCTGGTAAATATCTCAGGCTGGCATCTCCATACTGATTTCTTTTTTGTGCGTTTCAGACTTAATTGAAGTTGCAGCCTAGCAGTAGAGTCGTTTGGCTGCTAATGTTGCAGGTTCCTCCTCAGGTTTTGTGGTGCCTGGAAAGGCCTGGTAATGCAGGACCAGACTTATTTTCCTCATGTTTCTTGTAGTTGCATCAAAATAAGCTTTGAAAATCTCCACAGTAAGCCTCTAATAGGACCTATTATCACTGGTTATGCACAAGAGCCTTTGAGAAGCAGTTTGTCAACAGGTATGTCTATGCAAAATCAAGAGAAAAAAAACAACAAAAAAAACCCCTAATTTTTTTCCTGAAGCTCAGTCAACATTCTAGTTTAGCACCCTCTGGTACCCTGGGACCTGGCCCGTCAGTAGGGGAGGCTGTATGCACGGGCTGAGCAGCTGCTGAGAGGCACCTCTGTCACCTCGGAATACAAATTACTGACAATAAATGACCAGTTGCTAAACTGCTTCCTTTCTGGCTTATGCAGTACTGAGATATTTTGTAACCCGTCCAGCTGCTTTTGCAGGATTCCTGTAAATTGTGGACTCTCCTGGTGTTTCCAAGTGTGAATCAGCTGACGTGTTCTACCAGTGCTAGGTTTCCCATGAGCCTGCTCATTGCTGGTTTGCTACCTTTTGTTATATGAGGTAGATCATATCTAGTCTCTCACTGTCTAGTAACGCACTTAATTTTATGATTTTCTTTATTCCTGGACTTTTTTATAACCTTGGCTATTCATGTCTGTACATTAAACAGCATCCTCTTTGCTGAAGTTTTCCAGTCTGACATAAGATAAGGCTTTATAAATTGCCTAAATTCCTGCATGGAGCTATATGCCCATCAGCACTAATAAGGAAATTGGTCGATTTCAAACTTTGTCTTAAGGAAAATGTGAATAAGATAAAACTGCAGGTCCATAATGTTCTCCTGCAATTCATTTGGTGTTAAATGATAGAGTATCCAGTCTAACTGAATTGAAGTCACATGTTACAAAGATTAAGTACCCTGTGTTCTATAAGCTCTGTTTCAGTATTTATACTGCATTCATCACTGTCCTGTAGTGGTTAATGCAAATGCTGGAAGCAATTTTAAGGTGCTTGTTTATACTACAAATAAAGTGAAAGTAAAACAATTTGCAGGGGAGCAAAAAAAAAAATCAGCAGGAAGTGTGGAATAAGTCTCTAAGTTGTTTGGTTGTATTTTAAGCATATGGCTAATGAATTCCTTGTTTTATGAGAAGTCATTTTGTAAAGAAACTACTTGCATAGAAGCATTTAGATCAGGAGGGACCCCTGGACATTTCTATCCCAGCCCTAGTAGGGTGATTCTAGTGTAGGGTTGGGTTGCTCAGGGTGTGCACCTCCCACCAAAAGCCATTGTGAACCTTTTTTTTTCTTGCTAATGCTCTCCAGCTGTTGCCCAGCAGCTGCCATGGCACAATCTTGTCCACTGTACTTTGTTACTGAAGTATTTAATGTGATTGAGACTAGAAAATGGATGGTTTTTAAGTCTCTAGCTATATGAAAATATATGAGGAAAGGAACTTGAAGTTTGAGGGGAGGTAGCTAACTAAAGCTCTGGAAGAAAGCCCTCAGCAGTGTTGTTTCCATATGTAAACCTGGAGTGTGGGCTGTGCTGAGCTGTGTTCTGCATCCTGCATGGCAGATTCAGGCTTGCCTTTCGGAAGCAGTGCTACTGACACCTTACTTTTACCTAAAGTTTTTCCTTTGGGAGCAGAAGGAACTTGGGAATCAGATGTGAGCTACTGCAGTACTCCTCCTGAATCTGCCAACATTTTCAGTAGAAGTTAGCTAATGGTAAGCAAACCATCTCTGGCTTCTGGCATTAACAGCATTGATCAGCTGGGGTAGCAGATTCGTTTTTGCAAGTGGGAAGCAGTAGCTCTGTTTGGGTATGGAGCAGAAAAGGGATGACTGGCAGGGAAATGACAGGAGACTGCATGCTGCTGTGGAAAGAAAAGCAAGTGTAATTGTGAGCCTTGCAGAGATCAGTTTATATTGTTTGATGTAATGGAAAAGCTTTTTTAAAATAGGATTTTCAGAGCATGAAAAAAAAAAAAAAACAACTGGATGGCAGAATATCAATTAAAACTTGTGTGTCTAATACCTCTAGAAAAAAAAATAGGCTAATGTTTTTACTGCATAAAAATTGTTCATCTTTGTGTTCACTTCCTGTTGATGTCTGTTAAAGTAAAGCTGTTATTTACTTGCTGTTGCTTATAGTGAAGCCAGTTAAAAATGCTCCATTGTCCCTTAGTCTGAATTTGAACCTGAACCCAAAGGAAGGTGGAAGGGTGGGATGGCTGCAGTGCTGCACCACAGCTTGAGGTTGTCCCATCCTGTGTTTCTATTTAATGCAGGACTGGGGCTGTGCAGTGCAAGGTGGCAGGTGTGGCTTCTGTAAGAGGTCTGTGGGGGATGGCCAGAGTGACATCTGATACTTGCCTTTGTCTTTAAAGCTTCATATCAGCTATTAAGGCCGTAACCTAATACTCAAAACTGTTCTGAATTTATTGCAGCCGGTGGTTTTCCTTTCCTATTCATTGTGCTCTCCTGCTTCTACTTCTCATGCATGCTCCTCAGGAAGACTTAAGCTGTACAGCCTTTTGTTTCCCCCACCTGTGTGACTGTGCTCATTTATCACTGCAAAGGCAAGCTGAAATTTAGGAGACCGTCACAGGATGTGCAGAGAGTGGAGTCTGCCCTCAAGGCCCTTAGTTAGCACCAGGCATCAGGAAAACTGCAAAGCATCTAAAGGAAGGTATAGCTTTGTATTACCAACAGAACATTCTTTTGAGCACAATTAGTAGAATTTGCCTGCAGTTTTTAATCACCTTGATAATGTGCCTCTAGTAAGACTTCCTGATTCTGCTGGGTTTGTCCATTGTGTTTAAATGTAAACATTGTACTAATAGTCCTTGTGATTTTAATTGCCTGGTTTCCTTGTGAATAACATGTGTAAAAGTTGAATGTTGAGTGCAGGTGACAAGGAGATTTTTATAAGGTCCTCAGAGCAACAAATAATTTTAATCTCTTCTGATCCTTTGTGGCAGTGGTTTCCTTCTCCCCTTTAGAAATAATGAGTTTGTTAAATTTTTGATCAAAAGTCACTTTGTTCTGAGTTACCTATGTTTGCACTGACTGCTTACTCTAAGACTGAAGCTGTAGCTTCCATCATAAGCATCCTGGGAACCCCTACACCCCTTTCTCGCCCTGGTTGTTTTGTCTTGCTCACTCTGATGGGATCATCTTGAGTCTCCAGCTTCAATTTTAAGGTTTTTTTTTTTTTTAATTTTTATAGTCCCTTGAGAAATTTGAAATGCACTTGATGCAAAACAGATCAGACATCTGTAAGGTGTCAGAATTGCTCTCCTCTTGAGCAGTTTCCAAGCTATAGGTCTTGATAACTATTAATGTAGAGCTTGATCTTTGATCTCGCCTCTTTGAAAACTGCTGCCTTTGCTTCAATGTGAGTTAAGCAGTGATGGCCAGTTCAATATTGAGGCTGACTTGCAATTACTGATATATTCATAATATCACTCTCGTGGCCCTTAATTGTTTAAAGATTACATAGTGTTTGAAGCATAATTTGTGTTGCTCAGACAACAGAAAGCAAGTAGCAATTTTCTTTACATATGCCCTCTGCCTTTAATGTCCCTGGGGTTCTGTACCATCTGACTTTGACCTTGGATTACAAGATGGTCAAAATGCTTTTTGGGAGGGTGCACTTTTAGGTGACTCACAATGTGTCAGTGCCACGACCTGCATTCCCACCTCACCCCTGATTATCCCTGTAGAAAAATTCAGCAAATACCTTGTTGCTACTGGAAGCTGTTCATGGCCATGCCTTTGCTGAACATCCTTGAGCTTTCATCAATTGAGGTGGAGAAAGAAAGGGGGGAGGAGGTGGTGGAAAACAGGACTGGAGCTCTTGAGACCAGTGTCATTCCTGGAATTTGCTGCCCAGGATTTACAAGAACAGGGTCATCGTCATTAAATAGACTGACTTGTTTCCTGCAACGCCCTTTATGTTGAAACTTGGGCTTTTATTTTTTTATGGCGTATTCTGGAAATTCTGGAAAATGGTTTTAATTGACTTTCTCTTGTGGCTTAGCAGCACATAATACTTGGCAGTTCATTCTCTTCTAAACAGCATTGATCTGGTAATTGTTACTGGCTTTTATCTGTTGCCCAGGAGTCCACTCTTTCACGGGGCGAAAGACATACAATAACAGACTTTTGAGCACATTCTGCCAGAACTCGCATAGCATTTGAATGCTTCTGTTGGTCACTGTCATAGGCCACGGAGTTAGAAATACAGCACTTCAGGATCAGCATGGAAATGGGCCCGTGTTGGCCCCCTTTATCTGAGAACAAGTACAATTGGAGCATCTGGAGCAGATAGCACAGAAGGTTACACCCTGCTGATGCATTAAAGCTCTTTGGGTTTTATTTCTTTGCAGGAGCTGAAGGCTCTGGTGGCCCAGCACAATGTGAGCTCTTCGCAGCAACCTGGCAGCTCCCGCACGTGCCTCCCAGGCAGCCTCCCCTCCAGCCAAAGCCAGCGCAAGTACCACTTGGAAAAGGTTTTTTTGGTGTCTCAGACTGGGAACTGCCGAGTGATGGCATACTGTGACTCAATGAGTTGTCTTGTGGTCTCACAGCCTTCTCCACAGTCTACCTTTATTCCCGGTAATTAAGCAAGTTAAAATTTGGAGGTTCATAAGTGAAAGTTAAACGTCTTTTCTTCTCGCTCCCTGCTCCCCACTTCTCTGCTTGACCTTTGCATGTGCCTTGTAAACTGAGTATATTCACAAGACTCCACAGAGTTCACCTGCCCCTGCATTGATAGCTTCTGCCTGGCAGAGAAGCTTGTTTCCCCTGGCCACTTCTATGGCAGAATCCTAGCAGGGGGTCTCTGAATCTCCTGCTGGAGTGCCAGATCCACAAGAAGGCAAAAGGTACTCCTTGCGAAGGTGGGTCTTCTGAAAGAAGCAGAAAAGCTTCCAGTGGTTAAATGAGAAACACTGCCCCTCAGCTTGTAGGTGGATTGATCCACATGCTGCTGATTTGTTAATAAGTATTAAATAAACCTTAAAAACACCACCGCCCCCTCAAACCTGAAAGCAAAGCCCCTTTTAATATGAATGCTAGGAGCACTGTTTCCTAATGAGGAAATAGGAAGCCAAGAAGTCATGGGCAGCCCTGGTTTTGTCTCCCTGTTGTGTCCAGAGGCCAGTGACCTGACATCTGGACCAGTGCCAGTTGCTTTTTCAGGGCAATAGAAGTGGCATTAGGAGTCTGAGAGTGCTTATTTGCAAAATGCTTTCTGAACGATGAAACTTACTTTGTTTGGTTAATGGGTTTGCGGTTAATGTGCCTTATCTAGGCAGAACAAAGTGGTTTTCCACATTCAACTGGCCTTATTTTTCTGGCATTTGAGGCCAAGGAATGAATCCCTGAATGGAGGCTTTGTGGTGATTCTTGTAGCACAGTGGTTGAGTTCACCTGTATCCATTCTTTGCTGTGACACTTGTTCTCTTAAATAGCCATGTAATCCTGCTCTGTGTGGTTTTATCTGGGCAAGAGCCTCTTTGAAGAAGCTGACTAAAGAGCAGCAGGACTTGTAACAGGAATTGTAACAGTGATACTGAATTTGCTCTTGGTGGCTGGGATCCTTAAGGATTTAGCCTTGTTACCGTTTGAATTAAAGAATGATTTGTGGTAGTTCTTATCCAGAACAGCAAATAACTTTTATGTGTTCATCCCACCACAGGATTCAGGACAGATGTTGTAGTTCTGGCATAGAATAGCAAGTTCTGTGTGTATGCTGCTTCGTGATAACCTGCTTTGTCCTTCTTCTGTGACAGGTTGTGGTGTTAAGATGATGAGTTTGGCCAACCTGAAGAGCAGTCAGTACGTCCCCATCCATAGCAAACAGATTCGGGGCCTGGCTTTCGGCACTCGAGCAGATGGTTTGCTGCTCTCTGCTGCTCTGGACGGCACTCTCAAACTCACCAGGTGAGCCCTGTCCCTGCAGGGGTTGGCTCTGTGCAAGAGGCTGCATTGGATTTTGTTCTGTCTTGCTAGAAATGTCTTGCAGCGCTTGCTGTTCTGCTTTCTGAAAGATGCTGCAAAGATGAGATCAGGTCTGTGTGTTCTTCCTGCATGTGGGAACTAACAGAGGGAAGGATTTATTCGATGCTTTTGCGTCTTACAGGTAGAGGTGTTACGGAGCTGCCTCTCTGTGGTAGGTTTCCTGTGGAGAACTCTGTAGAAAACAAGTATTTCAGCCAAGTTGTGGAGAGAATAAATGTAGCATAATGTATAGACCTGAAATTTATTGTCCACGTGGTTTTCTGTTACTGCAGGGAAATGTGAAGTGTGGGAACTTGTACGGCATAAAGCAGAAACAAGGGGTGTTTAGCTTGTGCTCTTTCTTCTCTGCAAAGCCTAATGTTGGCTTCTCAGATTTTAAACTTCATGCAGAGCATGGAATTCATCTGGGATATGAAATGCATAAACCGCATTGTTGAGCATGTGCTAGGGGCTCTCTAGAGTTAGCAGAGACTTAAACCAGCAGGTTGGAGACCGAGAAAAATGTGTCCTGTCCTAAATAGAATTTACAGCCTATGAGTGTGTTTTCTTGCTACTCTGCTGCTCTTCAATCTTAATCTTACACTGCTCCATTGTCTGATTGATTCTTATTGAGTTATATTAACATCTTTGTGCAATCCGTCTGTCAGTATCAGGCTGGGCAGGACAGGTGTCTGCTGTATGACTGATTAGTTCCAATTCTCTCCCACAACTGAAGCAATGAAGAGAACTTAATCCCATAGCAAAAATGTACAGAATGTTGCTTTTCCATTTAACACAGTTAGCGTTGAAATATTTGCTAGACTAGTTAAAAGTAAACAAAACTGACTCTGATGCTGAAGTCAGCGTGTCAGTTTTCTAACTGATAGGGTTGATATTCTTTTCATGGTTTGTTCTGGAGAGTGGCTCCTCATCGCAGTATCTGCTCAGACACTTGACTCCCATATCTGCCTCTCACTGCCTGGTTGGCTGCATGATCTTGTGATCCTCTTGTTTTTGTGCTTGATCCCAGGATGTCTTGGAATGAGGTGCTTGCTTCAGCAGCATCTTCATACTTTTTTGCATCTCCATATGAAAGAATAGTCCTCCATTACTCATCTTTATTCTCTAGTTACTGATTTCATAGTCATCCTACCAAAAAGAATTATCCAAGATATCTTTATGTCTCCTGCTCTGGCTTGCAATTGTTTTAAATAGCACTGTGAGTTTGTTTTGGGAGTTTTTTTTGTCCTGTTGTTTTGACCCAGTCACTGCTCTGATACCAAACTCTCTCTTTCCCCCCAGCTATGTTTGTCCTTGCAGTTGTTCCCCTTACATTTACCTGGGAGCAATTACTTGATTCTCTGGAGTCCTGAGCATAATCACCTTCCCCAGGAAGAAGCCCCTTTGTTGTAAAAGATATCTGGAGTTACTTTGATATGTGCTGTCTTCTGTCTCATGCTGTTCTCAGGGTGCAAAGCCTATGTTGATGACACTACCCTTTGCAAATACCTGATCTGATACCAGCTTTATCTGCTGTTCTGGATTATGCCCCTCTGTGTACTCCCCTCTCTTTTAGAAAGAAGGAAGAATTAACACTCTATAAGCGCTTTCAACTGTCCTTGCCCCACTCACTGTCTCACTCTTGCTTAAATTGGTTATTTTCAGGCATAAGCACTGTTCCTCTTGTGTAAAAAAAGGGGAAGTAATTAATAAGAGATGTAATCTGAAGAGATGAGCCCCGTGATCTCAGGAATATGTGGTGTTACGGGATTACACCACAGTCGCTTCTCCTAATTGTTTCCAGAAAAGTAACTTAGCTTTCTCTTGCCAGTAAGGCAGCTGAGACCCTGCTGTGAGATTTCCTCTCCCAGTCTCCAAAGATCAATCTGGAAAAAGAAGCATTGGCTTGGAAGAATTATAAATCACTTGACAATATTCAAGGGATTATTGTTTAGGTTTTCCAGATTCATGTCTGGAGTAAAGGAGTTAACTGAGAATTCAGTCTAAAGAGAGATGCTTCTGTCTGAAGACTTTAAAAAGCTAGATTTGCTTACCTTAATTATGCTGTTTTCTCATCAGTAGATGCTTCTGCAACCGGCCATCACTTTGCTTTTCTTCTGCAGCTTGGCAACAAACACTGTGGTGCAGACATACAATGCTGGCCGTCCTGTCTGGAGCTGCTGCTGGTGTCTCGATGATACAAACTATGTCTATGCTGGATTGGTCAATGGCTCTATCATGGTGTATGATCTGAGAGACACAAACTCTCACATCCAAGAACTGGTCCCTCAGAAGTCCAGGTATGGCACAAAGATTTGTTGTTCCTCTCAACTAACACGTGTTAAGTTAAGCACAGCTTCACACACCAATAGTTTTAGTTGGTTTATGTGAATCTCTTGTTCAAAAACTCACATTTAGCACAGATGCGAGAACTCATAAGGTTGTATGGTGAGTGTGTATATGTTTAACTTACGCAGGTGCCAGGCACTTGTGCTCTTTTTAAGGCACACAGGAGTCAGAAATGGACTCACTGGTGCAGCATAAGCAGGAAAACTGAATTTCTTTTGGAGCTGGGTTTAGTATTTCATTTGGAAAGGACGAATCACACAGAGGTGTGAGATTCTTATACTTCTGTCTGTTGTGCTCTGAGAATCGAATGCTGATTTCCACTCACTGGATGAGTACTGTCTGATGCGTCTGTGAAACATAAGGCTCAGTAGTTAAGTTGAATTTCATTTATCCTTGACGTGCCCGTTGGGGTTCCTTGCTTGAAGGACCATCTCGTGGCCTGCTTAGGCCCTTTCTTTGCTGTGCAGTTGGAGAGGCTGGAGCTCTGCAGCAGTGAGCAGGACACCAGCAGAGCTGCAGAGCTGGCAGCACTGACTCTTGCCAATCACCCTTCCAGGTGCCCCATGGTATCGCTGTCCTACCTGCCCCGGATGGCCTCAGCCTCACTGCCTTACGGCGGAATATTGGCTGGGACCTTGGAAGGAGCCTGCTTTTGGGAACAGAAAGCTGGCAACTCCTACCGGCCTCATCACCTGCCCCTGGAACCCGGGGGCTGCATCGATATTCAAACAGAGATCCACACGCGGCACTGCCTCGCCACATACAGGCCTGGTACGTAGCAGGGTGTGTCTGCAGGGCCCTGCCTGGTGCCACCACTGCTGTGGGCTGAGCTCAGCACCAGCCTTGGTGCCACAGGCACAGCACAAGTGCAGCATCTGCCCTCACCAGCATGTAGATAAGAACCAGGGGAGGGCAAAAGGAAGCTGCTGCAGGGTGGTGCTGCTTGTATTCCTACAGCTGAAGCCTATCTGTGAATACATTTTCTAAAGGTTACCTTTTTGTTTCTATCACACAGGTAAAAATAACCCATGTGTGCGTTGTGTGATGATGGAACTGACTTGCAGCCCACTGACAGGGGCCTCTGAAGATGTGGTGTGTTCTTCTCACCCGGTTCAGACTTTCAGTGCTGGGCCCACCTGCAAGTTGCTGACCAAAAATGCCATTTTTCAGAGCCCAGAGGAAAATGGGAGCGTCTTTGTGTGTGCTGGTGATGAGGCATCCAATTCTGCCCTGGTATCTCTTACTCCTTTCAGCATGGTGGAGGGTTTTATTGCAATTCATAGGAGGGAAGCTTCATCAGTCACAGCATCAGTGTGATTTGGTGGGAATTGTCTTGTCATGAACATTACCCTGGGCTGAGGGGTCTGTTGTACTGCTGCAGCAAGCGTAACTTCCTGATAGTGAGACTCTCTTATCTTAGCCAAGGCTTGTGATCCCCATCCATCAAAAGGTGTGTAGGCAGTGAGCCCCTCTTGTCCCCCAGAGGGATGGCGTTGGGCACACTGGCACAACTGGGCACTCTTAAGTGGTGGTGTAACAGGCTTGGTGGTACAGCTCATGTGGTAAGTACTGTGAGGGAAGGATGCAGGCTCTTAAGGAATGATGGGGAAGAGGAGGAGGAGGGTTGCCCTTTGTTTGAAAAAGCAGCTCAGATGTAGAAGATGGACAACAAGCTGCATGAGAGCTCATGAGGGGTCAGAGAGGGTGGTCAGGGTGGCGTCATGCCGGGAGTCAGTTAAAGACCATCCAAACAGAGTGTGAAAGTAGAGAAAGGGTCCTGTAAGTAATGTGAGGAAAGTCTTTCCTGGAGAGAGGAAGACCTCTTCTGGATGGGAGGGGAGAATCCTGCAGTCCTTGACCTTGTCTGTCCCTCCCACAGCTCTGGGATGCTGGAAGTGGTTCCTTGCTGCAGAAGCTGCCAGCTGACCTGCCTGTCCTGGATATCTGCCCCTTGGAAGTGAACCAAACCCACCTCCTGGCTACTCTGACAGAGAAGGTGGTGAATCTCTACAAATGGCAGTGAACTGTACCTACACCTGCCACAGACTGTCCAAATATGCTGCTGATCAACCCTACAAAACTGCTCAGCCCTGCATGTGCTGCTTACAGGAGACAGGATCCACTGCAGCACTTTTCTGGCAGTAGGCAGGAGCTGGGATGTGCTGGTGCCTGGAGCAATTCCCTTCTTTTTCATCTTCCTCTTTAGGCCTGCCCTTATTTCTTCTTTGGTCAATTTTCTTCAGTCAAACTCCACAAACTGCCTCAGCACAGCAGTAATTCCTGGAGTGTCTCCAGCGTGTGTTGCTGCACTTTTTTTCCACTGTGAATACAGCACAGGGACTTGCAAATCTCTGCTACAAATGGATAAAATAAGAGGAACTTGAAGACCTGAGACTCCCACTGCACTTTCTTGTGGAGTCCTGCCATGATTAGTGAGTGATGAAAAGGTGACAATATTGGCATCTTGCAAGCATTGCTGATACACAGTGTGAAAGCAAGTTCACTCCCATGTTCTGTTGAAGGTCTAGGGTCAGTTGAAAGTTATTCCCTGACAAAGACTGACCCTGTTTGGAGGCAACAGAGAGAACAGGCTTGGAAAATCTACAGAGAAACTTTCTTTTGTGTTTTTTTCCCCATGAGCTTATAATTTGCACTGTAATTCCTTAATTCTCTGCCTTCTCTTTTCCCTCTTGTTCCTGCTTCACCTGCAAGCAAACTTGGACAGTTTGGTTGTGGAAAATGAAACTAGTACTGGAAAAGTACAAGAGGAGGGAGATGATTCTTATACTGTTGGCTGCTGCAGTCCACAGTGTCCTTCCTTAAAGACAGGAATGTACTGAAACAGCCAGTACCTTGGAAAAGAATGCTGGCTGCTTTTGTTGTTTGGGGGGAGGGCAGTTGGCCTTTTTTCTGTTTTGAGGAACTGGTAAATGCTCTGGGATTTCATCAGCTTGCTTTCGCTGACTTTTGGCTTCCTAAATCGTAGTTTCCAGCTCACAGCTGCTCACAGAGAGCTTCCAGTTGTATTTGTGTGAGTGTGCTGCAGCCACTGGTTTGTGTAAATGTTGAGCCCGTGGGGTGGTATCACAGCCTGGGGGATGTGTGCTGGCCAGGTGGGCTCTCTTAGCACCTTACTGTAGATACTCTGAAGGGTGGGAGAATGTTTATCTCCAGGTCAGACCAAGAAGGAGGACTTGGATTCCATTTTTGGTGTAACAAAAGCAAATTTGCAAGGATGTTGGAAGCTGCAAGACAAATTCCCTGTGTTGGAAGCTTATCCTTCAGCACACCTCTGCCTCTGGACATGCCACCACTTCAACTGCCAGGATTATTTTCAAAAGTCTGGGGCTTGCACAGTATGGTCCTGGTTGTCTTAAATGAGACTTAGAAGATCTCGACTTAACTTTATATTTTTATGTACAGTATTTTTTTCCTATATTTTTATATTGTAAGAATAAAGTGTTTATAGTTATCAAATGTAACTGGTGCTGCTGTACTTTAAAAATAGGTCTCAGTGACATACACTGCATGTCTTGTGAACATAACCAAGCATTCCCTTATGCAGGTGAGGTTTCTCCTGCTTTGTATTACTTCCAAGTCACACTGAGCTTCAGACGGAAATAATGGAGGTGTTTAGAGGATGAGGAGTCCTTACTGAACCATCCTGCTCTGGCCAGGTGAGGGGAAGGGTCAGGCCATACACCTGGGATATATCCTTTAAACTGAAAATAACTCACTGACATGAGAATTTTTGGCATTTTAACAATGATCAGGAAATAAGGGCTAGTAGAATGACATTGTGAGGTCTCTGGTAATGCCAACGAAACCAGAAGGAGCAGGATGCTCTCTGCTCTCAGTTCTCAGCTATTTTGAGGCATCATTTAGGTTCAGTCAACTCCAACCCTGTCTTACCACAAGAAATTTGTAAAATTTTAAACACACAGTAAAAGGATTAGAAGGTTTTCATTTGAATCCTTTGATTTTTGATTTTCTAGGTAACACTTAGTTTCTATTTTTATGCAACTCAACAGGAATAAGAGATAAGAACTTAAATGCTATTAAAATAATAATGGAAGATGACCCTTTCACGTTCTCAGTTTTCAAATCCAGGGTTTCAGAAAACGTTCAAAGATACATGAAGAAACCTTGTACCACTGTTCTATTTCCAGGTTTGCAGCAGGCTGCAGGATAGCACACCTAACTGGTGTGCAGAAAGCCATCAGCATGGAGCACTGATAAAAGGTCAAAGTGTTAATTAAATATTTGCTCATCTCTGCCTGGAGTCAAAGGGGCAGATTCTGGGATGGAAGAAAGAAACGAATCAGTGTCTCTTCACTGTGCAGGGCAGCTGTCATGAGAGGCTGAGCTGTTTTGCTGGTGTTTTAGGCATGAAGCCACTATGTGGCTATTTCTGCCTCTGTCTCTGGGAAGATTTTGTTATTGCCGAGCAGGGCCGCCCCTTGGCAGTTCCTGTAGGGAATCTGGTTTGAGGTGATAGGTAAAGCCGGGCAGTGCTGTGGCTCCTGCCGCCCAGGCCTTGCTCTGAGCTGTGCACGGGCGTTTCTTAACATTTTTTTTTCTCCAGGCTGTTGCAGGGCAGCACCTTTTTTAATTTTAATTCCCCTAAAAGCAGGCCTGGGGGAACAGCACAATGCTGGCCAGAGCTGGCTGTGGGGTGGCTGCTTGGATGGAAACAATCCATCCCCTCCTGCTCCCTGTGGAGGTGTGGTGTCAGATGCTGGTGTGGAAGGGGAAACTGGAGTCACAGAGCCGTGCTTTCAGAGAAGGGCTGTCCTCCATGTCTCCCTCTATCACGGATGATCTGGTGTTAGTGTGATCCATGGGGTGAGCAAGCAGCTGGCTCCCGGCCTCCACGTCACGGGGGCTTTATTACTGTAGCACCAACCATGGTGCTTTAGTTGTTGGTTGGTAGTGAATCAGGTGAGATTTTGACAAACACAATCAAAAACGTTGCAGATGACAAAAGGTAGTGCTGAAGTGTGAGCCAAGAAGCGAGCACAGCTTGCTGTGTGTGCACACGAGGCAGGACCAGCCAGTGCTTTGCTCAGCTCTGGCTGTACGCGCCACTTCCTGGAGGGTGGAAAAGCAGCTATTTCATGTGTCCCGAACCAAATTGGATTAAAACCAGGCAATGTAGCAAGTGAAACAAGCAGCTTAAGCTGAACCTTGTTACACTGAGGTAGCCAGAGCATCCCAGTGGGATTTCATTTAGTTCTCCTTTTCAGTTTGCAGGGAGACGTGACAAGATTTTCTGCTTATGTAGATTTGTAGATTTTTTACCAAGACAGTAAACTCCTTAACAGACCCAGCCTTCTGCTGGTTTGTGAAGGAGAAAGAATATGGGGGGGAAATAGTTCAGGGATGAGGAAGAGGAGAGAAACAAAGGAAGGAACAAGCAAAACCTTGTTTTCTCTTGGGTTTGATTTGCATTGAATGCCAGAACTAGTAAACATGAAAGAACAAATTTCATGCCAAGAGACATAGGGAGAGGTGGCACAGTTTCCCTTGCTTGGGGTGGCACTTTTGACTTTCTATTAGCAAATCTTGGGTGAGAGCTTTTTCCATCTGCCATGTGAATCATCTGAGCACTCAGACACTGTTTGAGTCCAGCTGCATCCCTTATCCTTGCAGAGTCTCCTGCAAAATTGAGTAGAGGGGGTCACAGTGCCTTAGCAGCAGGACTGCCCCTCTGCTGAGCTGCTGTTGGTCCCTGTGAGCACTCAGCCTGCAAAGTCAAGCATGTTGGTGTCAACAGCCTCCCTCGAGATAACAATATTTATAACTGTTTACTTCCTTTTGCAATAGTTAAAGATACTTAGAGATACTGCTTAGGAGGCAGAAATGCCTCCTGCCCACGTTATCTCTCTTTGCTAAATGAGATTCCTCTTTGCTCCCCTGTGGATGGCAGCTGGAGCTGTGGGTGCCCTGGTGTTACGGAGCACTGAGTGCTGTGGGCCTGTGGGAAACTGATGCTTCAGTGCAGGGAGTTCACTGATAAGCTCTGGGAGCCACAGCAGCATCCTGAAAGCACCAACAGCACGTGAGATGTTGCTCCTCTGCTGACTCTTGCAAAATAGTGCCTCTAAATTGCAAGCAGAAGAGGAGTTTGGGCATCTATGCCCTAAAAAGCTTACCTAAGCTTTGGGACAAACTTTGCAGGTAACAGATTCTCTCCAGCCTGTGCTGGTCAGGAGAAAAAAAGCCTGGGATTTATTTCAGTGATTATCCCATCCTGTGAAGCATAATTAATTTGCGGTCCAGGGGCTTTAGTCTTGCATCAAGTCCAATTTGGTCCGTCCTTCTGCTGGCAGTGGAGACCGCAGAAGAGGGAGTGAGTCCTCAGTGCTTCCGACAGCCTCAAGCTGGGAGCAGCACTGAGTGCTGGGGGAGGCAGAAGCAGGAAATAATTGTGACAGGTTGGAGAAAGGCCTGGAAAATTGCCCCTTTTTGTTTTCTAAATGTAGGTGCTAACTGCAACACAGAGCTGCAGGAATATGGGGGAGCAACAGTCTCTTCAGTAATGACCTGGGGCTTCTGAGGGTTTGTGAGGCAAAAACGTGTCCACAGCATCAGTCTTTGGGGAAAAACACAAAGGTCATGTTGGGCTGAAGAGTTGTGCATGAAAGGCACGAAGCTCCCCTTTGTGCTCAACACCCACAGGGTTGCAGCAGTTGCAGTACCATTGCCTCGTTGTCCACAGCTTCCTTGGAAAGTAATTCTGTGGTCTTCTGTTTATTTCCAAACAAGGATGAGTAAACTCCCACCTACAAGAAAAGCAGAAACAAAGTGGGGCTGAACCTGAGCATGTCACTCAAATGAACCATGAAACACCAGGCCAGGGTTCCTGCCTCAGCCAGCAAGAAAAAATGTGGAATGGCAGCAGCAATGAAGCACCTGACTTGGTTGTCTGCAGCAGCATTTGCTGGTGGAGACGATCCTGTGTTGGGAAAGACAGTGCTGAAGTTTAGGGGGATGCACAGCTTTGGAGGGAAGCAGCTGAGTCGAGCTGCATGCAACAGAGAGGGCCTCAGCGTGCTGTGTGGAGGCAGAGCCAGGATTTGGAGCAGTATCTGTGGCCACATGGGAGCAAGCAGTCTGCATCCAATTAAAAATTGGAGCAGCTCCTCCGCATGGATCGAGGAAGAACTTTTGTTCTCCCCGAAGCAGTGGCGAGCAAGGACACTGCTGGGAAGGAGTGAGAGGTGTCCCAGCAGCTCAGCTCAGCTCAGCTTAGCTCACCCCGGCCTTGCTCTGCAGAGCTGGGGGCCATTTAAATGGTGTTTATTGCTCGAAGTGGTGAGACTAAAATGTGCTGCCCGCTACAAAAGCAAGCACTTAATGCAGCACCCAGAGACTGAGAGCCCTGGTGGTAAAAGGCAATGTGGCAATGAGGGAATTTCTGCTGAGGGAGAGGGGCTGCAGTTGCAAGGAGCCACTGGGGTTATTGCACAGAGAGAGATGTCACTGTGCCCAAAGAGAAACCTCCTCTTTCTTTAACTTGCTGCACGAACATGGGGAGCATAGGGCTCTTTTATGAAATGCTTGTTTAATGGTGCACTATGCAAGATGGTAAAATCTAAGGCTGGGAGGAGGTTTTCCTTGTATCTCCAGAGAGCTCCCAAGGGTGTGGGAAGGAGAAGTGAGCTGTAACGCAGCTCCATTGCTCCCCTCTGTCCCCATCTTGCGATGGATGGAGGAGCAGAGCCAGCTCTCGCACTAAGCTAACTTCAAATAATTCCCACTAAGCCAAAGAAGCTGCCAAGCACAGGCTGGATTTTGCTGGCTTTTGTTTTCAAGTGTTCCCAGCTGCACAGCCCCTGGGTGCCAGCACAAAGCCACTTTCTGAGTGTTCCAGCGTGACACTTGAATGAAAGAAGTGCAGGGGACTTTGCCAGCTGAGTCCCCTCCCTCTCAACTTCACCTGAACAAGGTGGCTGCAGGTTGGTGGGCGTGCTGGGCTCAGGGTGCTTTGGTAGTTCCTGGTGTGGGTAAGAGAGTCGGTGGCATCCCCAAGAGAAGGGCTTTTCCCAGGCAGGATGAGGCAGCCTGGGGCAGGAAGGGAGTGGGCCTACAGCTCTGCTTCACCCCAGCTCACCGAGTCAGGGCAGAGCCATGGAGCACCCTGGCATCAGGCTAAAGGTTCTGATTTCTGTCTGATGCCAGCTTGGGCTAGGAAAACTGCTCCTGGAATCAAAGAAGCAGAGGTGGGATTCTCCCTGTCCCCCTTTTCCATCTGCCACTGAAAGCAAATCTGACATTTAGGGGCAAACCCATCCTAGGAGGGTGTTGTGAGCTGCCCCAGTGAGATCCCTGGGCGACACCCAAAAAGCTGTGGTTGCTGAGCTGGAGGTGAGCTGGGTCCTACTGCTGCTGCTGATCCAACACCTTGACAGGTATTTTTTTTACTGTAAAATTTTGAGTCTGGCTGCTGGGGTGGAGTGGGCTGCAGGACCCCCAGAATGCTGCTCTGAGGCGGGTTCAGTGGTTGCAGATACCACTTTTAGATGACACATCACCAATTCAGCATCCAAACCCCCCTTACTGCCCTATGAGGAACTTGCAGCTTCCATCTACATTGGAATCTGCCATAGGGAGCCATGATCGACTGTGACCATGGCAAATCCCAGCCACCAAAACACGGTGTCCAGCACTGACAGGGCAGGAGGTGCAGCCAACTCACCAAACCTGAAAATGAACCATCTTGTGCCACCCCCAAAAACGTGATTTTTCTGCCCTTTCTCACCTGCCTGCTCCCTGTGGTTCCCTCAGGGCTGGGCCAGCCTGGTGCAGGCTGTTGGATTTATACCATCCCCTCCTGCCAGCCCAGCATCTGCCCCAATGAATGCATCCACACACAGCAGAAGATCAATCTAGCTGATAGTTTGGCACCCAGCATGGAAAAATGACAGTGGCAAAGTTGACTGTCAGCATTTTATTGAAGGTTTTGGGTTTTTTAAGCAGCTAGTCGATATTTTTTTTCATTCTTCTGTAGCTTTCTTTCATTCTTCCATCTTTTTCTATATTTATTCTTCATTCTTTGGTATTTTTTCAGTTTCCTGTTCTTTTTTTTTAATCTTCTGTACTTCTTCTTCAATCTCCTGCATTTTGTCTTTGATCTCCTGTATTTTTTTCTCTGTTCTTATGAATTTCCATTTCATTCTCTGTTTTTACTTTGCTCTCCAGTATTTTGCCTTCATTGTTTGGTATTGTTTCTTTCATTGCCTGTATTTTTTCTCTGAACTCCTGTGATTTTATTTCGTTCTCTGTTTTTACTTCATTCTTCTGTATTTTTTCCATATGCTTCAGCATTCTTTCTTTCTCTTTCGGTATTTTTTCTTTTTCCATTTGTACTTTTATTTCAATCTTCCGTATCTTTTCTTTGATCTGCAGCACTTCTTCTTTGGTCTCCTGTATTTTTATTTTATTCTCCTGTATATCCTCATTGAGCTTCTGTATTTTTGCTTTGATCTGCTGTATTTCTTCTTTGCCCTCCCGTGTTTTTGATTTGATCTTCCGCATGTTCTCCTCGTCCTTCTTCATTTTTTCTTTGCTCTCCTGCATTTCTTCTTGGTGCTTCTGCAGTTTTTCTATGTACCTCTGTAATTTCTCTTCGTACGTCTGTAACCTCAGTATGTACCTCCGTATTTCTTTTTCGTTTATCAGCAGCTTTCCCTCACTCTTCTGTCTTTGCCGCTCCTTTGTAGCCCAACCCTCCTCAAAGCCCGGTTTCTCCATGACCCCTCTTTCTCCCTCGGTCACTGGGGCAGCTGAGCCCAGTCGCGAGTGGGAACAGAGAGATTTCGGGCAAAATCTGGCCACGGCTGCTGCCCACTTGCTGCGGGAGGCCCTCGGCCGGATGGGGTGAGCTCGCCCGGGCCCGGCTCCTCCGTCCCCAGCACCGTGTGGCCCTGTGGGGCTGAGAGGGATGCGGGACCGCTGGGGGGGACGGGGGGCCGTGAAGAGGATGAGGGGCCGCTGAGGGGGATGCGGGGCCTCTGAGGGCGATGCGGGGCCGCGGAGAGGATGAGGGGCCGCTGAGGGCGATGCGGGGCCGCTGAGGGCGATGCGGGGCCGCGGAGAGGATGAGGGGCCGCTGAGGGAGATGCGGGGCCGCTGAGGGAGATGCGGGGCCTCTGAGGGCGATGCGGGGCCGCGGAGAGGATGAGGGGCCGCAGAGGGAGATGCGGGGCCGCTGAGGGCGATGTGGGGCCGCGGAGAGGATGAGGGGCCGCTGAGGGGGATGAGGGGCCGCAGAGAGGATGCGGGGCCGCTGAGGGGGATGAGGGGCCGCTGAGGGGGATGTGGGGCCGCGGAGGGGCTGAGGGACAGTTGAGGGGGTGAGGGACCGTTGCGGGGTGTGGGTTCGTTGCGGGGTGCGGGTGGGTTGCGGGGTCGCGGGGCCGCTGAGGGCTCCGTCGTGCCCGCTGAGGGCGCGGCCCCCGCGGCGTCGCCTCCTCCTCGCGAGGCGCCACCGGCGCGTGCCCGGGGTGGGCGGGGCCAGCGCCAACCACGCCCCCTCCCCGGGGAAAAAGGGGGCGTGTCCCCCCGGACGTCACGGGCGCGCTGATTTGCATACGCCGTGCGTGCCGTGGGGCGGGCGGACGCCGGAGGTGGCGGATCCAAGATGGCGCCGTGCGGACGTGTCCGGAGCCGCTGGCCGGGCCCGGCGCTGCTCCTGCTGCTGGCGCTGGCGGCGCGCCCGGCGGCGCCCGGCCCTCCCGCCGCCATTCCCGGTGCCGCCGGCGCCCCGCCCGCCGGGGCGCAGCCGGCGGGGCCGGGCGTGGCC
>JAWWEU010000020.1:12881611-13006692 GCA_035583155.1 Acropternis orthonyx
GGCGCAGCCGGCGGGGCCGGGCGTGGCCGTCCCGCGGAGCGCCCGCGGCGGCGGGTCGGGCAGCGGGTGGAAGCTGTCGGAGGAGGCGGTGTGCCGGGAGGACGTGGTGCGGCTCTGCTCCAAGCACAGCTGGGCCAACAACCTCGCCGTGCTCGAGTGCCTGCAGGACGTTCGCGAGGTGAGGCGCGGGGCCCCCGGGGCCGGGCCGGGCCGGGCCTGCCCGCGGCGGCGAACAAAGAGCGGGGTGCGCGGCCCCGCCGCACCCTCGTGGGTCTGTGTTTTAAAACGCGGGGCTCCGCGAGGGGGACGAGGCGCCTGCAGGGCGGCCGTGAGGGGTTGGCAGGGCGGCCCCCCCGCCCTTAGCCGCAGCTCGGGGAGAGCTCCCGGGCGCCCGGTTTGTGTTCCGCGGCCCCCGAGCCCAGCCCGCGCACCGCTGAGGGGAACGCGCCCTGCCCGTAACAACGCTGACCTGGGGAGGGGGGTTTTTTTGTCGCCTTCAGGCTCCTGCCTTCGCGTTTTGCTCCGCTGCAGAGGCGGCTGGTTTCCAGTCCTCGCCTGTGCGCGTATGGAACTCGTTACATACAATCTTTAGACCCGGCTTAGTTTGCGGGGAGGTTAGCGGGGCAATCCGTGTTGTTCCCGAACATCTGCCGTGAGCGGTTTAAGTCCAGCTCAGGAAAAAAAAAAAAAACGAGTTGCCACCTCAGAGTCTTCCAGCTCCTTCTTTTCATTCATTCCTGCGCTCTTGCTCCGTGTGAAGCAGCCTTTGGGGGAAGAGCCTTCGGTGAGCTCTTCTGGTGTTGAGGTCTGTGTAGTTCTTGGCTTCTCTGCTGTGAAGTCCAGGAATGTCGGGCAGGGTCAGTTTTAATGGTGTTTTACCCAACTGGGAATGTGATTAGGAAAAACCTGGGCTCGTTTCTCATCCGTTATTATGGAGACAGCAGATGGCAGTGACAGTGGTTACTCTCATCGAGGCGAATCTTGAACCAGTAAGTGTCAGTGATTGCTTCTGGCTTAAAATCCAAAGCTAATTTAGATTTTTATCTAAGTGTTTTAATTTTGGGCGTTTCAGTAGGACACTTGTAGATGCTCTAAAGGCATCCTCCTGCAACATCTGTCACAGTTATGAAATGCTCTGATAATTTGCCTTATGAATAACTTGTCCCTTGCTCGCTCTTCCACCTGTCTGGGACCTTTTGGCCCGCTTCTAGGGAGGTGTCCTATCCAAGAGGATCTTGGAAGCTGCTCTCACAGGCGGTGGCTTGCAAGCAAGGCAGGCTCTTGTTGTTCCTTTCTTTCCAGTTACATAGCCCCTCCCTTCTCTTTTCATAGTTCCAGTGCTTGTTGGTCTTCTGCCATTTTAGCAAGGTGAACCTTTTTGTGGTCTGGTTTATCAGCTTTCTGCTGGATAGTTTTGTCCTTTTTCTGAGTTAAAGCACAGAGGGGCACGAGTGCAGGGCGGGGGCACAAGGCTGTGCAGGGAGATGCACAGGGTGAAGGGATACTTTGCATCATACTTTATTTTCAGCGTGTACAAACCCTTATGTTGGCTCTGCATATCTCCCGAGAACTCCACTCTTTTGAATGTTATGTCTGCTTGTGGTTTTCCTTTTCCCAGTTCTCAGTCTGCCTGATGTCAGTAGTTTGCTGGCTGTTGGTTTTGCCTAGCTGTAGCACTGCCTGATGCCCAGTGCTGAACGTGAATCTTTTCCTGGGTGACATCCCAGGCATCAATAGGACATCTCAGGGTTCTTTTGCATTGAGTTTTCTCTGTGAAGGTGCCACTCTGCAGCCTTGTCCTTATTTGTCTGTCAGCCTGCAAAGAGCGCTGTCAGCTGGTCTTACCCTCAGCAGTTCGCCTGCTGGAACACTGATGTGATGGGCTGTATCCTGACATAAAATTGACTGCACGGAGGGCTGCTCTGAGAAATTAATTAAAATAACTGACTTCTGCATATCCCTACTGTTTAACTCTGGATATTTAAGACTGTGAATAAAAGTCACGAGTTGTAAACACTGGGTAGCACTGCAACTGATAGGGAGCAGGGTCAGATATTGTCTCAGACGTTTCCTTTGTGTTGGAGGTGGCAGCAGAGGAAATAAGTGACGTATTGGCTGTTTTACTGTTGTTGATATAACTTTTAATTTTGCCCTGAGAACATCTGACTACTTGTTTGGGCGATACAGAAAAGGGACAATTACATTTTAAAATGGGTGAAGATCTAGTCTGAGTCATACGTCCCACTTAAAAACAGTCAGGCTACAGTAGATGGAAGATTTGGGGGAGTTGTTTTGTGTGTGTCACTGAGGACAGTGTGTGAACACTGCCTCGCTTCAAGTAGTAGGTAAGATTTTTTGGGTGTGATTAGGCTGCAAAGGCAGCGTTTTTTCCATAGGTGTTTGAACTAATCTTACTTTTTTCATAAGAAATGTTCCTCTAGAGTGGTGAAACTTTCAGTGTCAAACAAGGTGTTACGGTTAAGATTATCCATTGATTTGTCTTTTTATTGTGATACACGTAAGCTAGGGCACTTTTAAGTGTGAATAAACAGAAGAAACAACTGCTTGAAGCCTCCCTTTTGAGTCCATAAAGCATAGAGAAAAGAAAAGGTGTGCTGATTTTGTTAGTGTGAATGTGATCATGTTGTTTCAGTAACTACTGATTTCTAGGTGTGGAAGTCTTTAAGTCCTCCCTTGCTTTCACTGGATGGTTCTCTTTAGTCTAAAGGACAGAAGTGTTCAGTCTCTGGTTGGCTGATACAGAAGCTCAGCTTGTAGAGTGAATGTTGAGAGAAGTTGTTTAACACACATGTTAAGTAAAGAATAGGTTGACATAAAACAGTAAAATAAAACAACCCACACCCAAAACTCAGCCCAAAACAGCAACAGCACAAAACAAAAGAACCCACCCAAAACCAATCCCCAAAACAGTAAATTTAAAAGTTTTGGTTTTGAGAGGTTACCTGTAGACCATCAATTTAAAGTATTATCCACACAGTTATTTAAGCGCTGTGTATTTTTACAATTCCTTAAAAAAAAAAAAAAGCCCCAAACCTCCACACTGATACCAAATACTTTTTACCACTGTTTTTTCCATCGAGTCATTTAAATGTTTAATTTATGGAGTGCAGAGTTTGCTTCTGCAGGTGCAGAACTCTTCTGCATTTCAGGCTATTCAACTTCTTGAAGGATAAAAATCAGGGGAAAATCATTGTTTTCTGCTTTCCTTTTGAAGTAGGAGGATGGAAAGGATGCTCCTTGATTGGAAGAAGTAGTCGTCAGAGCTACTCAGCTTAAACATTTTTAATATAATCAAAATATAGAGTAGGACATATGTTTTGGTGCATTTTGCAGATGAGTTAACTTCCTTCTGGTTAAAAGTACTTGTGCACTGGTTATATTACTGTTCTGAGTGACTTAAATTTTGTCATCAAAATTTTAATTGTTTTTCACATAACTTTGTCATCATACAGAAAGAGTAGGATGGGGTAGTGTATATCTGTGCTTTTAAAGACTCTGTTCCATAGTGCTTCTTTCTGAAAGGATTCTGATTGTTAGTTTGTTTATAGAGGGACTTCACAGCTTGCATTTTACCCAACACAGGCTGCAGCTTGTAAGCCCTGTTTTGTGGGCTGCCTGTTAGACCAATTTTCAGGTGGCTGTAGTATAAATAAACCCATGAACTATTAATATTTTTGCTAGGTAACAGTTTTTGCTTGAATAATGATGATTTGCATTTGAAGCATGACTGAGTTGTTGAATTTGAGGCAGAAAGCTCTAGAAAGTATGAAAGTAATCTTAACCAGTGGCTGTCTTACCTGGTTTACTAGTGGAGCATAATTTTTCTGTTAAAACCTACCTTAGAGCTGGTTAATGAACTTGATGCCATGATTGTTGAGCTTTACTTGCACTGCACTTGTAAAGACTGTGTAATAATAAAAGCATATTGTTCTGTATAATGCTAATGCATTAGAGGCTAAATGTTTTTTCTGAGATCAAACAGTTGTGGTTAAGTTGGGATTAGAGATCAAAGTCTTGGCTTCCTGCTGCTTTCTTCATCCTGAAGGGTTCTGTTTGTTTGGTAGCACCTTTAAGGCAGAGGCAGTGTAATTGAGCCTGAATGCTCTGCTTCTTGGAAAGAATAAGGCTCTCTTAATGTTGAGGATTGGGTAGAGAACAAGACAAGTTACCATGAAAGCTGTGTATTTCAAGAATGTATTTTTCATGTTTTTTCAGATGTTTAGTCCATGTAAAAGGCCAGAAAATTCATTTGATATGGCTTAATGGGAGAGGGAGCATGTACTGTTTGATGGGCTGGCGACTGTCATATTTCTTTTGTTGAAATGATTTATTCCTTACTCTTTGTATTCCTGAGGTCCTTAAGTGGTCTGATAAAATAATGCCAGTGAAATTACTTTTTTTAAAAAGTTATAGGTGGAAAAGAGAAACCAAACAGTAACACATGCTTGAAGTCTTTATCTCTTTTGGTAATACTGGAATCGTAGGAAAAGTTGTGTATGCTCAGTTCCTGTCCTGGTTCTCTAGTGTTTCTACTTTTTTGGTAAATGGATGGGAAATGCAAAGATTTCCCTGAAGCTTTTTGCTTGCATTGAGGTAGATGAGAGTGATCTGTCACAATAGCTCTATTTATTTTATTTTTCCTCTTTAATTTCCCTAATTTATTGAGTTAAACATAAAAAGTTTTGTTTTGACTTGGCATGTGACATCTCATATTTGAACACGTACTCATGTTATTTCAGTCTCTCACAGCTTTCCCATGCACAGGTGGCATTTAAAGTACCCTTTTTGAGATATCTTATTTGTGGCAGCTAATGACTGGTTATCTGTCCAGAGCTGAAAAGGTAATTGAGGGCTGTGGATTAAACATAGCATGGGGGTGGGCTAGCGTTTAGGAAATGTAAATTGTGAAGCCACTCTTGACAGAGTTGGCCATCTCTTTCAGCACATATGGTTCTGGTTTTTTCCCACAAAACCTCCAGGCATTTTGCCTGGCCTTCAGGTGAACCTTTTCAAGTGGCAACTGCCAGTTTCTCAGGCTGCTAAGTTGTGGAGTGGAGGCTGTTGTGGTTCTCTGATCATTACTATTGCAAAGGAGCAGGCAGTTAGTATTCCAGTGATGCTCCTACAGTGCCTACAGCATTATCATCTGGTTCAGATATCAACACTCAAAGGGTTGGTTTTTTTTTAAAGGCAGTGATCAGAAACCTGAAAGATGTACCTTAAGCCCTGCGGAGGGCTTTGCTTACACTCCCTTTTTTCTAAGGGATATTGACCTGGTGATGATTCAAAGTCTGTAAAGGGCACAGGAGTTTAAGAACTCTTACATTCTTAAGAAAAACAAACGGAGAATTCTCACCCGTATAGTTGGAGTTGAGCTAGCTTAAAGGCAAAATGTGTTGCAATTTTAGGAGATGAGTTAGTTATTGGGCTGTAACTGGAATCTATGAGTTGAAGCCTGTGCATTTGAATTAGAAATTTTCAGATGCCATTCTGTCTTAAACTGCATTTAATGAAGAGTTTACAGTGGTTTGTGGTAGATGCAAATTAATTGGAATGGTCAGGGTGGTGTCTCCTGCTTCTAAAATCCATAAAAGGGAAGATGGACTATCCAAATCAGTGGAAGCGAATGGTTGGACCTGGGAGAAATGGGTTCAGATGATTAAGTTTTGAAAAAAAACATGAGCAAGAACAACAAAAAATGATGGAGACAAGGCTGGAACACTCTCTGAAGCTTATCCTCCTGAGGGTTAGCTTCTTAACCAAGATTAACCACATTTTTGTTTTGAGGTTCTTGTTTTCCCTTGTGTTTGGATAGTGTAAGCCCAGTTTCCTCCTGGCTTTTGTAGTTAAGTCTTAGAGTAAAATACTAAATATAATTTAAGAATCTGATTTGTTTTTAAGTTGGTTACTTTGGCATTAGCCTTTGGCTTCGCCTTAGGATGTAGCAATATTAAAAGTACTCTTTTCATCTCAAAGCCACATGTGAGCTGAACAGAGGGGAAGGTGGTCTCTGTTCTTCAGGTCCTGGACTTTACTATCTTGTGAACAGAGCACTGAGCACAAGTTCTTAGTTCTCAGTATCTTTAGCTGTACTTCTACTTGTCTGAGAGAGGAATTTTTGTGGAGTTTTTGATGATGGGTTTGGTTTTTTTCTTAATTTTGTGCTGTTCTTGGCAGGCTGATTCTTGTGGTAGCTAGTTGTGTATCAGTTTGGCCTGAGACGTTTGGTTCACTGAAAGAGATTATCTTACAGGTCTGCTTCCTCTAGAGAGCTGGCACTGCTGGCCTGCTGTGGCTCTGCATACCAAGGAGAAAAGGAGTGGAAATACAAGGGGACAAGTCAAGTTTGATGCAGGCTGTGCATCTTGGGCTTGGCTCAGGGTGAACTGAGAAAGCTGTTTTAGGGGGAGGTGATTTACTGAGCCAAATAGCTGAAATATATTAAAAAACAAAGACTCGGTCAGTTGTTACAGTACAGACAGGTGCAGCCACATTGTGTTTTCCCTGCTTGCACTCTCTCCTCCCTCGTACTGGAAGAAAGGAGATCTCTCTAGTGCTGATTTGGATTGTCATGATTGGAATGGAATGTTCTGAGAAGGGATCATTCTTGGCAAATTACACGCTGTATTTGTTTTGTAGTGTAGTGATAATGTCTAGGTGTTCTTTATAGTGTAAATTGCCTGCATGTGAGCACCACTTTGTTGATGGATTCTGCTTTTCGGTCTTTTTCCAAAGAAAGCATGTATTTTCCAAAGCTTTGCAGATATTCTTCCTCATAATAAACCCCAAAGAATTAGATGAATAAAAGGTGTAGGTAATTGCCTTTTTATTTGAAATATTGCTTTAAAATAGGGTTTTTTGATCTTCTGACTAATTCAGTTTTAAGATCTGTGAAGTTGGTTGCTATGGCACTAAAATTTTTCATTTCTGTTAGCTGATAATTTTCTGTCATCATGGAATACCTTGATTTTCTGTATGTTCAATTTATCCATAGTGGTACGTTAGGTGAGGAGCAGAGATCCAGCCTTCCCTGGGTACCAGCTTGTGACATAATTGCAACCTCTCTTCATCAAGACAGGAGATGAGAGCCCATCCTGTTCCACTCCTGAGCAGAGGTGACATTCCTAAAAACTGTGTCCTGGCTTGCTGGTGTCTCAGTGTCTGCAGCTCCGAGCTGAGGAGTCTCCTTTAGGAGTTAGAGAGGTGTCTGTTTTCTCTTTCTCTGTCCTGTCTTTTTGCGGGTATTGTGCCTGAGTTATTTCACTGTTTTTCCTTTAGGTAAGTGTAACTTGTAGCTCTTACAGCTTTGTGAGCTTGTGTGTTTGCACTGGAGTGCATTTCTTCTTTGTAATATCTACAGTTTTGCCTTAGCTCAAATTGTGCCTTGTGCCTTTATTATCAGCAGTGCTGTGGCTAAAGACTAATGGTACACATCTAATGTCTTTTGCCAGGTAACACCATAGGGAGAAAGGACCATTATTCATGCAGGACAGGAATGCTTATTTGGGGCATTTGTTATTTTTTGCATCTTCGCCTGAAACAGTGCATAAGAACTGCTGAGGTGACCAAAAGGTAGTATATGATGTAGTAAGTTTTCATGGTGTCTCTACATGCCTGAAATATTTTACCCCTTTGCAGTTAGTGGTAGAACTCTGTGCTCATCTGTGAAAAACTTTTCATAGTCTCCTTAGTTGAGGCACAGTAGTTTTGAATCCCTTCTAGAGAATGCAACTGCTTATGTTGATATAATTAATTACTTATATGTAACAGGATGGGTTAGTAACAAATGGCTCTTCCAGCCCTGCTATGCAAAATCAATCAGGCAAATGTGCTGTCTTTTGTTAAAAAAATAATGACTATCTTAATCTGGTGGCAAGTTTGCTGTCTAGATCTTTTGAATCCTAATAGGAGGCTCACCAGCCTTCATCACGCTCAGTAGTTTGCTTAATTGAGACTTTCTCTTCTAGACTGTCCTGTTAATGCTGGGTAGAATAGTTTGCACCAAGTGAATTGCAAAACAAACTCAGCAGAGCATGCATTCTTCTAAGTGTCGAAGTAATTGCCCTACAAAAAAGTTTTGATAGAATTAAACAAAAAAACAACAAACACAAACCTGCTTGGCTTGTAGACTTTCTGTGGCAGTCCAGACTTGATTTGAGCTGAGTCAGCTGTTGCTATGCTGTTTTCAGCTGACTTGAAATAAGATCTGGAAGAAGCTTACAGTAAGCTTGTTCCTTATCAAACTGACTTTTTTTGCCTTAAATCTATCTCAGTGGCCTATCTGCATGTGTCACAAAATCGGAAAAACTGACCACTGTCAAGTAAAATCATTGCAACACTGTAGCCATAACTTGCAAGAGGAATTGTTCATGAGACTACAGCTCTTTAATTGTGTTCATGGTGATTTAAACCAATCAATGTTTTCCTTCAGGCTAGTCAAAATCTCATCTCCACTGATACGAGGTCCTGAGAACTGTTAAACTCTAGTTTTATTTGTCCAGCATTTTGTGTTGCTGTTCACTTATGACACTGTGTTGACTTGAGTACCTTTTTTTTTTAGCATACAATTATAGCATCGTGGGAGGGTTTGGAAGGGATCTTAAGGCTCATCTCATTCCAACCTCCCTGCCATGGGCAGGGACACCTTCCACTGGACTGTGTTGCTCCAAGCTTTGTCCAGCCTGGCCTCAAACACTTCTAGGGATGAGCATCCACAACTTTTATGGGCAACCTGTTCCAGTGCCTCACCACCCTCAAGGTGAAAAATTTCTTCCTAATACCTAATATAAACCTGCCCTCTGTTTGTTTAAAGTCATTACTCCTTGTCCTGTCACTGTCTGCTTGCGTATGGAGTCACTCACCCTCTTTTTTTGTGAGCCTGCCATAAGTACTGAAAGGCTGCAGTGAGGTCTCCCAGGAGCTTTCTCTATTCCAGGCTGAACAACCCCAGCTATCTGCCTGTCTCCATGGCAGAGGTGCCCCAGCCCTCTGATGGGTTCTTTGTGACTTCCTCTGGACTCACCCCAGCAAGTCCCTGCCCTCCTTTTGTTGGGGTTCCCAGCACTAGACACAATACTCCAGGTGAGTCTCATAACTGTGGAGCAGAGTGGGAGAATCCTCTCCCTTGACCTGCTGACCACGCTGCTTTTGCTGCAGCCCAGGACACAGTTGGGTTTTCTGAGCTGTGAACACAGGCTGCCAGGTCACATTGAGCTTCTCATCAGCCAGCACCCCCAGTTCCTTCCTTGGCTTACTTTTGAGCTGCTGCAAGAACCACTGTATTTTTGATGCTTCAACATTTGAGATAGGTGAGAGGTGAGTTGCTGGATCTCTTGACTTGTGACACAGGTATTCAAATTCATGGTGACATCTGTCTTAACTTACTGAAGTCTGTAGGGCTGACTGCAGCACAAATCAAAGATCTTGTGAATGTAGTAACATTGCTTAGTTTTTTAACTGAAGGATTTGAGGCAGTGATCAGCAACCATCTTCACGTTTTTTTCTGATTAGTTGTGTGAAGCAACACTATTTTAAAGCTCAAAAAAGAAAAGGCCAAAACAGCAGTTTATGGTGGTAAGTTTTCCCTGTATTTTTACTAAACAGAGTACTGTAATGGGACTCCTGTGGTGAATGCTTGTCCCATCTCTAGGAATCACCTGGGAATGTGTGGTTCTAGGGAACATTTCCTTCAGCTGATTCACAGCTCTAAAGGTGTACACTCATTCTAATGTTACTGTTAGTAGCCTTAATTAGATGTATATGTCCAAAACACTAGTTGTGGGAAGGAGGGGATTCTGCACTTTCCTCACAGAACACAAAGCATTGCGCTGTTTCATATTTTTGCTTCATGGTCTGTGCTCTAGCAGGCACTGAACATGTAGTCAGCCACCACTGATAACACCCTCACCTTTGACTCCAGAAATAGCAGTAATGTATAGGGCAGACTTGCCTGGAATAATGCAGAGTTTGTTCCAGCTCAGGCACTCAGCAGTGTGGCTTGAGCTTGTCCACTTTAAACGCCTCTCACATGCTCTGAGGCTATGTTGGCTTCCTTTCCATGAACAACTCACAGGTAAGGCCTACACAAAGGAGAAAAGCGTACAGCAAGCCACAAACTACAGGGGTTTTGGGTTCACTCCCCTCCTTCAGGCATTTCTGAACTCTTCCAGCATCCTCTTGTATAAAACTGTAGTCTAAACTTGTTCTGCTAGGGAAAGTGCTGATGGAATTTAAATTCTTCTCTTTGTATGTCAGCTCTTCCCAAAGTAATTTCCCCAAATACTTTCCTCCCTTGAGGCATTTTTATGAAACCCATCATGACTTTGTGATGCCCTTCAAGATTATTTAATAAATGGTGTCCTCTAATGTCTGTTTTACTCAGTAGGGTTCATAGTATCTCCAACTTACAGTACTTGCAAAAGAATGCTGGAGAGCTCAGGTAGGCTGTGTGGTGTTGGCACGCTGCTGGGAGGAGTGTTCAGCTTGGTTTTCTGTGTATACTTCTTAGAAGAGAAGATGAGAATCAGTGCTCCAGTCACTTTATCTGCTGGTTATTGGCCTATCACGGCTATATGATCCACTGTGGTGTCTGGATTGACATAGGACAAATGGCACAGCCAAAGCCTGCCTTTGGTTTAGAGTTGTGCTTCATGAATAACTGTAAATAATGTCCCAGTGTACTGTTGCTGTCTTAAAGTGATCATTTGTCTGTTGAGAGGTGGAGTTCAATCTCTGACTGAGTCACTTCTGCATTGCTTAGAGGAACCACAAATTTGGAATTAGGGTCCCATTAAGGAGATCAAAGTTTTATCTTAAAAAGTTCCTCTGTGAACTTAATGTGGAGCCATTGAAGCCAGAATGTTAAAAAAAGGAAGATACTAAGAGAAGGTAGCAGAGTAGCTCATAGCCTGATAGGCATTCAAATGTTGGGGAACCTTTGTATATTTTGAAATCTTTGTCTCAAGTTTTAAGGCAAGAGTATTATTTCATATACCATGATTGCTCTGATTCTAATTGGGCCAGAAGAGTCTCTGAACTGACCTGAGCTTTTGTTCTCAGGAACCAAAAATAAACTTGTGGAGGCTGGCAAATATTACGATCCACTGCTTTGGGAGCCATGTTGCTGAAAGTACTCCTGAACAACCCTTTTGGGCTTTGGTGTGGTTTTCTGAGTTCTTTGTTTTTACATTGCACACTTTTTTGTAGCACTAAAAGCCATACAATAAATCAAGAGATAATTTTTGAAGGGTATCTAAAATAATGGTTCAGAGCTGTCAAAAGTAAAATTTGGGCAGTGTGAGTAGTACAGTGCTACTCACTCTGACATTTATAGAGCTCATTGCTTTGTTGTACCCTCTTTTGGGGTTCAATCCCTTGGTAGCACTTCAGACCAGAATCCAGGACTTCAGCAATGAGCCTCCTTCTGTGTACGCTGGTGAATCTGAAGCCATATGGACAGGTGAGCCACATGGGTTGTTAGGAGGTAGTCATAGGAGGAAATTGGGAAAGGTAGACAACTGAACAGCACAGCCACATCCCCAGTCATAAAGCCACCTGGAAGTGAAGGGAAGGATAACAGTGCCAGGGTTATTCTCCTCTGTGCTTCTAGAAGCTTATGTGCAGAAACTGGTAAGATCCAGTCATAAGTAGATCCAGTCACTCTTTGTCACTGTTACCCAGTTGGGACTCTTATTTCTCTCCCAGGGATACTAAAGCAGTAGGCTGGTGTTGAGCATCTGGATCTGAAGCCATCATTAGTAGCCAAGGTGGACACTCTTTGCTTGGTTGTTTTTTGGTCTTGCATGGAATTTTTCATATCCCTTATTACTAATATGTCAATCCAAAGCTATGCTAGCTAAATCATCTTAATTAACACTCTCCAGAGTGAGGTGCAGGAACTATTATTCTAGCTTGTTCTTGTGTGGAAAGTACCTAGTTTCATAGAAACAGGCTGTAATATTCCATGATGCTGATAAAATCACAGAATTGGCCTGATGACGGTGAATACAGTAGCTGGAAAGAATGATTCATTTCATAGAGAAGCAAATAAGAGGTTTTGATTAGAATTTCTTGGATCCCATGGCATATAGCTGCGATTTTGACCATGGAAGTATTTATCTGGAATTTCCTATGTTTTGGATTGGATGCAGTAACAGTAGAAAGATGCTGCCTTTCCCTGGAAGAGGTACAAGATCAGATGAATCTTCCAGAATAACAGTGACTTGGAAGGTATAGAAATCCCTCCAGTCCTGGTGTTTGAGGCAGCTGTAGTTGTTAGTGGCCACCTTCGTAGAGCACGTTTTGCATCTTGCTCTGAGGACTGCTACAGCTGTAATGAGAGGGGGAGAAAAACTCCTTCCCTATCAGTTACCGTTCCTGTGGAGTTACCTGTGGAATCATCCTGTTGGCCTGGGAGAGAACCTGCATTAGGATCCTGCATCGCTTTGGGAGCTGCTGGTTAAAATAACTCTGCTTTGGTTTCCTCAGCTCCAGTCCTTGGCAGCAGCAGAATAGTGTACAGGCTGAAAGCGTGGGCAGACAGTGAGTCTGTCTCCATGCCGTGAACAGAGGTGAGGTTTGGTTGGGTTTGGTTTTTTTTCTTCCGTAACAGTTGAGCTTTGCCCCTACAATTTTGGGAATGAGTAGCATCTCTTCTGAATCGTGAACAGATTGTGAGGGTTTTTTTCTTTTAATTAGTCTCTCACCTGAATGATTCTGTAATTCTGTTGGCTCTTCCCTACCGATGAAAGATATGAACATGTTTTTGCTGGCAAGACCTGCTGTTATCAAAAGATAACAGTACACTGGGCGTTGATCTGAGTTACTTGGTGTTCTTGTTTCTTGTTCTTGTTACTTGTTTCTTACAGTCTGTTCCTGGGAAGTGCTTTATGAAAATACGGAAGAATTTCTTTTGCCTGTAGCATCTCCGAGTCTTAAAAACATTGTGGGATTGGAATGCTGCTTCATCCTTCTAGAGCAAATCTGCAACATGTTTTAGGACTAAAGTCCTAGGACTAAAAGAGTAGCAGTGTGCTATTTCTGTACCAAAATGCCTGAGGCTCTCATCAAAGAGAAGTGTGATGTGGAATAGAATGTTACTGACCTGAGGAGTGTATTTGTTCTTAGATTTGATATTCACATGCCTGGTAAATATCTGGGATTTGATTGCCCTAGGCATTCTTTCTTCCAGAAAACTACAACTCCTCCTTTTAATGTGACAGATACCCCGGGAGCAGCTGTGGAGGAGGGAAGGTGCACAGGCAGCTTGTCCTCAAATTCTCTAGACAATGTGTCTTGCTATGTTTCTGGCGTATGTTTATGAAGTCACATGTAATCTGCAACAGTCCTGTGAATCTGCTTGAGAGTGTAAGAGCCTGAGGTATATATGTGATAGATTCCACTCGTGACTTCGGGAATACTGCAGTGCTCCCTTCGCTGTAAGTCTGTGGATGCATTTGGGTAGTTTTATCAATGAAACTCTCTCTTGAGAAGGAAGTGCTTACTGAGAAAAACAAAAGATAAAGTTACCAAAATAACCCTGGTTCCCTGGAGAGCTCCTGGAGTCGGGGAGAGGGAGGCCTGTCAGGCACACTTGCATTTGAATAACATGACATAACATCATATCAAACAGTTTAGGGTGAAGGGAGCAGGGGGGCTGCGCTTCCAGCCCCCCTCAGGCTTGCTGTGTTCAGAGCTTGGTTGCTTGGGTGTAGAGTGTGTGGGATTGAAATGTTAAATTAAGCTTAATAGTTTTAAGTCTTGGCATGTGTCAGACTTGTCCAAGCTTAAATAAACTGCGTGCAGAACTAAAATGATACACATCTCTTACGCAGATGTGCCATGATTGGGTGCTTATTATGTGATTCGGGCCCAATTTTTTATAAGGTGTCTGAATTTTTACAGAAGGTCACGGCGAACCTGAGATTTTTTTTTTTTTTTTTAATTTATTTCTCTGAACTGTTAAACAAGTGAGTAATCTGTTTGTTTGTGGGTTTTTTTGTTGTTGTTTGTTTTGTTTTTTAAAAAATACTCCCCTGTTGACATCGTGTGGGCTGTTTATTGTTGTTGAGAAATTTGTGTCAAGTGGTGATTTTGGTAGGTGTTTCAGAATAGTTTATGGTGTAAATTTGAGGCAATACTCTAGTAGACAGCAGGGGCAGTGGCTCTGTGTGCAGAATGGTATGAAGGGCCATGTTGGCCCATCCAACTGAGTCCTGTGGCATGTGGGGAATGTGTTCCAGAGACATGTCAACAGTTACAGCGAAATTGCTGCATGAGGATTTGGACTTCCCTTATTTCCATAAGGAGAAGCAGCTTTAGCTTGGATATCTTTATTAACAGTGTCTTTTTCATTTGTTGAGGGAATAAGCTGACCTGTCTGGTCACTTATCCAGAAATACTCCAGCATCACAGTTTCTGGACAAGGTGGTCAGCTTTTCTCCTGGGAGAAATTTCTCCAGGTAAAGCAGTGCATGTTCAGTACATCTTTCAAGTACTAGATGCAACTCTTGTACCCTAAGATCTTAACTGCAGTTGTCTGGAAAGAAGTGAAGCAAATCTGTTCAGTCATAGAG
This sequence comes from Acropternis orthonyx, assembly GCA_035583155.1. Taxonomy (NCBI): domain Eukaryota; kingdom Metazoa; phylum Chordata; class Aves; order Passeriformes; family Rhinocryptidae; genus Acropternis; species Acropternis orthonyx. Next base: position 12,896,206 of record JAWWEU010000020.1, read on the forward strand.
CTTTTCTGTGTTTAAATGCTTGTTTTTGAAGAAGGGATGGTTTCAGGGATGTCTGTCTGGGAGAGGAGTGGATAGTGTGTGTTTCAGATGATAGAAAACTTAGTTTGTCCTGTTTAACACTGCACACTGTGGCATTCAGTAATGCCAGTAATAGCATATTTTAGGCTTTTCCATTGTAAACCAAGCGTTTTGTTTATCCTGTGTCGAGGGAAGGTGGTTAAAAGCTTCTAATGAGCTTTTCCTGGAGGTTTTTCCTGCTTTTACAAATACCTTGTATGTAAGGTCAGCATTCCCTGGAGGTTTGCATGCCTCAGCCAGCCCTTGATGTGTAGCTCTTGTCCCACTTTTTATGCTGTCTTTGTGATGTGTTAAAACCTCTGCAGAGTGCTTCAAGAGAGCATTGCTGGGAAAGCCATGTCTCTACTTAGTCTGTCATGCTTTGTGACACTCCTAGGAGGAGTGTTTTTGGGAAAGGCTGAAGTGTGATGGCTTGCTGGTTAGGTCAGGCTGCTTCAGGTGCTCAGCTTACTGGTTATGAGTCTTGAAGGTGATGGGATAGAGAAAACATGCTCTTCTAGAGTCTCTACCACAAGCATCCATACACATAGGGAGGGGAAACTGAGGCATGATTGTATGATTATGCACTGCATGTTACTGACAAACCATGGTGATGGGTAACAGTTGGACATCTGGCCACCTGATGGAGTGAGCACAGATTTGACTCACAGAAGCAAATTAAATCTGTGAGTAATAAGTTTTTAACAGTTTTCTGCTTCACTGCCAAAGGCTCCTGCGGCCAGGGCAGCTGAACAAAACACGCAGCAGTTCTTGTGCAGGGAAAATGGGAGGTGGTTCCAGCGTGCTTGGCTGTGAGTGGCAGTGGCTTCATGGATTTCAGTAGTCTCTGTTCCAGATATGCTCATCTTCGGAGAGACTTGGGCAGTGTCAGCTCACCCAGAGAAAACTCGAGTGGCTGAAGTTGCAAGTCAAGACCCCGTGGGAGGAGCTTGCTTCTGTGTAATAGAGAGCAAAGACTTGGTGAAGCTTTGATGGGAAGAAATGTCCATATTATAGGAAACTGGGCGTAAGGGGGTTAAAATTTGCACCTGTGGCACGTGGCTGTGTAAATGAATTTTAGATTAGATATCTAGGGAGGCTAATGGAAACATATTTTAATGAACCCTGGCTAATTACTCTATTAACTTTTTGATCAATACCCAGGAGACCTCAAACTGCTTGCAGATTGGTTTTTTAAAAAACCCCTACTCTTATATATATTTTAAGTCTTCTGCATATAATCAAAACAACTGGAGTCACATGGTTTATAGACTCCTGGTTCACCAGGGCTTTGTAGTATTTGAAAGTGGCCTGTAAATTAAAGCTGAAGACTTAAGCACTTCCAAAGTATTAATTGTGAATTTTGCAGGGAGATCCAGAAGAATAGATGGGTTTGTGGGAGCATATAGTGGGACAGAACATGAGTTTCTGGAATAGTCTTTGGTATAAGTCTATGACAAGGCAGATGTGTGCGGTTTTCTGGAAGAGGAAAGAGTTCTTGTAAATACTTGTTGGTGCATGTATGTACTTAAAGAAAGTGACCTATATAAAGACGACTTCTCATGTTACCTCAGAACCTTGGTTTTCTTCAGAATACTGTGAACGAATTTCAGTGGTCTCACAGTTAATATTAAATAGAAATGTCAGGCAGGCAGCGTTACCTTGAAGGGATAAAGTACTGTCTTTAAATTGGTTTATTAAGGAAGTTGGGATACATTTAGTCTTTTCTGATTGAGCTAATTAGCAAAACACTATTGTGTGTTCATAGTTAATACATCCCTGTGTGTGCAAATGGATAATGAATGCGTAACCAAGGTTAAGAAAGGTAACCCTTCAGCAATCGGCCTGCAACACTGTCTCCTTGAAGCTTCCTTCATGGATTCTTTGAAGTATTCGGTGAGACTTGCCAAGTCTGTCAGACAGGCAGCTTTTATTTCTGTCTATATTCAACTCATTGCAGGTTCTGGTTTCCCCTCGGTAACAGCACCGATTGTTTGAATGGAAAAGTATCTGTGCAGCCTCCTTTGACTGGATGGCAAGGGAAGGGTCATGCATAGGAAGGCATTAGCAGCCTGTCAGATGCACTAATTCTGTACCTCTTGAAATCTTGCCCTCTTCCCGTGCTTTGGTGGCAAAGGGATATGAGAAGCAGCATGAGCCTTGAAAAAAAGAAAGTTAGGAGCCTGGTGGTCTCCTTAAGGGAATCCTAAGTAGAGCACTCTCTGTATTAATGAACATCAGGTCGTGCTAACTTAAAACCACCCACAAACCCCAAGTTGTAGGTGTTGGTGAAAACCATAAACCCTCACAACTCCCACAGAAATGATTTAGTGGTTAATGGGCTGATTAAATGGATCCTTTGCCCAGGAACTTTTCAGAATTGAAACTGGCAATTAGTTCAAGGAGCCATTCCTGAGGTATGAACAGTTTGATCAGAAGCTTTTTTTATTAGACCCCAAAAATCTGTTAAGTGGTTGAAAACTTGAGAGGGATGTCACTTGCAGCCAGAGAAACCAGAGCCCAGCTGGGTCTTGAACTTTGTAAGAGAAAAGTCCCTGGAGCAGGCAGTTAGCAAACAGGATTAAGAGATAACATGAAAATCATGGGACTTTGGGGCAGAATCCAGCTCTTCCCCCTTTTACAGAAAACCAAACATACCCTTTTCACAAATTTGAGATCCTTCATCCTGTGCTGTCTGAAAGCCACAGTTCTGTAATGTTGTGTAAGCATACTGGTCCCTTGAAGTTTTTGGAAAGATCACAAGATTGAAAATAAAATAGCCAACAAACTTTGGTCTCCATATTCCTCCAGAAAGGAGTGGGAAAGTTGGAATTTTATGCTTTAGGGTCATTGTAGAGTTGGCTTTTCGTGTTCTCTTATCTACCATTTAATGTTGTTGCTTTTGTACCTAACTCTTGTCTGCTTTGTTTCATTGCTGATACAGCTCTTGTTTAAATAAGGAAAAAATTCCTGTTATGTTATCAAGAGATTGTTCAAGCATGACTGGAGATAAAATTAACTAGCAAGTCAGTGGTCTAAGGAGTGGCTTTAGATCATGGCTCACATTCCCCATACTAAAAATGACCTAAGGCAGTGATATAAAAAGATAGGGGTGGACATGGGATATCAACTGGAGTGAAACCTTTCATCCAGTGGGGGATATGAAAGGACAAGATCTAACCTTCATAGTGGGTCAGTAGACGATGGCTTATTTTATATGCAGAATTTTAACAATTATTTGACAATTACCACTCTTCGGGGCTTTTTGTGCTCATACAACACAAAGCTGATCTGGCTTATGGCCTTTTGCAGGGCTTTTACTGAACAGCCTCAGTAAATTATTGTAATCACAGTGACTTTCCTGCAATCCTGTTGTTAGTCTCCGGCAAGATGGTGGGGATCAAATATAGAGGGGGTTTCTCACTGCGGGGCTTACTGATTATTACTTTTCTTTGTTAAGACCCTTTTCACCCTGGTTCTCCTGGCTGTGCAACTGCTGTACAGCTGTGATCGCATCAAAGCCTTCAAATATACCAGTAAATCTTTTGAAAGTAGGCAAATCCGTTCTGTAGTTTTACTGCAGTGAATTCCTAGTGTAGATCCCAAGTACTGACTGAAGGATTTTCTCCCTGTGTGATTCAGTATCTGCTTGGATTTTCAACAGCAACAGCTGTGCTCATGAAAAGTCCTGTTTTGTTGATGTCTGCCTAAGAAACAGGTAGAAAAGGCCATAGCCATGCAGGCTTCCTGGGAGCAAAGGGTTGAGTTAACACAGTAACAGTACCTGGTTTTCGTAGCTAATAACATAATAGAATTTTACATTTTTCTCTTTGGTACTTGAAACAAACACTTTTCTTTTATTAATGGATCATCTACTGGCAATTTTATTCATTGATGAAAGTATTATTAAAGAGGCAACACAGCTGGTGGTCCACAGCTTGGTATATTGATGGTTGTGTTCAGAAATCTACTTAATTCAGTGTTAAAATCTGATGTCTGAATGTGTTGCTGTGTGCAGACTCCTTTGCAGGCTGTCTGCAAGTAGTTCAAAAGCTGGTGCTTCTTAAAAATCAAAGAGAGCCTTGCAGCCAGCTGGGTTGATATAAAGTAATTTTCTTGATCTCACAGCTGCTTTACAATCTCCTGCAAGGATATCCTGGACCACACCTGCGGAGTTTTAGTTCACAAGGAGCCTCCTGTGCCACAGCTTGTTGCTGAGTTAACCCAGTTGTGCTGCTGGCAGGACGAAGCTGTGAACTGAATTCCTGATGGAGCAGGAGGTTGCAGGGTGTGCCCAAAGCTTAGATCAGCCATTATCTTGAACAGCCCAGCTCCTCAAACAGTGGTCTTGGTGGTGGTGTTCAGGATGAACAAAGAGCTGGGGATGGATGGAGATGTGTAAAGAGTGGAGCGGGGTAAATCCTTGAGCCTGGTTTGAACTGCCATGCCTCACTGTGTGCTTTCTGCAGAGCTGCAGCAGAGTCCCACAGGCAGAGCTGTCAAAGAGCTGGGCAAGGCTTCTTAGACAAGTCTTAAACACTTTAGCATGTCTGTTAGACGGACAAAAGATGCACATTTACCTCAGCATATGTAAATCTTAATTCAAGCCCATTGGCTATGACTTTGCAATAACAAGTGAAAATTGAAGATACAGTGTAGTGTTAAACTGAGATGCAGCCTTGTAATAGTATTGCTCTCTGTTTTGAAACCATGCAGTTATTGTCTAATAATGTCAAGTGATCAGTCTTGGAAGTTCTGGAGAAAATGAAATGAATTCTCGGAAGTTGAGGTGCCAGTGATTCCAGTGTATGACAAATAGCGGCAGTAATTCAGTTTTATTAGACTTGGCAACGTAAGACTTCTGAAACTAAGCTGAAGGGGCATTTGATTTAAGCATAATACTATCAGTATTAGTGTATAAAAGAAGGCTTAGAGAGAAAGGATGCTACAGAGTGTGTTTACAGGTAGTAAAAATGTCCATAACACCTTTCCTTGCCGCCTCCACTTTTCTTAATCCTGCCATTGCCTGTGAATGTGACTGCTAAGCAGAACTAGATGAAAGTGCGGACATCAGAGCTGCACAGACCTGACCAGTTGCTAAGCTTTGTCTCTGGCATACTCTTAACTATGCTTTTCTTTCAGACTTAATTTTGTTTAATTTTGTACTTTGTGGTAAAATGAGGCTTTCTGGTTATACTAATTTGCCGTTATTTCCTCTAGCATTGCTCGGACTTGCAGATTTGTTTTGCAGTCTCAAAAGATGTCTGATACTAAGAGATTTAGTTTTTCAGATCTGAGATAAGCATGTGTTGAAATGAATGCTCAGTCAACAAAAGGAGCACCTTGATTTACTGTGAACTTTTGGGTGGCTTGCACACAGATGGAAATGTGCTTGAAGGAGGGATATAGACTTCATGGAAATGCTTCGGTAGACTTCATGGAAATGCTTCGTTGTCCTTAGAGTCAATACAGAAAGGTTGTCCGGTGCAATTTTCTGGTGACCTGTTTCTAATTAACATGCAAATTAACTGCTTGGTGCTGGAAATCAGGATTGCAAATACAGAGTGCTAATATGTGTTAGGCTGGGAAATCCCTGGCATCTGTTAAAAGCTCCAGCACTGTCTACCTTGTGTTTGCTGCTGTCTGTGGAGCCGTTCCCTCTGGAGAAAGAGCTGCTGCAACCTGCTGCCAAACGGCTCCTTTGTCTCACTTTAAAGAGAACAGATTTTAATTTTGTGGTGTTGATGCTTGTTGCCCTGTGTAGGGAGTCATTTGAGTGCACTTACAGCCTAGTTCACCAAAACTGGCTGTCATGAAAGCAGCCAAGATGAGCTACTTCAGATATTTCCCTGGAGGAACTGCAGTGTTTTGTGAAGTAACTTATTTCTTTGTACTAGTGTTACAAGTGCCAACTAAATGAAGAAATTAGCATATTTATTAGTGCTTGTCATCACTTAAAATTTGTTTTTTTATTAAATACTGCTTTATGTTTTATATTTAGAAAGTGGCTTTGATCTAACGGGTAGAGATGATTAATTTAGTAAAGCTCTGGTCAAAAAGTGAGATTGGGCCTTTGTCCTTGAAGCATCTGCTTACTTTGATGTCACAAAACAACTTACTTTTCCTCTTCAGCATTGTTGTGCCAACGTTACCTATTAGCAGTGATTGTAACAGCTGATGTAGTAAGACATTTTGGCACAAGCTGTATAAGGTACAATAAAACCCCACTTGATTTTCAGATCGCAGCTTGTTTCTAGTACTGGCAGTTAAGAGAAAGACCTTTTGTGCAAACCAGGCAAATTTCAGATGGAAAAAATGAAGCAAGTAAGTACTCAAAACCCCTTTGCCAAAATACAGCTAAAAGTTAAACTTTGTAAGAGAAATATCTTGAAACATCAAACTCTCAATAAAATTTTGTCTATTTTCAAGTGTAGGAAAAATCATTTTCAGTTGTATAAGCCGGTTCAGAGAGTTAATGACCAAATGGTTTGGTTGCAAGTGGACTCAACTCTCTAAACTCTCCCAAAGCAGGTTGTCACCTTGTCTCTTGAGAGCTGTCTCCAGCAGAAACAGAGGGAGTGTGTGTGGTCAATCCCAAATTGCCCTGTTCTAAATGTCATTCAACTGTAGCACCAGCCTGAAATTTTGTTCTAGCTAGGCTGGGGCAGTGTAGTAATAAAATGATTTTTGTGAAAAAATTGTAGCTCACATTATCATGGAGTCTGTTAATGAGCCTAATTAAAAAGAAAGATTTCTGAAAAATCCCAGCAGGAATTACTTTTTAATTCAAGGGTGTTCTTGCATAAACTGCACTTAATTTTTTTCAAAAGAGAGTATAAATCTGCCTGAGAAGAATTAAAGCATTTCAGCAAACTGCCTGTCGGCACCTTGCTTTATGGTGCTGCTGTATAAAGTCTGAACACTGCACACCTTTCCTGGCTGTACTGTCTTTACAGTGTAAAGCCTCACTCTACTAATCCTGCTTCTATCAAAACTTTAAATAGAAGATGAGGAAGAAGGATCAAGTCTTCAGTTCGAATAACTGATGGATTAACTCAGATTTGCTTATCTCAAAGGGCAGTAAGAACTGGCTTCCAGCGCTGAGCCCCACCTGTGTTAGTAAGATCTCGCTTGTCCTGACAAGGCTTCCCACTGCACATCAGTCATTGAAGAGGCAGGCTTCCAAAAATGTGTGGGAAACAACCTGAGTGTTTTAGAGGGTGTCTTACTGCAAAAAAGTCAGCAAATTTAGTGCCAGGTCTGTGCAACCTGTCTGCTCTGGTTTCAAAGTGGTGTGTAGGGAAATTTGCTCTTCCAGATGTTTGGGACTGCCATGCCGAATTTCTTCCTCCAATTTTGAAGTCGAACTGAGCACTAGTAATAACTCGCTGAGCTGAAAATAGCAGCTAGCATTTGTCCCCTTAACCAGACAAAGCGTGTTGCACCCACCTCCCCCTTTTCTAAAAGGAAGCCACAATTAGTCTCAGCTTCCAGAAGCAGTTTTTATTTATGTAGCTCTCATTTGCCTACTGCTGCAGATGCATGTTCAGCAGGTTATCCTTGTTTGGCACTTCCGTAGGAGTGGGAGGACTGGGATCAGTGAAGGACAGATCACTGGAAACTTAAGAGAATACATCCCTTATTAATACTTTATCTTCCCAATTTTGCATTGCAAGAAGAAGTGAAACAGCTCAGTTTTCTGACGGCTGTTGTTTTCTTGTGCAATAACAGCTGGTGACTTGAGGAAGTAGGACCATTGTCGCTGAAACAGGACAGAATTGCTTGTACTGCAAGAAGGAGCTTTGCAAGTTTCAATGGACAGAAACCTTGAATATTATAAATTACTTGCAAATGTGTGAATCTGTGGGAAACTACAAAGCTAGTGCTTGTGGTAACAAGCCTCGGAGCTTAGTCAGAGTGGAACAGGAACAGCCTTTCTCACAGTGGTTTAAGTTAGTGGTTTAGTGGTTGTTGCTTGTTTCTGACAACTTGGTGGTTGCCTGCAAAATGTTGAGTTTGCAAGCCTTGGGTTCTAAAATGTAATGACAGATAGAACTGATGAGGAACAAACCAGCTTTTTTTTTTCCACGTAGTGCATTTAGCATAGGAAGGTGTGTGTGCAGTACAGTGAAGACTTCAGAGTAAGTCTGAGATTTCCTCATATTAATATACAGTTCATTCTCAGTTCTCATCCAATTTGCTTGAAGAATTCGCAGCCATTCTGGCTCTCTGTTGAGAGTCAGCCAAGGTGTCCTTTCAGCCCGCAAGTGTAACTTCCTTGTAGATTTGTGCCTTCTGTGGTCTCTTACAGTAAGAGCTGCTCCCAGGATTTGAGATTGTTGACCTCACTGGTCCTGTTAGAGAAGAGAATAGAGATTTTTTTTTTTTTTTTTTCTTTCTGAATTCCAGTCTGCTTTCAGGTTGAGCTGGGTCTGGGGGTTGTTTTTGAGGGAGCAGGCTGGCCTAAATTAATATTGCACTTACCCAGTATCATCCTTTCCCCCAGCAGCACTGACCCTGGAGGCCATTGTGAGAAGGCAGGAAACTAGCAGAAAACACCTTAGTGAAGTTCTAAAGGAGAGGCAAGAAGAGTGGTTTGGGGTTTTCTTGGACCCTCCCTGGTCAGCTGATGCATGTTCATTTGTGCATTCGGTTGTTCATTTGCTGCCCGAGTTCTGACAGACTCTGCTTAACCACAAATAAAGTACCAAATACTTTTGCTTTGTAATACATCTGCAGTGGAAAGCTCCAAAATTTTATCACCTCTCTGTGTATCATGGTAGTGAACCTTCTGTTGCTCCCTGCCAGATTTGGGTGACAGTGAAATAGCGCTTCAGCAACTTCAGAGGTGTGAAGACTTATTGAAGTGGGGATTCTCTTCAGTACAATTGTAGCACCTTAGCTGTGTAATACTTTCGAGTGTTTTATTTTGAATTTGTTTTGGGATTTTTCTTGGAAAAGGATGAGTGTTTCTTGTGCATACATAGATGGAAATTAAAGTTATTCCTCGGTATTCTCTTCTTGACCTCAGTGTTAAGGCTAGTTCGGTAATTTCCTAGATTATCCATTATAAAAATATCCTTGCTAATCTGGTTGCCTCAGGTAAATCTGGTAGATGCTATGTTATAGTTAGAAATGTAAACCTAAATTTGCTAAATTCAATTTTGCAGGCTTCAAGAAGCCTGAAAATGTTACTTTTTGAATGCTTGGGCTGTCATTAAATGAAAATTGTCTGATCGTGGCAGTTCTTAATTTGCTCTGAGGCGTTTCTGTCCTTGCTTCTTGTTTTGGAGGGCAAAGAGGTTGGAGGTAATATATTGCTATGCTCTCTAGTCTGGGCAAAGAGGACTGAACCACTCATGTTGGTGCCAAGCCTGGCACTCACCATGAGCTACCTATTTCAAAATGCAGCTGATAAAAATGCACACAAAAGGAAAAAAAAAATCTTTAAATGGCCTTTACAAGCCCAAACTATTCTGTGATTTTACTATCTTGCTCTCACTGTGTAAGTCACATCTCTTTCTTATTGGACCATCTGAGTTCAAATGTTGTTTGTTGAAATTTGTGTAAGATAACTTTACAATCACTGTGGGGTTGGAAAATGCCTAAGGATTCCCTCTGAATCCTCAAGATGTCCTGGAGAAGATTTTGCTCTCCACCTGCCCTTGCATTTTAGACTCCTCAAACTCTTTGTCGTGTCACATTTGGACTCTTACCCAAATGATTCCACTGGAGCTTTGAGTGCTCACTTTTAGGATGTATATTGCTAAGATTTAATTTTCACTAAAAATAAAAAGAAAGTCGTACATGTCTCCCTCCTAAGAGATAGTATCAGTTGCTGCTGTACCAGGGTATGCATCCTTTCTTTATGCACACCTATCAGGGATGTTCCTAACTTTTGGTGTCTCTTGGAAATATGTGACTTATTTTTGGAGATCTGTGTGATACATTTAATATCTCTGGTATTCTGGGGTTTAGCTTTCTGTAAAAATTGTCATGGGAGAATTATAACTTCTGTGTTGTGTGGTAATCCTGAAATGCACAGGTAAATTAATTGATAATCTGGTGGGTACCTTTTTGTTTTCTTTTCCTTTTGTATGGTGATCAACAAGTTTCTTCAGGCAGCAGAGTCGATTCTCACCCTGAGCAAGAACTTTTCAAGGCTATTTAGAAACAGTGCGGGAGACCAAAACGGGTGGTTTTGTTCACAATGTCAACCTGTGCTTTAAGCATTCAGATATCATCTTGTTGTGAAAGTTTCACTATCCCAACGTTTTTTTACTTATCATTCAGATAGGAATCTGCACACAAGGGGTTTGAACACTCACACACAGGGTGGAAAACTGCTTACCTGAGGGAAACGCTGTCACCTTTTCTCCTGAATGTCCCCAGAAGTATTCCACTGCCTTTTTGTGGACATGCAAACCACACGTGCCACTTGGATAAGAACAGATCAGACTCTTGAAGTTCCATTTTCAGGCATTATCTGCTGGGGAAAACATCTTTATTCTGCTTCTTTGTTGGAACAAAGTAACCTCCCCACGTTACCAGTATCTTCAGCAGGGACTGTCTGGGCTTTGCCACCATCAGCATACTAGAACGAATCCAGAAAACTGGATATTGCCTCTTGGGCATTTCTGTGCCGGCAAAGACCAGAGATTTGCAGACATGTTTATTTCTTCAGCCACAACTAGGCTTCTGGTGGTGGGAAAACCTTCCTTTAGTGTGCACCTTCAAATAGTTTAATAGTGTGTGACTGAGACCACCACCGTTGACCAGAGACTAGAATGAAGTACTTTCTATCAAGTGCTGATTGTTGCCTACTGAATACTTAAACTTTGATGTTCTCTGTTAGACATAATTGAAAATTCAGTTATAGCAAGAAGACAGCGTAACAATGAGTACTCACCTGCAGCCCTTCCAGCCTGTATTCCTGAGCCTTGTAATTGATTTTGCTGTTTGTCAGAAATAATGCTGAGAAAGAATAACCAGCTGTTTCTTGAGCAGTTGAATTGTTGATTTAGTTCCTGTATTTTGACAGATGAAAATTGTTCAGCAGTGATACTAGTGGTGGTCCTGCGTGGAGTGGTGTGTGTTGGGACGGAGCTGTGGCGGTGACGAGCTTATTGCTGTTCTCCCCTCTGCCTTCCCTCCCCCGTTATTTTCTCTCTGTCGTTATTAGCAGAGAAGCTGTAGGTGTGCTCAATCTTTTTAATTGCAGCTTGTCTTTATTCATAGCTTTTTAAGTAGGAGTTATGGAAACAGTAATTGGGAGGATTTGCGGGCAGGTGTCTGGCTCTCCTGCATACCAGTAAGACATTTTTTTTACTAACGCTGCTTTCCAGAAAGCTCTTCAAGCTCACTTTTAAAATCCAGCATCAAACATGGGGTTTTTTTTCTTTTTTTGAAATTGCTCATCTGTGCAAAACTAGTCAGCTATAATTTCTTTATTTGGCTTGAGGGAAACTGTTACTGACCTGGCTGCTTACCATGGTATCATTTTAAATCCTCTGAATTACCATTACAGTTCAGAATTTTCAAACAAAATGCTTGGCTTTATGGCTCTATATAACTATTGAGCTGAGCAGTTCAAGCTGAAAAATCCTAGTGCTCTTTGGAAAGGAGCTCTCAAAAAACACAAAATACATTAAAAGCCAAGGTTCTGTGGCAGAGCAGAGCTGTGGGGAAGGGTGCTGCTGCCCAGTGCCCCGGGCTTCTCCCGGGAACAAGGTTAACCTAAACCTATATCTAACTTGGTGATGAAGTGTAACGATGATGTATGTACAATTTCTTTATTTCTATCCTTTATTCAAGGTGGTGAACTGAAAAAGGCATGTGGTTTGGTCCTGTAGCAGGGCTTTTGCTTGCATGTTCCAAAGGCAAGCAGAATTTTTATTTGGTAGTTTGTTACTCATCCCATGGAAACCTTGCCTTAGCACTGGCTGTAAAGACTTACTCATGTTGATTTTTCTGTTGAACAAAATCCAAGCGATTTTATCCAGAGTTTGCTTTTCTTCCAGTTATATAAAGAAAACATTACGATTCATCCAGGTGAAAAGGTCTGTGGCTGTGTACAATACCCTACTGGTCTTGTGCTTTTGAAGAAATTATGCCCAAGCAAAAGAGGGAAAAATACATTTAAATTAGTTTGCATTTTATATGTAGTCTCTTAAAATTACTTGTGGCTTGCATTTGCCTCTCCCCTGTATTCCATATATTGCATACACGGATTCCTAAATAGCCAGAGTGTGCCATGCACTGTGAATCAGGCCTGCCAGTGGGTTGATGACTCATTTCCTTATTGGTGCAGATGTGTATAGTAAATGTTTCTGGATAACTCTTTTCATATGAAATGTGGCTCCCCTGTGAGAAATGGACAGACAGCAGTTGCTTTCATTCGGCATGCACAAAAACTTGGTCCTGAAGAAAAGCTCAAATGGCTTTTCTTGATGAAGAAAAGGTTAGCTTGGAGCAATGGTTGTATCTTGGAAACTGCTGTGTGCTGCAGCTCGAGTAGTTTTTAATTATTTTTTTTAATCTTGCTTCTCTGTCCAGCTTCAAAACAAACTGCCATTTATACCTGCACAATTCTTCAGGTAAATGCTCTAAGCATTTATTTAATCAAGCTTCAGTAAGACTCATTTTGAATGGCATGCTCTACCTTTTGGCCAAGCAGGAATGAAGCACTACTATATTTTTCACATCAGTAAAGGCATTGGCACAGTAGGTTTGCTGAAAATCTGTTTCAGAAGAAAATCTAGGTGTGTGCTGCTGAAGTATAGCAGAGATGAGGTAGTAAAGTAAAATAAAGTGTGTTAGCCATGCTGCATTGCTCGAGTCTCCAAGAAAAAAAACAGCATTTCTGGTTTGGTGCTGGTGCTGAGGTCTGTGACTGAGCACTGCACCTGGCAGCCCTGGTGTGAGTCACTGAGCCCAGCAGCCTTCACTCGCCAAGACATTTATGATTGGTTTAATGTTGTGATGTATAATCTTTCTGAATGCAGAATGCCTAATGATGTTGTGAATCAGCTGGTTTCATCTTGTATTTCTGGTCTTTTTCTCGTTATGGCTCTTACGAAAGGAGAACCAGACACTAGGGAAATCAATTTGCCACAACAATTTGTGTGGCTCCCAGGCAGATTGATTTAAATAAGCAAGAAGCTTAGATTTGAATAATTTCAGTCTTGCTTGAACACTCTAGTAATTTTTCTAGAGCTTTCTGGTTTGGTGATATTATTTGCAGCTAATTTTAGCTTTTATTGCTAAGCTTGGTATGTTTCCTGACTAAATTGATATGATCTGTAATTATTTAAATGCTTGCATGTTAATGTTTCTATCTTTTTTTAATAATGTTTAAAATGGCAAGCCATTATCTACTGAATTACTTTTCCATGCATTAAGCTGCTTTTGGATAGAAATGGAAACTTAATTAAAATGCGGAAGATGATTATTGTTAAAAGTAGAACTAAAGTATTCAAATACTGTTTCAGAACAGTTGTTTTACATGGGAAAATGGTTAACACATCAGTCTGGGTTTCCTGATCATTGTGACCTTTGAGACTTGAGAACAAGTGGGTTTTGTTTCGTGTTTTAATTATTAAAAAAAAATTATTCTCTTTTCTCAGTTCCTGTTCAGAGCCTCAGCTTCAAGGTATTGATGTGAATGCAGTTGTAATTGAGAATCTATTTTGTCCACACCTGCAAAAAGGGCTCATTTGTCAGAAGCTGATTATGAGCTTGAGAAGCAGAAAAGGGAAAGTTTGCCCTGGGAGTGTGTTAGCAGGTCCCCAAACTGTGTATCAATGGCTTCAAGAGCAGAAGCACCCACTGTGGGTCCCCTGTCACACAGCAGTCCTGCAGCATCATTGTGAATTTTGAGTTGCCCAGTCTTGTCACTTGACAGTACCATCCATCAGATGGACTCAGTGGTTGTTTTGGTCCTCCAGTGCAAAGAGGGAAGACCTGGCTGATGGTTGCTTGTGTTGTCTTGAATTTTCTTCCCTTTCTTGGTCAGAGGCACGTGGTGGGTACCTCTCTGTGACTAAGGTGACAGTTGACTTATCTTGACCAGTGTTTTTTGGCTGACAAAGACTCTATTTAATAAAATTCATCTTACTGAGGACAGCTACAAAACTGATAACTAGAGCTGTTAAAATGTGAGTACAACAGGATGGACTCCCTACCCGGCTGCTTTAAAAAGTTTCAAAACTCTGTTGAGTGCCTTCTAATTGTGTTAATGAAGGACTTTAAATTGGTGTAAAGTTGTTGTCAGCTGTTACTTAGGAAGCACAGCTCAGTACAGTGCAGGGTAGTGTAGGGAGCAGGGGTTATTTTGGAGTGCATCTTGCGGGCAGCCCTTCCTGTATGGGAGGAACTTGAAATGGAAGCAGGGCATGGTGCTGTTTCTAGGACTCTCTAAAAATAGCCTATGGACTTTTCCTGCTGAGTTCAGCGGGTGATGGTGAGAATCCAGCAAAAGAGATCTCATGGGGGAAACTCATTCAGCATTGGAGAAGTCCTCTGGACTGCCAGGGCAGTGTCCTAATTGTAGAATGATGCTGCTTGCAAGCTGCCCTTGTGGGCTGTGCTGTAGACCTTAATATGTGTTAACACTTTGTGCTTATTTGCACATATTCCCACAGTGTACTAAGACTGTTTCTTAAGTGAATTTATGTTAGCCTCTCTGTGGCTTTCACTTCTCTGGTTTAATGAGATGTGCTATTTTGAATAACCAGAAAGTTTTCAACAGAGAAGTTTCTTTGGGAGAACGGCAGAATGAATACATGCTTTGAATATAGTACTATGATAAAATTGACATATACAGGGGATGATAAAGTTGGTGATTGTGTTAAACACTTAAGTGTAAGAACTGAAATGATTTATTTTAACAGCAGGGCATTGCCTGACTCAAAGCTCTTGTTCTTCACCTGTCTCTCACTGGAGGGAAGAAACCAGTGATGTGTTGGGGTCCTGCAGATCTTCTGAAGAAAATTTTAGTGTTTTATTTCAAATCTAGCTGTTAGAAATGTCTGAACACTGGCTGTGATCAGGCTGCTCTTGCTTTTGAGGGAGACTTCCCTTTTGCATTTCATCTCTCAGTAAGGCACTTGGAATGACAGCCAAGGTCCGGGAGACTTTGCTTTCAGGAAATCTCTTGCAGGGTAATAACACAGCAAAGCTGGCATGTGAGGTCCACTGGTACGTCCTGCCCCCCTTGTTGGCATTGCCAGATAACAAAACAGATGTTAAATATCCCATGGGAACGCAGGGGGACATATGCTGTGCAGAAAGCTAAAATAGTCTGTTTCTTGTGGTAGCGAGGGACTTGTACAGGGTGTTGTGTAAGAACCTCTCCAGGCCTGTTTATCCATTTGTAATGTCCATCATGTTTTGGAAGTACTGATGTTAAATGTATTTGTGCCTCCATTGCTCTGATCTGAAATACTGACAGCTGTGATAGAAGTAGCTCTGAGTTTATTTTGTTGCTGTCCTTAAAAATTGGGTAAGTGGTGGTGGTGGAACAGTAGGGCTCTCACCACTGTCCAGAAGGAAGGAGGGAAGACTTCAAAATAAAATTCATCTTGTGGTTTGTGGTTAAGGCTGAAGTAGCTTCTTTGAGGTATTTGATTTTTATTGCCTCTAAATTGAATAGCTGGCAGGAGTTAAAAATAGCTGAGTCTGCTTCCCACCTGTTTGGATGCTCGTCTTATTTTGGTACGGAGGTGGAATGCGTGACTGTAAATTGTTAGGATTAAAGCAGTGCTGCTCATGCCCCTGAACATGGGCAGGAGATGCTTATTGTGCCTTTCTGAGGATGGACACCTGATTGATGGGACACATGTGCCTTGTTGGAAGAGCAGAGGAAAATACTCTTAAGGAAGGATCTTTGGGAGCACTGTATGGCCTTCAGTGTGGGAAATTGCAGTCATGAGCCTGTGTGTTGAATAACAAAGGCAAATACGAATATTGGCTGGTTGAGTGTTTAGGGCATTGTTCGTTCTGCTAATGAAGCAAGAGCCCTTGGCCCGGGAGCCTGGTAATGGTTAGAGATACTCTCCAGCACAAGGGATGATGGTGAAATGGAGCTGCCTTCAAGTGGGGAATGTGGTGTTTGATCACTTTACTGTGCGGCACAGCACTCCACTGGGTTGTGGGAGTGGGGAGATGAGTAAGCAGCGTTTGCTCTGAAACAGTCTCTCCTTTGGTGTGTGGAGCTTTTGGTGTGAATCTTTTTCTTAGCTCCTGTACAAAACTAATTTACAAAGGATTTCTCTAGTTCCAGGGCACATGCAGCCAAAACGTAATTCTCTGAGGAGTCAGAACTTGGTCAGAACATTCACCTCTTAGGAGGCAGAGACTTTACCACACTGTGTACAAGAACTTTTTATTTTGTGTAAAACTGAATCTTGCTTGAGAACTCTTCATGGCGTTTTGGAAGCTTTCTGTAAAGTTAGGCTCAACATGGGGTACTATTGAGAATGTACTGTCAAAAGATATGAAGTTCCTGTATTAAGAATAAGTGATAGAATTTGACTTACTAAGGGATAATGAATATATTTGATAAAAACCGTTGCATTGGAATTATTTGTTGGGGCCTCATTTCTCCTCTACATCCCGCAGCAGATGCTTTGCACTACTGCCAATACCCATGCTATTGATTTTGCCTCTCTACTGCAATACTCTTCAGTTGTTCTGGGATGTTTCTGGTTGGGGTTAAGGCAGAGTCTCATCCGGGCATGTATTTAGAGAGTGAAGATGTCTCAGCATTGCTTAAATAGACATGAGGGCTGACTGATGCTGCAGTTAGAGGTGGTACCACTGTGCTTTCCCAGTAATCTGGCTGGTGCTGGGGCGGTCTCCTCCATAAGCAGAAAACTCTAAAATGGCAAACACTTTCCAGTTGGTTTGCTGGGTTTTGGACGGTGCCATGAGCTGTTCACTCTGCGTTTGACAGCTCTCTTGTGACACTGTCAGCATCCTTGCATGCCTTTCGCTCTCTTAAGGTTCTTCTGCTAGTGTTGAGAGAGAGCTTTCCAGGAGCAAATCCTAAAACCTCCTGGCAGGATCTGCAGCTCGTTGCCCGTGCTATGCTTAGTAGCAGAGCTCTGTTGTGGGGGAGTGTTATGGGAAATATTATATCTGGTAGCAGTGCTGCCAAACCGTGGCAAACCCATAATTTAAGGATCTGTCTTGCTTCACAACTCATTGGGACTGGCTGGACAGCCTCCAAGAGGGGGAAAAGAGGGGACTAAGGGAAGAACAAACAGAAACATCTGGGGCATACTTGCTTTGATCATGTGGGCTGTTAGAACACGCTGTGATGTGTGGATCAGTGTTGAAATGAGAAAGGTCCCTACTAAGAGGGCTTATGGGCTTGAGAGCCCCCTGTGCAGAGAGATGGAAGCAGCAGGGACAAGAATAGCGCTTGTGCGAGAGGGCTGTGGCAAAAGCATGGCACTTCCAGCGCGGAGCAGCTGTGCAGGCTGCGAGCACCCACCTTGCAGCTTTGCTTGGCTGGGAACAGGCAGCTCAGAGAAAATGATCTGCTGTAAGAAACAGCCAGCAAAGGTAGTTGCCTGGTTAGGTGAATGGAATTGATGTGTTTCCTTCAGCTGCATCGTTGTCTGTGGTCACTTCTGATGGGCTGGAGGTAAGACTTGAGGACTTCGTGTGGTTTTACTGCTTTTCAGTATTTGCCCAGGGAGGGATCTCTGCTGTGCAGGAAAGGCACACAGCCTGCTGAAGACTGTGCTTAGTGTCAAGCAAATGTGAAACAAGCAAAACACAACAATTACTAAAGTTCTATTGACTTCCTATCAAAGCTACATAGGAAAGAGTACAGACTTGCTGAGCTTTCTTGGTGTTTGAAGCAGATATTGAACACTGGATCTTCAAAGCACAAGTGAACAAGGCCTGCTTCATCCTTGGCTCCTTTTTCCATGGCTGCTGAGCCAGAAGGACACACATGTTGTGCTGGGGTTCTTTGGTCTTGCTTTGTACTATTTTTTCTGAATAAGCATACTTACTGTAAGGGTGTCATACCCATGGAGGATATAAAAGGTCAACCAAGGTGAAAAAGTTGTGGAATCTAGAATTCAGGTAAAATAGTGAAAAACTTGCAGAATACAGTGTTTGGGGTGATTTGCTCCTTGTGCTTTGTGTGTGCAGGATAGCTTAAGAAATTGCCGCTGGTCCTGATGATTTGATTTTCATAGGCAAAGGTAGTGTATGTTTTGGAGTTGTTAGTGTTGTGTTGTTAGGGTGTTTGTGTATAACTTGGATTAATGTGTTTGCCTAAACTAGGAATACCTAACCAATGTGGACATAATTATTTGGTTAAATGATTTGCAGCATTGCAGACTTCAGCTCTGTTTGTAAGTGGGAAAAAATAATCATATGAAACAAGCAAAGTATACAAAGCTGGGAGCTTGTAACTTTGGTGCATGGTATATCCAAAGTACCATGCTTTAAACTGGCTATTTTCAAGGCATGGATGGTAAGTATAGAGGGGTTTTGCTGACATGACAACACTGAGTTTGTTTTTAGTACTAACAGTTCACTGGTATTAGAGAATATTTCAAGCTTGGCTTAACAAGTTTAGCTTTCATTGCTCGCTAAATGTGTAATTAAATTACAAAATCTTCTCATCTGTTTTGAACTTAAATTATCACTGGTTTTAACTTTCCTTTCACACATGACTCTTTCAGGATTGCAGGATGTGTGAAAACGGTTTACTGTAGCCATATGCTTGTTGGCACAGAACTCCAGGATGTTTCAGTACGTTTGAAGCATGGGTTGTGTGATATATGGTTTTTCTTTTACAAAAGCTGTGTTGATTTCTTGCATAGGAACTACTGTCTCCTCATGTTTCCGCAGATTCTTTTGCAGAATCATTTCTAGTGATTGCATTGGGAAGGGTTTAGGTTTGCAGGAGCGTGGCTCACCCACATCTCTTCTTGATATTTACATCTGGCCTGGGCTGTTTTCTGGTGTTGTCCCACTAGCTTGATACCTGCGGATTCAATCACTTTATTGTGAGTTTGCTGTCCTGGCTGGGTGTGCTCGGTGCGAAGAAATTGCTGTTATCTGTGGGAAGGACACAGTCAATTATCCCTTTATCAGCTTGCTGGCCTCCTCCTTAAAAGTTCCTGGGTCAGCAGGCCATGCTACTGTTTCTTCGGCAGGTAATAAAGATAAATGTGTTTGTTTAGATAAAAGTGGAAAAAGCCCCACGAGCTGCCTGTACTGTGTGTCTGTGTGCACTCTGCTCTCTAGTATAATCATCTGTGCGACAGTGCAATAAACTGAGGAACACCCACAGTCTGGCTGGACTTCTGCCTACCCTCTCTTTCATGGGAACGTAGCTGCTTTCATTAATAACTTTTTCTGACTTGTTTGATCCTTTTGCAATTTATTCCTGGTTTACTGGGTTCTTCCCATCCACAAGCCAATTGCCTTTTTATTTTGATCTTTTGCTCCATGTTGGTCCTCGGTGGTTTTTGCCTGAGTGGGTCCAAAGTCTGTTGTCTTCAATGCCTGAATATTACCCACAGTTAGTATTTGAGGTATGCCTGGTTCTTGCCTTTCAGCAAGTGCACTGCTACTCTTGCCTTAAAAGAATAGCGGAAATGTCTGCCATGGTCCCCTCTTCTGCTCTTAGGAGTGATTAAATTCTGGGAGTTAAGGCACTTGGGCAGTTGATTTAAGAGTCTTCTATTTGTATGACTTTTGCAAGGAAGCAAAGGAGTCTTAATTCTGGAGATTAAAATAATTCCTGTAGAGTTTTCCAAAGACCTTGAGTTTCACAGAACTGTAACATGCTTTGGGTTGGAAGGGACCTTAATGTTCATCTTGTTCCAAACCACCCCTGCCACGGGCAGGAACACCTTCCACTAGACTAGGTTGCTCTAAGCCCTGTCCAACCTGGTTTTGAACACCGCTTCTCTGGGCAATCTGCCTCACCACTCTCATCCATGTTGTTAGTTGATGGAGGATACTTACCTTGCTTTTCAAAATCCAGTAGTGTGAATTAGTTTTTCTCAAGATGTGATGACAAAAGACCAAATCAAGTCTGTTTTGTATACCCAGCTGAAAGGGACTCTGACTAATATTGAGGGAGTGACTGCAACTGCATCCCAGGCCACGTGCTGAGCAGTAGATGGTGATGCAGAACACTGGTTCAATCACCATCACCATTCCTCTGGTTCCCAGCATGCTGGTGGTCCATTTCTGCAGCTAAAGCACGAACACCTTGTGCCCCCTTGAGCCTGGATAGTGGTGGTGGGCTGCTCACTTGCTATATAGTTTTGACGTAGTTTTATACTGCTGTCCCAAGCAGAGAGATTTAGAAAGGGATGGATGACTGTCATGACTTGTTTCAGCAAGCTGATATCTGATGGATGGGAAAAGGCACTTTGAAATACAACGGTATTGATGACTTCAGTGTGGTGGTGGTATGACTTCATACAAACCTTTGAATTTCTCTGTGGAGTTCACAATACTAATGCAGTGGGATTTGTGGCTGTTTGTGGTTGAATGGAAGGAAATGCTTTTTCTGTTCAGGTTATAGCTGGTACTTGTACTAAACTCTGCTTTTCCTGTGAGGTAGGGAAGTGGTGTTCATACTCTGGGATGTGAGTGTTAGTGCGTGAAGGAGTCTGGAAAGCTTTTTAGAGAACTGCAAAGGGAGGCAATATATTCCCACCGAAGCTGCTAAACAGCAAAGGCTTCTGTGAGCCCAGAGGCACACCTACTTCTGTAAAGGCTGTTTTTAATCCTTCAGTTCGAAGATGTAAGAGGAATACTTCTCCCTTGCTAATCGGTGGAATGTCCTTGCCCTCAGCTTCCTCTCCTAAAATGCCTTGACTAGCATGTGGTGCTGGTCTGGGCTGCTCTCCTCCTTCCCTCTGCCCCGGGGGTCCCTGAGCATCTGTGTTCCTCTAGCTCACCATGTGGGACTGACACAATGCAGCTTTTCTTGCTCTTCAACTTCTCTTAGTGGTAATTTGAAACTTACCTTTTTTTCATGACTCTTACTACACAAGCATATTGTTCTGAAAGTGCTCCTCTTTGGAAGGACACAGGGCCACAGACTGTCTCCCCTTAGCAAGGCAGAACTGCTGTGGCTTGCACTGGGGAGAATTTTCTTCCCCTTCTTCCAACTCATCCCCTCAGTTTATCCGACACAAGATAAAAGGATTGTTTTTCTCCTTTTGCTTCACTTAAATATGGAGAAGCAGGTCAGTATTGCCACTGAACCCACCACTCCTACACTTGCAATGGTAAGAGAGAAAAAGAATCATAGCTTTTATCTAGCAGGGGGTCATCTTGTTCCACATTAAAAGGATTATTAGCTAGATCTTACACTTTGCATATTTAAGTACTGAACTGTGAATGAATACAGTGCTAAAGCTTAGTTAAGGTCCCATTTAAGTTCCATTACTCTTCTCAGAAGAATCAGGCTCGATTTCCTGGAGATGAGGTTTGCTGCAGAGCACAGGGAAGACTGGTATTTCAGTGTGTGGTGTTTTATCATCGTGTATTTCAAGAAAAGCTTGTTTAGGCTTCCCAAGTCACTAAGAACAAGTGGTTATCTTCTTGGGCTCCTCTTTCCTGAAAAAAACAGGAGTTTTAATCTTCGGTGGATCTGAAGCAAAGGTTACCAGGTTGGAGGATGCAAAAATAACTGAAGTGACCCAGAAGGGTTTCTGGGGAGTGCTCTCTGGCCCTTACAAATCCTGCTGTCTGCAAATGTGTTAGTGAGTCCCGTCCTCTAGAGGAGAATTCCGTTGTTAGCCTAAATACTTTTATAAAGAAACTATCCTTGACTAAAAGACTGAGACAGCAACTTCAGTAGAGGGCATTCTGCCTCTTAACTTTTGAAATTACCTTAGTCTAAGACCTTTGTTGCTGAATGATACAGGATGGGTGCAGAAATTTAAGGAAAGCAGACCTTGGAAGTCACGATAGTGCTGGTCTTAGGGAGCTCTTTAAAATAGCGCAATTTGGATGACATCTTAGGTTGCAGTTGAGAGAATCAGTTCTGCAGTCTGAGGATAACCAACAGGCATCTGCTAGCCTTTAAAAAAAAAAAGTTGATATCCTAATTTTCAAAGGTACTATTACTTTGGGAAGTACAGTGTTAAGTAGTGTCAGTCTGACTCAATTGCAGTTAATTACTGCAGTCCTTCAGGTACCGTTTTTTATGTTCAAAGTGAAGAGGTGATTTCTGCCACTTCCTGCTCTACAAAGTAAAAGTGCTTTAGTTAATAATGGCTGTGATTAAGAACTTGGAACTGCTTTCCATGCTTGCTTTCTTCGTCATAAACTCGTGTTAGTGCTCTGTGAAGCAGCAATGGTGCAAGTGTTGGTGTAGCACACTGTGCAATGGCAAACTGAAAAATTCTTATTGCTTCCAAAACTGATGAAATACTGGTTGTCTCATGTCAGATACCTGAGGTCTAACGTGTTAATGTCAATGATGTGTTTAAACTTTTGAGTGTCTTGTGACTCTTAAAAACACGGCTGGCATCTTAAATATCAGTGAAAGCAGAGACTTTGTGACTCAGGGTTGATTTTTAATGTGGGTGTGATGGCCAGGTGATTTTGTCCTGCCTTTGTGCTGTTCTGCTATGGAGAGGAGATAGATTTGTACGATTAACTTTTTTCCAAGCAACTCTATTGTGAGAGCTACTCAGGTTGAAAGGAGGATGGGGTGGTTTGTACCCAGAGTTCTTTCCAGAGAAGGAAGCTCCCGGGGAGAATATAGCGAGTATTTTGAAATTATGTGTCGATACTGGATGTTACCAGTTTCTCACAGTTGAAGGTGTAAATCTCAGGACTGTTTTGAACCAGCTGTTTTATGTACAGCTGAAATAAAAGACATTGCTTCTCAAATGGGGAATATGAAAATTTCTGTCTAGGGTAGGAAAGTGAGTTCTACTTCTTTCCCTCAGTTGTAGGCATCAAACTTACTTTTCTTTAAAGCTCTGCTACTGGATCTTTGTTTCCCCATAGATGCTTTTTTGCCTCCCTACTTCCAACAGCTGGGGCAAACGCCAGTGCATTCATTATGTTTTTGCAGTATCTACATAAATTCTGCTGCTCTTGTGCTATTTATGTTCTGTAGAGTTAAGACAGCATTGTGTCTAAAGTACCTTGTTAGTTCATCGTTTTGGTAATTAGGTATCGTTACTTCATCACTCTTTTTGTGCATGTTTTAAAATTTCCTGTTGGTTTTGTCAGATTGTTTCTTATAGTGGAAAAGGGTTGATAGTAGAGTTACTATAAGTTACTAGACTCTTCTCTCTGTTAAATGCATCACATCAGTAGTGGACTGACACTCCTTTTTTTTCTCCTTTCAGCCAGATAATGAAATCTCTTCAGACTGCAATCATGTAAGTATTGCTTTGTTTTATTCAGTCTCTTTGGCACTTGGATCTTGTATCGCTTATCAACCTGAGCTATTTTGTATAGCTTGGTACTCTGCAAAAGTTACTAATCAAGACACATTTGGGTCACTCTACTGGTCTATGGAGAAGGAACACAAGGTGACTTCTTTAACCTAGTATAGGCACTGTGGTCTTACTGGAGACTTCAGAGTGGAACATATTTAAGAGCTTTATAAACTGTACTTCTGCCTCAGAGGAGGATAGCAGACGTCTTTCCTGTTATATAGTTGGGGGGTGGTTCCCGTGAGTTACTGGGAGCAATATGATGTGCTCCTTTTGGAAAAGATGTGAGCAGTACTGAATTTAAATTCTTAATTTCAGCTGTTAACACCTTATGTATTACTTTCACAGCTGCTAAATTCTTAGACTCACTTGGAAAATGCTGTGGGGGTGTGATATTTAGAGGCAGTTTGAGACAGTTGGCTGGTTTTAGAACAGATTTCCTCTCAGCACTGTGTTTAACAGTGAGCAAGCCATTAGCCAGTTTTCAGGCTGTCAAGCTGTCTCTTCAAATCCCAAGACCAAAAAAAAAAAAAATTAAAAAAATCATCGCTAGGGTTGGTATTAGTTCCCTTTGGTTTCTCTCATTTGCATTCTGTTAGCATATAACATATCAAGATCCTTAATTGCTTGGTTAGCCCTGAAAACAGACAGACAAGTGCATGCCTCAATGACAGTCTTGATTTTGGATGCTTGAGAAGCTGTATTTTGCTTTGTTACTGAAAGATGTATTCCAGAGATGAAACCTGGCCGTGCTGTACAGCTAGTAATTTCCAACTGTGTTTATAAATTAACCTTTAGCACTGCACTGCCTGACTTCGTTGGCAGCTGTAATTCTCTGTTGTGCAGGGTTGGAGCAGATGAAGGGCACAACACGTTTGTTTTAAGTCTTTTTGAAGAAGAGAAAACTCCAGTAATTAAAATGTATCTGTCTGACATTTAGATATGCCAACAGAAATTACCTGAATGAAGAAACTGAGAGTTCTAGAAATCAAAGTTGGACCTTTCTTTTGCTGGATTAAATGACAGCACCACTGCCACAAGGCAAATGTTGGACGGATGTGGATTGTGGAAGCCATTCACAATTAGGAAGTGTGGGCAGTCTCATTTTCCCAGGCAGAAATTGAAGGGGGGTGATAAAATCTAGACTACAAAGGTGTCTCATGTCCTATTTTCACTATTAACCCTCTATATTTACAACTTATTCCGTTGAAACACCCTAGTTTCCCATCACCTCCTTTCTAACTATTTACAGCTCCAAAACCATAAGAAGTGTTTAAGATGGTGCAGTTATGCTGACTCTGATTTTGATTCTCTCTCTGTGCTTCCATCCTCCTGGAGCTGATGTGAAACTGGTTTCCTTGTGTAGAGCATATGTTTGTGTTTTCCCAATGTTTTGTGTACAATTGAAACATCAAAGTTTGGTCAAACTTTTATCTTTTTGGTATTACTTGGATTTTGTCACAAAGGCAGAGGTTTTGAAATGAAATTTTAAAACTGTTTAATCTTTAAGTTAAAAAAAATGTTTAATTACAGCTTAAGTTGCTAGAAAAACAGATTAGTAAATAGAGCTCTCAGGCAGCTTCTCAGTTACTAATTTGCTGAGGTTTTGCCATCTTACCCTTTATTTTCGCTTTATGGTGCCTCGGGAGGATGTCTGGGATGTGTATGTATCTGCAGGGTGTGACTTGCCTAAGATTGATTCTTGTACAATGACCCAATGCATTGAGGCTCCTTCATGAGCTCATCGCTGGCTCCTGGAAGAACAATTGTCCTTACCCGAGGCATTCTGCAGTCTAAACTCTAATGTATTGTGCTTAGCAAGAGAGAGAACTTCTGTAGGTTTGAAATACATCTGCATCCAAAGAGTTGTCTGGTTGCAGCCCCTCACAGAAGGATCAAGCAGCGTTGTCTCCTGCCTTCTTTGCTAGAGTTTTTAGTAAGGTTTTCAGTATGAAATACGCTCATATTGAGGACTTCATTTTTTTTAGATCACTTGCATCAGACAGACACTCCATGGCACAGAAAGGTGTGGTGGGATAAAGACATTGCTAAATATACAGGAATTAGCAAGTTACAGATTTCATCCTTTCAGTTTTGAAATAGTCTTCATTCGATATATATCCTTTTAGTGAGTCAGCTCATGACCTTACAGAAAGATTTCTGACAGCCTGAGTTTGTTCAGTATGAGAAAATTACTGCAGAAATGAAGGGACAAAGTTGTTGTCAAGGAGACTTTACACTGATCATTGCACTGTAGAAGGATGATGATACAGATTGGGTATAAATGATGTTTCATTGTTTTCTGAAGCAAAATGTTTATCATTCTCCATGGAAAGCTCTTAAACCCCCTTTCTACAAATTCTCTCTTTATAGCTCTTGTGGAACTACAAGCTGAACCTGACTACAGATCCGAAGTTTGAATCCGTGGCCAGGGAAGTCTGCAAGTCCACTATTGCTGAGGTAAGCCAGGAGAAAGGCATGGCTGCTGTTGAGGCACTGAGGCTTTTTCATTTCTTTATGATAGTGAGTTAGTGTGTGAATAGCGATTTGGGGTTGGGGAAGCTCTAGTCTCATATGCCGAATTTTTGCCTTCGTGGTACCAGGCAAAGGGGTGGCAGAAAGAAATGCTGAACTAACAACCCATCAGTTCCTACCAGATCTTTTGTTGGAAATGTATTGTGGATTGGAATTGTCCCCTCTTTATCAAGTGTTTGACAGTTGTAACAGCGTAGGCATAGCAGGGGTTCTGCTGAATTTAACATAAGGCTGGCTTTGGACTGTGTCCTGCTGGCAGAAAGGATAAGCACATAGACATCAAATGATGAACCAACTTTTTTTATTTCGAGGTTCAAAGTGTAGTTACTCCAAGGAGACTGTTAGGAACTTCTTTTTAGGATGCACTAGGAGTTTGTGCTGTGTATCTCAAGCATCAACATACCCTGGTCCAACTTCAAAGATGACTTGATCAATCACTTCTTTCCTTGTGCTCCTGCTGGAGCTCTTGAGGCTGTGCACTCAGGCACACAGGCGCTGCCTGAGCTGAGGTCTCTTCCCTCCATTTGAGATGGTTTTCAGCTAGACTTCAGGAAGCAGTGGAAGCAAGGCTCTCTGCAGCAGTACAGGCTTCAGCTGACTTAATTCAGTCATTAAGCCATGCTCTGAAAAATCACTATTTGTACATCCACTAATACAATTTTAACGTAGCCATAAACTTGCATTTTAAAATATATTCAGTCTGCTCTAGTGTAAATCGTTTAGTGGAAGGAGAGATCAAGAAAATAATTATTACAAGAAGACTAGAAGATGAAACAGTGGAAGGAAAGCAGCTTGCATCAAAGGGCTATGCTGTGTTTGGAGTTTAGTAGCTCCCAAAAGCAAACACTGCCAAATTTGTTGGATCCCACTTTTTCATCATCATAGACAACATTGTATTTTTCTGGTTTATGTCATATGGCTGCTGCAGAATTTTTACAACCAAGGCACTCTCTTGAAAATGCTCTTTTAACAGTCTGTTTAATTACCATTTTTATACAGGGACAGTCTGGCATTGCTGTAAGCGATGCCCTCTAAATCTGGAATATGATGTTTAAAAGCAGTGGGAAGAATGTACAGAATTTTAGCTGTACATTAACCACAAGTGCTCCTCTTGTAATTGTGGTGAATCATGACGTAAACTACCAATATTCTGCCATTTGATGAGTAATTTTTAGTTAAAGAAAGAAGTTAGATAAGGAAAAATGATCAAATGTGTTTAATCTGTGTTTAATACTGGGGCAAGTAAACCATTCCACTAATATCTTTTAAAGTTACTTCTACAACATCCTTTAAAGTTAAGATATTTAGTGGGCATATGTTGCTCACATACAGTATTAACGTATTAATATTTTCCTTTAATTTCCGCTAACAGGTAGGTGGTTTTTTTGGCTGGGTGATTGAGCTTTTATTTTATGTATTGCTTTGTGTTAAGAACAAAATACAACTGGAAGGGCAATTGCTAGTAAAAGTCATTTGGGAAATGGTGACTGCCCCAACTGAGTATGTTCTGAAAAGTGCACCTTTATCAGCTAAATACAGGTTTAAATTTCAACTTTTTTCTTCTTTTTTTCCCTCTCCCCTTAGCTGTTGTGGTTTTTATAAGTTCTGGCAAGAGCTTTAACCTAGAATGAAAGTTGGCTACCAGATAACAGTGGTTGCTTCAGAAGCGGCCTGGCAATAACATGATCGCTTGGTCTTTTCTGCAGTTCAGTGGCTCAGGCCATGGAGCTCTGGGGCTGTTTCCAAAGCCGGGCTCTTCCAAAAACAGCATGTTGCCATTGTATGCTGGTTTGGCTCACGGTACTTGAGCTGAAGTAGGGCCAAATAAAGATGCAGCTTTCTCACAGAGCGCTTGCTTAACTCTCTCCCTTTTCACTCTGCAATGAATCATATGTGTTTTCACTTCAAAATGTATTTTATGCTTTATCTATAACAATTACATTGACCTTAGTAACTATGTTTTTCTAAAAGCTATTTAGATTAAATATAAAATGTTTTACCAACCTACATCTGCCTTCAAATAATGATGTTTAAAATGCTGTATGTTTTATTTGTTATATAGAAAGTAATAGCCTCTTAAGCTGAGGCAGAGATCTGTTTTATTCATCTAGTCTGACCTGTGTGAGTCTGTCACAGTGTGCCCTGAGTTATTCTTGCTTGAATTAGAATATATCTTCCTAGAGACAGCTCTCCATTTTTTAAAATTTCCAATATAGATATTCCAACTTGGTATTTGAGAACTGATGAAATGGATCCCTGCCTGTTCCCTTAGCTCTGCCCTTGCTTGTTACCTGAACCCGCCTGGATTATTGATTGCCATACATCTTCCTGGAGATTGATGAGCCCTTCAGTATTTTTACAGGAACAAATCTTTGATGTAATCAAGTCAGCCCATGTATCTTTTCCTTGCAAACCTGTCACCACTGAACTTTAGTGTCTGGCTGCCAGGAGTTCTTTCTGCAGCATTACGGCTGCAGGTTTTCAGCACAATCCTGAGCAGGGGCCACCAGAACTGGGCAAGTATCTCAACACGGGCTTGCCAGGGTTAAAGAGTTGTGTAGTCTCAGTGCTCCTTGGAGCAAGGCATTGCACTGCTCCTGTGGCAGGATTCCTCAAGGGACCATCCTTAACTGATAAGTAACTGTGTTTTCCCCTTCCTTTGGAAAGACACTTGTCAAAACTGCCTGCATCTTTTACTTCCAGAGGTGATGTTTTTGGCCTTACTGTCTGCTTCCCTGAGCAGTGCAGGCTGTGATTTATATTGGGGACCTGTCTGTTCTTGTACACTGCTTTTCCAATCCCTGCACAGCTTTCAGCTTTGGTTAGCTGTGATTTTTACTTTTTTTAGACCACTGAGTAAAATGATTTGGTACCAACAATCAGTTTCTACAAGAGCCTGATAGAAATGAGTTTGATGAAGATTTTCCTTTATAGTAATTTTCAGCTCCTAACAAGTTATAAACCATTCAGTAAATAGGTCGACTTCCGATTCAGTCTCACCTCTAGTCAAAAATCTTATGTTGTACAAGGTCAGGTGGCTAATGGGGATCCAAGTATGATTTAGTGATGTCATAATATGCTTGGCTTTCTAAATAAAGGTTTGTCAAACTAGCGTTTTTCCTACAAGTCTACTTGATTGCAGGGGTTCAATGTAATTATGAAAGATGATTATTGAGCAATAGAGTTTATAATCCTCGAGGTCGCTGTGTTTGCTTTTTTTGGATGCTGACACACATGAGATTTCTCTTTTCTGAAATATTTTCAAGTATTCTGACTTACTGAAAATCATACTGAAGCCTAGAGGGTTTCTTTCCTAGCAGATTTTGAAGCTACAGATGGAAGTTTCTTTGAGGATTTTTTTATAAGGTTAAATTCAGTAGCTGCAGCCACTGTAATTTTATTCTTTTCTTTTTTTTTTTTTTTTTAACAGATAAAGGAATGTGCAGATGAACCAGTTGGTAAAGGCTTCTTGGTATCATGTTTGGTGGATCACAGAGGCAACATCACTGAATACCAGTGCCATCAGTACATCACTAAAATGACAGCCATTATCTTCAGCGATTATCGGTTGATCTGTGGCTTCATGGATGACTGCAAGGCTGACATCAATCTCCTGAAATGTGGCAGCATTCGACCTGGAGAAAAGGTATCCGGAGAACATGTAGATTGTCCATAGGCTTGTAAAAGTCGTTCACTTAAGGAAACTGATGTGGAGGCTCTGCAATGGTATTACTGTCTTTCTTGCAACTGGGAAAATACCTGGCGTATCTCATCCGTCTGAAAAGGGCGATGTCCTGATTCTTTACAGTTCCTTTTTAATAAATATGCATTCGTTCCTCTGTGAGGAACTGCTGTTCAGAGATTTTCATTTGTCTTTCCATACGATCTGGCAGGTACTTGTCTTTTTGATGACACTCTCTCAGGCTTGACTCAATACAATGAATCCAAACAATAGATTTAAACAGGCCTATTGCTTGGTTTATTTCACAGCCTGGCCTCTCTGGCAGGAAGGTTATCAAGGTGATGAGGCCTGTGCTATAACCCTTTGTGTTTTCTCTAGCTGTGGTTGATAGACTAGATCAAGAGCTTTTATCTGTTTGCTTCTCCCTTCCCTTGCCCGCCCAAAAATAGTTGAAGGGCACAGGTACCTAGTGTCACATTTTAGTAGTGCAGACTTACCAGTACTCTCCTGGTTTTACTAAATCATGCCATGCAAGACTTCAGCAGAGGTTGATGCAAAGAGCAGTTTGTAGCTACTAGATGTGGGGTTATTTTCATGGGACTGCCTTTCCCTTTCTTGCTTCAGCATAGCTAATGCAGGCAGCAATTACGTAGTGCTGCAGGAATGAGTGACTTTCTCTATGCTAAGTTTTTATGTTTAGGGATAAAGTTACAATTAGCCTATCAGCTTTTTACAATGCTTTTAAAATTATAGGTCTTATGCTTATAAAAATTAGTCTCTTAGATGAGCTATTAATGAGGGGGTATGTAACAAAAGATACTAGTTTTTTGACTTTAAAAAAAGCTTTCCAAGTTGTTTGAGATAATCACTGCTGTAAGCAGCTTCTCACCCATAGTGTGTTAAATTGAAGTGCTGGTGTATTACAGAACTTAGGTGAACCACAGAAAGCACAAAAGCGAGGACTTATTTCTGGAAATAAGAACAAAAGCAGGCATAGAGGCAGGAGGAACTTGGAGGCACCACAGATTAAGACTGGTAACAACCAAGTAACTTCCTTGTTCCGTCAAGTAAAGGCTCTCTTCTGAAGGCACTCATGAAACAAGAAACTGCTCTTAACAGTCAGTATAGAATCAGAAGTGTAATATGGGAATCCTGGGTGTCAGGTCTACGTATTACCTGTGGCTTGACCAGGCTGAAATAAACTAAAACGACTTATGGTAGACCTGAAGGGACACAGCAGAGGGGATTTCGTGAGCGTAAGCCAAATCTCGTGTAGCAGAAGCGAATTCAGTGTGGGCAGGCTTGTGTGTGTAACTGCGCATGACCCGCTGTGTTGGTCTTGGTTAAGATGGGTGGAGGGGGAGAATGGCTGGAGTGAGGTCACAGGGCATCAGAGAGGGGGAAATAAATGCAAACTTTGGGTCACCAAGTTTCCATGGGCTAGCAAAGTGATCCCTTAACCAAACTTTTATGGGGGTTAGTCTGTTTTGTGTGCATTTCTTGCTTTCTTGGTACTCAACCCAGAATAATGTGCCTTGCTTTGTGAAAGCATCGCAGCCTGTCGTATATCTTTTGTTATGCTGTCATCTTTGGCACTTAGAGCAATTGAAGTATTCTATACTGCTATGGAAACAGCTATAAATGGCTATGCAAGCATTTCTTTTGTTGGTGTTCTGTTCTATCCCTTTGCTGCTTTGGAGAAATTTAATTTTCTCCCATCAGATGCTAGTTCAGGTTTTATTTCCACTCTGTAGCTTCTGAGAGTTACCTGTAGAGAAAGTCATTACCCTTTTGTGTGACTGATGGTAACCATGAATTTAATAAATAAGGACCTGGACACCCAAGTAGGAAGATAGAAGAAGAGATTCATCTCTCTCCTTTTTTTATGGAAATAAGCACAGCTAGACCACAAACTCCATCCAAATCAGGCAGCTAGTAGATTGCAGTATGATAGCTTCATCAGAGTAACTGGGATAAACTGGCATTTTTAACTGTGAAAGGCACTTAAGTTGGTATTCTGGAATTAAATTGCCTCTTGAAGCCCCTCTGCTAGTTAACCGTGCTCCTTTTCTATACTTCCTTTTATTTCTTTCACCCTGCTTTCTACTTTCTAATTGAATTCTGTTCCTGCTGGATTTGTTGCTTGTGATGTGTTGGTTTCTGTACTTTCTTTTTCACATTTCTGGTTGGGTTTCTGCGCTGTAAGAGCTTTAAAGTTCAACGTAGGACTTGATCTGACCACAGACTTCATTCTGCTGTATGTAGCAGAAAGGCTGTAGATGTGTCATTAGACGTGTCATTTGAAAGCATTAGGTTTTCTAACGTGCCTGTGTTGTGGAGGTGTTTGGGGGCTTTGTTTTTATTTTCTTCCAGTTAGTGGAGAAACATTTAATAGTATTTTCAGTCACCTTTCCAGTGGGCTGTTGTGCTTTATAGCACAATTTAGTCTCCTGGTAGTTAAAAGTTGCTTTGTCTTCATTCACTAGGGATCTAATTTGAAATTGAAATTGGTAATTGCAACGGAGCTTTTTTTTTTTTTTTTGGCTGCCTATCGGAATGAGCTGCTTTCTCAACCCTGGTAATGTCCACGATTGTATCAACCTAGTGGGTGGTGTGTAGTTGCCAGAGTACTATTTAGCCATGATGTCCGAGCTATAGTTGATTATTTGCCATAATGAAAGCTACATAAGTGTCAGTTGTACATCTGTTGTAGTGCTTTAACATATAATAGGATTTTTGCTAAAGAAAGACACCTTAGGGAGACCACTGTTTTCTTGTTGTGGTTTTTTTGTTTTGTTTGTTTGTGGGTTGTGCGTGTTTGTTGGTTTTGGTTTTGATTGGTTGTTTTTATTGGGTTTTTTTGTTTGTATTTGTTTACTTGTTTTTGTGCAGGGTTTTTGGTTAGTTTGTTTGGGGGGGGGTTGTGACCCATAAGTGCTTTGAGTACAGCTGCTTTCCTTCCCTAGTTTCACAGAAGCACTGGACACAGAGGGGAATTGAGTTTAAATGGGAAGAGCTGATAACATTCAGGTCTTTGTTTACTTAGTGTAGTAGTACAGCAGTGTAGGTGTAGTATGCAGTGTCCTGTCAGCTGAGGTACTGGGAACTAGCTGATCTAAGAGCCATCCCAGCATCCCTGGTGTCCAGATTAGCCAGGGAGAATGCTGAATTGAAACTCCAGGTAGATCTGCTGGGTGGTCTTCCTTGGCCTGGCTGCTCTGGCTCCGGGGAGTCAGCACAACCATCCAGTGCAGGGTGCTGTGCTGATCAAACAGGTTATATGTTTTACCCTCCTGCCTGCTGCTTCTTTCTACTCTTTGTTCTCTTCTGGTCACTTTTCTAGATTCTCTCTCCAAATCTGCAGCTGTAAGAGTTGTGGACTCAAGGCATGTCAGGTTTCAGACAGGATAAAGTCTTTTCCAGGGGAGATTTCGAAAAACGACAGAAAAATAACCAACAGTTGCAAAGCCTAAACTATACTGGGGGGAAGATGGAATTTCTAATGGAAAATGAATAATGAAACCAAGGTTTATAAAATTCTGTCTTGGCCTAAAACCACATACTTGCAGTTCTAATTTTGATCATAGGAGTTAAAATCTCCCAAAGCACTGTGCTGAAGGGGTTTGCTTGGGCACATTTAGAACTTACTTCCATTTTTCTGTGGCTCAAAGTGCTGTGGGACAGTGTTGCAAAGCCACTTCCATCCTTTGTGGATCTAAATGTATCCTTTCATAAAACTATGAAGAGTTTCAAGGCAGTTCAGACTAGATAGTTATCTATTATTTTTTTACAGATATTTGCAGCTTTCAGTTAAAATCCTCCATTTAGGCTTGATAGTGGTAGTGGAACAACATTCCAAAAGAACCGTGTGTGGTTTTCAGATTTAATCTGTTGTATTTCAGTGCCTTGTACTGGAGAAATGAGGCCTAGACTCTGTCACAGTCAGCTGCAGTTTTGGGGAGTCCTGACTTTTGAAGTGTATTTAAGGATTTTCAACTCCTAGGGTGGAGGTTTTCTAACAACAGGGTGCTGGATAGAGGAAAACCTTTTTTTGGATTCGTTTCACAGCAGAGCTGCTTTAGAACAACATGGCTGAGTGCAGCTATATACACCTTTGTTTTCCTTTCCAGTCTGCAGTAAGAGACTGTATAATATTAAATGCAAGAAGTGTTAACCTATGGTTAAAACATGAGGTGAAATTTCTCTAAACCATGTTTGCAGAGTCCCATGCTCTGTTTGGCAGTAGTGTGGATGCCTTCATGCACTTTCGAGGAAATTAAGAGTTAGACTCTTCTTAAAATGGCTTTACTAGTCAGCACCAGCGCACAGAGACCTCATCTGCCTGAAAATGAACCCCACACTAGGTCAGGAAATCTTCCAAACAGTGCCATGTGGGCACAGGAACACTAATGGCACCGCAGGAAGACATGTAAATGCTTGATGATACAAGGAAAGGGCAGGATGGCATCTTTCAGGAGCCAGCTGGGTTCTTTTGTGTTTGTTTCTATTTCTGTTGAGTCTGACATGTTTTAAAATTGCTCTAATGCAGGGCAGCAGAGAAACCAGCACTGTGGGATGATCTACCCAAATGTAAAAACTGTTTTAGCAAAGTAATGCAGTAAATGAATCATTTCATGTTGTGTCCCTGAAATGCACCAGCAAATGTCCAGCATCCAGCATATGGAAATCCATTTCCACTAGCCTATTGAAAATAGTTTAGTACTTACATAATATGTAAGTACTATGTATGACCAGGAATCCAGACCCTCACTGCAGGAAACCAGGAAATTTCTGATTTTCCTAGCAGGAAAAAGTTTCCTTTGCCCTCATTTTGCTTGCTTGCAGGGAAAAGCTACGGGTGTGAGAGAGTAACCTTGCTTTCCAGTTGCAACCTCACTTAGGCAGGAGCAAAAATCTGCCATAGGAGCTTAAAATAGTTGTTTTCAATAATTTACACTTACCAGCTTCTCAGTCCTAGTTATTGTTTGTGACTGACCACAAAGATTTGCAGAACAGTGTTTGTGTTGGACGTGGTTATGGATAAATGGCAATTTTAAGTTACATGGCAAATGTGCTGCTAACTATTATTCCTCAAAACCTAGAGGGTCTGTTGATGCATGTTTCTTCAAAGGTACTGATACCTGGCCAGCACATGGAGTTGGCCAGTTCCCACTCAAAGAAAAGAGCAAACCAAAATAAGCAGTTTTGGGATGTGTGGGATTTGGGGTTTTTGCCCTTTTTTTTTTAAGGGGGAAAACCGCTTTTAGCCCTTTTAAACTGATTCTGTTTCTGGGTTGTATTTACAACTTTGTACTTGGCCAATTCTGCTTGTGCTCCAAGTGTAGCAGGGTTAAGACAGCAATCAAAGGCTGAGGAGACACATCAGAACAAAAAGATTTGAAAGAGTTGTGTGGCTTTGAGTAGTCATGGTCATGTTTTATGGAGACTACTCTCTTACTCATGCTGCTGCAGCAGCAGTGGGTGAATCTGCTTGACAGAGTGAGCTGAAAGGATGGCTCTGAAATGGTGACTGCAAAAGCAGGGCTGGGTGATTCAGCTGAATGTGAACATGCATGCTTTGTTGCATATTCCAGGTAGTGTAAGTTTAGTACCAGTATACTCTCACAGCACAGCAACATAAATTAAGGTGGCCTTCACAGGATAAAGTTGCAGAAACCTTGAGAAATCTGTACCAGAGTAATTATTTATTAGCAAAACCGGACCTTTTTGCAGAGGTATAGAGGAGGGGTATGGTCCTCTTTCTTCGTAAACATGTGAAAAAGGATGTAGGAAACTAAATGGAGCTTTGCTGAGCTTTGCCCAGCCTCTCCCAGGCTTTCAAACAAAGCACAGGCTCTCTATATTTATTGGCAGTCACTGTTCATAGTCCAGAGCTGTGTCCAGGCCTGCAGGACAGTGGATGGGGTGCACAGCATTGGGCCAGAACTGCTTTGTCTAAGACTTCATCTACTCTTGAATGCTTTGCATTTTGTTACTCTCTTAATGGAGGAATTAGCATTGAGAAGCCTACGCTGGTCAAAGCTCCTTTGTGGCCTTTTTAGCATCATGAATTTTCACCACCCAAGCTGAAGGCTTGTCTCAGCAAGGCAGAACTATCATTTTTCTTTCCCCAAGTATGTTCTTAATGTGATGCTGTTGCTTGCTGTTGCCATGGTGCCAAGAGAGCTGTGTCAGATTAAAGATAATTTGGCTGTTTTGGTAAACTGCTCTGAGCAGTGTGACTAAGTAGTGCTAATCTCATTAAGTCACATTAAAACAAACCCATAGCATTGGAGGGGGGGAATTTCATGGTGACCATCAGCAGGATAGTGATATATAAAATGTGGTTATTACAGGTATTAACTGTTGCCTCCTCTGAATGTAAATGTGGTTTAGGCTGAACTTTTGTAAGTCTATATGTAGACAGTTTGCTGCTTAATTAACATGGTACTTAGCCAGAATCACAGATCACTTGATTATGTAAATGCTTGGTTACAGATGTCTTGCTCTTCTCCCATAGGATGCTCACTCGCAAGGAGAGGTGGTGGCATGCCTGGAAAAAGGCCTTGTAAAGGAGGCAGAGGAGACTGATCCTCGAATTCAGGTTTCTGATCAGTGTAAGAAAGCAATTCTTCGTGTCGCTGAACTCTCTTCAGATGACTTCCACTTGGACCGGCATCTCTACTTCGCATGCAGAGACGATAGAGAGCGATTCTGTGAAAATGTGAGTACTTTCCTCTTGCCTTCTCTCTGCAGTAATCCATTAAAAAAAACAAACCTCTGCTGGAAGAAGGAATGGAATGGTAGACTGGAGCCTGAGTGATATCATATAATACTGAAAATAGACACCTTGTAGCTGTCATTTTGCAATAAATCCAGTATTAAATTCACTCACCCAACAAACAACTGTTATTTCCAGTGTGTTCATGAACTGAATTGTCATAGAGAGTTTAATGGGCATCAGAGCTGGTGTGACAGGGAGTGGGGAGGAGGCAGCGAAGGTGAGTGACCTCTCCTTTCTGCAGCTGTGAGCTGTTGCACAAGGTAAGCTTGGTCTGACATTACTTGCAGCGCTCCTTATCCTTGGAGCGATGAGCTGGAAAGCTTTATTGTTCAGTCTGAATTAGCTTTTGTGTCAGTTGAGAGTCTTTGCACTAAAAGGGGTGATGAACGCAACTAGATTTTTTTAAATACAATAAAATTTTAAAGATTTTAATTGTATGGAAGCTATTGCTGTCATTTGAAATATTAACTGTAATATATTATTAGTTTTTCAAAAAAGAAGCCCTTAGGTCTAGTTCAGCCTGCTCATTAAGCCTTGCAAGTCTTAAACTTAATTGTAAATGTTACTGTTCTGTTTCAGACTCAGGCTGGGGAAGGCCGAGTCTACAAGTGCCTCTTTAATCACAAGTTTGAAGAATCAATGAGTGAAAAGGTAGGTATCCTAGTGAGACAAATCCTTACTGCAGAAATAATCAGGTCATTCCTCAGTCCAGGCTGCATTATTCTTTTCCAGTGTTGAGGAAAATCCGTCATCTACGTGGTCGGATAATTGGCCGCTTTAACAAATGCTTTTACTTTGATACTTTGTGTTTCAAGTTGCAGCCTTTAAAGTTAAGGATTTAAATAAATCAAAGCTTTTGGGTGGGTAATTTGGGAAGGCAGACACGGAGCTCAAGTGGGAGCACTGTGATTGAGTGTTTAAAGTAGCAGTCGCACCATGTTGGGGTAAGCCTTGGATAAATGCTGTTCTAATGTACAGATTAGAACCAAACTGCCTGAGGGCCTTAGCACAGGAAGCTGTGCTTGTTTTGCTTTTGTTTTCAAGGCTGTTTTCAAGTAGCACATTCTCTGGGAAAGATGCATAGTGCAGTTACTGAAGTTTTCCTTACGATTTTCCTGAAGAGGTGTTTTTCAACAGTGTTGTTCTGGACAGCCAGTACTGAAAAAAGTTTGTAGTTGTGTAGGTGTTTTGGGAAGGCAGCAGTGCCTTCAGGGATTTTGGAAGCGTCATCATAGTGTTTTGGATTATATGGAATTACATAATCTGTCTGAAACGATATGAAGATGGATGTCTGTAAAGATCTTTTCAGAAAAGATACAATGGAGGAGCCTAATTCAGAGTCCTAGAGGGATCAGACTAATTTCCTTTTCTTTAAATGCATTAACTACCTGTCAGCTTGGTTCCAATTAACAAATTCAAATCTGAGAGAGTGATCGCTGAGGGCTTGAAACAAAGTTTCATTTTGTAAAAGCATGTTACTGAAATGAACTGGTGCCTTTGCTTAACCTGTTTTCAGATATAGAGGGACAGTAGTGGGTTTTGAAGGGTGTTTTCCATGATCAGGTGTGTAAGGTATGAATGTAAGATGCAGAGAGGGTTAGATGAAGCTGTAGCAGATGACTTGGTAGGGAGAGAGGGTGGGTGCTCTGAGGGCGCAGTTTGCAGAGCAGAAGGAGGAGTAAATGTAGTTCTCACTTCTGTAGCTGCCAAAGTTGGACCATCTGCAAAGTCTCTAGTTTTGTCGAAGCTGTTACCCAGGAAAGAGCCCTCCTTGCCGATGGTGCCGGCTGCTGCCTCATGGGTGGCTTGCTTTGTGTAATCCAGAACTGGCTCCCTGGCTGTACCTGGCCTTTCCCTCCTTCAGGGGATGAGCTATCTGTGAGCCTGGGTCTCCCTGTGTTCGGAGCTGTAAGTTTGACCAGTCCCAAGGTACCAATCATGGCACAGGAGCATCAAAGAGGGAGTGGAAAAAGCTTGGACTAGGGCTTTCCAGATCCTACAGTAAATGTAGGAAGGAGGGGGAGAAAAGTCTAAAACATGACATAAGGAAGTGGGGAGAGGGCTCTAGGGCTCCTCTGTTCCCTGTGCCAGGATTGCTCCCTGTTTTCCCTATCCAGTGCATTCACTGTTTCTCTTCCTTTCAAATAGGCTGAGAATGGACAAATTGGCTTGAGCTATTCTGAATTTCCTGCCACCCTCAGATGTAATTTTCAGATAATTTAAACCAAAAGCTGCAAACCGTAGCACTGTTTTTACAGGCCCTTTTTTTGGATGAAATATAGAGGGTTGGTCTTGCAGTTGCTGGGTTTGGCCACAGTGCATCCTCATGAACCTCACCAGTTGTGGAAAATGGCTAGAAATTCCCACGGTGAGACTGTTTTATCTGCTGTCATCTGCTCAGCGCGTTGCAGAACAAATCCAAGGAACACACTATTTTGTAAATGTGACTGGAAAAAGTTCCTTCTTGAGGGCATGGG
This sequence comes from Acropternis orthonyx, assembly GCA_035583155.1. Classification (NCBI taxonomy): domain Eukaryota; kingdom Metazoa; phylum Chordata; class Aves; order Passeriformes; family Rhinocryptidae; genus Acropternis; species Acropternis orthonyx. Next base: position 12,935,194 of record JAWWEU010000020.1, read on the forward strand.
GTGAACATGTACCACAGCTGGGATAAATGTCAGCAACTGATCGTAGCTACCGAGAATGAGTCACGCTCTCAGCCATAGCTCTTCACAAAGAGCTGGATGAATGTGCAGTTTTCAGAAGTGCTCTGCAGAGAGCTGCTGCCTTTGAAACCCTTGATCTGTTGATTGACCTCAGTATGCATTGTTAACTGTGTGATTTCTGTGAGACAAATGAAATTTAAACTGCAGTCCAGCTTAAACACATGAATTTTAAAGCATGAGTTGTTTTTTTGAAATGCACCTTGAAAACTTACAAGCAACAAGCTCTCTGCCACCAGCACACGCAAGCTCATTCCATCATCCCACTGTGTCTCCTGCAGTGTCGTGATGCACTGACAACCCGCCAGAAGCTGATTGCCCAAGACTACAAAGTCAGTTACTCGCTGGCCAAGTCCTGTAAAAGTGACCTGAAGAAATACCGCTGTAACGTGGAGAACCTTCCCCGGTCTCGGGAGGCCCGGCTTTCCTATCTGTTGATGTGCTTAGAGTCTGCTGTGCACAGAGGTAAGTGGAATGAAAGACTTGCTGGGACAGTGATTTAAAAGTTTCTGTGAGACCATCAACAACATGTATTTATAGTGCCCTTCTCCAAGTACCTTTTTCCAAACTTTGGTTCAGGGGCAAGTTTCTGCATCGTGGTGCTTTCACCACTGTTGTTTTGACCATCAGAATGGCTGAGTAAACCTCTGCTGCCGTCTCCTATTGTGTAGACGACAAGAAGTTTAAAATGCAAAATACCAAATCCCACTTGGACTGCTGATGTGTAGTTGCAAATCCTTCTATTCACTGTGAATTCAAGCAGCTCTTTTCTTCCTTTATGTAGTAAGCATTAAATACGCTACAAGGTTAAAACACAGAATAGAGAATCTGTTTATCCTCACTCAGGGAAAGCTAGGGATACATAGTCCTCTGCCTCCTGTAAATAATGTCTTTCATTGCAGTTCAGTAGCTTGGGTAAATGCCTTAATTTCTCTAACTCTAATTTTTTCCTAAATAAAAAGAAGGTAAGCCTGAGAATATTATTTTTGTTCACTTAAATTAATGTAAGCTGGACGTGTCCAAATACCAGCTGCCGTCCCAAAGGCATTAGAAGTCTGAATGCAGCAGGACCATGCTAAAGGTTCTCTGTGAAGTTGCCATAACATGTGAAATGATGTGTTACATCCTCTAGATCTGCTCTGGTGAGCTGCTTGTTTTTCCCCTTGGCATGCAGCTGGGTGGTTTTGGAGTGAGCAGCAGGGCTCTGCTGCAGTGCCTCTGGCATGGGAGGGAAAGGCTCTATAAACAGTCTCTGCATTTGAGAGTTTGAATAACTCATTGCTTCTGATTGATGTGGAAAAATGATGCGTCCTGTTTGTAGAAAAGTTGTGGGATCTTTTTCCCTTCTCCCTGCAGTAGGGCAGGTGCTTTCCTGGATTATGTGCAAAAAAAACTGCTGTTCAGTATTAACTTCCACTTTCACCATGGAACAGATTCTGCAGCATCTGGCACAAAGCATAGCCCAGGAGGAACACTAATTACTCCTCACAGCTCCATGTGTCTGTGTTACAATGCCTGGGAGCCCCTGTTGGGGTGTCTTCTGTTCCTTGGGGTGTTGTGCACATACAAATAGGTTGTGATGAGAGCTGGGGGGAGAATGTAACATGGTCCTTTTGATTAAAAAAAAACAAAAAAAAAAAAACAAACACAAACTGTCTATATGGGGACTGCAGGAAAGCTTTTACTAGATCTAAGCATTTATTACAGCTAGATTTCTGTGCAGCTGCAGTGGTTTATTAGACGCTTCATGTATACTCTTGCTTTAGTCTGGTTTTTTACTTCCTGAGCATTTATGTGCTTTTGCTCTAGAAAACCTTTTCCTTGCAGAGTATGTTTAACTTGCTGTCCTGACAAATTCCTCCCCCAGTTACATATCAAACTGGTGAACTACCAGAGGAGACTTATACAGTGGAAAAATGAGCCCTAGAGCATATGGGGTAAAGCTGACTGATGCTACAGAACTGCAGACCCCCTGAGCCCTTTCAGGTGTTCTTCAGAAGCAACTCCTATAATGTGAAATCCAAAATAAGATTCTCTGAATCTTACAGGAACCCTTTTTTAAAAAGTATGTTGAATCCCTAGGCTGGCTATATATACCTGTAAAAGGTTCATTTAAATGACAGGAGCTACCACAGCCACTGGTTTAATGCCCGGCTCGTCCTCTCCAGCCCATTTGTGGCACTCTGGTGTCGTTCAGAGTGTGGATGTCATCCCTGCTCTTCCAACATGATGGTAACACAGGTCAAGCAGGGCTCTGCTAAGCACTGAAACTAAATCACATCATCTTCTCTTGGCTCAGGTCGACAAGTGAGCAGCGAGTGCCAGGGTGAAATGCTGGATTACCGGCGCATGCTGATGGAAGACTTCTCGCTGAGCCCGGAAATCATCCTGAGCTGCCGGGGGGAGATCGAGCACCACTGCTCCGGCCTCCATCGGAAGGGCCGCACCCTGCACTGCCTGATGAAAGTAGTCCGGGGAGAAAAGGGGAATGTCGGGCTGAATTGTCAGCAGGCAGTAAGAAGCTTTTCTATCACTTCACCTGTCACCTGTAGTTTGCTCTGTTGGTAGAACCACTGGTTTGTCTGTTAACATTTTGCCTCGTGATGGAGGTTCTGCTGAAGTCAGCCTGGCTCTGCCGGGTGCCAGTGAATGCTGTGTCTAGCAGCACATTATTAATGGCAGGGATTTTTCCCTCCCAAAAAATTACATTTTGGATTGTTTTACTCGGAATTTTGTACTGGATCTCCTGTAGTTCTTCTCCAACAGCTTTTAAGTCATGAAATTCTCTCCTGGGTGCAAGATGTAGGGAAACTTGCTTTTTGTAATTTTAAAATATTCCCTCTCCTCGTCTTTTACCCCTATGCCCTGTCCTTGGAAATGCAGAAAACCTTCTCAAAGCACCTTCCCACTCAGTTTTATTTTTGCTGTTTCATACAACTGAAATGATTGAAATGGAACTTCAGGAGCAGGGAGGTACAAGAGACTGCTACATGTCCATGTAGTGGCAGGCACTGAAGGAAATGTATTTTTCTTCCAAAGTACTTTTGTAAATTGGGATAATTCTTTTGCCTTTTCATTTGGGCCCAGATACATCCTGTTTGTGGTTTCTCTAAATTGAAAACAACAATTTAATTTCTGTTCACGTTCATTAACACTTCTTAAATATATTTAATTTTTGTACTTAATACTTGCTTTTAATGGCCCGTGAGCCCAAAAGAGTGACATCAATGGCAAAACCAGCAAGGGACTGTTAGTGCTGATGTAGGAATTTGGGGAGATGTATGACTGTGACCTCTTCCAATATATGGAACCACTAGCTTAATACCTAAGCCCCAAATGGTGCCGGTTTGTAAACTGGTAAGTTAATATCCGTTGAATTTTTGTAAGGCATAGGGTGCTTTTATGATGAAGCTTATTTCTGTATAAATACCAGGTGTATTGGTGCAGCAGCTGCACAGGTTGAGTCATTTCTGCGGGGAGCTGTAGTGCATGACTTATGCTTTGCAGCCTTTGTGTGAAAAACTGAATATTTGTTTCTGTTTAAATATGAAATTGAACCTACTGCCTCAGAACCCCATTATTTACAAATTGTCAGATCATCAGTTCATCTTGGGAGTAACTTCCAGATCATGAAGGGCATGTTTGGAGCAAGTCATAAGACAGGAGACCCCCAAAAGAGAGAGGAGATTTCCAACTTTTGGAGAAAAGTGTCCGTAGAAATCTATAGCAGGTTTGCTGTGTTTACACTTCTCTTAAGCTACTGCTTTATTTTGTACAGTAAGTTGTTGCAATAATACAGCTTGTCCATGGCTCCCTTTCAAGTTAAACGTGTTGTGTTCTTTGCAAAACGCAGCAGGAGCAAATTAAGTGTTGATTTTATAATGTATAATTAGCTTGTCCGTACTTTTATGGGCAAGAGGAAATAGATTAATAGGATAAACATTCCAATATAGCTGCCTCCAACTTTTGAGGTACTAAATAATTTATTGGTGTTATTTTTCATATTTGAATGGCCAGGGTTGTCTTAGCTGTCAGTGGCTTTGTTCTGTTTTGATTTATTGTGTTAAAATCAGCTTCCTGCTTTTACCTTCCAAATTATCTTTGCAAAGGAAGACACTATTGTCTGAAACCGTTCCAGATACTGTGTGACTTGTGCAGGACACTCAAGCTCCTTGTCACATGAGGTTGGCCCGTATGACAGGCCCTGAAAAAGGCAAGTTAGAGATCAGTCCCTTCAGAGTAGCTGGAGCCACTTCAGTTCCTTTTGGCACCTAGAGAGCACCTTTGACATATGTGGCTGTTGATGGTGGAACTGCTGGTCTGTGGCACCTCTATGTTTTCATCTGCAGAAGCAGAGGAGAACAGCATGGGGTGCTCTGGGGTGGTCCCAGCAGAGCTGGCTCCAGTGCTTTGGGTCCATGTCCAGATGTCTTTCTTATAAAGTCAAAAAACTCATGTATTTTTGCTTTTAACAGCATCATTAGGTAATGCTAATACAGCACCTTGATTTCCTGGCTAACTCAAACCAATAGGTCTTGTCCTGAAACTCTTCCTTATAGAAGCTTTATGACTAGACATACCTGCCTAGACAGTTTGCCTGAGGAAATTGGAAGAGGAACTATCTAATTTGGATCTGGTTTTACTTATGTTCTGTCTGTGAAGGTTTGCTCTGATTCTGCTTGCCTTATGAAAGTGTTTGTCTATCTGCCAAAAACAACATAAAGAGTCCTAAAACAACAAAACACAACCAAAGAACATCCATAATTTTATTTTCCTACATGAGCATCTGCTCTTACCCTTTCCCGCAGGCAGAATGTGAGTAATTATTTGTATTTAAAACTGTCAATTAAGTGCATTCTTAGCCATTTTTAAACCTCAATATTTTGATATGAGAAACTCTGTTTCTTTTGAGACACCTGAGCCAGAATGATCTTGCATCAAGAGTTTGTGCTCACGCTTATCTGTGCTGTTGTGCAAGAAGCACGTCTGACCCAGTGTGTGGGGAATTGTCTCGGTTTTGTTCAGTGAACTTGCCAAAATGCCTGTGTGTCTTGTGAATGGTAGAGGAACAATGGCCTTCTGTGGAACGTGGTTCAACCTAAGTTAGCAAAAGAACTCCTCGATGTGTTCAGTCTCATCTTGCCAAACAGTGATCTTAAGGGATCCTCCACATGAGGAGAGTTGAGTCTGTGGTTCTGTAGGTCGTCAGACAGCAGATAGAAGTGTCACTTAATTGTGAGCATCAGCCATTCAAAAGTCTGCAGCTGTATTGGCAATATCTAGCATCTTTGGTGTTGCTTAGTGGAAGCATTATTTTATACTAGAGGTCTTGACCAGTTGTTTTTCAAGTATGTGGCTTCTGTGTTGCCCTGGTCTCATGTTTGGGTTTTTTTCTGTTCAGTCCCTTGAGTGTGTAAAACTATAATCCCTCCAAAAAGGTCATGTATTTCTGTTTCCAATTTCTAATACAGCTGATAAATTGACAGTTCCTGTTAATTGGGCTCCATATCAGGATAAAAGTTCAGAGGACTGTCAAGTTTATCCAGCTCATTTTCAGCTCCAACAATTTGTTTTGGGAGGGAGGAAAATCTTATACAACCTTCACTTTTATTGTTGTGCCAAATTATTCCTTCTTCCCTGCAGTCAGGGCAGCTGGCTTGCTGCTGCACATCTTGCATGTGGTTGAGAATTGAGACAGGGAATTCTGCAGTAGTGGCCGGAACAGGATGGAAGGACAAGAAGGTGCTTTGGTGCTTCCAAGCTCTTGTACCCAAGTGCACTTTGGCCTCTTCCACTGGATAGCAAGCAAAATACCAATTAAACCAAGACCTGAGGAAGAATCCTGCCTACATAATGCTTTGGCCAGTTTATTTAATCTGTGTGTGTAAGGAAGTGTTGAGTTTGTGGTTCTGTTCACCCAGTTTTCCTTGAGGGAGCAATTCCACTAATCGTACTTGACCCTTTTTGGTATGTCACATGCAGAGTATTGCCCATCCATGCAGGCTGTGTGTGTGTGCACCAGCAGAACCACAATATTATTCTCCTCTTTGCAGTGACTCTTACAAAGTTTGTAAAGAGCAGGTCACTTCTCACTTCTGCTGATTAAGGTGCAGCTCCCTGTTGTGAATTGTATTGGCTTCTATTGGACCACTGTCAGAGTAATATAAAATGTTTATTTACCCCAAGAATTTTTGATAGACAGCACTCTTCTGAGCTGCCTGCGTCCCTTAGAAGCTGAGGCTGGGCATAATTAAGAGCCAGTTGCAAGAAATCTTGCTTTCCTCCCAGGCAGTCTGCAGTCTGTCCTCATGATTATAAGTTTCCTGTTGGATAAATAGTGCTAGCTTGTATTTTCTCCAGTTCTCTGATGCTTTTTTCTTCCCTGCATTTTGCGATGTTAGGGTTTTGCCCCTGAGAGTCTTCTGGATGGTGTTTAGATACAGACTTTGAAAGGTGGAGGACAAAATCGTAACTGTGCTTTTGATTTAGCTGGACTGCGGGCCAGTGACAAAAATCATTAAGTGAGTGTCAAGATGTTAACAGCACAGACTATTTGATGTTGGTGTGCAGTTGCCTTCTAAGCAATCTCTCTGCCTTCTCCCACCCCCCACCCCCCCCAAATCTGTCAGCTAAAAATGTTTGCCTGTCAGATGATGATACCAGTCTACCCTCAGTCAGTCTCTGGGAATTTACAGCTTGATGGAAAATGAAGTGGAGCGTGGGGGTCCTGGACTGAGTTAGAGTCCAGAAGCTGCCCTGGTGCCCAAAACTACTAAATGGAGATTTATGCAAATTCCCCTCCCCTGGCCCAGCAAATACCTCCCAAATTTATGTTCAGATGCCATGGACTGGGTCTGGATCTCATTTTGAAACTTAGTGCTAAACATGCTAAATGATGTTTCCTTTATTCATGAGAGAACTGTTTTTCTGAAGCTTTTGTCTGAATAACTTTTTCACAAGAAGAAAACACTTGATAGAACTCTTCCTAATGTATTTACCTATGACAACTGAAAGTATTTAGAAGTCTTGAAAGGAGTGATGGAATAAACTGTGTACTCCAGACCTGAGCTTCCAAAAGCTTGAGCTGAGGAAATGTTACTTCATGGGGCAACAGAACAGGGCATTTTATCCTGTATTTCAGTAAAACTTCTGCGTCCTCTCCAGACAATTAAAAAACTGTTTTAAGCTTTGTTTGTAGTTAGGCAACTGGTCTTTAAGCATTGACTTGAGTTTCACTTACGAACAGTCTTCATGAAGATATGATAAATCTGTGTGCTTGCTTTCATCAGCCTTATGGAATGAGCTTGCCACCAAAGATTAAGATGGATCCAAATGTTACCATTTCTGTTGTGTAAATTAGTACATAAGTGTTCCAGGTTTGCAACTGACCTACATTGTGTGACTGGTCTTGTCCAATGTTCCTGGGGTACTTCATAATGATAATTAGGGTTCAGTAGTGCTGGACTTCCATGTCTGGCAATTGAGTTGGCAGCAGAAGCACTTAAAAATAAAACACTGTGGGACAGAGGTTGTACATGGTAGTGTTGCTACTGGCATAGAATTGCCGCACTGAGAGATGGTAAGTGCTCTCATTTAGCTTGTTAACATTTGTCTTCCTATCCACATTTCCATTCTTCCAGCTTCAAACACTGATTCAAGAAACTGACCCTGGTGCCGATTACCGCATCGACCGAGCACTGAACGAGGCCTGTGAGTCGGTGATACAGACTGCCTGCAAGCACATACGGTCTGGAGACCCCATGTAGGTGCCTCTCAGTTAGAACTCATTTTTCTTTTCTCTTGGGTGTCCGTAAAGGTCTGATAATATATTCTCCCCTGAGCCAGATCTTCTGTAGAATACTCCTCAAGATTTTGTTACATATCAGACTTGCTGAGATAACTAAAACAATGGAATTTAAGAGGGTACAAATCTGATACACAAGTTGGTTTTTGAAGGAGGAGAAAGATCTTTACTGCGTTTGAACATCTTTCTGTGGCTCATTGGAAAGACTGAGTTGCCAACACCAGCTGTTTTAAGAAAGCCCAGCATGATAATAACAGTCTCTGGCCTAACTTTTCTGTTTGCAGGATTCTGTCTTGCCTGATGGAGCACTTGTATACTGAGAAGATGGTAGAGGACTGTGAGCATAGACTGCTGGAGCTCCAGTATTTTATATCTCGTGACTGGAAGTGAGTACTGCAAAACAGTATTTATCCTTGCTTGATGTTGGTAGTTAGTGTTTATATGCATTAGCAGTTCCTTGTAAAACAGTGGACCTTATGATTGTTTAGAAGAGGACTTTTAAGTGTGCTAGGTCTGTAGGGTGCTATTGCCTGCCTAGAACATAGAAGGAAAAGTTGCTTAAAAAAGGTGTGATGTCACTTTAGTCAGGTACTCTCTCAGAAATTTTGCAATCCTACAAAGTGCTCAAGTTTGGGCTCTGAAATTCATTGTATTTGTAAAGAATTCTGTCTGGCCATACTGAAGCTGAGGGTCACTTTCTGTGCAGGTGGCAGCCACGTGTATCTCTGAGTGCTACAATATGGGACTTACGGAAACCAAGCTTTTAAGAGACTTCCTGCGTCCATTTTTGCCTTTTTTCAAATTCTTGAGGTGTGATTACAGCCTGTAGAACAGATGTAATACCCTTTGGAGCACTGCTTCTCCAGCTTTTTCATCCAGAGATGGCAGTGCTTTGTTTTAAATATATACAAAACCCCTTGTGTCTGTGCTGGTTAAGATGAGGAGAGTATAAATTTGATAAATGTGACCAATGACGAAAGATTAAGTGTTTGGCTTGTCTTCTAAAGAAGATTAAGAAGTTAGGAAGTAGAGTACATTAAATGGGATTACTGCAAGAAATTGATTAATTGTTCTCAGTGGCCGCAATGAGTGTAAGGCAAGGAGTCATGGACTTTGATTACTTCATGGGTGTTCAAATCAAACATTAGGAAAATCTTGACTTAGAGCAAGTCATGTATTTATAGGCAGCATTGCCAGTAGTTAAGAGTGGATATGCTCTGTGAACCTTCTGCTTTTAAAATACATGGGGCTTCCTGGACCAGAGAGTTCAGGGCTTTGTGGCTCTTTATTTAGTCCTCTCGATAACTGTCTCCATAGGTACACAAAATACTTCAATTTTTTTTCCCCCTTCCTTGTTGGTTCTCCTGCCTGTACCTTGTTTCCAGCAGGGTGAGCCAAACTTAACTGATTGGAGGAAGGAAGACTGAGTATTTGCATTTCCCTAGGAGTAAAGATAACTCAAATTTATATTGCAGGCTGAGCAGCATTAGCTCATCTTTATTTAACCTCTCTTCCCCAGAACTGGCTTATTAAAGCTGTTGTATTGACTGCACCTCACACAGATGCGTGGAGTAGAAAGGGTTTTGTTGATACCTTTATCATTATCTATATAATTGTGTCCACTGAAAAACACTTTTACAGTGTTGTAGAAATCTCAGGTTTCCTTTTTGGAAAGTTAGCAGTATCTCACTTAGCTTTCATATAATTACATGTCATCTTAAGAGATCTGCACTGGTATCCAAAAGCAAGGGACGCGGAGCCTTCAATTGACTCAAATCTAGGGCAGACAGAATCAATTCAACTCCGGTTTTTATAAAAGTAGTGTTTCACGATGGCAGCAGTACAGAGTACACAGAAGATGATATACAAGCAAAATGTGGTATATACCTGCCATTCTGCTGCTTTGGGATATCGAGGAGATGATTTCTTTTCTCCTATGTGCCAGCATTTGGCTGGTATACTGCAGAACAGAATGGGAGGTCCTTCAAGAAGTGTTGAAGATTTAATCTCTAATTGAAGATTTCAGTGTTATTTTTGCAAGATCATGGAGCTGATTCCAAATTGAGTGACAGGCATTTTTCTACCTGTTGGTTCAGCTGGTCGGACGCTGCTGCTGCTGCTGAGTGATGTGGTGGTGTTGCCTAAAACTTGAAGTGCCTCAAAAGCATTTTAGAATATGAAAAACGTTCCAGGTTAGAACGAAGTGCTATTGATAACCGTTCTGTTTGCAGGTTGGATACAGTCCTTTACCGCAAGTGCCAGGGAGATGCCTCCCGTCTCTGCCATACCCATGGCTGGAATGAGACCAGTGAGCTGATGCCTCCAGGGGCTGTTTTCTCCTGCTTGTACAGGCATGCGTATCGCACAGAGGAGCAAGGAAGGAGGGTGAGTGCTAGTGTGCGACTTGCTGCTCTTTGATCTGTGTTAGAGGGGTTACACACACGTTTGGAAGTTGGAGACACTGTGATAAAACTGCTGGAACTTGCAAAAGCCACTTCAAACGCATTTGCTGTAGGTGGTAGTTGCAACTCCTCCTCAAGTGTGCCCTGAAGGTTTAGGTGGCTGTTCTGGCAAGGGAAAATAGGCCCAGCAGGTTTTGACATGGGCCAGTGAGGGGGACTGTGTGCTTACACCGACTTAGGTATCTGTTCAAATGCAGTGCAAGTCCTCCCCCGTGTCTTTGCAAAGAGGAATGTGATTGCTTGCAGATAGCTAGCATAGCTGCAAAATTGGTTTTATGCTAAAAGAGCTTCAAGCTCAGCTTTCCTTGGCTGTTTCTAATTAAGTTTTGATTTGTGTACAGCTTCAGATTATACTCTGTTAAATTCTTCCTGTTGATAAAACGCATCCTTCCAGTACTTTGGAGCATGCTGTACTGGTAAATGTGCTCATGCTGTTCTTAGAGAAGACAGTAGGGATCTGACTTGCTGCCCCGCAGTCTGGAGATCCACCATAATCGCATTTGTAGTTCAGAGCTGCTCTTTTCAAGTTTGCTGCCCTCTTGTGCCTTTATCAGGGCACTCAGTTGAAAGGTACTGGGTACTCACTTCCATTTCTTTTGGCCCCTAGGAGTTGGTGGGTGTACACAATGGCCTGCCTTAAAAATTAATTTCCACAGCTTGATTTAAAAGGTCTTTTGTGGCAGAGGTCAAGTATTGATTGAAAGCATCTCTCTTTTAGGAATAATTTTTATTTAATGCAGTTTCTTAGTCTGCTGAGTTGAGACTTTTTTATTCCATTTTATATTAGTGCTGACCAAAGAAATCAATAGGCACCCTGCAAATAATCTATCAGAGAGAGAAAAGGTTTTAAATGTGTTTTTCTAGTGGAAAGTAGGCTAAGGGAGCAGCTGTCACTTGGAAACTTAGTGTTGGAAAGCAAACTCATGGGATGCTAGACCTGTACTTCTTTGCAGTGCTGTTGACAAAATGCTGTGCAACTTCCAGTGGTTTGGGTTTTTAAATGTGTGAAGTTTTAAGCTTCAACTGGTGTGTTTTAGGTCTGATAAGCACCATACCAGTATCCCTTGGTTTTCTGCAGTTTGTTTCTTCCTGTCTTGCACGTGCTGACTCTGATGTGCTGCAGTGGGGATTGCTGACAAGAAATTGCAACTGGATGGTATTGCCTCATTCTGGGCTTACCGTTTGGTATTGAGGGCATGAGCTATTTTGACTTTCTTCAGAAGAACTCTGTATCTTTGAGTGCGGGGGGGGTGGAGCAGTAGATAGCCCAGGGACTTGCTCTGACATCTCATTTCAAAAAGCAAAGTAAAGGTTTAAGAATAAAAGATTAATTTTAGTGGAATGAGAGGAGCCTTTATCCAAGCTAAATGACAGAGCTCTAACCTCTTTTGGAGCCCAAGTTGCTTGTGGCGGCCCTGGCAGGGTTGTGCTGAGCAGTGCAGGACTCCTGTGCTTTCTGGGATTGCTGGTGGCATTTGTGCCCACTCTCAGAACTTCACCTGACAGCATCTTTGTGCTGTGTGGATTTAGAGACCCCATATACGTAAACGCTCCCTGTCCTCTTTGCAGCTATCACGAGAGTGCAGAGCAGAGGTCCAGAGAATCCTCCATCAGCGAGCCATGGATGTGAAGCTGGACCCAGCCCTTCAGGACAAGTGCATGATTGACTTGGGGAAGTGGTGCAGTGAAAAAACAGAGACAGGGCAGGTACTGTACACAAGATCACTGCTACTTTGTTTGCAAAGCTGGAGGGTAGGGCAGGGCAAAAAGGGCATAAAGGAACGTCTTGTGAGCTGCCTCTGTGTGGCAGAGAATGTATTAAAAAATCAGTGCAGTTTGAAACACAATCTGTACCAGACTGAGAGAGCCAATACAAAGAAGCTTTGCACATACTGCATGACCTCAGTAGCTTCAACTGTGTAGTGGAATGAGAAGGGGGAAGGGGATATTTAGCAAGAAGGAGTTTAATGAAGCAACCCCACCCCCTCAACCTCTTACTTGTAATATTCTATTACAAGCTTGACATTTCCCACATAAACTTTATCCCATTTTCATTTGGCAAATACTGACATGTTTACTGTGTTTATACAGAACTGAACTAACATCTGCAGATACTTAACAAAAGTTTCAACAAACACTTTAATGTTATGTTGCTGTGTCCTGGGAGGGCTGTAGGGAAGGAGCCATTGAGCAGGAGATGCCATGGATCACACACCACTGTCTTTTTGAAGTGCCCATCATAGGTTGTAGTTTGGCTAACTAACCTCTCCTTAAGGTTACACAAAGGGCAAATTTAATGTGATATTCCAGAAGTGAAAGCACATCATGCAGCCTTTGAGAACAAGTGGTGTCATCACGTATCAACATTGTCAATCACTACTATGTATGTGTGTATGGGACTGCTAGTAGAGTGAGAATAAATGAGATTTAGGACTTTACAAAGAGAAGGGCATATGTATAACAGTGGTTTAAGCCCAGAATTTCAACTGGAGTTCTTGGATCACCCACTAAAATGTCTGTTTCTGTAGGAGCTGGAATGCCTTCAGGACCATCTTGATGACTTGGTGTCCGATTGCAGAGACATAGTGGGAAACCTCACTGAGCTGGAGTCTGAGGTGAGTGGTTTTCAGCCTGGGGTAAAGGGAATAGTTGAGCATGTCTCGTTAAGCATGTCATTTTGATGATGATGAAAATACCTGAGGTTAGAGAAGCTGCAGAAATGCAGCTCTCTGGGATCCGAGAAGATACTTTTTATCCCATACAACAAAAGTTTTCATGGGGGATTCTTGAGGAAGAGAAATGAATGACAGTTCAGAATTTTAGGTTGGTGAGGGCATTTCTCCTGCTTAAAAGATCACTTAGGGTACTGAAGCTAACCTTTCTTACACAGGTAATTCAGTCACCTTTAATACAAGTCAAGATACGTGTTGGGACTTCAGATTTCAGTCTTGCTTGCAAGTAGTTCTGAGTACCATATTGCAGCTTCCCTTCCAACCCCCAGCTTTTTGCAAGAAATAACCTCCAGATAGATCAGTAGAGATTTTCAGTGAGGTTGGCAACTTTGTTTTATGAAGCTGCATATTTGACTGTCATACTTCAGACTGGCATATCACTTAAAATTTACATTGTGCCCTAGGGAAAGCTTCCTTCCAGTGGTTAGTAACTTTGATTTGCTCATAAGTGTCATAAATCTTCAACTTCTCCCTGGGTGTAAAGTCATTTCTAATGCTGTAGCACCCAGTTTGGAGGAGACTGGCTGAATTATCCAAGCAAGGAGTTCCTGTGGAGACCAGTCTCTTCCCTTAAGGTGGAAGGCTTGTCTTGCTTTTGCCATGTTGGCAAGACTGAACAGTGGGACTTGCAGAACTGAAGGGTGAAGCTGTCTGGACTGCATTTCTCAAAACCCTGTAAACTGGGTTGAGTTTGAATTTGTTATCTCAGGTTTTTTTCAGAGCCTTTTTTTCTTGTCAATTCACTGCGAAAATGAAATATTGCATGTTTTCTCCAGGACATTCAAATTGAAGCCTTGCTGATGAGAGCATGTGAGCCCATTATCCAGACATTCTGTCATGTGAGTACTCTGTAATAGTGTCAATGTCTTTGAGGAAGAAGCAGTTTGTGGGAAAGGTCAGAGGGTTTTAGTATTAGTTCTTGCTATACTTCAAAAGTAAAATCAGAGGTAATCAGTTCCAAAAGCCTTTAGTTAAAAAAATCACTCTAAAATAAAAATTCTTAGTTCCACCTAATCCTTCTGCTGTGTTCAGAGCCCTAGCGTAACACCTAGAGTTTGAAGATGAAAATTGCCCTGTAATTGCAAAAATCACTCTTTCCAGAGAGTTAAATACTAGACTTTTTTGCTTCTCCTTTACCTGCAGGCAGTGTGTATAGCCAGTCCACTTTGTGCAGCTGCTCAGCACTGCTGAAATAACTTCACTGGTCTAGGATTGAGTAGTTAAATAGCAATGAAGGCACCTAATTGTAATCTGTCATGTAAGCATTGAGTCTCTGCAGTATGTTCTCCTGAATCTAAAGCGTGCATGTTCCTGAGATGGTTCTTTTCTGAACTGTATAAATATAGTAGCGTACTGGAATTGTGTGATACAGCTCTAGGGTGGTCAGGTAATGGTGAGCTCACCATAGAGAGTGGGACTATGAGTTCCCTATTTCCTGGTCTCGGTGGACTTCTCGGTGGACTAAAGAAGCGTAAAAAGCTTGACTTGTTAGCAGTAGCTCATTTTTAAGCCTTTCATCTCTGTTTCAGGAGGTTGCAGATAACCAGATTGATTCTGGGGACCTGATGGAATGTCTAATACAGAACAAACACCAGAAGGAAATGAATGAAAAATGTGCAATTGGAGTTACGCATTTCCAGCTGGTAAGCAACGCTTTTCTCTATCAGTGGAAGCCTGGTCTGTTCTTTCAGGGTGTTGATAGGAATTCACTAATTAGGAAGCCCCTCCTTCTTTGAGATCAATTTCCATTGTATTTTAAGAGCAGTTTTGAGTTCAGAGAGTTGTACTTGCATGCCTGGTCATAACTGGTCATTTCTGGAGGTATTTAATTTCAGGTCTTCCTTCCTCTTTGGCATATGGTAGACAGGGTCCCAACTTCTTCACCCCTTGCTTCCACATTAATAAGTTGTGAACAAAAGTATTTGCTGATTATATGATTCAGAAAGTGTTCTTTTGAGCAGCATTTTTTGTTTTGGTTGGGTTTTTTTAAACTCCAGGTGACTAAAGTTGTTTTTCTCCCCATTTCTCTCTTGCAGGTTCAAATGAAAGATTTTAGGTTCTCATACAAGTTTAAAATGGCTTGCAAGGAGGATGTGCTGAAACTTTGCCCCAACATCAAAAAAAAGTATGTATGCTGACCAAACAGCAATCTGAGTGTATAAATATGTAATTCAGCTACAGGGTATTTCATGAGAGGACAGAAAACACTGGACTTCCTTTAAAGGCTGATTATTTTGTATGTGTTCCCTCTGTGACTGTGTTCTGCAGGTGCCTAAGGTAGAGGCATTGCCTGCTTCTTCAAAATTTCTTATTGGACACAAGCATGTCCTCTTTATTGTTCTTGCTGTGAAATTAGCTAATTATTACAATTAGTGGATTGCACGTCCCAGAATGTTTCATATCCTTGATCATCTTCTGAGAGGCAGACTACAGTTGTTCCATTTGCTCATCTGGGAAGGGAAAATATCCCACGTGTTTTAGTTGGTTTATTCATTCAGTATAAGGGTTTTTTAATGGCCTACTGGAATGATGTAAGGCTAAATTACACACAAGGTCAGTCCTGTTTGTGGATAGCAAGACTATTTGCATTTTATGATATAAGAGTGCCCTTCCCATAGTGTAAAAGGATTGCTTGTAGTGCTGTGTAGGTATTCACCTTCATCTGTTTCTGAGATTAAGCAAAGCTTTCCTAAAGGGCTGATATGACTTAAGAGCAGAGGTCTTCCTGGGCAGAGTGGAAGTGGGATTTTGAATATATTGCTGTCTTTTGTTCTAGACTCCAATCAGATAGCATCAGATGTAGGTTTTAATTGTGGTCCATTTACTGTACACAGGGCTGTAGCCCAGCTAGAAGTAAGCAGAGATGCACAAGGACTTTCTATTGTATTTGGATTATTGGAGTCAGTTTCTCTGGTTTGTGATCCAGTACCAACCTTGGCTGCTTTAGTGAGGGGTATATGAGTAAAAAGCTGTTTTTTCTCTTCTGCAGGGTGGATGTAGTGATCTGTCTGAGCACAACTGTGCGCAATGATACTTTGCAGGATGCCAAGGAGCACAGAGTCTCTCTGAAGTGCCGCAAACAGCTGCGTGTTGAGGAGCTAGAGATGGTAAACATGCCTGAAACTCTTGTTCTCCCTGCTCTCTAGCGAGTCCTTCAGTTAAAGCTTCCCGATTTGTCCACCTTGGGAGGAAAAAAAGAAAACAAAGCTCATTTGTAAGATGTATCTAATGTATTTTTCCCATTCTTCTTACAACACGAGGCCCAATTGCCCTTCACGGTGAAAGTAATGATTGTCTACTTTAATGCCTTAAATACAGTCTGCGAAGGCCAAGGCAAGCTGAATGGTCATTGGGATTTCAGCTAGAAGTGATTATGTTTAGTGTTAGATAGCAACGTGCTACACATGCAGATGTCCTTAAAGTCCTCTAGGAGAGAACAAAAGCTTCATTTTACAGGCTGAGGAAACAAGCACAGACGAAGCAACTCGACTCCAGCTGCTTCACGTAGCTCAGTGGATAAATAGGAGTAGTGTTTGTTCTGGGAGGCAAAGCTGCCTCTCAGCTTCCTGCTACAGTGCATGCAGCAATAAACTCTTAAGGTCTTTGTCCAGTAGATACTGTTTGAGTGTTAAAGCCTCACCTTAAGTAGGTCCATATCAGAAGAGGCTTCACTCTTGCCTTTTTATGGAAGAATTCAAATGCTGGGCATCACCAAAAGCAGGAAATTCATTCACATCTTCCAGATCACCTACTAGATGGGTGGCTTTTAATATGTCCTTTAGCTTTCACATGGAAAGGCTTTAGTTGTCACGGACGTTTGTAATGATGCCCTTTAGGAGAAGCAGTGGAAACAACTTGCTATCTCTAAAATTTGATTTAAACCTTTTCTTCGGTCTAAAAAGCTAACTGATCACTGCAGGGAATTGCAAAGTTCATTCCCTGCTAACACCACTTTTCATTTCCAAAACCCTTAAATTCAAAGAAAGTGAGTGTCTGTTGTGAGAGTTTCTTGCTTTTTGTGAGTAGTGGCCTCTAGTTGAGAGATTAACAAAGTAAAATAGTCATGAGTCCTGCTTAAAAGTTCGTACTGTAATTTGTCCTGCAGACTGAGGATATCAGACTTGAACCAGAACTGTATGAGGCTTGTAAAAGTGACATCAAGAATTACTGCCAAAATGTGCCCTATGGCAATGCTCAGGTAATGGACTTTATTAATAATTTACAATTTAATTTGTACTTTCATTTCAGAAAACTTTTGAAGAGCACTTTTGTCCCTGTAAGTGCAGCTTGAGATTTTCATTTTGATATCACTGAAATATTTTGGTAGTACTTTGGAATGTTAATTTCTTTTTTTTCCACTGGTGCACAAGCATTAATACTGGGTGAATGCAAAGCTGTGAGCACCTCATTCTTCAGTTAATGCTGGTTTTAAGCTGTTAGCAGCTGGTTACTGCAAATGCTGCTAAAGATTTCTTAGGCATGATGTCTGCAAGATGAGATTTGTGGTTTTGGAGTAAGTCCAGGAGACCCTCTCATCTCATTATCTGTTTGTGACAAAAGATGAGCTTAAAGCACGTCCTGGAAATAAGCATTGGTAATGACTTTGATAAAATCTAGACATTGGGAACTTAACTGCCCAAATCAGGTGAAGGCAGTCATTAGGGGAACACACAGATGTGTATGACAGAGCCATATCAGCAGTGTGTCTGTTTCTGCAATACTGTGTTGTAGATTATTGAATGCCTGAAAGAAATCAAGAAGCAGTTGAGTACACGGTGCCACCAGAAGGTGTTTAAGCTGCAGGAGACTGAGATGATGGATCCAGAACTGGACTACACACTCATGAGAGTCTGCAAGCAGATGATCAAGGTAATGTTAGTGTGCTTATTTAAGAGAGTGAGGTTGGGATTTAAGAGCTCTGTCAGCTTTGAGCTTCCCATAAAGGCTTGTTTCAAGACTGCTGTGGCGTGTCAGAAGTATGATTGCTTTTTTGCAAAGTAATCTGTTTCTTAACTCTGAATCAGGCTGAGGTTTCTTCAGGGCTCTTCTTTTTCAGCTTCCTGATCAAAGCCTGTGTGCTAATAAATTTGTCTACCCAACCACCAGCAGAATTGAGGAGACAGTCTGTGCTGAGGCTCCTAATACAGTTTTCATCCAGTCAGTTTGGATTTGGATTGGCTTTTAGCAAAGGTGAAGAAGTTATGATTACAGAGAAGTGTAAAATCTTCAGTTCACCGCTGACCTGGTGCACACAGACTTTCATCAAAGCAATAAAGCAGGCAAAATTATGCAAAACCTAAAATTAGAGATGATGGCTGAAAGTGGTACCATGTGGAAAGCAGTGGTGAATGTTCATACAAGACACTCTCACAGTAGCCAAAATTGCAAGCCCTGAAACAGTAGTATGTGTGGTCTATATGCAGTGCCCTTACTCCATGTTTTGGCTGAAGAACATTTAGAGGATTTTTTGCTCTCCAGTGCAGACTCAAGCTTTAAAAAAAAGACCTGTGTTCTCAACAGAATAGTGAGGATTAGAAGATCCAACAGCCTCATCTTACACCCACAGTATTAGTTTCTAACCAAAGAAATTAATATCTTGGTCTGAATTTTGGGTAAGCAGGTTCACTTTTGACTGTCTGAATCATGACAATGGGCAAATTAGTATCAGTGAGCTCCTCAGTGCTTTGTCCTTCTGTGTGGTTTTCATTATTAATGCTCGGGACAAACTTAAGTCTTTACCTGTCTCTTTATCCAGGCAGCATTTATACAGAGCAGCAGTATGTGTATAGACTTAGACTGCTTTTTTAGTTTCTGAAATAAAGGCGAGCAAAAGTAGTTGAGTATGGGACCTAATTGAGTGTGTATTTCTTTCCAAGTGTACTGTATCTTATGAATAGAAAATAAAGGGCAATTTGCTTTTGGTGCAGCCAAGATGAGGTGGTGCCCAGGTGGTGTTGATACAGGGACTGTATATGCCCCTGTTTTGGGTGTGTGGTTATTCTCTTCTGTCAAGTGGAAGCTGCTTGTTGGGTTTGGGTTTTGCTTTTTCAAGTGCTTAGTGATGAAACTTGTTTTTTCGTGTTGTTTCTGATAGCGGTTTTGTCCAGAGGCAGACTCAAAAAATATGTTACAGTGTTTGAAACAAAACAAGAACAGTGAAGTGATGGATCCTAAATGCAAACAGATGATTACCAAGCGCCAGATTACACAGAACACAGGTATCTTCTAAACTCTTAACTTGCTTGCCTGAGCTGTTCAGTGGTTTGCATGGCTGGAAGAATACCAGTTTTGTTTTAATCGTCGTGGTTTTCAGTTCACACACTGACCTTAGTCAAGTGCTTGAGGGTCAGCATGTGGTTTTGAATCATCTTTATTCCTAAAGCTCTTACCTCACAAGCTGAAATTATGTTGTGAAAAAATACTATTTTCACCCAGAATTAAGTTTCTTGGTGGTACAATGTCACCTAGGAAATTTCTATCCAGTCTCTTTCAGAGTTCTGCAGTCTAAAGAGATGTGTGCTCTAATGAAGTTAGTTCTGTCATCTTTCCCACCTAGATTACCGCTTAAATCCTGTGCTCAGGAAGGCGTGCAAAGCAGACATACCAAAATTCTGCCAAAATATCCTGAATAGGGCCAAGGATGATACAGAGTTGGAAGGGCAAGTCATCTCATGCCTGAAGTTGAAATACGCAGACCAGGTGAGTAGAGCTGGTGCATGCAAATGAGAAACTGTGCGGGATGGTGCTGAGCAACAGCCTTTGAATAACAAGTCCAGCTTGGGCTTGTGGTGTGTTCAGTGTTTGTAACAGGCCGTACACAAATGAGGGGTTTATGGTGCTATACAAGTATTACAGAAATGCAGAGGTTAACATTCAAGGTGATTGATTTATGAAAATTTAGGTCATTGAGTGAGTTGATGACTTTCTCCCCTTCATAGCGTCTCTCGCCTGACTGTGAGGACCAAATTCGAGTGATAATCCAGGAATCAGCCCTTGATTACCGGCTGGATCCCCAGCTTCAGATGCACTGTTCTGATGAGGTAGGAGAAGTAGCTCCATACCTACTTTTTCATAATTAAAACTCTGTTCATGTAACCGACTTTTGTTTGTTAAAACAAGAAGTTTCCTAATAAATTTTAAGAAAATCCCTTTGAGCTGCTTCTAGCTAGTCAGATTCTCTGCATGTGACTTTTGCCCAGTGTGCAAGAATTGCAGTTTCCTGTTCAGTGCTAATATGAAGTTAATTATTTTATCTGGGATCTCATCAGTACTCATGAGTGTGAAAAAATACTGCTTTCCTGTTGTAAAAAAAAAAAGTCAGCTAGTTCTCTGGTCTTCTCAGCCTTAACTGGAATGCATTCCGGTTTTTAAGTTTTCACTTTTGATAACAGAGTTGGTCGTTCTTCAAATGTTACCTATTTCATACTTTCACATTCTTGTTTTCCTCCCTGCCGCCCTCCTCAGTACAGCAATATTGACTTCTTGCTGCTGGGTTTCAAAGGGTATGCATATTGCATGAGCCAGGCTGCATTTGGCTCTGGGGATTTGGGGGGGAAGGAATCTCATCATGTATTCTCCAGCTGTGCCCTCCGATGAGCCAACGTATTGAGATATAAATGTGCTAAAAGGCAGAATGATTGTTGTGAACTACTTATGTTAAAACACCTTTTTCAAAATAGATTTCCAGCTTGTGTGCAGAAGAAGCAGCAGCTCAGGAGCAGACTGGGCAGGTGGAAGAATGTCTGAAAGTGAATCTGCTGAAAATAAAAACTGAAATGTGCAAGAAGGTAAAGGAAGTAAATGGGATGTGCTCTAAAAATCATCCCATCCCTGCAGAAGTCTGTGGTCTTTCCAGATAACAGCCTAGGTCATGTTCTAGCTAGTATGAGGCCAGAGCTCTGAAATTTCCCCACACATCTCCATTCTGGCCTGGAGTGATTCAATTCAGTATCAATTTGCTAGTCAAAATTGTGTAGACAGTGCCTCCTTCGCAGTTCCAGGCTTGAATCCTTTCTTGTCTCTGGTTGCCAGAGTTTCTTGTTACTGATCTGTTCCGTGGTGCTGTCTCCATTGCAGGCCGCCTGGGTGCTGGGCACGGCCTAGGCATGGCTGTATGGTCGAGGGCTGTATGAATTGCCCCACGGCTGATTTCAGTTCTAACTGAAGTAACCCTGGCATATTGTCTTTGTGTTTTAGATTAATATCAGTATTTTAACAAACATAACTATGGTAACAGTTACAAACCAGAACGCTTAATTAAGCCTAAACTAGCATTCATAGCCTCATCCAAGGACAGTGGTGGATTTTCTTGTGAGCCTGGATTTTAAAAGTTGATAAACCTTTCGGAAACATTGAGCAGCATGAGTTTTGTTCTCTCTCCTTTTTCTGAGGTGTACTTGTAATTTCCTCCTCCCCAGGAAGTGCTCAACATGCTGAAGGAAAGCAAAGCAGATATATTTGTTGACCCAGTGCTCCACACAGCCTGTGCCCTAGACATCAAACACCACTGTGCTGCCATTCCACCAGGGAGAGGACGCCGTAAGTGCTTGTGCTGTACTTGTGTAACCTCTCAGTCCTGAAATACTTAACCTGCATTTTCTTGCCAGTGTAATCTTAAGTACGAGATATTTCCACCAGTCCTTTGTGGGCAACAGGATGGAACAGCAGCAGAGATGGTAGATGGATGGATATCAAGAAGTCCTTTTTTGTGTCCAAGGCAGGACCTATTCCTCAGTCCTGATGTAATACCCTTGCAGGCTTATCTGCAGACTTAATGAGTATATTTTTATGTGTCATCATTCATATGATTGCTGGCAATAGTGTGTGATAGCAGATCCATAAACCTTCTATAAAATCCCTCCTCAGTTAAATCCCATTGAAAGTGAGCTCTTAATATATATGGACTCATTTTTCAGTGTGGTTTATCTCCCACCTTGTATCAGCTTCACACTAGATACAGCTCCCAAGCTTACTTATGACAATGTTCTATCAAAAACTCCCCTAGAACTAAGCTGCTTTTTTTTACAGCAGGAAGTTGGTTTGGCTTTACAAGGTTCATTCTTACCTAATTGTCCTTCTTTTTTTGTGTCAGCCTTTGTCCGTGTTTGATTTCTTTGTTTCAGTATTTAAAATTAAACTGAAGTACTCTGATTTAGTTTTTTTCTTCTCTGCTTAAACATACTAGTTTTTTCTTTTCCAGTATTGCAGAGGGTAGGTAATCATGACTTCACTTTCTAAGTTCATATAGCAGCTAAAGGCTCTGAGACTTCATCAGCTGTTCCAAGTCCTCTGAGTTCAGCAAGTTCAGACTACTTGAAATAAAAAATTAATGAGTATTTCCTAACACTTTCTTTCCCTGTTTGAGGTCAAGCTCTTGCACTTTGTCACTGCTGTTATGTTAGCTATCATAGTATGTATAGCTGTTTAAGGAAAGCTAGTGGGGAAAATAGTTCTGAACTTTCCCATCTTTCTGAATTTATCTGGCATTAAAAATAGCAGCCAAGTGTTTTCCTGATCATTGTCTTTTGTGCTGGTTACTGAATGTCTTTCTGAAATTCTGGATATCCTTTACTTATTCCTGCTTTGTCATAATTCTTTTGATGTGTGTTCTGATATGTTTGCACTGAAGGTCTGCAGGAGTCTGTAGCTTAGAGAGGGCTCTGCCTGCAAGTGCCCGAACTGATAATTGTGTATTAAATGTCTGGAGTTAGTTTAAAGTTTGCTGCCTCTTTGCTACAAACTAAATAACTCTTCACTGCAAAGCAGAAGGCATCAAATTAGGGATTAGTCAAGTATGGTAGCATAAATATAAAATACAAAGTTTGATGTCGGTGTCTCCTATGAGCATATAAAAGAGCTTATGAGTTGGCCAAGCCACTCTGTAGGCACCAGAGCACTGTGACCCCACTTCCTTTTCACAGGACTGTGTGAAAACTCAGGAAGTTAAACAGTTCAAAATAGTTTGTTCATCAAAAGGAACTCCTAACAAGCCTAAGGAGATAAGACTGTGTTTTTTCCTGAGCTGAATTTGATCTTAGCTCTGTCTAAAGGGTAGTGGCATGGAATTTAGAGTGTACAGATCATTGAAAAGTGCAAATTTCTCAGCCTTTCTAAAATATAGTGTAAATCACATGAATTATGTATTGGATATGTACTGTAATTTCTTTTTGGAAGTCAAAATTCCTTGCACCTCCAAATGCAATACTGATCATGAATCTTGGTGATATTACTAGCCTCAGGGGCACAGCAAGGCTTTGTATATAGTCTGCCAGGCTGGCTGGTCTGTTTGGAAAGCCATGTAACCGTCAGCCTTCCTGAGAATGGCAGTGCCCCTTTCGTTGTTGAAGCTGCTGTTTCTATTTTGTAACACCATGTCCTGCATGTTACAGAAATGTCATGCTTAATGGAAGCCCTGGAAGATAAGCGTGTGAGGTTGCAGCCTGAATGCAAGAAACGCCTGAATGATCGTATTGAAATGTGGAGCTATGCTGCAAAGGTGAGTATGTAAAGGATTTCCCTTTTCTGTGCATTAAATCTCTCAGTTGCAAGCTGTTTATGAAAAACTTCCAACTGTAATGACATTCTTGTCTCTGACTGAAGTTCAGTGTTTTGAGTTTGGTCTAGAAAAACTGAAATCAGGTCTTTTTTGAACTTAGATCTTGCTCTCTCTGTGTCTGGGATGCATCCCCAACAAAGCAGAATTAAGCTGTCTTTTGTGCACACAGGGCTTAATCTCCTGCAGGGAAGGTCTGGGGCAGTGAAATAAGGGAAGCAGGGTTTCCTGTTAGATATGTGCCTCCTGAGCAGTAGTTCCTTCAGATGAATTCTTGCAGGCCTGATTGTTCCTGGTTCAGGCCAAGTCTGATGATGACAGGAGGCAATAACAGTACCAGAGACTAAAGCTAAAATGCCACATCTGAAGGTTGCATAGAGAGCACAGCTTGGCTCATTTATTCCCTTTTTACCTCCAGGTTGCCCCAGCAGAAGGCTTTTCTGACCTTGCCATGCAAGTTATGACTTCTCCATCCAAGAATTACATACTGTCTGTGATCACTGTTGGCATCTGTGTACTCTTCCTCATCGGCCTGATGTGTGGACGCATCACCAAGCGGGTGACAAGAGAGCTCAAGGACAGGTAGAGCCTGGATTGCCTGCTGAAGAAATGCCTGCCCAGTGCCCAGTTTTGTACAGCCCTCCTCTGTATAGTCTACCCACCCCCTCTTGTGAGAGGAGAATAAAAAAAAAAAAAAAAAAAAAAAAATTAGATCAGCAGCAGGTGTTGGCTCAGTTGTCCCATCCTGGATCTCATCCACAGCATCTTCATCCTATGAAAGTTTGTGTGCAACATTGGCAGCCCAGCCAGCAGCTTTTGTTACCCCTTTGTTAGCAGACTCTCGTTTACCTGCCTGTAGACAAGTCTCTGTTGTACTGTTGGAACTGCCTTCACTCTCCAAATCAGACTGATACAACCTGCAGCTCAAGCAGTTTTTAAGTAAATTTTTAAAGACAGACATATATCTGCATACCGACTATATGATTTAGGTAATGGTTCATATTGAAATCTAGTCATCCTCTGTGGCTGGGTGAAATTGAGGCAGGAAATTAAAGGGTAAATTGCATCTTACACCACAGTTGGCCTTGTTTTGGACATCTTGCTCGTCTGTGTAAAGCATCTTCAGAGCATAGTCTTGGACAACCTAAGGACACCAGTCTCTGGTGTCATCTCCTAGTGAATATCCTGCTTTTGTGACTGTGGATTTTTTTTGGCTGAAAAGATGTCCTCCCTTTTCTTCCTCTGCCGCTCGCAAGATAGAATAAAATACTGACCAGGATCGAATACTCATGTGAGCTGTACAACTTGTATTTCAGTAGATTAAAGACATGGTATAGACACGAGGCGTGCAGACTGTCAGTAGTGAACAGTGCCGCTGTCACTGGGCAGGAAGTGCCCTCATCAGTTGGTCAACTCTTTTGCTAGCAACGATGCAGTAAAATTCTAACACTCCTTTTGTTTTACCTCACTGCTGCTAAGCTGTTCCCCTTCCAAATTAACTGTCTGTAGAGGGTGTTGGCACGCTGGCAGTGCAGTGCTCTGTCAGTGATGCAGAAAGCGACGGGAACACTCAACATGCGCTATCTGTGTAAATGGTTACTTGTGGGTTATCGCAGTGGTTTGTAGCCACAGTCTGGGTCTTTAATGTTTTGGATTATATAGTCTGAACCACACTGAAGAGTGGTTTTCATTTCCACAGCTACAGTTGATAGTGTGATAGCGAACAACTGATGTTTCCTGGAATGTAGGACACAGGTGCAGGTTCAGAAGGCCAAGCAGGAGTGGATGGCAGGATGATAGTGTTGCTGAAGGGCAGAAATGTCTGGATCTTTAAGGGAAGTAGCTTTTGCATTGTTACCATCAATGTGTACACTCATGCTATGTATAGTTGCACTTTCAGAACCCGATACTTATAACACAGAGCCCAAAGAAGGTGTTTAGAAAAGCTGCACCAGTAGTTGTGGCCTCTTCTCACCATCATCTTTCTTCCTCAAGTACAATGCTCAAGCACATGCTTTGACTGAAACATGGAATGTGTTGGTGAAATCTGTAAGAGGCTGCACGATAGTCCATGTGTACAACAGGATATATTTTATTCACCTTTTAGATATGCTCACCTGCGTGTGCTGCGGTAAAAACCATGTGCCTGAAACTGTCCAACTTCTTAGGCTGATGCTTTGAACCACAACTTTATTTTCCCACTTAGCACACTGCTAGGTAAGACCTGACATTTCCAGTTCTCCGCATTGTTCTCTAGAAGAACAGTGCAGGTGATTTTTGGGACACTTTGGAGTGTGGACATGATGATTCTGATGATGCTGCGTGTACAGAATGGCATATACAAAATACTGTGAGCTTTTGCTGCAACTGAAGCTTTCTGCAAGCATACCTTCATCCTGTTCCGAGGATGGGCAGCAAACTATTAGTGATGCAGTTTTAGACTTACTATGCTAGTGAGTCTTTCACAAACTTCTGGTTTTGTAGCAGAGTACTATGAACACAGGGCAAGCAGCAGGAAGTCGGAGCGATGAAGGTTCAGTGGAGAGTTAGTGCATGGTAGGATTGCTGTTGAGTGGTTAGGTAGAACAGAACTTAAGCCTGAATTCCTTCTCTTGCCCCTCTTCCCTGGTACTAAGGGAGCATGACAGGCCCTCTGTCAGCATGAAGTGCAGCAGAAGAGGAACAGTTACTCGGGTCTCTTGAGGCAGCACAGGTGTGTAACACCAGAAACGTTAGCTGGGTAATTAGAAGTGTTGTTGTTTCACTTGACTGAGCACTGAAGTGACTGCTACAGAGATGGGTGTGTTCGCAGAGCTCCCGGCAAGGGAAGTGGGATCTTGGTGCGGCCTTGCTTGCTGGCACAAGTCCTGCTTCTACAAAATGTCTATCAGGCATAATTAAATTGCCATTGGAGGGCTTTTTTTTAATTGTTGTAACTTTTTGAGAAGGCATTTTGTAACCTAATTAGCTTGAAAAGCCTAATTAGATGGTTTATTGTATAGAAATAGCATCTTCCACTAAATTCCAAAAGACATTGCAGTGAAAGTTGTAGGTTTGTAGCCATAGTTCTGAATGTAAACCCTATTCAGCTCTGAGGGTGACTTTCTTTGCTTTCACATATAAGGCTTTCTGGGGTTGTTGCTTTTTAGTTGGAAAAAGGTTAAAGTGAGGGTGCCTGGAGCACTGCATTAGGAGTCTGTGCTCTGTGGTCTCTGGTGTTTCTGCCTGTGTCAGCAGGCTCACCTGGGAGTTTGGCTTCAGTGTGAGTGCAGTGGGAGGTGTTAGAGATATGTGCCCGGAGGCCCTTGGAAACAGAGGTAGGATACTAAATAAACCCTTTGTCACTCTAAAGACACAGACCCACCTTTTAAAAGGTGGACATGTTCAAAGGGTCCAGTCCATTTTATCATTGAGCATGTTACCTTTTCGTATTTTAAAAAGGTTTCTCCTACCACTGCTAATGACCGAATTTGCTTTTTTCTTGATTAAAAAATCTACCAGTCCCAGTCTTGAAACATTCTCCTCCTTTTCGTGCATATCTCAAAATCTAGATGTTTCGCAAGCACAGAAACCCACAGGAGTGCTCTTCCAAAAATAACCTGGTTGTGCTGTTGCCAGCACATCATCTTGCCTGCAGGTAACCATCTTGCACTGCAGGCAAAGAAAGATTCATAGAATCACAGGATGGTTGGGCTTGGAAGGGACCTTAAAGTTCATCTCATTCCAGCTCCCTGCCATGGACAGGGACCCCTTCCACCCTAGACCAGGTTACCCAGAGCCACATCCAGCCCACAGCCTCTAGACAGCCTGTGCCAGTGGCTCAGCACCCTTACAGGAAGGTGTGAGAAACGGTTGTAAGAAAACTGCTGTTGCCTTGAGAAAGCCTTTTTAACTTCTCCGGTGTTGGAAATAGCTGCAGTCAGCCTAAAGAAGTGTGTCAGTGTGGGAAGACCTGGGCTACTCCTTCCTCTTCATGACCCTCACTTCTCGCTGGAGAAGCCTGCCTTCCACTGAATGCAGTTTAGGAGGTGGTTGTTGGTTTTCTTTCTCATCATCATCATCATCATCACAAAACCTTCTTTTGGAGAGACTATTCTAGACTTGGTGATGCTGTTGCTCAGGGTGTGGATGGAAGGGCTGGATCTAGCAAGGCATGTACCATTTGCTCCTACTGCTGTGCGAGGGTTAACAAGCTATGTTTCCTCAATGAGGGCACGAGCACATGCCAGGGAACTGTGCATGGTGTTTCACCTCATTACTTCACTCCTGCTAGCCTGTTACTGTTCATTCTTGTTCACAGTAATAAGCCTAGTTATTGTTTACCTAGTCCTTAACTAATCAAGTCCTTCTGCGAGTTTCAACTTGGGATTCTCCTGCCTCGCTTTTGTCATCAGGCTGCTGCAGTAACTCATCTGGGTAGGAACAAAACTCCTGGCACTTGGACTGTCCAGCAGGTTGGGTTGAGTATCTGTATTTCTGTGTCACTGGAAAGGGCTGGAAAGGCCCTAGTGAAGGTTGAGTAAATCTCTAGCAAAATGTAAGCATTTCCTCCAGAATCTGATGCTTAAATCCATGTGGTATGATGAGTCTTGTTCTGAAAGAATCCACAGTAAGTGCATTGTATGAAAAATAATGGAGAGGTGAATGTCTCAAGTACAGAAACTAACTGCAGGTAGGTACAGAGGGAAGAAACGTGACAAGCCAGAGGGATCACACTAATCCCATAATGTTGTTGAGGAATTGTGTTCAAGTTGAATGGCAACTTCTGTTAAAACACAAGCTTTTTCTTTAGTCAAAGAAGATTGTGGGGTTGTTTATTTTTACTTTATCAGTTTTGTTTGGGGGGAAATAAAAAGGTAGTTTTGAGGTGTGTGTGAGTGTGTAAGTATGATATGAAACTAGGACATTTCATCTAGCACTTCTGTCCCTGTTTAAAGTACAGCTCCGTGGACTCAAACAGCTGCAGTGTGGGTTTCTTTAAGAGCATGTTGCTAACTCTGGGGTTCCAGCCTCGCCAGGCAGTTCCCAGGTGCTCATCTTTGCACAGTCAGTCTCCCCGTTTGGGAGCCAGACTTGCCATTTTGCTTCCACAGATGAGTCACGGTTATAGAGGGGACCCAAATCACTCGTGTGACGGAATTCAACCCCAGCACACCACTGTTTGTCCTGTGCCGGTGGAATTCTGAATCCATCCCGCTGAGCTCCTGAACGCTGCCTGTGTGGGACAGGGAGGGCAGTCCAGGTTTCCTCCTTCCACAACACCCGCATTTGATTCTGTAGCTGACCGAGTGCAAAGGATCGACCCCCTCCCAGGGTGAATTGCTGCCCCCCCCGAAACCTGCCCCTGCTGCCCCTGTCTTGGCTGAGTTAGAAGTGTTGGCGTGGCTCTCCCCTTGGGAAATGCTGATGTAGGGGAAAAGGGACCTAGTGCTGTGGGGTGTTGGGGCCCAGCGATTCCTGCTGTACAGCGGGCGCTGTTTGAGCTTAGCCTCTTTTTTATTATTATTATTATTATTATTTTTAAATGTAACATTAACGAGCCTTTTTTTTTTTTCTTTTTGTAAATTGGTCCCCTTTTTCTGTGTATAAACCCCCCGGCCGCTCCTCCTTTTGGTTGTTCTTTTAAGTTTGGGTTTGTTTTTTTTTTTTTTACATGTCCATGCTGTGTAATTTTGAGACCTTACTGAGATTCTGAACATAATAATGTGCGGTTTTTTTGTTTTGTTTCGTTTTCTGTACAGATGAAATGGGAGAATTTAATAAATAAAAAGAGTCTGCAGGTTTGTACTCGGCGTGGTTCATTTAGGGGAGGAGGGGCGTGGCCTGGCGAGGCCCCGCCCACTCGGGGGGCGGGGCGGGTGACGCGCGCTCAGGGGCGGCTGTCGCGCCGCGGCCGTAAAGCGCGGAAGGTCAGCCCGGCCTCCCCCTGCCCCAGGTGAGCCGGCGCCGGCCCCGCCGACCCCCCGCCCCGCCGACCCCCCGCCCCGGCCCCTCTCCGCTGCCCCACCGCCGCCCACACCCTCTCCCCCGGCCCCTCCTGCCCCTCCCGGCCGCCCCGCACCGCGGGGTCTGGCGCGCCGGCGGGGGCGAGCAGGCCGAGGTGGCGGCCCCCTCGCCCCGGGGCTCCCTCACGGCCCGCCCGCCCTCACGGCCCGCCCCTCCGGCTCCCCCGGAGCTGCCGCAGCCGGGCCCTGGGGAAGGGCTGGTGGTAAAGCTGTTCCTGGAGAGGCGTCCGCAGTGGACTCTGGTCACAGACTTTCGTTTCTTTCCTCAGGTAAAGGCCTGGCAACCTCAATAACCGAGCTTGTTTCCACCCGATTAACCTCAGCCTCCGTGAAGCGTTCCCAGAGCATGATCTGTGCCTGCGGGGTATTTTGGCTGTGCCTGTCGCTGGTGTGAGAGCTTTTCCAGCTTCCCTCTGGTTCTTTGCTCGTTGTCGAGGTGTATCGTGTTAAAACCCAAGGTGTAACGCTCTGTTCCCATTTTATGATCTAAAAATCTTAAATCTTAACAGCAAGGCTGTTGTTTCAGGACTGAATAGCTGCTCTGTTTCCTCCCCAGCTTTCCCATGTCCGCTTGTACCCCCACACACCTCGTGGTGTTTCCCCACTGCCAGCCTTGTGTATAACAAGTGATGATGTGATTCTCATCTTTTCCTTCCTAGAAGGAGCTGTGCTGAGGTGACACCTGAGCACCTCCAGGCGGTGCTTTAAGGGAGCTGACAGAGCTGCAGGGATGTTCCTCCGCCTGCTGTCCGATATCCACTGGCGGGCGGCCAACCCGAAATGGAGGGGAAGGACCGGCTCCCGGCGAAGCACCTCAACCACAGCAGAGCCTCACCCGGCGTCCCTGCCAGCACAGGCACAGGTTGTCATCTGTGGCGGTGGAATCACCGGCACCTCCGTGGCATATCACCTCTCCAAGATGGGCTGGAAGGATATAGTCTTACTTGAGCAGGGCAGGTAAGGATTTCTGGTAACGAAACCATGTGGAACAGCATCTGTTGGAACGTGTTATTCCCACCTCTTCACCTGGACTGAGGTGAAGAGCTAAAAACAGCCTTTCACCTGGATGAAATAAGGATTATACACAACACTTGCTGCTTCTTCCCAAGCAGGGCTGCCCTGCAAGGTGAAGGGTATCCTCTGTGTGATACAGTAGGTGAGGTGGCCATGGCTAAGGGGCCGGACTCCCACACAGCCATGCCATTTCCCTCAGCAAGACAGGGAGAAAGTAAGCTGAGAAAGCTTGTGGATCAGGATAAAGACATGGAGATTGTACTGACATGAGCAAAAAAGACTTTGCCCTAGGGAGAATTAATTTAAAATAAAGAATTATTTTATTTTGTGCCACTTAAAACAGATTCAGGTAGTGAGAAACAAAAACCAGACATTAAAGCACCACATTTTCTTTCCCCTGCTCATCTTCACTCCTGCACTCCAGGTTCTTCTGCCTCCCCACAGTGCCCTGAGAAACACAGGGAGTGAGCAGTGGGATCAGTACTGGGCTCCAGTGTGGGTCTTCCACAGGCTGCAGTTTCCATCAGGAGAACCCTGTCCTGGCATGGGTTTTCCATGGATCAGAGTTCCTCTGGGGGATTGTCTGTCAGCTCTGGTGTAATCACAGGTGATCATGTAAAACACAATGCAGCTGGCAAGGATGGACCATTCCAAGAGAACTAAATATCCATGTAACTCCCCCAGCCCCTGTTGGCCTCTGGAAGCAGGCATCACTGAAACACCACCTTGTAAGCTGGTTAAAGGCTTGGATTATCTGGTTTGTTGCAGGATTTAGTGCCTGTCTGTACAACAGCCAAGGCTGTTGTGGTTTGGCTGAACACAAGTGCCCTTGGTGAGTCAGATCTGTGATGTAGCAGAGCACGTAGTTCCTGTTGAAAGCTGTGCAGCCCTTACCTGTTGTTTAGACTTCTGTTTCTGATCTAGATTCTTGTTGTTTTCATTAGGCAATTTGGGGGCCTCAGTTACGAGACACTGCTGAGACTCTGGGGTCTGAAGAGGTGTTTATTGCAGCAGCTTCCAGCACCCTAAGTAGGTGCTGGACTGAGAACATTTATTTTCTAGCCTAGAGATTCCCAGCTGATACTACCTTCAGGAATAGTTAGCCGTGGTTCCTGGGGTTTGCGTGGCTGGGAAGCAGGTAGCATCAGATTCTGTATAGTTGCAAAGAGAAGAAATAGGGTACTCTCCTCTGAGACCACGTGAGCAGTGTCCTTCAAAGCTAAATGAGGTGCTGGGCTTCGTTTGTAAGGGAATGTCATCTTTGCTAGCTTGGAGCAGGGTATGAACAGCCCATTACAGAGCTGCAGTGAGTTAGATGCTGTGCAGGCTCAGTCTGGCCATGCTCAAGGAGAAAGAGGAACATTGCACTGGCAGAAATGTCTTCTGTGGAGCACAGCATGGGGAGACCATGCTTTGGCTGTTTGGGTTGCTGTTGAGTAGAGGTGTAGCAAATACAGTTCAGTCAGCTGCTTCTTGGCTTGAATTGCTGAGAGAATACGGACACGCCAGGCCAAAAGCAATCGTGTCAACTGGGAAAATGCAGGATGGCTTTAGCAGCAGGAAAGATGACTTTGGAAGTATTGTGGAAGCAGGTTGCAAGGGAAATGCATCAATCTGATTGTCTTGTCTTCCCCTGTTCATGCTGCAAGGAGTTTTTGCAGGTTTCTGTCTCTACAGCAGCCCTTCACCAAATAGCTCAGTGGTTTAAGGGCAGTTTTAAAAGGCACAAAAAGCATATGCCTGTCTATGGCGGTTGCTGCAGAACGTGAGAGGGACTTGCTCTTATTGTGGTCTGCAAAAATGCAAGACTCAATTCCAAGTTAATTTTGGTTTGAGGGAAGTCCTGCTTTGGAGCAGGAAATAATCAGTCAGGTCAAATTAAGCAACAAGGTAACTTCTTTTAAAAAAATGCTTGCTTTGAAAAGCGTGGCTGTTTAGGATTAGTTAAAGAGAAATTGTTTCGGAATGCAACATGCTTTCAGAAGTGAGCTAAAGCACAATCATCCTAGAGGTTGCATTATCCCTGTGTGGTTCAACTTAGTGTTGCTCTGATGTGTGTGGGGGAGGGGTTGCTGTCTGGTTTGTGCTGCCAGCAGAGCTGCTGGAGCAGCCTGGTGTGGGGTGTGTAGCCGGCAGCCTAATGAGGCCCTTCTTTGCACCTTCTCCTGCAGGTTGGCTGCTGGTACCACTCGCTTCTGTGCTGGCATTGTGAGCACAGCCAGGCCCGTGTCCATAGAGCTGAAGATGGCACACTATTCAAACAAGCTCTACCAGCAGCTGGAACAGGAGACGGGAGTGCCAACAGGTACCGACAGTGTCGTCACTGAGCAGTCTGTGGGAAACCGAATCGAAGCGCTGACACTGGAACAGGAGTGTGGTTGTATTTGTTAAGGTTTGGGAATTCCTGTTCGAAAACAATACACTTGGACTGAATCAGATGGAAAGGGATGTCACTAATGTGATCAGAACGGAGAGAAGGGTATCAGATGGGCAGACTGAAGGCAGACTGACAGTTTGCATGTTGTCTGTAGCTTGAACAAATGGGAATTTTCACAAGGACACTGAGAAGTATATTGCAGTGACTGGAGCAAATGGCCCATTCCGTGCACTGATTCACTTCTCCAAAAGAGAAGGTGGTTAAACAGGAGCACTGAAGCAGATGCAAAGCCAGGTCTCTTACTGTAGTCTCACCCTGAAAATGGAAAGAAAAGGTTGTGTTGAAGTTCTCCCTCTCCATCCAAAACGTTTAGGCTTGTACCTGATGGGAAGAACTTGGTCACTGAAAACGTACTGGTAACAAGAACTTGTGATGTATGTCAGACTCAACAGAGGTTAATAACTGTGCCTGCAGTTAGGATGAATACCAATCTAATGCAGGTGTTGGAGTCACAAAAAGGTGCATTTAGTTTTTGAAGTTTTATTTTTCTGAGTAGTTATTAGATCACTTCTTGGCCAGTAACTTCTCTTTCTCTTAATAGGTACCTTGTGTGAAGTTTGATTTTTTTTTTTTTTAATTTTTTTTTTTTAAATAAACATGACTGTATGAAGTAGAAAGAGAACACAAGTCAAAATTAAATTGCTTTTTTGAAAAGTTGGCTCTTACACAGTTTTTAATTAATAGCTGATAAGTGTTTAAAAGTTATTTGAGGATCTGGGGTTTCCAGACTCCTGAGTAGTGGAAGCAACAGGTCTGCAGTTATTTTAAAGCGATGGGTCTGAGATGAAAAGGAATTCGAGATCCTGTCAAAATCTGACTTGACTTTGGTCATTGTCATAGGGTACACGAAGACAGGCTCTATTTCACTGGCTCAGACTCAGGACCGACTAATCTCTCTGAAACGCATTGCTTCATCGCTGAAGTACGTATGAGCAGGAAGTACAGCTGGTCTTAAGTTTGCGCCAGCTCTCCTGCAAGACAAATGACATCGTGTTTCTTATGTTCTGTGGCAGTGTAATGGGCATACCATGTGAAATTATCACCCCAAAGCAAGCGGTACAGCTCCACCCACTGATCAACATCCACGACCTCGTGGGGGCCATGTACGTGCCAGAAGATGCCCTCGTGACGTCTGCCAATGTGAGTCTGGCTCTGGCAACCGCTGCCTCACGAAATGGTAGGAATTTTTTTATCTATAGAGTGTTCTCCTGCATGATAGGGTTGCCTTCTTTCCATAAAAGAAAATTATGTTTTATATCTCTTCTGATTTTCTCGTCCAAAACTCAGGTTAATTCTGTAAAGTTCAGATTCTTTAAATCTGTTTTTTTCTCAGCAAACAGGCTGAATTTTTTTTTTACATGCTGAATCTTTACAGGTTTGCAAGAGCAACGTGGTAGAGCAAGCACCTGTTTGTTGTCTTTAGTGGTTATATATTTCTCTGAATAAGCACACACTCTTTCCTTCATAGGACCTGACTCAAAATTACACTTCAGAGTAGTTAATTACCTACAAATGAAAATGTGTGACTGAGCTTCATGGAATTTTTTGTTGGGCACATTATGCCTTGGAAATGGAGTTTGGAAATGTAGTAATAAATGCTGTTTTCTCAGCACTTTGGCAAATTTGGAGTGGTCTAAAAGTGGGAGAAAGGTTAGATATGATAACAATGGTAAAGGTCATTAAGGATGAAAGTCCATCAGATTGGAAGAAGCTGCTTAGGAAGGTACCTCTTTTAGTTTCCTTTAGTCCAGCTTATTTTTGCATACTACTTGATGTGTTTGGGGGTTTTTTCCACAAAATTACTGATTTCCAATAAAAGAACCAGTCTTACCATCTGAAACTACAGACTTTGTTGCATAAAGGAATTGAAGGAAAAGAAGTCCAGAGTTGAGATTCTTTGTTTGGTTTTTTTTTTTCCCCATGTGGTTGACTATGGGGTGTATTTATCACTCAGGTTGTTACATGGGAAAAAATACTGTAGCTCTTCACAGTCTCAGCCTTTAAATTATGTACAAATTGTACATGTGGTGTTTTACAAATAACAGGGTTTTACTTAAGAATTGGTGGATCAAGAGTAGAAATTTTGTCTTAAAGAGAAAATAAGCATTTAGGCTGAATTTAGGGTTTTAAAGCTAACTGCCTGACACATTAGAAAGAAGACTCCTGGTATACTGACTTTCTGATGTCCTCTGCAGGTGTCCAGATTCATGAACGGACGAGTGTCAGTCATGTCACAGTCCAGAAGGGTCGTGTGACTGGAGTCGAGACTGACAGGGGACGAATTCAGTGCCACTATTTTGTCAACTGTGCTGGCCAGGTTGAATTATCTAAATTTTTCTTTCTTGTTTCCATTGGTGTTTTGTGTTTTCTTTGTTTGTTTCCCTGTTTTTTTAAGGCTCATGCTTTGGTTTGGTTTGATTTACTGGAGTAGATCAAAGTCATGTTACTTAGTTGCTTAGCACAGTGAGGATGTGAAGGAGGAAGAGCAGTGCTTGCTGTTTGCTGGGCACCAAAGGCTTGGCATTAACCTGCTGAGCAGCACCTACAGCTTGTTGGTACAGCTCTGTCCACGGTCTCTCTCCTGGGAGGTGCCCCCTTTTGACACGAAGAATTTTGCTTTGGCTGTTAGTGAGACAGTTAAGTCTCTTGCTACCCTTCTCTCTCTCTTTCCTGCTCCACCCAAAAAAATGTTTGTTTTCTTTTTCTTCCTTATTGTCATGTCTTCTCCACTGGAAAATACACCTGACAATTGCAGTTTCTCAACCAGCAGCTGTCCCTCTTGTTAGTAAGGGATCTTAGTACAGGCACCTAAATGCTGACTATTCTGCTTTTAGGTGCTGAATCTAATGCTGACTGTGATCTAGAGACCTTATTTTGCTTCTGTATTGTAAGCTGGTACTCCTTAGTTTTGAGTCAGGGCTCCACTTTTCTAGTTCTTGTCTTATGAACAGAAAACCAGTCTTTATCCAAAACAATTCAAATTCTAAGAAACAAGAAAAAAGCTGTGTCTCTAAGGTCTAGGAGTCTGAACCAAATCTTACCTGGTCGTTTATGGAAGCAAACTCACAGGGGTGACCTGTGCTTACGTCCTGCCTTTTTTTACTGGAGGTGATATTCTTCTTTTCCCATTCTGACCTGCACCTTTTTGATTTCAGTGGGCCTATGAGCTGGGCCACTCTGGGGAGGAACCAGTCCATATCCCACTCCATGCCTGCGAGCACTTCTACCTCCTGACACACCCTTTGACGGAGCCTCTGTCAAGCAGCTTACCGAGTAAGGATTCCTCAGCTCTGCTTCACTTGTCTCGGTGAATTATACCTGCCTGTCCAAGGCGACAGACGGGTGGTTTATGACAGAAAGGCCAACCTGGGCTATCGGTCCTCCGCTCATCTGGGATTGTGAAGTACATTCTCGGTGAATTGCTCTGAATATCTGCTTTCAGTGGTAGAATATCTTTCTTTGTTCTTGGGAAAGCTTTTGCTGCAGAAAATGATTTTCGGAGTTCATCAACTTAGCAGGAGAATGACCTTGACTCTAGCTTGACTAGTTGTTGTGTCTGAGTCTTCGCTTGTTGCATCTGTGGGCTGGAGAGGGTGCTATCCTTGGCACTGTGTTTTCCTTGCAGGCTGCTGGCCCCAAATGGCCCATCTATTCCTTTCATCCAACTGAAGCTAAGGCTTTACAATGGCATTTACTTGTCTATGAGCTGTAGGGGCAACCAAACACTTGAGGTAATTGCTCCTCCCCCCATGTTCTGGCTTTTGGATCTCTTAAAAAACAGCCTTTGTGTTTGAAAACTGTGGTTGGGAAGTAGAAAGCTTTGCTTATTTTCTCTCACTTGTTAGCAAGATTTTCTGCTTCTGTTAAGTAATGCATATACTCTCAAGGGAATTCAGGTCTGTGGCCAGAGTCCAAGTGCTTAACTTTTATTTGACTAATTTAAAAAAAAGGTGTGCGTGTATATATATATATATATATTTGTAGCTTTTCTATACATGGCAAAAATTGCTGTGGAACATGTCAGGTGGAGTATTATAAATACTTCAAGTTGACACTACCAGTGGAAGAAGCAATCCAGGCCTGTCTGCTTATTCTCACCCCAGTGCTGCCTACCTTTTTTGTGCTGGTGGCCTTCAGCAAGGTGGATCCATGAGGCATCCCCATTAAAATTAACTGGGTTTAATGCAGGAAGAGGGAAAGGGGGAAAGCAGGGTATTTCTTGGTGGAAGGTCTGGTCTTGGGTGCAGTTTCAGTGGAACCAAGTCACTATAATAGCATGTCTGAATCCGTCTTGTGTCCTGTGGCTCCTGGGATCACTGTCCTGCTGGCTTGGGGCTCTTAAGGTTCAATTCAGTTTACTGTGCTGCCCCAAAGTTAACATGCATGGTTGTGGTGGGAGCTAATGGTTTAGTAACCTAAACTGGCTCACCAAGGTGTCACATGAGAACCAGAGTGGTG
The DNA here is from genome assembly GCA_035583155.1 of Acropternis orthonyx. Classification (NCBI taxonomy): domain Eukaryota; kingdom Metazoa; phylum Chordata; class Aves; order Passeriformes; family Rhinocryptidae; genus Acropternis; species Acropternis orthonyx. Next base: position 12,972,733 of record JAWWEU010000020.1, read on the forward strand.
CAGAAGCGTGGGGCTGAGGGACTGAGACTGTCCCCTCCTCAGGAGGCCGCCAGCCAGTCACCAGCCCCGGTACCTGGTGTTTGTGGGATGACAGCCTCAGACAGATATCCCTTCTCACCTCCTTTCTTTCCTCTGCAGCTGTTGTCGACCCAGATGGCAGGATCTACATACGCAACTGGCAGGGTGGCATCCTCTCAGGAGGCTTCGAGAAAAACCCCAAACCACTCTTCACGGAGGGGCGGAACCAGCTGGAGATTCAGAACCTTCAAGAAGACTGGGATCATTTTGGTACGTTAGGGAAGAAAGGTTCCCACAGCAGTGAAACACATGGCTTCTGCAGAAGGCAGAGTTTGTGACAGTGCAGGTTATTTGACCTGTGGGAAAGATGAATGTTCTCTCAAATTCATTCATCTCTTCATGTGTCAGTAATTCACAGAAAATCCCTTTACCGAGGACTGCAGTACCTGAAGGCAACCTACAGGAGAGGTGGAGAGGGATTTTTGGCAAGGGAGTAGAGTGCCAGGACAAGGGGGAACAGCTTCCAACTGACAGAGGAAGAAATTCTTTGCTTTGAGGGTGGTGAGGCACTGGCACAGGTTGCCTGGAGTAGCTGTGGCTGCCCATCTCTGTAAGTGTTAGAGGCCAGATTGGATAGGGCTTGGAGCAAGTGTGGGCTAGTGGAAGGTTCCCCTATGGCACGGGGTTTGAAATGAGATGAGCTTTAAGGTCCCTTCCAATCCAAACCATTGCAGGTTTCTGTGATATCTGTGTAGTGTTTAAAAACACCTGCTAACTCTCAGCATATGCTAACTTACTCAAGTGCAGCGAGGTACTACATAAACTTCCCAGTGCTTCTCTTCCATTTGAGTTGATTTTTGACTGTCAGTGCCACATGCTGCTCCTCTTGTGACACAGTAGATCAACGCTGTTGACCTGCCATGTATCCATGGTATTTTGTTTCAGCAGTGACTACCAAGAGTGTTTCTGTCAGTGGCAGTTGCTGTGTGGACAGCCCTTGGTACAGGGGTTTCCCACATTTCATCCCACCTTTGACACTGGTAGTTTATTGTATTTAATTGTTCTGTCTTTCTCTTTCCATTTTATTTGATTCTAATTTTATATTCTGCGTGTGCTTTTACATGGAGGCGTCTTTCTGTAGGAAAGAGCATAGCATGATCTATGAGTCCCTTTCTTTTCCCCCACTGCCTCTTTAATTCCTGGTAAGGTGGTGTGTGCCCTCTCATCTTCAAATTTGCCTTATATTCAGGAATCCAGTTTCTCCTTGAGTGAGAGCTCTTTGCACCCCTTGTGAATGCACACGCCTCTGTTTGTGACTCTAGGCACAGATGGAATTTCACTGATTTCATTCTGCAGTGGTAGTACGTTCTTCCAGCTACTTTGCAGGTTAAATTGATTAATTTTACTTTGATTTCTGAGAGACACCATATTGATATGATAAAAGCTTTAACTCCAGGGATTGGAGCCAGGATAGGGTGCTGGTTTTGTGCTGGCATATGCTAAAGGTTTTTAGATCTCTAGATGCCTACAGACTTCCTTGAACATATTAGGTTCAGTAATGAGTTGCTCGAGCTCTGCACCCACCTGCTTTTTGGTTTTCTAGGTACTGCTGAAATGAAAAGGCACTGCTTGCTGGCACCCCCAAATTGCCCAAGTTTCAGAAGCAGCTGCACACTATGCTCCAACATTACCTTTTTACCATTGAAATGTGCTGAGCAGTTGAGCAGAGTCAGAGCTTACTCAGCCAATATTTGATCCTTTTCTAGGACTGCAGTTCCTGTGGTTTGAGCTCTTGTATTGCTGCTTTGATCTTTGTCTTTGGAACACCTTTCGATTTTAAAATAGCCTGTACAGTTGCTTAAATTGGGCTGGGTATGAGAAAAGTCTAACACTGATCTCTCTTTTTATTAATAAAAAAGTGCCTGGCTCTCACTCTGGAATTCTCGTGCTTGAGAGAAGGAAGGGAAAGAGCAGGTCAGAAAGACTCTTTCTAAGTTCTTAGGTAACATGAAATCTGATTACATTACTGCTTGTGCATTAAGCTGAGGAGTGTTCTTGATGCTGAATCTTGAGGGTTTTTATTTGGAGTAATAAGCAGAGGTAGCTTTTGGAGAAGAAAAGCCAAGTGGATACCTTGTCCCTTTATTAACACTCCCAAATGTCAAACTGTGAAGAGTTGCCGAAGGACTTTTCCACTGTGACTGGTCAATGAAGCGGCAAGGAAACGCAATGAGGATAAATGTGAAGTGATGCGGGTGTGTGGGGGTGGTCTTATTTTCACCATGCAACATGATGGGCTTTGAACAGACCTTGGGGTGTTACTAGTTGTATTAGTCCTCTGAAGACATCAGTGCAGCAACAGTCAAAGCAAAAGACAAGTTAGGAGTTATTAGGAAAGGAGCAGAAAGCACAGGCATTATGCAACACTAAATTCCTGGTTTACCAGATAGTAGTTCTTGTTCTAGGCTCTATCTGCAGAAGGTATCACAGGACTGGAGAATGCTTGGTGGAAGAGCAACAAGAGGCTGGTCAAAGCTTGGAACAGTTTCCAAGCAAGGAGTGACTGAGAGCTGGGAAAAGTTGATGACAGAAGGGAAATAAACAGAGGTCTATGGAGTCTGGAGTAAGGTGGACAGGCTAGATGGGGATCTCCTGTTCACTGTCTCTTCTAATGCTGGGAGTCATCAAAAAATGTTAATGTAAATTTTAAAACAAAAGTCAGTGATTCCTCATACAGAAGATATTAAACATGTGGAACTCCTTGTCTGTATCTGTAGGATGTTTTTGTGGAGCTGGGGGATACCCATCTTGTACTTAGAAGAGAGCTCAATTTAGAGGTTACTAAATTACTAAATAGGTTTTTAGGTTTTTAGGAAATCCTCTGAGCTGGTGGTAGGTGAAGGTTGGCAGAGTGCGTGGGACAAGTGTCATATAAGTTCCCACTCCTTGCTAGGTATCTATTTGATGTCTCTGTTGTTTTCCCTAACAAAACTGAACAATGCTCTTGCACAGTTGAAAACAATACTGGGTTCTTGCTCTGGATCAATATGGCTGGTTTCATGATCTGCCGTGATCCATTTTGAATAGTGTGATTCCAACATGTAAATGGTTTCTCCTGTGACTGTGTCAAAACATGGAAGCAGTTTCCACCTGTTCAGATAACAGCATAGCTCTGGTGTGCTATCCAGTTGGAAGGTGAAGCAACTGAAACATGTTTGAGACTGAAGGCTGTGACTTTTTGTCCCTTTCTTGTCCTGGGTTCTAGGGCCACTTCTGAGTGCCATCCTGCGCAGGATGCCGGGTTTGGAGGCTCTGCAGATCATGCAGTTGGTGAACTGCCCGGAGTCCTTCACACCAGACATGAGATGCATCATGGGAGAGTCGCCCACGGCACGGGGCTACTTCGTTCTGGCTGGCATGAACTCAGCTGGTATTTCGTATGGTGGGGGAGCAGGCAAGTAAGTGGTCTATCACTGGTGTGTGTGTGTGTGTGTGTGTGTGTGTCTAAGTAAGGCTTTAACCAAGAAAAGAGAACTACTCAGATGATGCTGCTGTGTAGAATGTTCTGGTTGGTATTTGTCACATTGCAGTTGCCATGTTCTGATTGTGTTCCAAATCTGTGTTGGACTCTTCCTCCTGTCCTGCACACCTCTCCTCTGGCATCACAACTCAGTGGTCAGCTGGGGATCAAGTAAGCTTCCCTAGAGCTACATCAGAGGAGGTATGGATTAAATATTAGGAAAGGGTTCTTCACCCAGAGGGTGGTCAGGCACTGGAACAGGCTCCTCAGGAAAGTGGTCACTGCAGCAAGCCTGACAGAGTTCAGGAAGTATTTGAACAATGGTCTCAGACACATGGTGTGATTCCTGGAGCTGTCCTGTGCAGAGCCAGGAGCTGGACTCAGTGACCCGTGTGGGTCCCTTCCAACTCAGGATATTCTGTGATTCTATAACTGGTCTGATTTTTTTAAACTACCAGGAGGAGGTAAAAGTGTAGCAAAGCATGTATTCCCTCATCTTCTGTGCTTTGTGATCCCCTTGAATTTACCATTTGATTGAAGTCTTTAGATCATTCAAGTTGACACAGCAGTTAATTCATCTGAAAACAGGATGAATCTGATGCTAATGAAACACCATATATGTGATGCTAGTGCTGCTGGTAGTTGAAGACTGTCCCCTACAGTAAGCTAGGGGTGAAATAATTCCCCAGTAAAACCCAGCTCCTGTGTTAATGCAGATAGCTGAACAGGCATGTGTAACTCCAGCAGTAAAGCTGCTTGGAGAATGATCATTGCTGCCTCTGATTGCCATTGGGTTTTGGTGACCCAGCATCCCTTCTGCCACACAGCCTTCCTAACAAGCTGCTTGTTTTTCATGGTGGGTGTTAGTAGATGCATTTGTCTCCTTTATCTGCTTTCTGTCCGTTGTCTAATAATTTAACTCACTGGGGAAACAACTCATGCTGAAATGAATGCTGTCACTAAGGATTTGTGGCTGAGCCTACACCAGGCACTGAAAAATGACAAAATAGAGGCCTCCTAACTCCAACCAAAATGTACTTACACCTCCTTTTGTAGCAGAACCCAAGGGCCTGACAGCATCAGCCAGGCTGCCTGTCCAGGCTGTGTCATCATTTTACCATGTGTCCTTAACTTCCTACTGCCCTCTGTGTTTCATCCTAATGGGCACTTAGTAATTTGCAATTCTGGTGGATGGATTTTATAAGGGGAAACCTTCCAGATTCTGCTAGTATTTAGAATATAATGTTACTTGTCTTCTCTCTCCCTGTTGCAAGAAGTTCTTACGTCCAAATTGCGTTGCTTCTAACTTCAAAGCTAAACTCTTTCCCTTAAGACATGGGCTAATATTCTGGACTTTCTTTATTTCTTCCATCAGGTATCTGGCAGAGTGGATGGTAAATGGGTATCCATCAGAAAATGTATGGCCTCTGGACTTGAAACGTTTTGGCATCCTTCAGAGCAGTCGCACTTTCCTCCGTCACCGGGTTATGGAAGTCATGCGTAAGTGAGGTCTCTGCGTTCAGTTCTGGCCAAGGTGTCCAAGATTTTTCCCTTTTCTGCACTGTCTCTCCTCTGCAATCCCTCTGAGAACCATTTTCCTTCTTCCTGACCTCCTCTGTGGCAATACAGCCCCTTCCCAGGAAAAAGGAAAGGATGTGGTTGTTTTGGTTTTTTGTATTAGCAGTGTTCTTATTAGTTTTTCTTTAAAAAGTGCTGTTGGTTCCTTGCTCTCTACTATTTCTGTGCTTTGCCTCTGCTATAGGGAAATTTGTGCATATCTACATAGGACTCCAGCCTAATAAAGCAGTGCCAAGGCCATAACTGGGAATATTATGCTGTCTCAGACATTGTTATTCTTTGCACATCATTAGAGTGTGGAAATATCATCATTTCCAACTTATACCTGTGTGACCTGGTTATCTTGCATCATTCAGGAAGCCTTCATAGACATATTCTGTTTTCTCCTGTCAAAGTTTGCAATAAATACCTTGCAGAATAGATTACAGATGCCTTTTTTCCTGTCTAAAGCCATATTTCATCATTTCTTCCTGTTGTTTGCTTATCCATCCTGAATAATGTGGATGACTTCATGTTTCAAATAGAAGTACAAAGTGCTCCACAAGTTGCATAACAGGAACAATTATTTGAATACCAAGTCTAAACTAAAAACATATGTTCAGGTGGAAGCAGAGAAGTTGGGGAAACCTCTTAGCCCTGCTATATCCAGGGAATAAAAACCTTCTGCTTTGACTTTCTTCCCAGAAAAAAAAAAATCACTTTGTACTCTGGGCATTATTCTGCAGTTGCTCTCCAGTACAAACCTCAGTGCTGATAGCTACAGAATCCCTCTAGTTTTTGCAGCAGGAGTACTGTATTCAATTTCTGCAGTATTATGTTTCTGTTCTAATCCATTCTTCCCTCTACCCACTCTTTCTGGAATACCAGTACTAGATATTGCAAATAAATTCATTAAATTATTAGGTATGAGGCAGAAATTATGGAAGTGTTCACTAAGAAATACTGGGCTTACCTTCAATTTAAAGCAGTTTATGTTCTGAATAGAATCTTACCATTTATAAAGTATTATTCAAGCATCCTTGAATTATTACTCCCCACTGGTAACCAGGGAGGATGCTCAATGTTTATTACAGTAACTTGTTTTCTAAATAAGAAGATTCTGTACTGGCTGAACAGATATAGGACCCATTTGAAAAGCTTCAAAAATTAGAAAAGGCTGAGCTGCTTACCTTTTAAGAAGGCAAATTAGATGGTCCCTGTAGCTGTGGGCTGCCTACCCCAGCATTAGCACTGTCAAAATAACTGTCTGATATAGTGCACTGCCAGTGAAGGCACCTGCATAATTAATGCTAGTCAACATGACTTCATGAAAAATAGAGTTTTTGTTATCTTGCAGTATTGTCATGAGACCATAAGTGTCTATAAATATAAGCACTCTGTGCAAATATTGAAGAGCTATAAACGGATCAAAACAAATTTGTTGATTTTCAAAAATAGAAAAGGAAGGTTGGAACTGTTTTGAGGGAGATTTTATTAATGGTTCAGATATCAGTAAGTATTGATAATCTGGAAGAAAAGTTTAGATAAAGATTATCACTTTGCCTAATGACAGATCTTTGTGACCCTTTCAGCCCTCATGTGTGATCTGAAAGTGCCCCGTTGGGACTTCCAGACTGGCAGGCAGCTGCGTACGTCACCGCTGTACGACCGTCTGGATGCACAGGGAGCCAGGTGGATGGAGAAGCATGGATTTGAGAGAGTCAAGTATTTTGTCCCACCTGGAAAAGGTGAGATTGTATTTTCCTCTGCCCCGTTGGTCTGAGTTCATCCAGTGTATGATTTTTTTTTCCCCCCTTGGGTTCTTCTCTATATTAGATCTACTGGATTTGGATCACAGCAAAACCTTTTACAAACCGGACTGGTTTGATATTGTGGGTGCCGAAGTCAAGTGCTGTAAGGAAGCGGTTTGTGTCATTGACATGTCGTCTTTTACCAAGTTTGAAATAAGTGTAAGTACCTAGGGAAGTACCACCTGGCAAAGGTGGCCTTTAGTTTATTATTGCCTGCTTTTGCAGAATTCCCTGTGTCCTGTTGAGGGTAGATAGAGGAAGTCACACTGTATGGCCAAATTCAGGTTGTATCACAGTATTTAGCATAGGTTGGTTTTTGTCTGTTGAGGGCCCAGTTTATAGAAATACCACCTTAGTCTATACACAGAATTTGACTTTGGGCACTGTGTCACCATTGTGTCCTGTTACGCTCAAGACATCAGTGTCACTATCATTACAAATTGAAATAATTTGGGCCAGAACATTGATGCAATCTTAAACTGCCCCAGTGGATTTGTATCACTCAGACAGCTTGCCTGACTTTCTCTCCCTTTTGATTCACGTAGTCCACAGGAGACCAGGCCTTGGAGAGTCTGCAGTATCTCTTCTCGAATGACCTGGATGTGCCAGTTGGGCATGTTGTGCATACAGGCATGCTTAATGAGAAGGGAGGTTATGAGAATGACTGCAGCATAGCCCGGCTCAGCAAACGCAGGTGGGTGTGCAGGCAGCCTCTTTAGCTGTCACCCTTTGGGTGTTTGAAGGACTTCTTAATGAAGATCATAACCTTTTGTCACCACCATGAGCTAAAAAGTCTCAATTCTCCACTTACACTGTTAGTTCAGTAACCCAAATGAAAAGGAGCTTCTGAATTTACAAACATTGAGGAGAGTAAGCCTTTTTCTGGGATTACAGATGAACATAGATTTTCTCAAAGCATTGGATCTTCAGATGTTTGATTTCTCAGTTGAAATGCAAATTGTTTTCAGCAGTCATTGGAGTATATTAATTTAGGTAGCCATTTAAAGCGCAAACCAAATGGTTCTTCATTGGCTCCTGACTAACCTTCTTATTAGAATTGCACCCTGAAATACTACTTTTTGATTGTTTCAGTTTGCATTGCAGTATGGATACTCTAATTTTCAGCTCTGCAATCTCTTATTATTCTTTTTGTGTCCTCTGATGCAAACTGACATAATTGCTGGATGTCATCCTTAGACTCACTAGTTTGGGCTCTCTTTGGCATTTAATAAAAAAATTTCTTTGTTTTTAAGAACTTCTTCATGCCCTTGTCCCAGCTGAGTGTTGGCTTTATTTCTCTGGACAGTTTTCTATGATTGTTTTCATTGTATTAATGTGAAAGCATTCTTTGCTGCTTTTTCAATTCAAAACAGCTTTTCTTTCTCTTCTACTTCTGTCCGCATTCACGTACTGCTTAAAAGTATTGTCCTTCTCTATGTGAAACCAGTAGCTTCCCTCATTGCCTAGTCATTGCTACAGATGTTTTCTCTGTCCATGATGTACTTTAACTCTCAGTTTGTATCACACACGCACACAAGTAGCTCATTTTCCTGCATCAAGTGGAGTTCTGTTTTTGGACACTGTTAATAATAACTGCCATTGTGTGCGAAAAGACTTCTGCGGAAACAAATTGCTGTGTGAACCGTACACTCCTGACTGTCAGAGCAGACAGAATCACTCATGGTGAAGAGCTGCAAGTCCCTTCTGTAAAATGATTGTGACTTTTGAGATACTCTGTCAACTTTCTGTAGAACATCCTGTGCTCCACATTTAGGCGCTTCTTGTCACCAGACCATTGCAAATGCTTGAAGTCTGGGATTTCTTGTCATGACAGATGTGATGGCATTCATCCAGAAACTTTAGCTGTGGTTTTCAGAAACCAGCTTGTTTTGGCCTCCTGTTAGCATGAAAGCTGCTGAATGGCTCCAGTAGTTGATGAACAAGGAGTGAACTGATTCACCCTGTGGGTGTCCATTCATTGTTTCTTGGTTTCCATTTGTCTCTTCCAGCTTCTTCATGATTTCCCCCACCGACCAGCAAGTCCATTGCTGGGCCTGGCTGAAGAACCGCTTGCCCGATGACAGTAACCTGACTGTGGAGGATGTGACCTGGAAATACACAGGTAAGAAGTGACTGAAAGCAGACCTCCTTAGACAGCCCAAAATCACAAATGGTGTCTTGTCCTGCATGCCAGTTAATTGTTTAAAGTACCTGGAGTGCTGACTTGGTCTCCTTTCCAAACATTTGGATGAAAACAGCAGTTCAGAGACTTCCTTCTGGCAAATCATGAGCTGGAAGACAGCTTTCCTTTACTGTGGAGAGTTTAATTACTCTCTCCTCTGTTCTTAAATGTCACCATACCTATTAGTTCAATAAACATTAAGACTTTAGAAATTGGGATATGCACACATGCACATTAGACACCGGGCAAGACTCCTCCAGTCTCATCCTAATGCTGTTTTCTTTCCCTCTTTAGCTCTCAATCTGATTGGCCCCCGTGCTGTGGATGTCTTGTCAGAGTTGTCCTATGCCCCCATGACTGCAGAACACTTTCCCTCTCTCTTTTGCAAGGTGAGTGACTGTGCTTCCATCCTCTTCACCCTGCTAGGTTTTTCAAAGCATGTTTGGAGGGAGAGAAAGAATTTTATTTTGGATAATCGGAGGGCAGTTTAGACTTACATACAGGTTTGCTGCAGTTGCTGAACTAGGTTGGTAAAGAACTCACTAGGCTCACTTCCCTTGGGGTTCTGCTTGCTAAATATATAGATGAATATGTATGTGTTTGTTTTCAGTATTCCTCTCACTGTAGACTTGGTGCCATTTGTTATCTTGGCATATTTCATGTAATCTCTGATGAAGCTGTCAGAGGGGCAGCTGGGATCAGTGACTTGGGCACCACTGTCTCCTGTCATGTTAAAAGGCTGAGCAGATAGCTGCTATTCAGCTTCTGTCCTGTGTCTAGACTACAACCTGTGTCCTGACCTAGTTCTGAGGCTTATTGCCAAATGTCATGAAGTGACTAACAAGTCTGGATAAGGTGACATCATTTGAATTTTGAAATTTAAATTTGTTGGGAGTATGTGCAGGTGGCGAAGGGGAGAGAGGGCTGGGCAGTGTGGATGTGCTATGCATTGTGCTCCCTCTGCATCTCTGTGCTGTGTTCCAGTTTGGATGATTTCTCCCCCTCTGATTCTGCAGGAGATGAGCGTGGGCTATGCTAATGGCATCCGTGTGATGAGTATCACTCACACAGGAGAACCTGGATTCGTACTTTATATCCCCATAGAGGTAAGAGTACCCTGCAGCCTGAGCTAATTAAAGCAGTTGCTTGCATAATTGGAAACACTTTCCAAATTGACTCAGGGTGATGAGATGTCTGGTTTGCACTGCAGGAAAGCTGCCTGCAGGCACCAGGGGGAGTTTCCCTGGTTTATATTGCCTTCCACTGGGACAGAGCTCTTGTGCTCCGGCAGCAGGGGACAGTGGCATCCCTGGTGGTGTCAGAGGCTGTTGCTCTCTCCTGGTGTCAGTCTGTGTTTCACCCTTCTGTTGCAGTACGCCCTCCATGTGTACAACGAGGTGATGAACATGGGGCAGAAGTACGGGATCCGGAATGCCGGTTATTACGCGCTCCGCAGCCTGCGCATTGAGAAGTTCTTTGCCTTCTGGGGCCAGGATCTGGATGCTTTTACCACTCCTATGGAGTGTGGACGCGAGTTCCAGGTCAAGCTGGAAAAGGTACACCACCTCCTGCACTGGGGTTGGTGGGAGAGCAAACTGGACTGAGAAGGGCTGCCAGCCAAGCAGATAGATGTCATTTTTTGATGGAGCTGTGTGCAGTACATAGCTATAACACGTATTCTTTTACTTCAGAAAGGTGCTAGAAATGCCAAAAGTACTGTCTTCGTCCCTCCTGGGCAGCATTCCCAGTGACCTGTGTAGTGTCTGGTGCAGCTCATGTGTGCAGTGCTCAGTGTTGCAGAGGGTGCTCTGTACCTTACAGGTACTCAGGGTTCTTGTTTGTCCAAGCTGTTTTCCCAATTTGATGAAGCAAAAGCCAACCTGTGCACCAAGTGGCCTTTAATGATGTTAAATAGGAGGCTAGGCACCAAGAACAGGTGTTTTCTATTTTTACTAAAATGGGGGAGTTCTCTGTTTTCACTAAAATGTAGAGCAGCGTAGAGTTCTCTCTTGCTTTTATGATGGCAGGTGCTGTTGCTGTCCCTGGCTTGTTGTCTTCTTGCTTCCATCTTTGCCTGAACCAAAACAAATGGTTGCATCAATTCAAGAAAGGAATATAGTGACTAGGGATACAAAATTCATATTAGTTACAGTTTTCCTCTGCTTTATAAAGCACAGTAAACTTCCGGAGACAGAAAAATGGCACAAACTGGAATGGTGACATGGTTTTCACTGCAGTGAAAATGAGAATGATTTCTTTGAAGGCCCACTTCACAAACATTTCTGTGTCTTTTAACATCTGGAACAACAAATGTGACAGAAAAGCCGCTGTCTGAGCTGGGCTTCTTGCATATAGAAGCAGCCCATTTTGACAGGGCATAAGTTTCAAGTGTAAATTGCCCTTGTGTCGGCGAGCTGGTCTGCCACAAGTCAGCAGCTGCCAGAGTTTTGTGTCCCTCATGTCAGCTGATGCCTCCTTTTCCCCCACAGGGGATGGAGTTTGTTGGCCAGGAAGCACTGCTGGAACAGAAGCAGAACGGTGTGTACAAGCGCTTTACCATGTTCATTCTTGAGGACCATGACACGGATATGGACCTCTGGCCCTGGTGGGGGGAGCCCATTTTCCGCAACGGCCGCTACGTGGGCAAGACCACCAGCAGTGCCTACAGCTACACCCTGGAGCGCCACGTCTGCCTCGGCTTCGTGCACAACTTCGATGAGAAGACAGGAGAAGAGCTGGTGGTGACGACTGACTTCATCAACCAGGGAGAGTATGAGATCGACATTGCTGGGCAGCGCTTCCAGGCCAAAGCCAAGCTCTATCCCTTCAGCTCCCTCTTCACACAACGTCGCCGCAAGGATGAGGTGGAACTGAGTGGCTACCAGAGGGAGTAGTGCTCCCCAACCTGCTCCTTGTCCCAGGCTGGAGTCCTGTCCCACCATCTTCCAACTCTTTCTCCTCACCACATATATTTCTTTCTTTTTCCTTTCTTGTCTTGCAACTTTTAAACTTTTTCCAGTGTGTTCCATTTTGTATATTTTAAAACCTTAATCTTCAAGCTTTCCCAATCCTGTCTGTCTTCCTCCTTCAACCCTTGCCAGGCTCCCCCGTACCCCAGTGGATGAAGCACAGTGCTGAACGTGCAGGGATGCCTGTGTAGGAGTGAACTGCACCAAAGGCCCTGGCCTTATGGTGATGGGAAGGGTTGGGGTGAACCCCTGAGGACTACAGCCTTCCTCTGCTCCCCAGTGTAAGGCACAGGACAGCAAGTCTTTGCTGCCTGTGGTTTGGATGAACGCTGTGACCTCACCCTGCTCTCCACATACCACGTTGCAGAGGGGTCGGTGCATCGACGCACACAGCAATAGAACGATCAGCTACCTCACTGGCACGAGACAAAGCATGGTGTGAGCAGCAGCCAAGAGACAGGTTTTGGTGTCACCCAGCCTGTCACTGCCCCCTTTGTCCACCATTTCAGTTTTTCCCTAACAGGGAGTCAAGTACATTTAACATCAGAGCATTGAGATGACAGTAGCACTGGTAAGTTTAATGTTGCTGGGATTGGATTTTTTGCCTGGGTCATTGAAACTGAATGGCCTTCTATAAATACCATTGACGATCAACATGTGCATTTCACTTCTATAAAGGAATGTTGGGTTTTTTTAATTAGCAAAAATACTGATTTTTAACAAGGACAGATACTAGTGTTTAATGTTAATAGCAGTGTTGAAATGCTGCTTCTGTTTAAGCTGCACAATATACAATCTCTTTGGGGATTGTCTTTCACTTTATGTGACTTGGTCAAACTCTTCTGGCAAGGTTCGTGTAAAACTTGTGTTGGTTTGGGGAACTTGAGCAGCAAAAGGGGACAACATCTTGTAGTTTTAGCAGCCCATGGCTATTTTCAAGTTAGAGGAAAAGACCCAGCATTTGTCTCACCTGTGGTGCAAGAAACACTGGGTTTTCTCCTGCTGGTTAGAAAACAGCAGCTTCTGCTGGACTCGGGAAGTTGTCTTCTGGTTTTCTTCTCAAATCTGTTGCACTTCTTTCTTCTCTCCCAGTAGTACCTCAGCTGAAGGGGTTGAATAAGGGAGCGAAGGGATCGTGGCAGTGGGATTATGAATTGCCCTCCTTCAGCCCTGCTCTTTGCATCTGGCTTCTCATACAGGTGCTCCAGACAGTGCAGCTGGAATTCACCCCTTCCTCATGTGTCAAAATGTGCCAGTTTGAACACTGCTGGTAAATGGTGAAGCAGTGGGGGTTTTACTGAATTGCATTGTGCACATGTGCATCTTTTTCTTCTTCACGTTTTGAGCACAATCAAAAGAAAATACTCTCTTTATTGACTTGAAAAAAGATCTATTAGACATTTTCCTTGCCTCTCTCATGGTCTTTCTGCTCCAGCATCTCTTGTGGAGTTCAAAGACAAGATTGCACTGATGTCTGCCCTGTCAGCCATGGTGAACACTTTCTCTATGATCTTTTTTGGGCACTTTATTTTCCAGTTAAATGGCGAGCATCAATAGTGTAAATATGAGCTCAAAACCTTCCCTGGTTCTCGTTTTAAGTTTGCTTTCTGCTGCTTTAGTTGCTTCAGGTTGTGCCTTCAGTTGAGTCTGTGGCTGCCAGTTCAGGGAAGGGTGTGAGGGGGTTAAGGATTTGAGCATGTGGTGTAGTGGGGTGAACATAGATGTCACTTCTTCGAGTGTGCATTCCTTTGTCAGTGGTGAGTTCCATTCTAGTGTGCGACCTCTTCCAGGATTTCAAACTTGGTTTTGAATTGACATGAAAAATTTCTCAGTCTCTGAAACGGAGTGACACGGTGGGACAGCTTTGTGAGGTCTCACAGCCCAGAGTACTCTGCACAGCTGCTGTAGGCCGAGATTCCGCCTGCCTGTCATTTCTTCCAAATTCCCCTATTATTGCTCTCTGAATTGAAATTTTGCCTGGTGTTTTAGAATTAACTGCTTAAATGAAAGGTTCATAAAGCACCTAATATCAGTTTAAACTCTGTAATTAATTCTTGAATATTTTTTCTGAATAGAGAGATACCATGATCCCACTGTTCCTGTGCTGGACGTACGGACCAAGGAGGACCTTGGTCTGTCTGTGTTGGTTTTTTGGGGCATTGCTTTGCCTTCCTTATCCAGGGAAATAGGCATTCAACCAGAGAAAGAGTTTTGTATATGATACTTAGGATGTGTCTTAGAGAAACCCTTCTGGGTAGGGTTTATTGACTGTTGTTGCTGGTGAGGCATGATACTTCTTCAGGAGAAGGCAAAGTATAGGGCAAAGTTGTGCTGAAGTGCATAATGGAACTCCTGAAGAAGAGAGATTTTAGTCCAAACTGCTCAGTGTGTTCTTTGCAGAACTAGTTAAGACCAAACCAAGAAAAGTTAGCAGCATGCTGTCCTCTACCAACTGCTCATTCCTGAAGCATCATTTAAGTTGCAGCCAGATTATATTCCTCATTGTCATTATTTTTCCTTTTCCCTAATCTATCCGTGCCTGTTGGTTCCTCAGGCAACTTTTCATACGCTGGCGTCTCTTCTCCAGCAGTTCTGACAATAAAATTGTGGTTTATGAGCTACTTTTGTCATTATGTCTGCTAAGGTTTATTTTATGTCTGGAAGGTTTATTTTATGTCTAGATCTATTGACTTTTCCATACCAAAAATAGAGAGTGAAAACAGTTTTCCACCATGCTGATAGATATAGCAACACTTTGTGCAATGCTGTGTTTGCTGTTTGAGACTTGGGTGGTTTGGAAATTGTCAGTCTTGCAGCTCATTAACGCCTACTCTGGCCTTCCCTGCTATGAATTCTGATTCTTGTTTTATATCAGAACCTGAGAGGTCTTCGGCTGCTGTTCAGGCTTAGTCAATTTAATTTCTGGTGTAGCTATTTTTAACCTTACAGTGGTAAAGAATAGTTTGTCTTTGCCAGCTTGAACACCCGTCAAAGGGACAATTGAATCACGTTTTAAAATAGTGATACCGAGACTGAGGAAGATCCTTCTAGTGTAGTGTTTTCTTCTAGAGGTATTAAGCAGTGATGTAAGACTTTAAGCCCTTTATCTGATGATTAGAGTGCCTAAAAAAAGAACAACAAAATCTGTTGAGGAGTACCTTTAGTACACCTTCAAATTAGAAAATCAGAAATCGGATCTTGGAAGCTGCTGTGGCACAGTCTTAGCATCTAAGATGGTAAATAACATGGACCGTAAAACTGTGCATCCTGATTCTCGTCCCTAAAGCTGCCTTAAAATGCTTTCGGCTGGGAAGGGTGGTTTGGTCTCATTCTGCATGGTACAACTATGCACCTTGGACTGGGAAACACGAAAATAGCATCCCTCTCTGCTGCAGTGGAAGGGGAAACGGCCTCATTCTGTGCTGAAGCAGCAGCAGGTCTGCCCTCTGCGTGTCAGTCACAGGGTTGTTACCAGTTCTCTGAGTTTTGCTTTCTGGAATGGGAAGAGCCCTCTAGATTCCATTCATACTGGCATCTTTGGAGGGAGGCTAACAAGCGAACCCATCTAAATGTGCATGCATAGAAAGGGCTGGCTTGCCCAAATATCATCTGTAGTGTGGGGAACATGTGGAAGAGGTACCATTTCCTTCCATTAAATGATTTTTCTGGAGATACATGTTGTCTTAACCTTGTTGTGTCCTTTCCTTATATTCTCATGTTTTGTTAGTCTTTGAGTAGTGCAAGGCTTGAGTAAAACTGGTACTAGAGAAGAGGTACTTTGTTGTTCATATTTAAGGATCTGAAGATAAAATTGACGCAGTCTATTTTGGAATGATATTTTCTTTTTCAGGAGGGTGTGTTACAGTCATTTTCACATCCATCTTTGCCAGACTTAGTTTCTTCTTGTTTTCTCTGTGCTGCCTCCAGTATCTAGATTTGACAGGCGTTGTTGGATAGTTTCTTATTTTGTGGCAAGGAGGGAAGGCTCTGTGAAACATCCACTGCATCTCCAAGTCTTGGTGTAAGCTTGGATTCCTCCTTTCTACGGTTGCATTTGAGCTGCCACCAGTCATTTACTGTTCCTGTAACACCTCCAAACTCCAGCCTGTGCTGCTGTAGGATTTCTCATGCACAGGGTTCTTCTCTTCCTTCTACCTGATGCTTTGTCCCTGGAGCCAAGTTGGCTCTAGATCTGTATCTTGCATCAATTTAAACTCTTCAACTTTCAGATGGTGCTGATACCAACATCCAGACTCCCAGGCAGGTCTGTGGCTGCTGTATATCCCATCATTTAACCCTCCCTTTCCCTCTGCCAGGGTTTTCCTACTGACCTTAACGCTTCTCTAGTCTCCTTCCTCAGGCATCTCAGTGCATTAATTCCTTTTAGTTCCATTAGCCCATCAGAGAGTGAGGCATGGCAAAAGAAAAACAGGTGAGGGGATGGCAAAGTGGCTGAGCTGAGGGTGGAAGGAGAGGTGTGAGGGAGGTTTGATCCTTTGCCCATTACTCAACTCCTTAAGCCTGGAGAGATGATCAGCCTGGATTTCCAGCTCAGGGAGCATCTTGCTTTGCAGCCTTGATGCTGGACAGCTGAAAGCCGTGGCTCTAGGCCAAGTTGGGACAGCATTAGCACTTGTTTCCCAGCACGTTTCCCTCTCTCACTGGGATGATAGAAGTGGTGCCACACGGGAGAGGTGGGGACTGTGTGCGCTCAATTGCCCCAAACAGTTTTTTTCTCTCTCTGGCACATTCTTGCAGCTGCAAAGGTACAGCACTGGCATCACTAACCTTGTGTTTCCAGCACACTTGAACCAGAATGGTTAAATTTTGTAAAAACAGAGTCGTTTTGTGTCAGGGGAAGGGGGAGCTGCTTGCAGCGGCAGAAGTTGTTTTTATTTAAAGCACCACACTTGGCTACTGACAATGTTCACAACCTTCAGATTTGTCTTCCCAAATGAATTTATTATAATACTTGGTCAGATTAATTTCTGCTCCTTTCAGGTTGTTTTGTTTTTGGGTTTTTTTTTATTTTAAGCTACCATTTCCTTAACTGATTGTTTGTATTTTTATTTTAAAAAAAAAAAGGGCATTCAGTCAGGGAAAGGAGGGGCTTAATATCATCAGAAGACTTCAAGTTGTCACTAAAAAGCATTGGAAAATTTTCTTTGCACTTTAAACTGTCCTTAAGCATTATGGCTGTAGCACAGCACCGTGCTTTTAGCCCTCTGCATGAGTAGCCTTTGCATTTGAGAAGGAAAAAAAAAAAGACCCTTTAAATATTTATAAATGCCTTAAAGCTCTGAGTGCGGTGTTTGGGCACTGATTGTACCTGCCATTTGATTTCTTTCCTGGAAAGCTGCGTGCTGAGCACCCAGCGCTGGTATTTTTGAGCAAGCATTGGGGGATGGGGGAAGCTGCTGTTGCAGGGTGAGGCAGGAATTTTTATTGAGCTGGGAACCCCTGTGCCTGTACAGCTGCTGGGCTCACACCTTCCTGTTTATATTCCCCTCCCGAAACGGATTTATTCACTTTTCCCTCATGATGTAATGGGTTTTCTTCTTGCTTGGGCTGGTGTAGAGTATTCTGTGAGTGTCCCATTGCATTAAATGAAACAAAATTCTCTGCTTGAACGCTTCCCTGCTGTACCATCTGACATTTGCAGGCAGCAGTCGGGAGAAGCGGGAGTGGAGGGGATCTGCTGCTGCCCATAGTGTTTGCCGAGATGGCTCTGAGACTTCTCATCTCCCATTTGTCTCAAAGCTGAGCTGGATTCCCGATGTCAGGCTGGATTCTGGGTTACAACACAACCGGAGTGCTGCTTTGCAGGTGTGACACACTGCTGATGTGCTGTGTTAGAGATCCCACCTGCTCAGAATAAGGAATCCCTGCAAAGAGGAGCAGTATGTTATGATGTTTTGTCAGTGCTGGTAACAGTTGATCTTCCCACACAGATTCTTGACACCTGCTAAAAGTCATCAGCCGTCCCAGCTAGGATCTGATCCATTTTGTGTGTATGGAGAAAAATCCTGCACTGTCTGCCTTTTAACTTGGCACTGCTGAGATTTTTTTCCACACTCAAATTCCCTACTTTTCCTGTAATGGAACAGATTTCACTTCTGCCAGTGAAACCAGAGGCAGACTAATCTTCCTCAAGTCTATCCTGGGTTCTGCATCTCTTGGTCAGGCTTGCAGCAGGACACTCATCCAAACCCCTTCATGCTTTTGTCTCCTGAGAATAGATTTTAAAGGGCTGGGAGGATTTCTGACGAGTGCTACTGCTGACATTTTAAGAACAACTGAAGTTTGAACCTGTGAAAACACTTTTCTAGTGCCTTATGCTTGTGAATGTTGTGCAATGGATGTAGCTGAGGTGGGACAGAGCAAGGAGCAACTTCAGCAGCAATGGTTCCCCATCCACTACGGCCATCTCTCTCTCTCTCCCCCCTCGCAGGGTTCTGGCAAGCAGATGCCAGCAGGTCGTCTCCAGCAACTCGGGGAGGCTCTTTAATCCCTTGGGGATGTGGAGGTAGAGAAACCTCATGCCAGGTGCTCTGCCTTTGTGGGGAGCAGTGGTCTCACCTCTGCCAGGTTTGGATTTGAAGGGGTTTAGGAGAGACGAAGCTGCTCTGATTGCCAGACCCCGTGGTGGAGGATGTGGAGCGTTGTTCTGAAGCGAACAAGTCAGGGTGAGTTTGCTGCTCCCCACTGAGGCCATGTTGTCATATATGCTGTATTTATATCATGCTTGATTTCATTTCATATTTTGGTTGGCTTCACTGTTGCTAGGTTTGTATATTAATAAAGAGGCATTTTAACTACTCCCGAATTTGGCCATATGTTGTGCGAGAGCCTTGTGTGTCTTTCAGAATCCAAACCCCCTGGTTTTCTGGGTAGAATCCTGCAGTGATGCCAGGCTTGTTGCAGGTCCATCCTTAGGAGCTGGAAGCTGGAGTGAGCTCGAGTCCCTTCCCCTGCCTCTGCCTGCACCCGTGTTCAGAATTATGTCCTTCAACAGCTTGTCCATGTCCTTCCCTCTGCTATGCTGGGGCTCAAGGACATGGGCTGTGTTGGATCAGCACCTCTGTTTTAGGATCCAAAGGGAATGGTACACAAATGTGGGGTCTGGGTGAACAGTGGCATCACTGACCATTGGGCTCTGGCTGGAGGGGTTGTGCCAGGGCTCTGCTGCTGCCCCAGTGCAGGGGGTGTTACCCACCGATGGTGGCTGATGTCTGGCCCAGGAGAGGAGGGGAAAGCAGAGCATCTTCTAGACCCCACCAACCCTGCCATTACCTTTCCTTCCTCTCCTGACCCCACCGATGCCCAGGTTTGGGTGCAGGCCAAGGCACAGCAGGCGGGGCTATCAGAAGGAAGCCATCGAGCAGATTTGATGCATGGTTTTTATTGACCTTTAAAAAAAACAGTTAAGACAGTTGTGTGCAGAAGTACCCATGTACACAGAGGCTACGGGCTGAGCTGCCCACCTGCTCCTAACCCAAGGTCAGAGCACTGGTCTCTCCCTGTCCCGGCAGGGCGGGAGGTGATGGGTGCTCGGATCAGGCACCGTGTGATGCAGACTA
This sequence comes from Acropternis orthonyx, assembly GCA_035583155.1. NCBI lineage: Eukaryota > Metazoa > Chordata > Aves > Passeriformes > Rhinocryptidae > Acropternis > Acropternis orthonyx. The sequence goes on from JAWWEU010000020.1 coordinate 12,992,370, forward strand.
CCTTTGCCAGGTGGGCAAGCCTGGGCACCTCCTCCCTGCCTGCCCCCCTGCCCGTAGCCTCTGCCTACATCTCCTCTATGTACAGTACAGTGGTGCGCCGGCCGTGCAGCGTGCTCCTGCCTGCGGCCCTGCCAGGGAAACACGAGTGGTCGCGAGTCCTAGTGGGACAGCTTAAATAAAAAATAATAATATAATAATTAACAAAAAAAAGAGGGGGTAGGGGAAGGAAGTTAGCAAAAAAAATACTGTCAGGGCAGCCCCGAGCCACAAACACGCCCTTTGCCAGATTGCCGGCACTGTGCTGCTGGAGGGTTTGGTACCCAGTGTCTCTGCTTGCCCTGTGATTGTCAGGCCGGGCCCTGCTCAGCTGCAACAGGAGCTGGTCTGGCCTCATCACACTAGATTTGGCCTTCCTAGCCTGGATGTGTCCCTCTCTTCCCAGCTAAGATCCAACCTGGTGCAAGGAGGGAAGTGAGTACGACTGCCAGATGCATTGGCCATGTCCCTGCCGCTGGCGCGGGAGCGGGCACAGCCTGGCATGGCTGATGGGAGATGGTCAAGGCACTCGTTGTTGCTTGTGGTTTTGTGGTTTTTACTTTGCTTCCCCGTAAAAAAACAGACAAACAAAAATTGAAAAACCACCCAGGAAGGTGGAGAGCAGGGCTTGCTGCTGCCTGCCTCTCTATCCTGGGGCTCGGGGCTGCCAGTGCTGGGGGCAGCTCCACTTCTACCAAATCCACCACAAAACCCAAGGGTTTAAAGCCCTGTGGACAGAAAAGCTGAATTTCCCCCAGCCCAGGGGATGCTGAGTGCCTGCTCCAGGTGACCAACTCACACCCTGGTGTTTCACAATTGCAGAGAGAAACCTCAAGAAAAAACAAGAGAAGAAAACCCTGAAAACCAACCAAACCAAAGTGGAGAAACAGGTAAGAGGCTGCTACAGAAAAGCCAGACACAAAAGGGTACAAAAACCTCCAAGCCCAAAAAAATCCTATGGTGATTGTTCCTCAAATAACTTTTGCAACCAGGCAGTGCAGGCAGGGCTTCCCCAGCGGGGCACAACTCCACAGCCCCTGCCCCACTCTCGGCACCGGCTGCACAGGTGAAGGGTCCCTCTCTGGGGGACCTTTTCCATGATTGCCTTTTTCTTGGGCTTTCCAGCACCTCCTTAAAAAAAAAAAAAAACAGAAAACACCCACCTGACTGACCCAAAGAGAAGTGGTTTTAATGACACCTCTGGGAAGGCAGTTTCATTCAGCATCTCCCCATCTCATGCCTGTCCAGCCCAGGAAGCCCTGGGGACCCTGAGGGCACCAGCTGTATCAGACTGGTCTAAACCAAGTGCCACCCTCACAAACGGAGCAGACTTTGGGATTTCAGCTTCTCAACAGAGCTCTTTAGAGCAACACAAAAGCAAAAGCACGGTTCATTCACCCTCTAAAGCTATTTCTAATCTGTTTTTTCCCAGCCTGAAAGTAAAGGAAATCCTGTCTCCTTGACCCTGTTGCTTCCCACAGCCCTTGGGAATCCTGCAGCTGCTTGCAGAGCCCAGCCAGAGAGAGTGGGCTGCTGCTCCTGTGGGTTTCTTAGCTGCCTCCTGCACAGTCACTCCCAAAATCTGTCCTACCCTTCCTCAATCCTTGGGTAGAGGAGCAGGGATCCTGGGCTCCGAAGTCAGGGATCCTCTTCATCTCCCAGCCCAGCTGTGCCAGCAATCACCAGCTGGCAGCGGAGCATCGGCAATGGTCGGCTTCCTGCAGCTGCCAGCTCCCCACCACAGATCCATGCGCTGGGACCTGCCTCTGTGCTGGGAGCTTTCCCCAGAGAAACAAGGCATTGGCTGCCCCAGGTGGGTAAAAAAAAAAAACAAAACACCAAAACAAAGAAAGAAAGAAGCAGCCGGTTCCACTGGGGAGGCTGCGCAGCCGCCACGGCTCCCTTGGGCCAGACACGATGCTCAAGGGGCTCCCCAAAGTCACCCAGCTCCAGGGTGGGGGAGTTGTCTTGTTTTAAAAAGAGCAGCATTTGGTTTGACTGTAAAGATGCGAGGCAGCCGCCCCCGCCACCTGGTCAGTCATTGATTGTGTTTATAAATCCTTTCTCAGCTGGGTTTCTTAATAATAATAATAATTAAAAAAAAAAGCAAAAAGTCTCCTTTAGCTCTGAACCTGATTGGCTGCTGGAGGCACCAAGTATCACCGGGGTGGCTCTGTCAGCGGCACAGAACCAATGCTGCCCAACTGGTGTTCGTCGCCCGAGGCCACCGGGGAGCCCCTCGCCCTCTGCCCCTGCAGGCAGCGGGGCCCGGCAGAGCAGGGAGCCGGAGGCGGCACAGCCCTCAGTTCCCCCGGTAAACCTCGATCTTGCTGGTTTTGGCCAGCATGTCGATGATGTGCGCCTCGAAGTCGGCATCGTGCACCCCCGTCTTCCTGAACTCCCCTGCGTAGCGGTTGTTCTCCCAGTAGTGGTGCCAGTTCCCCCGGCTGTCAGCGCCGAACCCAAAGACGTTCACCTGCCGTGGCAAGGAAGGGAGTGAGCCAGAACCCACCACCAGGGTGGGAACTCCCTTGTCTGAGCACCTGCCACACTGCTGGGGGTGGGGGGGGATATTTCACCTCCCTGTCTCTCTGCACAGCCTTCCCTGCCCTCAAGGGTGCCTGTCACTGTGGTGTCAGGTAACAGGAGCACATGACACTGCTACAGCTGGACCCAAAGAATCCACCTCCCTCCTTAACCCTGCAAGGCTCAGGATCCCAGCAAACCCACCCCATGCCAGCCAAGAGCTGAAGGAGCTATCACCTACCTCATCGCAGACGTGGAGGGCAAAGAAGAGCACCAGCATGCCAGTGGAGGGATAGCGTCCGTGGTGCTCTGTCCAGCGGTCGTGGATGTACTTGAAGAAGGCAGGATTGTAGATCTGCACCTGGGAGGATGGGCTGGGGTTAGTGCTGGAGCCCCAGCCACGTCCCTGTCAGCACTGGCACCCTGGGAATGATGGGGCAACAGGGGCCGTGGCTAAATCGGTGCTCATGCCAGTTGTGGGGATGAGCCCCCCATACCTTTTCTTTGTCCACACGCAGAAAAGGCTTCACAGGCGCGTATGTGCTGGGAAAAGAGCAGAAAGACAGGTGAGCTCTTGGGCATCCCATACTCCCAACTCCAGCCTGAGCTGCTGGGTAGGGAGGAACCAATGAATTCCCATTGCTTCCAGGGGAGCTGCCCCGGAGGTAGCTGAGCCACCAGCCTGGTGCTGCTGGTGCCCACTGGGTACTTACAACCTGATCTGGCCAGTGGAGAGGGCACTGGCGATCCAGAGCAAGTCCAGGGTTTTGAAGGGCACCAGCACAAAGCTGACGTTGGCAGGCAGGTTCTTGGCACTCTCAGGGTACATGAAGTGGTGTGTTGTCCGACCACCCACATCACCCTCAAAGCCCACTGTAGGGGCCTGGTTCATCCTGGGGAGAGAGCGGGGAAGGTCACACCACCCTCCCAGCCACCCTATGACTTACAGATGACATGGATTTCCCCTGTGAGCTGTTGAATGCTGCCAAGGGGCAGTTTCCCAGCCTGCTGATGCTCAGAGTGCTGGGATGAAATGAGGGTCCCCTCTAACCAGCCCAGGGGAGGTGGCCGGGTTGGACCCACTCCCACCCATGCGAGCACCCAGTGGTGCCAGCATTGCCCCACATGCTGCCTGTGGGGCTGGGTGGGTGGGTGGGCAGTGTCCCCAGCAGTACTCCCCACCCCTCACCGCATGATGAAGTCGTGCCCGTCGATCTCCGGCCCGTAACCAGAGCCACGCAGGTTGCCTGAGTTGCCGACCACGGCGCAGCGGCGGCAGCGGCGCGGGTCCCGGGAGCGGTACGGATCCTCGCCTGGCACGATCTGGAACAGCTTGCTCAGGACCTCGTGGCTGTTGTGGGACTTGAACTGGGGCTGCAGCATCTGCAGGGAGGGCAGGAGGGCATCAACCAGTGACCCCCTCCTCGCTGGCGAAGGAGAAATCTGTGCCCCACCCCAGTGCACATCACAGCATCCCCATCCCTGTGCTCACCATCCACCACCTCTGGACGTCGGGAGGCAGGTCCATGTTCTCCTTGGTCCACACCGGGGACACGCTGCCGTCGTAGCGCCCGTCAAACCAGTCGGTGGCCCCGGGCTCGTCGGCCGGGCAGCGGCGGCAGGCGCAGCCCCGGGGGTACGGCCCCGCCTTGCTGAGCCGCTGCATCCCGGCGTAGCCGGGCACCAGCTTCACCCGGTGGATGCCGCCCAGCCCGCCGGGGTCCAGGTAGGCGATGCTGTGGTGGGAGTAGGTGAAGAGGAGGGACATGACGAAGACGAGCAGGAAGGCGGTCGAGAGGAAGCAGAAGCGCAACGAGCACTTCATGGTCGGCGGGTGGCTGAGCCGGGGACGGCGCCCGCTCCGGCACAGGGCGCGGGCATAGGGCACGGGATGGTGTCAGCCGGCCAGCAAGGCTCCCTGCGGGGACGAGAGCTGTAACTCCCTGCCGTGGCAGTGCGGGGAGGGGAGCGGGGGGATACAGAGCCAGCCGTGCCCGGGCTCCTACCTGCTGGGCTGCAGCTTTCCATCCGCGTTGTTCAGCCGCGGCGAGGGCCCCCGGTGGCTCCACGTGCCAGGCAGGGAGCATCTGCTGACGGCCACGGTGGTCCGGGGGGGTCCGGCACGGTCCGGCACACCGGCCTCAGCCGCGGCACCGCGCCCCGGCGGCTCCTCCGGGTCCCGGCCCCGGCTGGCGCTCCGCTGCGACGGTGCTCGTCATCCCCGGGGTTTGGCTGATCCCCTGGCACGGTGCCCTCAGCTGCTGGCTCGGGCCACCACGACACCGGCCTGGAGCGGGAGGGAGGGGACAGCAGGTCAAGGGGCGGTGACAGGGACGGCAGAGATGGGGCGGCTGTTCCGAGCAGGAGGAGGGCGCTGGGGGCTGAGCGGTTTATTCCCCACTGAACGCGGCGAAATGCCTCCCAGCCCGCTCCTGGCACAGGGCTGCGGGGTGCGAGCCATCCCCAAAGGGGACAGGCAGGCGCACGGTGCGAAGCGAGCGGAGGTGCCGGCGCTGCTCTCTGTGCCGGGGGAAATCCCGGCAGCAGCTCCCGGGCTGCGCCTCCCTGTCTCTGCCAGACAAAGGCTCAGCCATGAACTGGCCTAGGGAGCTGAACAAGGGGCTCCTTTCTGTAGGCTCAGTCCTCCTTCTCTATCACTCCATTAGCAGCTCCCCCGAAACCCTCCTCGGCTGCTGCCGCTGCCACCGAGACATGCGGGAAAGCCGCTGGTTTGCACCCTGGACACTGACGCTGGCCACTGTCCCCCCACCCCGGGTGGCAGTGTCCCTCAGGGAAGGTCACCCGCTGGCTTGTGATCCCGCCGGGTAAAAATAGCCAGGGCAGAGGTTGCTGGCGCCTGCACGTGGGGAGGGACGAGAGGAGTGGCCAAGCACCCCGAGCCGGGGTGGGAGGCGGAAGCTAGCCCCCCTTTCTTGGCCAAATTAAAAAAAAAAAGGCTGAAAATTCCCTTCTAATCCAGTCACTGAGCTGCAGCTGGATCCAGCACCTCAGTGGAATGGAGACGTGACCTGCCTTCCAGGCAGTTTTGAGAGGGGATGACACCCCCCCCTCCTCCAAGGCCAAGCCCTGCAGTGGCATCATCGTCACAGCTCAGCCTGGGCCAGCACTGAGGCCAGCAGCACTAATTAGGTGCTAGCAGGCACCAAGATGCCTCTTCCCTAGGAAAAATCATCCTCTGGAAGACACTGGTTTTCTTACCAGCAACAGAGACTGCTGCGCCCCCTGAAAAACTCCTTGTTGGGATGTGGGGAGAGCATGGACCCCAAAGTCTCCCCCAGCCCATTGCACCACCAGGCATGGGTGCTGCCTGCCCAAACTCAACCTGTTGTCAAATATTTGTTCAAGGGGTGACAGTCTTTAAAGGAAAGAGCAAAAAAACAAGGGCACATCCCACTCCAAGTCTTTTCCCGAGCTCTGGAGGAGGAATTTTAACAAAACTACATGGCACACACACGTCCAGAAGAGACTGTAACCAGTTCCTTGGGTTGCTGCCAGTGGAAAAGGCAGGGTGGTTGTTAAACGGAGGGTTTGCACATAGGGGAGTTTGAGATAAAGGCAGTAAAAATCTATAATCCCCCCCAGAGGCACAATGCTGAAAGGATTCAGAGGTAAAAGGCGATTTGGGGGCTTTTTTTTCATCTGCAACGTGGCAGGGACGCCAAGCATGGGCTGATCCCCTTTCCCTGCTCCTGCCGCTCACCATCCCACAGGGCTTTTTAAAGGCTAAAAGGAAATGAGCTATCACGTGCTTGTGTTATTTTTGTTCCTGGTGAAAAGGGGAAAAATCCCTTTCCGGCTCCCCAGCCCAGCCTGGTCCTGCCTGATGCATCCCAGCCCTGACAATATCTGGAGCACATTTTGTACGGCCCCATCCTGGGGCCTCCCAGAACTGCCCCCGACCACAGCAGGGGGAAAACCCCCCTCCAGCCCAGCTCATGCGCGGTAAAAGAAGCCTTAAATCCCAGCGGCTGGTTTGAGTCATCATTTTCCTAGCAGGAGCTGGCAGCTATTTCCATCTGCACTGGTCCTTGCAGCCCCCAGCAGGCACAGGGCACCCACACATCCATACACACCTCAGCCATTTCCATGCCCTCCCTGCCCAATCCTAACCTAAACCACCTCCACAAATAAAACCCCCCTGCAGGAGCTCTTTGCACCGAATTTTCATGTTTCCTTCTTAAAATAACAGGATTTCAGGACTTCTTCTGTGGCAAATAAGCCCAGCAACCCAGCGATGCCACTAAATACCCTTCCACTCCCAAACTCATCCCCAGGATCCTAAATTGTCTCCTGAGTACCATGTGCTCATCAAACACAAGTTTCTCTTTGATTGCAGGAGATAATGAAACAGGGCTATTAAAAGGTCCCAGCAAATTGCTCTGCTGCTTTTACAGCTAGATGGTTTTTTCCAATCATATAATCTTTCACTTCAGGATGAGTGCTGGAACGATGTGACCCACAGCCCCAGGGCCTGGAGGATGCCTGTCCTTTCCCCATCAGTGGTAACACCATCGAGCACATTCCCACATGGCGTCTTTAGGTCTTCTTGGCTTTGTTTGCTCATTTCTAAGATATCCTGAGGTTGTTGGAACTAATTTCCACGCTGGTAAATGGCAGGGTGGGCACAGGAAAGAGCAATCCTGAGAGATGGGATGTCACCCTGTTTGGGGCAGGGGGAGAAGGGGCATGGAGGAGCAGTGGCAGCACTGCCCACACCAGCTGCTGCTCCTCCCAGGGATGATGGGGCTGAAAATTCCCCCCTAAGTCCCCAGGAAATGCAGGTGCCACCTGTCCCATGGTTCCTGTGCAGGGACATCACCTCTGCCACCACCAACCCATTGACCAGATGCCAGAGTGGTGCATGGCTCTTGCAGGTGGAAGAGGGGGAAGCACGCAGGGACCCCTCATGATGGAAAAACCGAGTGTTAGGGTTGGGTTTTTTTGACAGGGAAGGAGTGGATGCGAGCTGAGTCTTCTCCCACCTCCTTCAACCCCAGGCAGAAACACCAAGTGGCGACCTGTCCTTGCTTCAGACCCAATTTCAGCGAGCTGGATTCCTACAAAAATCTATACAACTGTTCAAATTTCTTTTTCTCCATGGCCCGAGCGCCACCAGGGGTTGCAGCCCCGCAGGCAGAGTGCCGAGGAGCGCGCCCGCTTGCCTCCGTGTCAGCTCGTGTTAGCTTGGAACAGCGAGCGGGAATCTGCCCGGAGCAGCACGGGAAGGGACAATACCCCGTCCCTCTGCATCACTGGGCTTCCAAAGCCAAGCCAAGCCAAGAGTTGGCAACAAAAGCACGGTTAATTAGGAAGGTTCTTTCCTGCATCACCCATCCGGAGGGATATTTTCCCATTGAATGTTTTTTTCATCCCTGGGAGCTGGATGGGAGAGGGAGCAGACCTGGTGAATGGCACAAGGATGTTTCTCCCTGCTGTGGAGCGGTGCCACGAAGGACTCATGGCCAGCGGTAGCTGAGCACCAGGTATTAAGAGAAGAAGCCAATTTCATGCATTAAGCCATCGCCACATCCCGACAGCAGCGAGGACCTGGTAACTTATTCTTCACCCTTTTAATTAATCATACTCTTATCAGCCAGCTCAATCAGCTAATGGAGCCAAGTTAATTGGGTTTCCCATGTTTTAAGCCCTACTTGCACCCCTGGTTGCCAATGGCAGCAATTCCAGCCTTTCCTCATGCCTGGCCTCTGGAGGGGTTATTTCGGGCTCGTCCCTCAGCGCTGGGGATAGGGCCAGGGACAAGCCTGGAGGCCAAATCCCCAGCACAGAGTTGGGATGGAGCCAGCCTCACTGAGGCTATTTCCTATGGGATTTGGGGGCGCAGGGGAATGGCAGCAGTGGGAAAGCTCAGAATGGAATGCTCCCACCCTTGATGGTGGATGGGTCTTGCAGGGACTGGTTCAGCGACATCCCGCGCCCCCCGGCTCAACTGCAGTGGGAACCCTTAGGGAACTGCACCAGCTCAAACACTCTGTGCTGCCTGATGGGGAATGCTGGGTGGGCACTCTCTCCCCTGCCAAAAAAAGCTCACATTGGTGGAAGCAGCTGAGGCAGACACCCATTTCTGCAGCTCACACTCACGGACTCATCAGGGCCAGCCCATGTGGCTGATGTCCCCCTCCCTAAGAAGGGACACTGCTCAGCCATCTGGCAGTGCTGCTTCCCCCTCCTGGCTCTCCATGTGCTGCTGCAGGGAAAAGGGGACTCTGTGCTCCAAGGGGGTTGATAAGCCCAAGGCCACGCTCACAGCATGGCCTTGTCACACTCAGCTCTCTGTGCAGCTCCCTCCTTGAGGCAGGACAGGCAAGGAGGGGAGTGGGACTGCGCCCTCCCTGCCCCTGAATGCCTGTGGAGCTGAGGCAGCCCGGCTGCCCTGCACCCCCAGGACCCACCCCAGAACCCCCAGGTTGTACCAACTGTCTCAGATGCTGGATACCACCAAGACAGGCACCACTGAGCCAGGTACCACCAAGCCACCAGACTGGCTACCATCAGGTCAGGTAGCACTGAGCCACCAGGTCAGGTACCACTCAACTGGGTACCACTGAACCACCAGCTCACTACCACCACATCAGCCCCCCCTGGGTCAGGTACCACCACACTGGGTCCCACAAACAGCCAGGTTTGGGGCTGGCTAGCAGGTGGGGGTGGCAACCAACCCCCAGTGGAACAGAAGGGGCAGTCTGGAGCTCACCATTCCCTCACTGCCTCCTCCTTCCCATCCCTGCCGCAGTTTCCTGTGCAAAGCCATCTGGCCCCATGGGGAGCCAGCTGCCCGCTGCAGGCCACATTTCCATCTCATCCTCCCGCAGGCACAGACTGGGGTCAGCAGAGTCTGACTGGTCTGTGCCCCCCTTCCTGCTTGGTGCAGCAGGGCTGCATCCCATGGACACCCCTGAATCGGTCTGCCCCCCTCCTCAGGTGCCTGCAAGGACATGGCCACACCAGACATGCTCCCTTGGATGGGCAGAGCTCCTGCTCCCAATTCATCACCAGCACCTCTCAAGCTGCAGGCAGCACCCCGAGCATCCCCGCTGGCTGCTGGGAAGAAACTGCTCTCCTTTCATCACCACTGCTCGTTTTACCAGCCTGGAACCTTTAGGTTTGTGCCTGATGCCTCACCAGGAAAATATGTGCAGGAGTGTGGGATGGGTGGGTGCTGCACCAGGGAGGTGCAGCCACTGCTGCCAGTTGTGGCCCTTTGCCCAGGAAGGATGAGCAGGGATGTGGGGCCCCACTGCACTTCCCTTTCCTCCATCCTGGGTCTCATGAGCACCGAGGTTGGGAGGCAGTGGCTTTTGAGGGCTGGCTGATGGGTGCTGTGACTCACAACCACACTCCCTCGGGGCACAGTCCGAGCTGAGAACTGCAAACTCTGCACACCCTGCAGGTGGCCCGGTAAAACCGCCCAGGTTTGCTCTGCCTGCAGGCAACACTCAGTTCCACTGGCAAGGGCCCCTGACTTCTCCTCTCGGCTAGCTGGGGCTCTGCTCAGACTCCTGGGGAGAAAGGGGGAGCGTTTGCAGCTTCCTAATTAGCCCAATTACTGCTGCAGATCAAAAGTCCTTTGGTGGGAACAGCGTGGCACCCAGAGCAAAGTGCAGCTTGTTCTGGTTTCCCAGGAGTGGTTATTGAGAGGGTTATTTTAGATCCCCAACACTGAACTGTATCACACATGCAGATATAGATACATATATAGGTATATAGATATAATTTTTTTACATATATTTACCACTTATCCGTGTGCAGTTTTGGGGGTATCTTTGGGAAATCTGCCATAGAGCTGGGACCCAAATCTCTTGCAGTTTCCAAAAAAGGCTTATGGAAGATATTGATGGCAAAGAGCGACATGAAGTCAGAGGTGTCCCGGAGCCCAGTGCAGAGCCCAGCCGGGCAGGGAGTGGAGGTTGTCCTGCCACATCCCAAGCCCCCAGGGTCCAGCAGGCTCCGGTAAATCCCGGCTCAAGAGAAAGCACCGAAGCCGCTCAAAAGAGAGCAATTAGCAGCTTGCACTTGTGCAAGACTTTACTCCAGTGGGAGCAGAGGAAACCCACTGAGCTGGCGGGACCTCGGCGTGCCAAGCTGGGCGGCATCCGGCGTGCCGAGAGCCCGCAGCGAAACCACCGCGCTCCCGGTGCCGCCAGAGCCTTTCACCAAAAAGCGGCAGTTTGGGGCTTGTTTGGGCATGAAAACCCAAGCAGCGTGCGGCTGCCGGGGCAGTCCCTGATGCTCTCCCTGCCTGCTCTCCCTGATGCTCTCCCTGCCTGCCCGCTCTCCCTCCCTGTCTCCGGCGCCGGCGAGGCGTGGGCGGCGAGCGGAGCGCTCCTCGCCGTTCCCAGGGACCGCCATGAGCTCCTCGGGAGGAGAGGGAAACGCTTTTGACAGGCATCTGCCTCACAGATCCGGCAGCGGGGCCGCTGCTCGCTGCCAGATGGGGACAGACAGACGGACGGACAGACAGACGGGCACGCGCGTGGCTGGGGTGGGGGGGGCGGGCAAGGCAGACCCCCCCGTTCCCAGCCCAAAGCTTCCCCTCTGCGGCCGCCAGCTTTGGCTCTGATGGAAGGGGGAAAGAAAAAGGAAAACCAAGCCCGAAGCGCTGGAGAACTTTCCGTCGGGGAAGCTCACCGCCTTGGGGGTGGAAACGGGAGCCCCAGACAATGCGGGGCGAAACTGCCACCACCAGCCTACAGCCCACGCATCTGCCTGGGGGGAATCTCGGCAAGTTTTGGGCGTTTGGTGTGATTTGGTTCCACACACCCCTCCCCAGCCATGTTTTATGATTGTTGGCAGTGGGAGGGGACGTGGCGCTTCCTCCAGTCTGAGCTTGCACGCTGCCGAAGTGCCGTCCTTCCCCTCCAAAAATTTTTCTGCTGGGACGGGAAGCCCTCGCTCTGGGGAAATATTTGGGAGCTTTGGGATAAGTGCTCTGATTCTGCAGCTGGAGCCTGAGCAAAACCTTGCCTTTCCCCCGTGCTAGAAGCACCCAAGCCCCTGGTGCATATGGGGACCCCTCGCATCGCCAGGCCCTGAAATCCAGGTTCCAGCACCAATCCCACTCTGGCAGCTGTGCCTCAACCACGGAAACACCACAAAACACTGGCACAGGCAGACCGATGTCACACCAGTGCTCAGGCTGGTGCCCCACACACAAACAGAAGCAGGAAAGGGGCATTCTTTACTCCGTGACACAGTTTCCTACCCTGTCCCCAGGGATGCTCAGGCTGTTTGTGAAATCCTGGCTGCCACTACCCATGCAATGGATGCCCTGTGTCACACAGCCATGTGTCACAGTGCTGCTGAGGGACCTTACATCTGCACTGGCGCTGGTGGGGACTGGGGCCACCTCCAACCAGCTGTCCCACCCCAGTCCCCTCTGTTGCCACCCCAGCTCTGCCTGCAGTACCCCGCAGCACACAGCTGGAGGGAAGCAGCTCCACCAGCCCCAGCGCCGACACCCCGGCCAGGGCCAGCATCCTCGCTGGTGTGAGGGCACCCTCCCGGGAAGCACCCTGGACCTGCACCCCTCGGCTAGGGCCAGCGCATCCTGCCCGGGGCCAGCACCGCAGGGCCGGGGCCAGCACTTCAGGCCAGCGCAACCTCACGGGTATGAACCCATTGCATCCCGGGTGGATTCTCCCAGCGGCCAGCACCCAGCACCGAGACCAGCACCCAGGATCGAAGTCAGCATCCGAGGGCAGCGCATCCTCCCGGGGCTATTCAGCACCCACTGCATCCCGTGTGGATGTTCCCATCAGCGAGACCAGCCCCCCAGCGCCGGGACCTGCACCCAGGACCGGGGCCAGCAACCGGGACCACCACGGCGGGGCTGAACCCAGCGCACCCCGTGTGGATGCTCCAGCCCCCGGCAGCGGCACCGGCCCGCAGCACCGGGGCAGCTCCCGGTCAGGCTGCCCGCCATCCCCGGGACCGCTCCGCCGAGCCGAGCCGAGCCGAGCCGAGCCGAGCCGTGCCCGTTCCCCCCGCCCCGGACCCGTCCCCGCCCCGGTACCTGGCTCCGCTCCGGCACGGCCCCGCCGCCGGGCTCACCCGGGCGCCGCCGCCACCGCCCTCCGCGCCGTGCGGGGCCGTGCCGTGCCGTGCCGTGCCGTGCGGGGCGGGGGGCCGGCCCCGGCAGCCTGGGAGATGTAGTCCTGGGCCTCCCGGAGGGGCTTGTGGGACTTGTAGGAGGCGAGCGGGGCCGCCCGCGCCCACCCGCCGCGCCGGGATCTACGGGATTTATCCCGGGATTTACCCCAGTGCCCAGCCCGGGACTCACCCCAGCACACGGGCACCCCCGAGTCCCGACATATCGGGGTATGGGCAACCCCGGTACCCAATTCTCGGTACTCATCCATCGGGATTCACCTCGGTACCCTTCCCGGTACCGATCTGGCACATCGGCATCCCCCGGTACCACCCTGCTACCCTCCCCTTGTCCTCCTCCGGTACCCACCCAGCGCTCCGGCATCCCCGATATCTATCCCGCTGCCCGCTACTCATGCACCGGGATCCACCCACTCCGGTACATCGGCACGCCCCTGTACGCTCCCGGTACCCAGTCCGGTGCCCGCCTGCCTCGGTACCCATCGCTGCATCCACCAGCCACACCGGCATCCCCGGCACCCACCCTGGTGCCCACCCGGCTCTCAGGGACCTGCGGTACCTCCTCCTGTGCCCGGCCCGGGACAGCGGTACCCCGGTACCCATCCCTCGTTATCCGCTCCGGTACCCACCTGGCGCATTCGCCATCTCCCGGTACCTCCGGTACCCAATCCGGTCCCTACTCCGGCACCCACCCCGGCGCATCGGCACCCCCCAGTGCCCACCTCGGTCGCATCCCAGCACCTCCCGAGCACCCGCCCTGCCGCCCACCGCGCACCGCCACCAGCGACCATCCCCTTGCTGCAGAGAAACCTGCGGGGAGCCGGGCTGAGCCCGGGCAGGCTCGCCACAGGTGGCACTTAGGGGTGAGACATTTTGAGTGAGAAAACGTCAAGACTCCCATTCCCTCTTTGCAAGCCCCCCGGGGCTGCGGGAGGGCGGGGCAGGTTGGGGAGCGGCTCCGGGGTGCGCTGTGCCTTTAAGCGGTGCACGCTGGGATTTGTAGTCCCTCCCTCGCCCGGCGCCCGCGGCGGCGGCGGGGGGATGGACTACAGCTCCCAGCAGGCAGCGCGGCGCGGGAGGTGCTGGGGCGGCGCGGCCATGGCGGCGGAGTGGAGCGCCGTGCTGCTGACCTGCCGGCGCGGCGGCGGCGCCGTGTCCGCCCTGCAGCGAGGCAAGCGGCGGCCCGGGCGCCCTCCCTCCGTCCCTCCCGGGGCGGCGGGGACCGGCTCTCAGCGCCGCCCGCCTCTCGCTTGGCAGAGCTGGAGGCGCGGCGGCGCCGGGGCGCGCTGGGCCCGCGGCCCCCCGCGCTGCTGCTGGCCGTGGAGGATCCCTGGGCCCGCCTGGGCAGCGGCGGCGCCACCCTGAACGCCTTGCTGGTGGCGGCCGAGCACCTCAGCGCCCGGGCAGGGTGCACGGTGAGGGGTGGCGGGCCCTGGTGGGGAGGCTGGAGGGGAGGGGGAGGTGGCTGAGTCCCCGGTCCGCGCTGACTGTCCCCCCTGTCCGCGCTGACTGTCCCCCCTGTCCGCGCTGACTGTCGCCCCGGTCCGCGCTGACTGACCCCGCTGTCCGCGCGGACTGTCCCCGGTGTCCGCGCTGCCTGTCCCCAGGTCCGCGC
>JAWWEU010000020.1:13006792-13020157 GCA_035583155.1 Acropternis orthonyx
CCGCTCTCCGCGCTGACTGTCCCCGCTGTCCGCGCTGACTGTCCCCTCTGTCCGCGCTGACTGTCCCCTGCCGTCCCCTGCCAGGTGGTGACCGCTGATGTCCTGAGGGACGCCCGCATCCTCATCCTGCACATGGTGAGAGCCCGCCCGCAGCCCAGTGTGGGGCCCCTCCTTGCACCCGCTCCCTCCCGGTGACCCCCCCGACCTCCTCTGCCCCACCAGGGCCGTGACTTCTCCTTCGACGACTGCGGGCGGGCCTTCACCTGCCTGCCCGCGGAGCAGCCCGGCGCCCCGGCCGAGGCTCTGGTGTGCAACCTGGACAGCCTGCTGGGCACCGTGACACACCGGGTCTGTGTGGCCGGGGATGGGGTGGGGGTTGGGGGTTCGGCTCCCAGCGGGGTGGGAGGGGTGCTGAGCACCCCACGGGGGCTGAGCCCCTTCCCTGCCATCCTTGGGCACGTGGCATTTCTCTGGGCAGCTCTGCGTGGGCTCCCCACCCGGCGTCTGGGTCTGCAGCACCGACATGCTCCTCACTGTGCCCTCAGCACCAGGTGAGTGAATATCAGCCTTGCTTCCAGCACTTGCTTTGGGTTGGGACAGGGGGCTGAGCCAGCAGCACAGCTGGTTCAGCCTGCACCATGCTCCCAATAAGGGTGTGGATGCTCGAGCATTCCTGTCCTCTGTGTGGTTGGCAGCACCTGTTGTGCCTGCCGTGAGGTGGCCCAGGCTGGGTGCTGGTGTCACCTCCTCTGCAGTGGGCCCAGTTTTCAGGCAGTTGTGCCCAGTGTTGGGTACGTGCACTGCCCCAGTGGGCACTGGTCTCTGTCCTCCTCCCCAGGGATCAGCTGGGACAGCTTCCAGGGTGTCAGAGTGATCGCAGTGCCTGGGAGCCTGGAGTATGCCAGGAACCACGGGGTCTACCTCACTGATGAGCAGGTGGGTGGCAGTTCACCCTTCAGGGGGCATCCCTGGGAGGTCCCCACCCCTTCAATCCCTTGGGTGCTGTGGCTGCTTGGCTTGGGGCTCCCTGAAGAGCTCTTTGGGGTGGTCTCACTTGCAGGGGCTGGTGCGTGACATCGTCTACAAAGGCACAGAGGCCCAGATCCAGCAGTGTGCAGGGCCTGATGGCACCGTCCCGCTGGTACGGCATGACCTGGGCATTGGTGACCCTGCCAGCACTGTCCCTTGTGTCACCACAGCTGCAGCTTCAGCCCTGCTGTGCCCTGGCAGGTGTGCGGGATTGTTTTCTTCTCCTCGGATGCTGCTGAGCAGCTTCTGGCCACCCACGTCATCCCTCCTCTGGATGCCTGTACCTACATGGGGCTGGACTCGGGGGCACCTCCCATCCAGGTGACAGTCCCTCAGCGGGGAACAGGACCTATTGCTACATGAGTGCCACTCCTGGGCATCTCCTTAGGGTCTGTTTGCACCCACACCACCAGATTTGGGTTGGAGGAGGGGTGAGAGTGAGCAGCAGGGTGAGGGTCAGGGTGGCAGCACCTGACAAGTCCCTTCTCTCCCTAGCTCTCCCTTTTTTTTGACATCGTGCTGTGCATGGCAGGGAGGATGACAGAGGAGGATTTTGTGAAGGGTGGCAGTGATGCCAGCGTGAGGAGCGCCCGCTCCGTGCTGTGGACAGCTCTCCGTGGCTTCCCACTTAGTGTGGGTAAGTGCTTCCTTCCACCTTCTAGTGGAAGGTTTCCTCTAGTGGAAGGTGTCCCTACCCATGGTGTTG
The DNA here is from genome assembly GCA_035583155.1 of Acropternis orthonyx. Lineage (NCBI taxonomy): Eukaryota > Metazoa > Chordata > Aves > Passeriformes > Rhinocryptidae > Acropternis > Acropternis orthonyx. The sequence continues at coordinate 13,008,528 of JAWWEU010000020.1, forward strand.
GAACTAGATGATCTTTAAGGTCCCTTCCAACCCCAGCCATTCTGTGATTCCGTGCTGCGGTGAGTGTGTGTGATGTGACCCATCCCTGGGCCCTCTTCCCCTGTGTGGGGAGAGATGGAGTGGTCAGGGCCTGGCAGCCATCTGTGTATCCCCATAACTCCGGGTCCTCAGGTCTTCTCTCCCCACCCCTTCAGCTGGGGATGTTCAACTTATCCTGGGCTCACCTGGGTGTCAGGCACTCCCTTGTTTTTTGTCAGTGTGCTGAAATCTCTCCTGCTCCCCACAGCCTGCATCCCCAATGCGTCCTACGACTACATGACCACCTCTGCGAGTGACCACATCCGCAGCCTGACTCTCCTGCCTGGCTCTGCCAGCCACCTCAGCTTCTGCAAGACAGCCCATTCCCACGTGGATGTATGTCCCTTCATCCCCAGCCTTGCTCATGCATGTTTTTTTAGGGGGTTTCCCAGGGTCGTGTGCCTGAACCCCGGTCCCACATGCCTCTGTGCCCTTGGCAGCAGCCCTGTCTCCTGGAGGATGGCTCTTCTGTCACCAACTGCCTGCTGGAAGGGGCTGTGCGGCTGGCAGCTGGCAGTGTCATCCAGCACTGTCACCTCCAGGTACGTGTCTTGGGTGGGAGTGACCCCAAGCTCCCAGTGTACTGAAAGGACAGCAGGGTGATGTGGTGCTGGCTAGGATGGAGGACCCACAACTGTGAGAGTTTGGGATGCCCTTCCTCTTCAGGGCTGCCTTTTAGTTGGTGCTGGGAACACTGGTGGCTGTCAGCCTCCACCATCAAGGGCAGAAGGCTGTCATCTCTGGGCTGTCCCTCCCTGGGGACCAGGACAGACTCTCCTTGAGGGCTCTATTACGGCTGTGAGCCTTGGAGGCTGTCACCTGACCTGAATTTCTGTAGTCCATGTCCCTGCAGCCCTGTGACAAAGCAAATTATGTTCTTCTGCCACTTGCCTTGTGCTGGCTCCAGTTTATCTCCCAGGGTGGTTGTCCCCTTCCAAGGTCAGGACTTGGCTCCAGTTTGGGGGCTAGCCATGTCACTCCAGACTCTGCTTCTCTTCCTCAGGGTCCCCTGGAGATCGGTCCTGGCTGCCTCCTCTCAGGCCTTGATGTGGGCTCCTCACCAGCCCTGCGGGGCTGTCCCCTGCGTGACATTGTCCTGCAGGGCCACCACGTCCGGCTGCGTGACCTGCCCTGCCGCGTGTTCACTCTCACCGGCCGCCTCGACGACTGGCAGGTGTGGGGATGGTGAGGGGGCTTGAGGCTCCCCTGGAAGCCAAGGTGTAACCAGCCCCTCTGTGCCCCTGCAGAGCCCTGTGGAAGAGGCCACCTACCTGAATGTGCCCTGGGCTGAGTTTTTCCAGCGGACTGGCATACGGTAGGTGCCACGTGCCAGGATGGGACAGAAACTCCCATGGCAATGGTTGCAGTGGGAGGTATCACGGCCACCCCAACCCATCCTGGATTCCCGCTCCCCTCCTGGAAGGAGTTCTTGAGCCTCAGGGCAGTGCTGATGGGCTCTCCCTCCACCAGGGAAGGGGACCTTTGGGACGCTGAGACGCCGCGGAGGAGCCGCTGCCTGCTCAGCGCCCGGCTCTTCCCGGTGCTCCACGCCTGCGAGGCGCTGGGGCTGGAGGACATGCTGTGGCTGCTGGGCCCGGCCGCGGTGGCTGGTGAGCGGCCAGCCCGCTGGCGGGCGGCCTGGCGCATGTCCTGGCAGGAGCTGCTGCCCTGCCTGGACACGGCGGCCGAGCTGGGCACCCGCCAGGCCCTCTTCTTCCTGCAGGGCCAGCGCAAGGTTCGGCGGGTGCTGCTGGGGCGCCAGGACAGCAGCCTCCTGCCTCTTGCACGTAGTGCTGTCCACGAGGGCTACCACGAGGCCGTGCTGAGCACACTGGACGAGGGTGAGCTGGATTCACACAAGCTGCATTGCTGTCTACCCACCCCCTTCAGAGACCCCACCTATTGCAGGAACCCATGGGGTTGCACCCACAGGGCATCCAGCAAGCCTTGGTGGGTGCAAGTCATCTGAATCCTGCTCCCCTGGGGCTGGCTAATGTCAGAAGTGTGCTGGTTTGGGGTGACCTGCAGTCTGGCTTGCTTTGAAGCCTCCTTTAATTTTATTTTCTAGTTGCCTCCACGGCCAGTGATGCTGGCATTGCAGCACGAGCGCTCGCCTGCATCGCCGAGGTCCTGGGCTGCATGGCACAAGGGGAAGGGGGCTTGAGGAGCGGCCCTGCTGCCAACAGGGAGTGGGCCTTGGCTTTTGGGTGCCTGGAGCGCGGGGACATTGCCAGTGGTGTCCGGGAGCTGGCTGCCGAGCGGCAGAAATGGATGAGCCGGTGAGGCTGGGGCTGGGGAGCGGAACCTGCCCCGTCCCAGGCATCAGTGCAGTCATGGAGTTGTGGCAGTGGCTCAGCATCCCTCTAACCCTAGGCCAGCTCTGCTGGTGAGAGCGGCTCGGCATTACGAGGGGGCCGAGCAGATCCTCGTCCGGCAGGCCGTGATGTCCTCGTGCCGGTTTGTCACCGTGGGGCAGGCAGAGCTGCCACCCTTGGGACACTGGGTGCAGGTGACTTGTCCAGCCCGCTTAGACCTCTCTGGTGAGTGCACCCGCCCAGTCAGATGATCTGTGTCTCATCTCTGTGGTGGTGGGGAAAAAGGAGTGAGGGTGCCCTGGGGGGCTGATGCTGAGCCTCGGCAGGTGGCTGGAGTGACACCCCCCCCATCACCTACGAGCACGGGGGGGCCGTGGTGGATGTGGCAGTGCTGGTGGACGGGTGCCAGCCCATCGGCGCCCAGGTGCGGCGCATCGTCGAGCCGGAGCTGCGCCTCGTCAGCCTCAGCGGGACACCACAGAGCGAGGCGGTGACGGAGCTGGTGTGCAGGGAGCTGCAGCACCTACAGGATTACTGCCAGCCACATGCACCAGGTGAGGCATCACGGGCTGCACAGCCTGGCTCTGTACCCGCGGTGTCCTCTTGGTGCCAGGGTGGCCCTTTTTGGGGACAAAGGGATGGGGGAGCAAGTAGAACAGCAGGCATCAGCTTTGCCTCCTCTTGTTTTCAGGAGCCTTGCTCAAAGCTGCCTTCATCTGCACCCAGGTTGTGCAGTTCCCATCACAGAAACCCTTGCGGGTCCAGCTGATGGAGAGCTTCGGGAGTGGCTTTGAAGTGCACACCTGGTCCAAGCTGCCCCACGGGTCTGGCCTTGGTAGGTCTCTAGGGAGGGTGCTGGGCAGTCCCTCTTGTTCCAGAGAGTCCCTCCAGCTGCCAGCACTGGCGTGGGACATCCCTGTCGCTGCCCCCTGGCCCTTAGGGCACACACAGAGCCTCACTGCCCTGGCCCTGGCTGTGCTCCCTGCAGGCACCAGCAGCATCCTGGCGGGAGCAGTGATGGCATCGCTGTACCGGGCGGCTGGGAAGGCTGCCAGCACCGAGTCCCTCATCCATGCCGTGCTGCACCTGGAGCAGAGGCTCACAACAGGTAGTGGCCTGGGGGAGCAGCTGGCCCACAGGGTGGGGGTCCCAGCGGTGACTGAGGACCCTCTGCCCTGCAGGTGGTGGTTGGCAGGACCAGGTTGGTGGGCTCGTCCCTGGCATCAAAATTGGAAGGTCGAAGGCCCAGCTGCCGCTCAGAGTGGAAGTGGAGCAGATCCCAGTGCCTGATGGTTTTACCCAGACCCTCAATGATCACTTGCTGCTGGTGTACACGGGCAAGACTCGCCTGGCCCGCAACCTGCTCCAGGTAATGCCTGAGTGCCCCTGGGTGTCAGAGACTCTGGCTTCTGCTCCCCCTGTCACCTTCGGTGTCTGTCCCCTTCACTATTGCAGAGCTTGGCCACCCCAATGGGAGCTGACACCCAAGGCTGTGGGTGCAGCATTACCTCCCCAGGTGCTGCCAAAGCCAGGAGGATAGTGACAGGGACATTCTGGCCTCTTGCAGGACGTGGTGAGGAACTGGTACGCCAGGCTGCCCTCCATCGTGCAAAACACTGATGCACTGGTGAGCAACGCTGAGGAATGTGCCCAGGCCTTGAGGCAAGGTGTGAATCCCCCTCCCTGTGCCAAGCCAGCCCTTTCAACAGCTGAAGAAACACAAACTTCCCTTGGGAGAGGCTGTGCAGTCCTGTCGGGTGCAAAGACTGAGGGGTGCAGGCTCTAGCTGCTGCAGACATCTCAAATCCTCCCCCAGACCCACCCTCACCAGGCAGTGTCCCAGAATTCAGGCTTCAACGAAGATTTTGAGGAAGAGGGGGTTAGACGTGCTGAGTCTGGTTGATTTTCTGTGAGCCATTTGTGATGGGGCTGGGGGCCATTCCTGGCCTGTGCAGTGGGTTCATTTGGCTGCTGGGATGCTGCGGAGAGGAAGCCAGAGCATTAAAGCAATCAAATCCTCCCCCTGTGGAGGATTAAAAATAAACAGCAACGTGACAGGGCTGGGGTTGCCTTCTCAGCAGGCAGAGCTGGGAGGATCTGGGGAAAGGAGAAGGCAGAAATTACCTTGTGCTGAGCAGAAGAGGCAGAGACAGGTTTCTGCGCCTTCGGGCGAGAAACGGAGACAAGTAATTTGTGATCTCCCCTTCCCTGCAGGTGACCTGCCACTTATTGGCAAGTGTCTGGACTGCTACTGGCAGCAGAAGAAGTGCATGGCCCCTGGGTGCGAGCCGCTGGCCGTGGGGCGCATGATGGACGCTCTGCGGCCCCACGTCCACGGGCAGTGCTTGGCTGGGGCTGGAGGTGGCGGTTTCCTTTATGTCTTAACCAAAGCCCCTCGGCAAAGGGAGGCTTTGCACCAGATCCTCGCAAACACCGAGGTGAGATGTGAGCTCCCACGAGGTGCACCGTTGCAGGCGGTTTGCAGAAGCTTTATATAAGGAACATCTCACCCCACTGTGTGTGGGATGTGATTGATTGTTGTCCCAATGCCCTCCCTGGAACCTTGGAGGTGAGAACAGGTCCCTTGCTGGCTCCTGTCCCAACCCATGACTTTTTTTTTCCTAGGGACTGGGTAACTTCAGCATCCACAGCATCGAGGTGGACACAGGGGGGTTCTCTGTGGACATTGTGGGGTGTGATATGAAGGAAGGTGCTCACCCTGAAGAGGAGAGGGCTGTGTGAAGGCTTCTAACCCTGGCCAGTTCCTGGCAGATACACAAGAAGTCCCTGCTGCTTTAGGGGCAGCTCCTTCAGCAAACTCCAGCAGGTGCCTTAGGTCTTGATACGGCCTTTTTGTGCTGCTGCTTGCCCCAAAAGCCACAGAGGCTGGAGAAGCTGTGACAAGCTGGGCAGGCAAAACTGTCCCTGGAGGGTGGCCTTGCTGCAAGGACAGTTTGCTAGGGCCTCCAGCCTGATTTTGCGGTTTCACTCCAGTTTTTATGGTTCTCCAAAGGGCAAAGACTGGCATTTGTGATGCTGTCTCTGGCAGGAACTTTCCTGCTCTTCCAGCAACAGGGACCCATGCTGCCTGTTCAGCACACAATGGTCCTGTACCAAGGATGCACCTGGATGTGGAATCAGGACCCTCTCCTGTCTCTTTCAACAATTGAAATAGTGAATAATGAAAGCAAGTTATTAGTCCCTGCAGCCTGTCTGAATAAAAAAATCTTGTTCCTAGCAGGTATTTGTGCCCCTCTGTCTTTATCAGGGCTGCTCCCTCCCCCTGGTGTAGCAAGGGCCCAGCAATGCATGGGCAAAGCTTTTCCAGGAGTGGGAAGGGCAGAACCTGCATGCAGGGGCTGGTCTTTGCCCTCCATAGCCCTGGCTGCTGGGGATAGCACAGGAGTGCTGTTGCAGGAGACACCCAGGCAGGGCAGGAAGATCCTCTGGAGCAGAACTATTGTCCCACATCTCTCCAGGTCCCTCCGGTCCCACAGACACACACACCAACCGAGACACCAGCTCAGCCAGGCGAGGTTTATTTACAGAGTTGCTGTACAGGGCACCACAAGGCAGCAGGGACACAGCCCTGCTTCCTACAGAGGCTTTCTAGTGATCTTCCATGCACCCTCCCAAGGAAATCACTCCTTTTCTGTTTAGCAGAACAGTCCCCATCACCACCAGGAGATAGGTAGGGCTCAGGACCTGTGACTCCAGTAGCTGTCCCTTAAAATGGGGGCACAGAGGGAACACTTCTGCAGCAGCTGCATAGGCAGAGCTCTGCAGACCCTTCTGAACCACACGAGCCCCCAAATATCCTGCCCTGTGGCCTCCCACAAGGAGCAGAGCACAGGGAGCTGGCACTAGCCTGTGTTCTGAGAAAGAGCATCACACTGCTCTCAGTGCCAGGGATTCCTCCGCTGCCTTGTTTCTGCTCCCACAAAAGGATGGCAGCTCTTCTTGCCAGGCCCAGGAGCGCCCTTTGCTCCGAGGAACGCCAGTGGGAAGGGCAGGCATCACCCCATCCCTGGGCAGGCTCTGGGGCTGCAGCTTTGCTGCCCTTACCCCACAGGCACCGCCCGACTACAGGCGCAGCCGCTTGATGTCCTCGCTGCGGAAGTCGATGCGCAGAGCCAGCACCTGTCGGACCTCGGCCGGAGTAAGGCGCCAGGTGAGGGGGCCTGAGTTCGGGCCCCAGTAATCCAGGATCTCTGTCACCTGGAAAAAGAAGCAAGCTGTAGGAGGAGATGGCTCCGAACAGACCACCCTCACAGGGGAATTCAAACTCCAGCTCCGGTCACAGGATTTCCTGCCAAGGGGCAACTTCTCCAGCTTCCCCACACCCTGAAGGTGTGACGGTATCTGGCTGAGCTCAGGAAAGCCACGTGGATTCCAGCTGGGGCTCCCACAATCTCCCAATAAAAGGAGACCAAGTGCACTCACCCTTTCCAGGTTGAGGATGGTGGCCATCTGGGAAAGACGGGCAAACTTGTCACGGATAGTCCAGGTGGTGACTGTGGTGAGATAAGCTATGAGAGACCTCAGCTCCTTGTCGAACTGCAGGCCACCAAGCTGTGGGCACCAAGGGAGCTCTGTTAACTCTTCAACCAGGCCCAGGGGTTGCGCCAAAGACACAACTAAAAGTCACAGGGTAGCAGGGGGATGTCTCTGAGCAGGAGGGTTCCAGTTAGACCATTTATTACAGCTTAAAGTGGTTTATGTTTAGATCCAATGTAAAAGCCAGCCCCCTTATCGGTGCCAGCTCTTCTCAGCCCTATCACAGGACACACTTTCTCCCTGTGGCTGCTAATACAAGATGTCCCTGAGCTGGCCACTGGTGGTTGCAGAGCTTTTTTGCCTCTGCCCTGCCCTATCCCTCTGGAGTCAAACCAGATTACAGGGTACAGGGGTGTTTTGCTTACCCTGCTGAAGGTGGATTTGAGCAGCACTTTCTCCAGTTCAATTGCTATGAGACTGGTCATAAGACCAGTGAGGGTATCATAAATCACTGGAGACAGTCCGGCCTGGAAGCAGAAACCTGTGTCATTCTTGTCAAGAAAAACTGAGCAGAGGTCCCCAAACCCCAGCCCCAGGAGAGCTTTCAAGTAAAGACCCATCACTTGCAGGCTTGTCAAGTGGAGAGGGCCACAGAAGTGATCCAGGTACACGGGGCGTGCAAGCAGGCTTTGAGCATTGCAGGAGAAGGGGGTGATTGGATCCCTAAAAGCTCTGTAAGGCACTGGAGGACATCTCTGCCTCCAGTCCCCTGAGCAGGGAAAGAGCTGGGAGGTGCCACGTGGAGGTCTGACAAAATCTGGCAGGCTGCCATCTTCCTCCTTCCCTCCCCTCCCTTCCTCTCTCACCTTGAACTCTGTCATCTGCTGTTCCAGATTGACGATGAACTGCTGGACCCAGGGGTCGTTGGCCTCATAGTCACTGAACTCCTCCTGCCAGTGAAATGCAGAAAGGGTTGTTTATTTAGCCTCAAGTGAACTGCAGCCAATGGCCCAGAGGACAGGAAGGGAGGTCCCTCCTGGAGCAGCACTGCACCCCTTCCATTTCCTCAGGCTCCTCCCTAGCCAAATGTCCCTTTTCAGGCTTGGTTGCAGAGCAAGATCTGGGTATTTTACTGTTGTTCTGTGCCAAGGAAACAGCAGGTAACAGGGGAATGAAAGTGTTGCTCTGACTGCTGCTGAGCAGGGGATGGAAGCAGGGAACATTGAGCCTTACCTCCTCGATGTTGTGGGAGACAGAGAGGAATAGGTTGATCCAGGGCTTCACTTGGGGTTTGATGGCTGTGCTGTTCAGCTCACTGAGACCTTCCTGAGGGGGACAGCAAGGAGAAAGGACAGTGAGGCACAAAACCTTTACAGCCAGGATGTGTTGATGCTTCTTCACCACAGGCTGGGCAAACTGACCCACAGACTTGCACAGTAATCTGAACCCAAAGTCCCAAATACCACATTCTTCCAGTACTGGAGGGTTCTGAGGACATAACCACAAGAAAAGGAAGGGTGTTGGCCCAGAAGCTGCTTTTGTGCTGACTTGCAGCCTGGTCTGCAGGGCTCCTACTTCCCCAAGCCTATTCCACACAGCTACAGAGGTTTCCTGGCAGGAGTGAGGCACACAAGAAAGAACACAAACTCCAGTTTTTCCACTCAGCACCAGCCAGGACACTGTGATTGGACTCAGCTGATGCCTCCCACCCCCAGTGCAGCTTAGCTCAGTAGGAGAAGCTAAAAGGATAAAAGCAGTAACCACAGTGAATTCTCTGAATTAATCATAACCCCAGCACACACCATCTCCCCCGAGCAGCACGTTGTCAGCAGAGGCTGTTCTGTCCATTGTGATGCTCTAGAGCTCTCAAAGCCCTCTCCTGTCAGCCACCCTCCTTTGCCTCAGCAAGGTGTCAGGAAAGCTCACCCAGCATGAAACTATGCAGGTATTGATACTGCCTGGCATTTGATGGAGGTTTTTAACTAAAACTGGCATTTCTGAGCAGGCCCTGCTGGCAATTGTCCTTTTCCGAGGCAAATTCAATGTGTGTGTGACTCAGGCAGCACAGGAACTCGCTGCTCAGCCTCTTGATTGCTTTGCAGCCAGTTTTAACACGGCACTAGTGCAAGACTGGAGGGTTTCGATACAGACCACAAACCCCAAGGGGGTTTTCTGGCAATGCTGGTCTGAACACATCTGGCTGGCCTGAACTGCAAAGCCAGACAAAAAGTAGCCTGGCCTCTCTGTGAAGTACAAAGGCAAACCTGGCTCAAAACACTCTTTCTGCTTGGTTTCTTTCCACAGGAGGTACTAGGTCTTCCTGCGCCTCTCCCTGCCAGAGACCGCTATGAAATTTTAGGACAACAGGCCCCAGGATGCCACAGGAGACTGGATTTAGCCAGCCAGTCTCCTGCTCCGTGCTGAGGAGTATTTCCATTTGGGAAAGGAGAAGAAACTTAAGAAAAGAGCAGCTCTTTTCTACCAGCTGCCTGTCTTCGGTGTTACTTAGCGAGGCTGTGGACAATTTGACAATGTGCTGTGCCACAAGGGAGAATGGAGGAGATGGAAATGCTATTAATATTTCTTCTGAAAATGCTGAACCAACTACAATTCTGTGCTGAGCGAAGACAAATGGAACAACATTCCTTCTGGCTCTGCAGCTGCTTCCAGTGCTTTTTATGCAGCTGCCAGCTGGTGCAGCTGTGCAAACGGGCTGGGGCTGTTTCCATGCCTCAAAGCTGCCTGCACCCCTACCCAGCTCTCCGGGAGTCAGACATGGCCCAGGCTGTGGGCTGAACTGACTCCTGCTTGAGCTCTCCCTGAAGGCACCAGCAGCCACTCACTCAGAGACACTCACCTGCAGCAGGTCACGGAATTTGTTGGAGACAGCAGCCATGTCCGAGAGGCAGCTCTCAATCTTGGCCTGAGCTTGCTCACCCCCAAAGCCTTGGCTAAGCAGTTTGCTGCAATCACTCTGCAGGGAAGAGATCCATGAGTAAGTTGCAAAGTAATAACCTGGGCAGTTTCTATCCCTTCATGTTGCTGAGCTGTGGCTGCCCACCAGCCTGTGGGCCAGGACAGGTGCCCAGCTCCTGTCCCTGCAAAGGCAGAGCCAGCTGGCTCCAGGTGGGGAGAGGGAGAGAGGACAGCAGGAAAGGAAGCCAGGGGCTGTCCAGCCCAGCACCAGAGAATCACAGCCTCGCCATGATGTACATTTAATTCCTGCACCAGGTTGGTCAGGCTGGAGGAAGTGGTATTTCTGTTTGTTCCCATTAGCTGGAAATTGCTCTGCCAGCTCAAAATTGCTTTCCTGAGGCTGGAGGGCAAAGACCTCAGCAATTTGGGCATATTGAAGTCCAGATGCTTTACTTGACCCCCACCAAGAGAGGATATTACAAATTTGATTTAGGAAAAAACCAGTAAAGAACACAGGCCGCACCTCCAATGTTTTCTTTAGGGTCATGATGTTTTCACTGCAGACTTCCACGTTGTTTAAGGTCACCTGGAAAAAACCCAAAACAAACCCAGGTAGAATTCACTGGAATTTCTCAGCACCTCAGCCCCAAGTTCAAATGTTTGCTCCATGCCCTGCCAACAGCATGGGCTGAAATATAAGTATTTAAGGGACAAAGTTGCTACTGTGAGATCAAAGCACTGCAGATTGACCAACCTGCAGGACACCAAACTACAGAAACTGAGCACGTGTGCTGAACCTGCAGCTAGTACAGAGTTTGAGACAGTTTACATCTTTTCCTCATTATTCTGTCCACAATGCTGCAGTGAAGCCCATCTTGTGGGTGAGTGGTGGAAGCCATGGTGCACCCCCAGCTTTCTGTGTCATGAAGAACAGAGCAGGAGTGGCTGAGGGCGACGGTTTACACACTGTGTCTAGAGCAGGAGCGGAGGCAGGAAAGCCCAGGCAGGAATCAGCAGCCCTCCTGCCAGATGAGTATCTGTTCTCCACTGAACAGACTGTTCTCTACCTGCTGAAGCTGAAATAAATGTCAGTATAAGGCTGGGGTTTGTGCAGAGAGGGAAATGAGGCAAGATGACAGGTGAATGAGGAAATTCAGTGGGAGAACCGACGTTCTAAGCCCTTTGCTTCAAGAAACACAGAAACCTGTAACCAAGAACTCAATGAAATGTAAGAGTTCAGTCCCTCCTGCTCCCTTTGTTGCCTTCTCTCCTTGTACACTTAAAAGTTCCAAGGAATCTCTTCAGTGCTGGCTGTTCACAGCAGCTTACAGAGAGGGAGATGAGTCAGGGCGAGCCAGCCCCTCTCCGGTGTTCTTCTCAGTCTCTGCCCACAAGTCTGCTCAAACCTTGAGAGAGCAGAGCCAGAGATGTTCTCCCAGTGAGGTCTTTTCCACAACACAAGGTCTATAAAGCATCCCACCATGGGGAAGGATGTGTTATGCTGCAGAAGACAGGAGAGACAACTCTTCAGATGCTTTCTAAGGAGCCTCTAATGTTCACTGCCATGTTCTGGCCTGCTCAAGCAGTACTGCTGATAGAAGGCAACAGGAGGATCTTGCAGGACAAGCAGAGCAAACAGCCCTGCTCTAATGGAAACTCTCCAATCTGCTAAGTGAAAGTGAAGGAACCCTGAGCTCAGGGCAGGAACCGTTTTTTATCTGCAGGAAGGCATAGATGAGATGCTCCCCGCCCCCCCCCCCCACCTTTGTGCAGAGCTTGTGATGAACAGGACCGATGGACACCTCTAAAGAGCACACACTTTCC
>JAWWEU010000020.1:13020257-13061747 GCA_035583155.1 Acropternis orthonyx
CCTCTAAAGAGCACACACTTTCCCAGCCCAGAAGGAATCATCACTGCAGCAGCCCAAGGGACACTCACAGGGTCACACTTGCACAGACTTGGTGTGGAAGCCCTACAAATGTGAGGTGGATACATCTACCAGACACCCAAAGTCAGGCCACCCACCACACCTGAACAGGTTTTCAGATTCTCTGAACACGATAGTCATGCCAATCCTGTTTCCAAGAGCTCCCCATTGCCTTCCCCCCCACCCCACCTAATTCTATACCAGAACAGCCACCAAACCCACCAGAAAGGACTGCTTGGCCTCGTCGGTGCTTTCAATGCCTTTGGTGTCGAACTTGCCCTGCTGCAGGCTGCTGTGCATGATGTTCACAGCACTGGTCACCCCTCTCTGGAAGTCCTGGAAGGTCGTGGCTGGAAAGCCCTGCTTCAGCTTGTTGTACAGAACCTCCCTATGAGAAAGCAGAACATACCATGGGGCTTAGAGCAAGTAACTGCAAGCAACGACAGAACTATGCTCTGTCACAGGGGACAGCATTCTGTCTGAGCTGGGACCTGAACAAGGCAAGTGGAACTTCACAGGGACAAAAGAGGGCTGGCAAATATCTCCTGACAGCATCTAAAGGCTGGAAGAAAAACATAACCACCCAGTTTCTGAGCTTTCCCAAATATCCTGCCTGCAGATGCTTGCTGCCTTCAGTCAGTTCCCCACTCCCACACCGGGATGAAAAACAGGAGGACAATTTCTGCAGGCTCGTCCCAAGTTCAAGTCACTAAGGAATCCAGAGAACAACTAGGGGTGATCACGTACCGTCACGCAGAGTAGCACCCTAATGCTATGTGGTGACTCGGCTTCATATGGATTTTGGGCCATGAGATTCCTTTTCTTCCTTGTCCTACAGGTGATCACCACTTCTGTGAGAAAAGATGCCCAGCTCCAGCTGCACACCTGCCACCACTTCCTATGAGCATCTTCCACGGAGATGACAAAGGTGAAGAACACAAGGAAGACCATCTGACAGCAAACACTTTGAAGAAGGTGAGGTGAAGGCATGTTACAATGAACCCAGTGTATTTGCATTACCTGAAGTCAGACTCCAGCTCGGTGGTGGAGTGGTTGATCATGGCACAGAGACAGTCTATGCTGGAGCTGGACAGAGCACGCCCAATGCACTTCTTCACTATATAAAACACATCATCCACCATGCTGGAGGTCAGCTGGCCCTTCTCGTAGCTGTCCATGGCAACAGCCTGCAAAGAAAGCTGACTCAGAGCCCTGAGCTCAGTGAGTGACAGTGCTCTCTCAGAGCAGTGCTGTGAGATCAAACTGCCCCCCTTGCACCCTCCCTTCACCCTGAGTGGGACTGTACCCTGTGTGGGCTGGCACTCAGCCTAGTTTTCAGTAGTCCATAGACCTAAAAGATCTGTCTCAGGAAGACACCCAGGGGATGTCTGGAGCCAAAGTTCAGAACCAATCACTTGCTTTTCAAGGCCAAGGGAAACAAAAGGCCTTCCTAACAACTGCAGACCTGCCATGTACTCATATCCCTCCCGTGGGACGCTCAGCAGAGAACTGCGGAGCACTCAGAGAACCACTGGAGAGGTTCTCAACAGAGTCAGAGCCCCACCTTGTTCACAGTCTCCCTCATGAAGTATTCCTCCATAGTGATGTAGTAGCCAATGAGCTCTTGCATGGTGCAGCTCAGCAGACAGTTGTTGAGAAGCTTGTCCAGGTATTTTTGATGCTCTACAGAACATAAGAGAGAACCATCAGCAGAAACCAAATGCCAGAAAGCAGTTTCACCAAGTCCCCTTGCTGCCTCTCTCATGGGCACCAAACAAGACACACACTTGACAAGCCCAACCTGGAAGAAATCACAGGCCTCAACTGTGGAGCTGAAATTGCTGAGCTGAATTTTGCAGGTGACAAAAGTGATTTCCAGAATTCCACAGAGTACCAAACCCCTGAGTTTGTTTTCCCTGTGGCCTCCACCTTTAGGATTTGTGCCTGAGGGACCAAACGGCTCTCCCTCTCTTTGGAGACCTTGTTTTTCATACTCCACACTCATTCTTAATGTTGGTTTCTCTGCTAGAGGGAACAACCAGTGCTGAAAACAGGTTTGGGGAGGCCAGGCTACACAATCCTCTTCCACAGCATGCTCCCACAGCATCTTTGCAGATCTTGTGTCACTCTGCTCTGCCACTACCTCAGATTTCTGGCTCCAATGAGCAGAGAGCCTGCAAGTACTGGTATTCAAGGTGTTACCTTGCTTTACCTCCTCTGAGGCCATGGCATCTCCCACCTCAAAATCGGCTACTATTCGTCTCTTGATGAACCTCAAGTAGAGCTCACTGCGGGCATTCATCAGGGTGACTTCTGTTAGAATAGGATCAAGCTCCCTGGAAGGAATAGAGAAAGAATAGAGGTAGCAGGACTACAAAAGGAGAGGCACTAATTTAAGTCAATTAACTAGTGTGTTCTCTGTTCTATTACTAGGAGATCAATACTGCCCCTTTCCATCTGTGCTGTTGAGTGGCAGAGCTCAGCAGAATAACTGATATGTGCAAAGAACTCACTCACAATCAAAATATTCCCAAAAAAATAATTTCCAAGGAGGGATCTCTACAATACTGTTTTCTTGTCTGCTTCAAGAGTTATCAAGGCTCCCCCTCTTTTTTTCCTCACAGCTGTGAAGACATCCACATTAAAATCACATGGTAAGGACTGCAAGACTCTAAGCAATCTGATATAACTTCAAAATGAGCCCTGTTTTGAGTGGGAGGTTGAACTAGAGACCATTCTCAGTCCTTTCCTACCTCAGTTTTGCTACAATTCTGTGAGCCCTAAGCTGCCAATGTTAGAAATGTTCCTGTCATCTCCTCCTATGTGCTTTTGTGCAGAGATCCATGTGTTTCTCTGAAAATGATGAAGAATCTGTTTAAGCTCAACAGCTCAGGAAATGTGAGACCAAACATGCACATGGCAATGCAGAACACAGTGTTCAGATCAGAGATGACCATGAAAAAAAGAAAGACTGTCACATCAGCAGCTTTTTCATTCGTTTGCACAAAAGGATTTTACAAATCCTGCTCAAAGCCTCACGACACACAAGTGGGACAAGGAAGCAGTACCTTTATTTTACAGATGGATAAGCAAAAGCTCAGAAAACCTGGGATGAATGCAGTTACTCAGAGCAAATAGTAAGTGGATCTTTATATTACCACTGAAATCATTAGTTATGCAGGCTCACAGACAGATCTTGCTTGAGGAACCTAAGTTATCTTTCAAGATGTATCTGTAAGTCAGGCAGTGCCAGAAGGGCTGGGTGCCCTTTCACATGGCCTTCCTTAAGGGTTATGTACATACTTAAGATAACAAAAGTAGGGAGATTGAAATCACTGTGGTTCATTAGCAAGAAAAGGATGTTTCAGAGCTTCTGCAGCAGCAGTACTGATTAAATAAGACTCAGGTTTATTTCTGATTCTGTCACAAATTATCTGCCTAGGGAGCTGCTCCATTTTGTGGGTTTCAAGAACTGTGCTCTGGCCATCAAAGGGTAATGGACACAGGCTACTGAAGTCTGTTCTTCATGTGCAGTGATACTACCAGCCCTCCAGCAATGCTTAGGGCCAAGGCTTAAAAGCAATGACTAAGCAAAATAAAGTCTCCCAACAGAAGCTGCCTTTATAAAAGGGCAGTGAAGGGCACCCACCAATTGGATTTTACGCATTAGTAGCCACAAAGCCTCTGGAAGACTGGGAGTGTTATCTAAATGCTAAGTAGTGTTATTAACAGCTCAAGAGTGAAAGGTTGCAGCGCATAAAGAATCCTTTTTACCTTGGTTCAATCTTCTCTGCAGAAGAACTTCTCATCATGCTATTCTGGACTTGCTGGAACTGCAATCACATAAAAAAAAGGGAGAGTTATTAGTCTTAGCTGATGACTTGGGAGTTACCAGTGACTTCTTACTCACTGGGACTGATAGGAATGCTTTGCAGGACGGACTGCCAGAGAAAGGAACTGCATCAGTTCAGCTCCCTCTCCTCCAGGGCAGAGCTCATCCTGCCAGGGAGGGTAGAGGGATGGAACTCCAACAGAGCCACCAGGGTATGTGACCATGAGACAGTTACAGCAGCCCTGCATCTAAGTAGGAACAAGACAGTGGGGAAGGTGTGCTGAGAGCACCCTACAGACCTGCACAGCAAAGAATCCTGTGCCCAAGGTGCAATTACCACACTCCCACAATGAATCCTTCTCTGCAACAGAAGGAACAGCTACAGGCTTCAGCCATCATCATAAATACGGAGCAAAGCAAGGCTTCTCTCAATACACAAGGCCAAACTTTGCTGCCTCTATGGCAGTGGGAGCCCCGTGGAGCTGGATGGAAGCTGCAGTTGGCTGCATCAGGCAGCATCACACTGCTCTTACCTGCCTGTGATAGTCCCTCTCCTTTATGAACTTGTCCACCACCTTCTCCACTTGTCGGTCACACTCCACTTGCAGGTGCTTGATGAGGGTGTAGAGCCTCCCTGGCCCATAGTAGGTCTCCACGATGGGCTGGTGGGTCTCCACAATGCGAGCAATTCCTGTGGGAAGAGGGGAAGCAAAAGTGAGAGACTCAACCAGGAGTTCTCAGAGCACAGCAGAGCTACACAAGTCCACAGACCAGACCTAACAACTCCCCAGACAAAGAGTTTAGACTGTCCAGCCTCTCTCCAGGCCTGCCGTTACCATCCCTTTGTTCCATGGCATCTTCTCTCTGTGTATGGCACCTTCCATCCTCTCTGCTGTTTACTGCAATTACTGCAGTGCCAATCTCTTGGAGTAGAAGCCATCTCTCTCTCCCTAAAGAGAGCTCCTGCTATGCCATTTGTGCCAGCTGCCCTCCCAGCAAGATACAAGGTATGAAGCCTCCCCAAGAGTAAGCCACACAAGCTAAACCTGGCAGGGGGCATGATGCCACCCCAAACCCAGTCAGAGCTTTCAGCACCTGCCAAGTCACAGGAGAGAAGTGCTGGGAAAAATCAGCCTTGGGCATACAGAGAGCAAGCATTAGTGAAGACAAGAACTCCTTGGAGGAAAAGCTCATCTCCAAGGAGTCCTCTCTACAATATTGCTTTCTTCTCACAAACTCTCTACTCCAAGACCTAGCAACACTCCCCCTCTTTTAGTGCTATTGCCAAGAAAGCTTTGAGGGTGCCAGGCTGGGAGAGTGACTTGGCAGTGGTGCAGCCTGAAATCAGAGCAGACTTCATAGAGAAGGTGGTTAATCATCACGGAACCTCAATTACTGTCTTTGGCTACAATCCCACAGAACATTCATATTCCCTTCTCTCCCTTCCCTCTCTGCTTTCAAGCTCCAATGGTGTTTCTTGAAGATCCAGGCCTGGTGGTACCAACAGCTGCTCAGCCTTAAGGGATCCAGTTCATTTGTCTGGAGAGCTGCAAGTCTGAAGAAACCTCCAGGAAATACCCATTTATTTTGAGGATGCAGAGAATGGGAAGAGTCTGATTCCTGGAGGAACCCAACAAATCCCTTGCAAATCCACTTTGTGCCTGCGCAAACTGTATGTAGGAAAACTTGCTTATTGTGATGCCCCCTCCTGGTTGCAATAAATTCTACTAGTATGGGGAATGACGCATTTTGTGAGCTAAAATTAAAAACATTTAAATTGATGGACAAGCTCATCACAGACTATTTTCAATCCATTAGGAAAGAGGGAAGGAAGATCACCTTCGAAGAGGAGTGTCAGTGTGTCTGCAAAGATGACAGCAGCTCGACGGTCACTCATGTCTGTCCCCATCACCAGCTGCAGGTTCTCTTCTGCTTTGTTGGCCACCTGCATGACAACAGGACCAGTCAGCTGAACCCCCAAAGGTATTCTTCATCCCACAGGGTAGTCCTCTGTCCTTGCCCTGCAGAGCTTTTATCAGCCTTCCCATTGGAAGAGCTATTGCTGTTGTCCCTCCTTCTACAGGGATCCCCTCCTCTTTTGTGTAAAACTCAAGGATCAAGGAAAGGCAGAAACTTGTTCTTCTCTTTCCAGGCTCATTGTATGAGCTTTAAGCAAGTGCAGAGAGCAAGCCACAGAAGCTGGACAACCCCCAGGATCTGTGTTCAGACACCAGAAAGCCCATCCCAGGACCCAAAATGCAGGGAGAGAGATGAACTAAGGCCAGTGCTGATTTCTGAATAACAAGCCACAACCAGAATCTTCTCCCACAACATCTGCTGGCAGAGACTGGGGTTTGCTTTCCCCTGAGTGACCAGACAGGCCACAGTATGTTTCACAGACCCCGTTACCTGCTTGCAGAGGTACTCTGAGAACTTGCTCAGCCCCTCTTCATGTAAGCCCAGCAGGGGAAAGATCTTGAAGAACCGTTCCACCTGGGGCAGGTCTCCCTGCTTCATGGCTGTGTCGAATTTCTCCGTGACAATTGTCTTCAGGCGCTGCTCTGCCTCCTGCAGGAGCTTCAGGTTGGCATCAATTATGCCCCCTGGTCAAAAGCACAGAAAAGAAAGGGAAAAGCAACAGTCCAATGTCAGTTCTGTATCATGGGTTATGTTTTTAGCTCAGGAGAGAGACCAACACTGTGCAGCCCTAGGCTGAGAAGGCAGAAGACACACTGGAATTCCTCTGCAGGCAAAGAAAGACAGGTAGGTGTGTGATGTACACACAGCTAATGTTGTGGTCTTTCACGGAGGATGAGAACAGATCCATGGGGACGTTCCTTTCAGGGATCTGGCAATTTACCCCTTCACTTCCAGTTCCTCTGCTTGGTAGTGCACTGTAACACTGCAACAGTTGTCACTGACAGAGCCTTCTCCCTCACCTCTTTTGACTTGAACATTTTGTCCTTTGCTTACTTAGCACCTGAAATACTATTAAAGTTGTGTGCCAGGAGCTCCCCTTTCAATGAATGTTAATTCCAACTCAATAACACTTCAAAAATGTTCACCTTAAAGTCAGCCTAAAACATCCTAAGAACTCTGGCCAGAACGAGATCTGCTTTGTCTATTGGGCTGAGGCTATCTGCCATGGGAAATGTTTCAGTCTCTAGTTATCTACTGCAAAGGTGGCTTATCAGCTTCTCCTCATGAACGGAGCTTACCTTCCTTGCCCTGTCGACTGAGCTCAATCACTGACTTGTCCAGGGACAGATAGCGATGGATATGAGCTGCTGCTTGCTCATAGTCCTCATTTCTCAGGGCTGTTTGAACTCCATCCATGCAGAACTTCAGGTCAAGGATGTCATCAGCTCTCTGAATGGCCTGATAGAGCCGATTCTGCAAGAAAGGCAACCAGTAAAGCTCCTGCTGTGGGATGGACCAGGGAAAGGGAATTGTGGGGAGAAGACAGCGTGGAGGGAAAAAAAGGAAGAAATAGACTGAAGCAATATTCTCTACACAATTAACAACTACGCAAGCAGAAACCCCACACTACTTAAAAAGTTACCAAACCAATGGCTCTGCAAAAGGAACAGCATTTGTCAAAACTGAGGTTGAGCTCAGCAGCCACACTCCACTCTAACAAACAGGCAGAGACCAGAGAGACAAGCACAAGTTATCTGGTTTGATTTGAGCAGTTGTGCTGAGCCCTGGGATCGACACCTCTCAGCCTGTCTCTGGCCAAGGAACAGAACAGCCCAGATTCCTGACCAGGTTTGGGTGACAATGACCATCTCCACTGTCCTCAGTGCTGCATCGCTGACCAGGGTGCTAGTGAAGACTGCCCTCCCCTTATCCAGGATATTGCACCAGGAGCTGCATGGACAGAAGGGGATGCTGGAGAACCAGCTGCTGTATGGATTAGCATCCTTGGAAGTGTTCAAGGCCAAGCTGGATGAGGCTCTGAGAGACCTGGTCTAGTGAAACATGTCCCTGCCCATGGCAGGGGTGTTGGCACAAGATGGGCTTTAAGGTCCCTTCCAACCCAAACCATTCTGTGGTTCTATGATATTTACTCTCATACCACAGAACATCCATGACCCCAGAAAGATCCTGCTAAAATAAAGAACAAAGCAGTTCCCTGCCCACTAAAGAGCAGAGCACATCTCTGTTGTGCTGTGAGCACAGAGAACATGGCCTGGTGGTGCCCAGTCCCAAACCCCCAGTTACCTTGGCAAGGTCCAGCTGTCTGACTTTGCTGCTGACATTCTCAGCCAGGTTACAGGTGAAGGTGATCATTCCTGCCAACTGCTGGGCATCCCCCTCAATCAGCTGCAAGTTAGGCCTGGGAACACAGGGGAACCAAAGAGGAGGTGCAAGCATTAACTGGGCAACAGTGGGATGGTCCTTCCTCCAAACACAACTGCTCCTGTCACAGCACTCTCTCTCTCTCTCATTTCACACCTTTGTCCCAGAAGCAAAGCAGCAGAATGGAACAGACTGATTCCTTTGGAAGGGGCTGCACAGACCAACTGTGTCTTGCTACCAGACAGGGCACGAAGGAGCCACTGGGGCTCTATGACACCCTCCACTTCTGAAGCAGAAG
Organism: Acropternis orthonyx; assembly: GCA_035583155.1. Lineage (NCBI taxonomy): Eukaryota > Metazoa > Chordata > Aves > Passeriformes > Rhinocryptidae > Acropternis > Acropternis orthonyx. The sequence goes on from JAWWEU010000020.1 coordinate 13,028,747, forward strand.
GTAAAGTCTGCAAAACTGTGCTCTGAGCTTTCCCAGGCACAAGGCCACGGAGGGTGACTTTCCAGATGGATGGCTTTCCAGACTGCCTGCACGAGCTCACCCCAAAAAGGCAGCAATATTTCATCACACCTCTAGACAGCCTGACACAAGACAGCTGATCCAATCACCGACGCTGAAACCTGGCAGCCTCTGGGGTGAGCCCTTCAGAAACCCCTCAGCCCATGCCAAAACGGGTCAGCCTGTGTGAGAGCACAGCAGTGCCCTCTGTCAGTGCTGCTGAGAAGAGCGGGGCCCTGCGGGTGAGGATTCAGCTACTGTTCCCTGCCACAAACTGATTTAGAGTCTGACACTTTCTGAGACTGTTCCCCTACAACACTGAAAGGCATGTTCAGTTCATGCAGTGAGGAAAAGGGAGAGGGTGGGGAGCACTAACCCCATGCGATGAAGAGCAACCATCTTGTTCCCTATAGTGCTTTGCTGCTCCAGGAGGGCATCCAGCTCTTCCTGCACAACTTTCTGAAAAAAACCAAACAAAAGGACAAAGGAAATCTTGTGTGGCTTCAGCTCTCCCCAGGCCAGCAACTTACCACAGACCCTACGTGAAAGTCAAGCACACGGAGCCAGAAAGAGCTCATGTGACAAATACATCCTTACCAAGCTCTCATTTTAATCCTGCAAATCTTTATATTTCAGCCATTTAAAGCATCGGTTATGGAAACCTCATCACACAACTTGTAAGTCAGATAACCCACAAACTCCTCCCAGCCAACGAGGCCTCGGAGCCCCCAAGCTGCTCCCGATCCGGGGACGGCGGTAATCCCTATTAAAGACCTCTGGAAACGATCCAGACAACCAGGGGAGCCGCCACAGCGACGCACCGGCTCTTCCCTGTCACGGCGGCGGCGGGAGCAGCGAACACCTCCGGGGCGCCCCTCCGCCTCACGGGCCCGGCCCCACGCACCTCCTCCTCACACAGCCGGCCGTAGGCGGCCTCCAGGTCCGCCAGCTCGGTCAGCGCCTGGATGCGCTCCATGGACAGGCCGGAGGCGGCCGGGCCGCCGCTCTCCCCCCGCGCCGTGGCCGCCGCCATCTTGGGGGCTGCTGACGCGGCCGCTACCGGGGGCTGTCTCTGGCCGTGCCTGAGCGCTGGCGGCCGCCCCGCTCCGCGCGGCAGCGCGGCGGCTGATGCTGCCCGTCGTTCTGCGCTTCCGCGCGGAGGAGCGGGATTTTTTGGGAGGGTTGTCGGTACGGGGAGCGGCTGCCGTCGCGCCGCAAATCATTCAGGCGCCGCCCCGGGGCAGCCTCCCGCCCGCCGCGGGAAGGCCCCGCGGAGAAGGCGCGGAGCTGATGGCGGAGGCGGCCGGGGGCGCGCCCGCCTAGGCCGGAGCAGCATCCGCCGCCATCGCCCTCCGGGAGCGCCGCCACCGCCGCCCCATCGCCCTCCCTGCGCACCGGGAGCACCGCCGCCACCGACCGCCGCGCGCACGGTGAGCGCCGCCGCCCCGCCGGGATGGGCCGCGGGTTTGTTGTGAGGGGGGCGGCCGGGCCGGGCCCGGTCCCGGTCCCGGGGACTGATCGGCGGGGCGGCGCTGGCCCCGGGACCGCGGCGGGGCTCAAGGCCGGTTTGCTTGGTGCTGGTATTGCTGCGATTCCCGCCCTCCATCCCTCCCGCGCTCGCTCCCGGTCGGTGGAACGGCGGCGGCGGGGGGAAGGTGTGAGGGGGTCCGGGAGGGATTCCCCGATTGTGTCCGGTCTCTGAGCAGCTGAAGCCGCCAATAATGAGCCGTAATTAGGGGAAGCCCCGCTCAGTGGCGCGGCAATGAGGAGCTCGCGGGCACTGCGGGACAGCCTTTTGCCTCGTAGCGTTAATAAATGCCAGGTAACTGGTAACCGTGGCGGTCAGGCTCCTGATGTAGAGTGATACAGCTGTACGAGGGCAGTTCTCCCTGTGCTGTGGGAAGGTTTTGCAGAGTTTAATATTTGTGTCCTACTTGTTGCAGACTCGGTGAAGCTGCGGGGGAGCTGAAGTGAGCCCGCTGCCAACATGTTCCTGTACAACCTGACGCTGCAGCGTGCCACTGGCATTAGCTTTGCTATCCATGGCAATTTCTCAGGTAAGGTTCTCCTCCCCTCGTGCCTCCTGGCTTGGGCTCTTTTGGGCACTGTAGGAAAAAAGGTGGGCTTTATTTGGTTTGGTGCTGAAGCTGGTCTGCTTCAGTACGGTGGTTAAGTTATGGTACTAAATCACTATTTGCTCTTGAGTGTTACTTTAGCTGAGGTAACTCGTGGAAAGATCAAGAGAAGGTTTGGCTTGATTATCTACAGGTTTAATTTAGTATCTTGTTCAAGTTTTCGGTCTGTTAAAAGATGTTCGGACAATAGTGGTGCCTAATGTGGTGAATAAGTTGCTTTGAATTCCTCCATAGCAATCCTGAAACTCTTGACATTCAGCAGCCGTGAAGTTTTCCCTTCTTCCTTGCAACATTTCCCGAGGTTGCATGTTCTGTTGTTGCTGACTTGTCCTCGTGTTTTGGGTCCTTCAGGAACCAAACAACAAGAAATTGTCGTTTCCCGGGGCAAGATCCTGGAGTTGCTCCGCCCCGATCCCAACACGGGGAAGGTTCACACCCTGCTGACCGTGGAGGTGTTTGGAGTGATCCGGTCTCTCATGGCCTTCAGGCTGACGGGTGGGACCAAGGACTACATCGTGGTGGGCAGCGACTCGGGCCGCATCGTCATCCTGGAGTACCAGCCCTCCAAGAACGTGTTTGAGAAGATTCACCAGGAAACCTTTGGCAAGAGTGGATGTCGCAGGATCGTCCCAGGCCAGTACTTGGCTGTGGACCCAAAGGGCCGCGCTGTCATGATCAGTAAGTCACTCTGTTGGGTTGTGTTTGCCTTGGTTTTTTTTCCTCTCCTGTCTTGTGGATATTTATTTTGGAGTAAGTTTGTGCCAAGTGTGTCCAGGGCAGACTGTTAGGCCATGAGATGTCAAGGAGAACGCAGGCATGCAGAATAGTTCCTGGATGCTGATGGAATTGCGCGAGTGAATTCTGATGCTGGGCCAAAACAAGTTGGATTGAGACCAGCTTGGTCAGCCCTGCACAGAGCCCTGAAGTGTGAAGTGTGGGAGAGAAGATGGGATTGCAGTGATTGATGCTGCAGCATGGTCAGTCAGCTCTCATGGCCTGAAATGATGGTCTGAATACATGTCTATTCTCTGAGATGTATCTTGAAGACAGACAGATGCATTTCTGATCAGGCTTCAAAGGGAGAAGGACACTTGGGGAAGTTTGTTTTGTTTTGGTTTTTTTTTCCCCCATAAGATTTAGCACGAGGTGTTTTAGTAACTTGGCAGGGTGCTTTCTCAGTTTGCTGATGGCAGCTTTGTGCAGCACTGATTTTCTGAACACTGAGATGAAATTATGGTGCTTTACCAGTGCCTCTTTACATTGGTAATAGCAAAAAATAATAGTTGCCTTTCTAACAAGTCTGGTTTTCCTGTGTGAAGAGGCAGCACAGTCACAGTTGTGCCATTCATGTTGATACTTGAGTGTTGTCTGTTATGTTGTGGGTGCTGTGTGTCAGGCAAGAATGCATTTTCTTAGTTAAAAGTTTTTGAGAAAAAGTTGTCCTGCCACATAGCTGTAAACAGTGGAACATCTGTTTGCTTGTTTCCATCTGGTTTTTGCTTCCCTGCGGTCTGTCAACTGTGGCATGGTGAAATGAGTGAGTAGATCTGCTCACAGCTGTTATACATGGAATATTGGGCTGGGTGAACATAGCTCAAAGGGTCAGTCTTTGGCCTGAAAGGGTTGGAATGTCATTTATGCTTGCAGACTGAAAGATTTAAAATGAGGCATTCAAGGTTATTTGGTGGCACAGAGATAAACACCAATGGTGAACTTCAGCTGAAGTAAGACCGACATTCTCTTGCCAAGTTACATCTCGACATTGGGCTGCAGGTATGGTCAGATTGGATTGTCAGGTGCTGTTGTCCTTTCTTGCAGGTGCCATTGAGAAGCAGAAGCTGGTGTATATCTTGAACAGAGATGCTGCTGCTCGTCTCACCATTTCCTCCCCACTGGAAGCCCACAAGGCCAATACATTGGTCTACCATGTGGTGGGAGTCGATGTGGGGTTTGAAAACCCAATGTTTGCGTGTCTGGAAATGGATTATGAGGTGAGAACTTAATCTCTCTCTGCTGTCTTTTGAGCTTTGTTGTTCCCTCTTCTGTTCTTCATCTGTCCATGGGGAACAGTGGCTGCTTTTGCTGCCTGAGACAGGTTTCATTTGTCACAAGCTTACTGGCTGTTTGTTTTGCCTTCAGTCAGAATGGCCAAGTATCTTCAGTGTTGGTGACTCTTCTTATTCTGGCTATGCAAATGCTCCAGTTTTCCTCTGAACTTCTTTTGTGCGTCTTCCAGCAAGTCTTATTTTGGCCTTCATTCTTTTATTACTCAAAACTGTTTCTCCACGCATCAGCTTTGCTCCTCCTTTTAATACTTTCCTTGAAAGATACCTCCATGTGTTCTGTTTTAGGAAGCAGACAATGATCCAACAGGAGAAGCTGCAGCCAACACGCAACAGACATTGACGTTTTATGAACTGGACTTGGGTTTGAACCACGTTGTTAGGAAATACAGTGAGCCCCTAGAAGAGCATGGCAACTTCCTCATAACAGGTACTGCCCACAGAGTCATTTTCTCCTGGGTCTACTTGGTTCTCGTTCCTCAGGGAAACAGAATCAATATGCCTTACATCTTAGGAATTGTTTTTAGGGTAGTCTGAGCCACTGGTATAAATTAGTTGACCTTGGGAGTCAGGTAATGAGTGGTGGTTCACACATGGAAATATATAAGAATTCATAGAAGGAGCTGTGGTTTGAGAGTCCTCCTGAAATTTGCTGGTAGCAATGCAAAAGTATCTGTGTTTAGGTAATGCATAGAGGTGCTGTTGTATTCTCTTGTATGGGATTCAGGCAGTAGGGGAATCCACAGACTAAAAGCTCACTTGTAGGGCTTGGATGCAAAGCCAACCTCACACCTTCAGCCTGGGAAACTGCTGCAGGTTCCTCTCTGAGCACAAAAGACATTGAGCTAGGAGAGCATCCTTGTATGTTTGCCCTGTTTCATTTCCTATATGCAGCTGTCAGACACCAGATATTGGGCTGGATCTGACCATTACTGCTGTTTTGGTGATATTTTTGCTAGGCTGGGATCTCAGTAGAAGCATTTTTAAAACCATACTCTATAAATAAAAGATGTGTCAGAAAACCATCTGATGGATTTTTCTGACAGCAGGCAAACATGCCAGTTACCCAGGGCTTGTGCCTAACTGGCAGCTTGCTAGTGTGCTATTTTAGGCTTGTCATGGCTTTTTAGACAAGAATAGGACAGGAGGGATAAAACTTAAACATTTTGTCTGAAGCTGCATCCTTCCTGGTTCCATCTGACCTGTTCTCATGCTGACACAGGCAGCTGTACTCAGTCTTTTGTCTTCCTTTTCAATGAGAACAGATTCGTGTATGTAGGGTGATAGAGAGCACTGGAAAGTACATTGTTTTAAAGAAAGCCAAAAGAAATACTCTGCAGACAGTAAGTCAGATCCGTGGTAAGGACTCTTCTAATGCTGTTTTTGTTTTTCAGTTCCTGGTGGTTCTGATGGCCCTAGTGGGGTGCTGATCTGTTCTGAAAACTATATTACTTACAAAAACTTCGGTGACCAGCCTGATATCAGATGCCCAATTCCCAGGAGACGGGTGAGAATTTTTCAAGATTATGAATGCTTGGTATTTGCTTTTCAAGGTTAAGGCCATCAGGTTTTAAAATAAGAAAAATGGAGTATAAAAGTGTGTTGGCTTATCCTACACTTCACTGGCTGCATGTTATCTGGGAGTGAGGATGGAGGCGGGCATAGCCTGAAGTGATGAGCTTGGTTCATGTCTCTTCTCTGAGATTTCCACTGGAGATACTCCAAAGACTCTGATCAGGCAGCACTGTCAGTGCAGGACAGGATTACTTGAGATGATGGGTCATGGTGGCTGTTGCAGGTGCAGGTGAATTCGACAGCTGCTCTATTTCATTTAAGGCTGCTTCTTCCTGCTTTGGTATTGGGAATTGTGTGCTTTGGCAGTGCTTTGAACACCTGCCAAGGTGGTCAAAACCAACTGTGTGTGGGCTGCAGCCCTTTCCTCCATGGTTTGCTTTCATATGTGGGAGAGTTGTCTGGAGAGGAGACCAAAAAAGATATGAGGGGTGATGCTTAGGCACCGTGTCCCAGAAATATATTTGCCTCTGGGGCAGAGAGGTACTGAGGGTGACTGTGGGTGTAATGGAGAGGATGTGCTCTGTGTTAAAAGCCTCCTGTCAGCTCTCAAGGCACCTGTGAAATAGAAATACTTCAGTCAGTGAAATCACATCTGCACTTCCTGGGTAATTCCATCAATGACCTCCCCTCTCCTTCTTGACAGAATGACTTGGATGACCCAGAGAGAGGTATGATTTTTGTCTGCTCTGCTACACATAAGACCAAGTCCATGTTCTTCTTCCTGGCCCAGACAGAGCAGGGAGACATCTTCAAAATTACTCTGGAGACTGATGAGGACATGGTAAGCATCACGTGAAGGGTGGCAAAAGCATTCATTGAGAGGAGTCCTTAGTCAATTTTTCATTCTCTAAAGTGATAAATAGTTAATATTGTGGATTTAGCTGTGTAATGGCATGTCTTTACATGATTTGTAATACAATTAACACCAGTCACAGCTGTGGGTATTACTCACACAGAGACACTGCACAAGGTTTGCAAAATCCTGTGAGGGTTATACTGCAGTCACTTGGGTATATTTTAGATGTTCTGACAGTGGTCCTTTCTTTAAAAGATGTAAAGTGCAGTCTGTGAACCCGCTGGAGAGTATTCCAGAAACTAATTTGGGGAACTTAGTTTCTCTTGATTGTAGTAGGTGCACTCTAATCTCTTAATTGAATATTTACTTGGTGCAATAAATATTTTTGCAAATTGAGGTAGCCGTGTTGGTACAGCTGGTCCATCAGACTTGAAGTGTCTTACTGCTGCCTGTCTTAGTATTCTGCTATGAAAATATCTCTGCTGCAATAAATCAGTTGGGGCTTTTGAGTAAATGTTGAATGTTAGTACCTCCTTCATCTAAACTTGTCAAATTTGGTGTAAGGGATGATTGTGTAGCAGGCACCAGGCCTGCCAGAATTCAGAGAGTGTTTGGACAACACTCTCAGGCGTATGGTGTGATTTTTGTGGTTGTCCTCTGCAGAGCCAGGAGCTGGACTCAATGATTATGTGTCCCTTCCAACTTGGGATGTTTTGTGATTCTGTCATCTTTAAAGGGCCAAAGGTTGTTCTTGGATATTTCACCAAGAGCTGTTGTGACCCTGTCAAATGTAGAAATTCTCTCAGGACAGTTATTGTTCATGTGTTGGGGAATGGCTGGTGTTCAGTGAAGCAGTTTTCTTTTCTTTTAGGCGGCTTTGTTTTTGCAGCTTTTGTTTTCCAAACTGACTCAGTGTTACAAAAGCCAGAGAGTCTTAGAATAAAACAGGCAGCCAGGCTTATGTGTGTGAAATAGTCTGTTGGATTTTGTGGTTTATAACCTGCTGCCCTAAGCTACTGATGTGGTTAAGCCTGGCCCGCTCCTGCTTCCTTTCCTTGAAGGTAGCAAGGCAGATTCTTTTTAAATTAAATCACACATGTGGAGCTCAGGTACTTTGTTAGCACAGTCGTGCCTTCATCTGCTTTCAGGTAACAGAGATTCGACTGAAGTACTTTGACACTGTTCCTGTTGCTGCTGCCATGTGTGTGCTGAAAACGGGGTTCCTCTTTGTGGCATCTGAATTTGGAAACCAGTGAGTAAACAGTTCTGCATCAGTGTTTTTCCCCGAACACACTGGTTCTGTTCAGGCCTGCCCCTTGGATTTACTGTTCGTAGAAAGACAACACCTCTCATTTAATGACTAAATTGGTGCTTTGTTCACACGGCCTGAGAAGAACAGTTGGATTAGACTATGACTGAATGGGGGAATTTTCTTGTTGTTTCAACATAGATTATTAGATTATACAGCACAGAGAATAAAAGCTGACTGCAGTAGATTCTGAAAGAATTGAGCACTTGCTCCTCATCCAGCGTTCATCACATATCCAGATGAATTATCCATTCAATCAGTTTTGATAGTTTTTGAATTTCTGTGTGCTATGATCCACTCAGAAAGGGTTTCTTATTGGTAACTCTGTTCCATTCCTTAATAGATGGATTTTCTTGATAAATATATACTTGAGGGCTTTCTCAATTTATCCTCGGGCTTCTAGAATACTCTAAAGACTCAGGCACATCTTTGAAGATGGCTCAACAGTGTCTAAGTGGGGGATTCATAGGAATGGAGATTTAAACTCTTTTTAATGACTGCATCTGCAGTCAGCCACCTGAGGGAGCCCCAGCCAATTTGCTGGACTGAATTTGAATTCAGGAAGCCATATTCCAGCTTTATTAAAACCAGGAAGTAACTCAGTCTGTCTTTCCTTTTTTTTTTTTTTTTTTTTCCTCCTCTGAAGTTTGGCTTGATTGTTGTGCTATTTGGGCTTATAAATTGGAGTAGGGAATGTAGTTAATAATTATGAAGTGACAATATTAAAAAAATAGATAACTGTGGAGTTGCAATCTTAGCCACTGGCCTTGCTTTTGGCCTCAGCTGTCAGTTTGTGCTTTGGTTTTAACAAAAGCATATCTGAAAGGCTCAAGGGCAACGGAAAACACTGAAACTCTGGGGTACCTTACCAGTGACAGCTGCAAATGAGAAGGGTTGAATCAGGGAGGTTGTGGGTATTTCTTTTTTTGCTTGTGGGTTTTGAAGGGTTTTTTGGCGGGCCTCTCATTCCCTTTAAACGTTTCGTCACCACAAAGACAATCCTTAAAGCCAAATTTTAATAGCTGTGTAATGCAGGATTGGATTTCTTTCCTCCCCACTGCCTGCATATCTGGCTAAGCCTTACTTACAGGATGCCCCATGAGCTTTGCTCTGAACATGCTGTTGTGCTTTCTCTCTGTCTCCAGTTACCTGTACCAGATAGCTCACCTGGGGGACGATGATGAGGAGCCAGAGTTTTCTTCTGCCATGCCTCTTGAGGAAGGAGATACATTCTTCTTTCAGCCACGACCTCTCAAGAACCTGGTGCTGGTGGATGAGTTGGACAGCTTGTCTCCTATTCTGTGTTGTCAGGTGTGTTGCTGTCAGCAAGGTCCTGTTTACCACGTGCCTAAGTGAGGGGAGTCACAAAAGCTGTGTTATCCTGGGTTTCCAGAAATACTGCTCCATAGTAAAGACTCGTGGGAAAGCAAAACTGCAAAGTTCTCAGGTAGCTGTTAAAGACTGGTACCTGGCCTGGCAGCTTTTGATTTCTGTGGAGTCAAATATGTATCTGAACACAGGGTGTCAGCCAGCAGTTCTGTGCTGCTTCTCTGTTGTCCATCAGACCAGTTCTTTGCAGAGAGTTTGGTTAAAACTTGATGTTATTTCAGGGCAGCAGATGGTACACCCTATGGCATCTTCAGTCTTACTGGTGTTTGAAGAAAACATTCTTAAAGCAGCAGTGCAACATAGATTTTAGTTTAATTTTCCCTTTCCATGAGTATCATTTGACACTTCTCCACACAGATAGCAGATTTGGCCAATGAAGACACACCTCAGTTGTATGTGGCTTGTGGTCGGGGTCCCAGGTCGTCTCTGAGAGTTTTAAGACATGGACTTGAGGTAAGACTTCCAACCCTTTAGAAGGACAGTTGGAGAAAATCCTTCAAATAAAGGGACCGAAATGAAGGAATTCTCATTTTGCTGTAGTCTGGGGAGTAACATGCTGTAGGCTTGCTTCTTGGAGAAATAGAAGCATTGTATTGTTTATTCTTACAGTCTCAAAGGCTTTTTGTTTAGTTAACTCCAACAATCTGCATTTCATCTCTTCTAATGCTTGAGTGTATTGAACTGGAACATTCCTGGTGTCTACCAGCTGCTGCTGGTCTCGCTGGGGGCAAGTGACCTTGTGTTAAAGCTGATCATCCAGAGCTCTGGTGTTGCCATATCATTGCTGAATATATTCTACCCCCTGGCACATCTGGCACAGGGTGAGAGCATCAGAATTGGGAATTGTTAGCTTTCCTGTCCAGTTGTGGGAAAGCATAAAAACTGCTGGTGGTTTGGTTGCTTACTCTAGTTAAAGTCTGAACATCTGTTTGTAAAAGAACCTTCTTCCTGTTTACTCTTAGGTTTCTGAAATGGCTGTCTCAGAGCTGCCTGGTAACCCCAATGCTGTATGGACTGTGAGGAGACATGTGGAAGGTATGCAGTATTTTCCTAAAGCACAGGCAGGTCATAATGGTTTTTCATGTGGGTTTTTTTTTGTTGTTTTTTTTTCTTTGTTGTCCAAGGAGATAGCAAAGGTACTGCCTGACGGTTGTGTGCCATCCCCAAAAGTTGTGGTTTGAGTCACTAGCCAGAGAAACACCTGCTTGCAGCTGCTTCCCATCCATCACCCAATACGCGGTGTCAGCTCCACATTTGCAGCCTGAATCTGCTGAACTTCTCATCCTTCCCCACTTCCCATAAGTTCTTACTCAAACGTCAGCAAGCAACAGTTACGATTTTGCTGGAACATAGTCACTATTCTTTATGTGCGTGTTGACAACTGTAGTAATCAGCCCTTTGTGAGAGAGTGGGATACAAATTATGGAACAAAGAAGATAAATCAGTAACAGTGTATTTTATTACTTCCTTCTGTGCATATCTGTGAAGAAAACAGTCTGTTTGGGTTAGGACCGCTCCTATTCAAAAATGCAGCAGTGTGTAGAATGCTGCTGATTCCAGGAAGGTGAAGTTTTCAGAGTGTCAGAATATACTGGATTGGGGATTTGATTGTTTTTCTTTCTTCCTGATCTGAAATAATGGGTTTGCCTTACTAAAGAACAAGAGGAAGTGTAGTCCCTTGTCCTGCCTATCTGTTGAGGGTGAGAACAGAGTTTCATAGGAACACCTAAAAAGCTTGAAGTGAATCTGTTCCAGATACCTGTTCTGGTGATTATTTCTGTGGCAGTGCTTTGTATAAATCTCATAGAGACTTCTCTAGGTTTATGCACTGGATCTAGAAATGCCAGACTGTTGCAGTAGAGTCCTTAACCCACTGTGGTGACATGGTATCTTGTATTTAGGCAGAGTAGTTTGTCTTCTAGATGGTAACCCTGTGGGGTTTTTAAACATTGCTGTGGGCTTTATCTTGCCATACAACACCTGCCATCAGTTCCTGTGCTCGTGTCCTGAGAGTCACGTATTGCCTAAGCAGCATGGGAGGAACTTTGAGCATAAAGTGCCTTCGTGTTCCCCAGAGATTAAAGGAAAGTATTTCCACAGTTCATATAAAAAATACATGCTTTTCTAAAAAGGGGCATTCCAGTTTGGTAGAGAGAAACCTTTGCTCCAGCATTCTAGAAAAGGGGTTGGTAACATTTGCTCTCTCTGAGGGATGGAGGCTTCTTGCATCGCCTTAGAGTTTTAAAACCTTTTCTCTTGGGGTTCCAGAGTTTGACTTTGACTTTTCAGGAGGTGGAGGACCATTGCTAATCAGCATGAAACAGACAAGGCTCATTGCCTCATCTCTTTTCCACCTTCCAAATGTTCCAGGTTTCAGCATGATCATTTCCATGATTTCAGAAAGGCTGGAATCTGTGGCTTTTGAGCCATGCTACTCCCTGAATACAGCTCATACTTGTGTGAAACTGATCCTCAAGTTCCAGCTCTTTTAATTCAGAAATTATTTTACTAGATTTTGATCAGAAAGAATGCCAGACCTTTTCAAACATGGGTCTAATCTTGAAACTGCCCTTAAGTCCTCAGTTTGCAGCATCAGGTTGCCTCGGTGCCACAGCATGCGTGTGCTGCAAGGCCTCTGTAAGACACGTCAGGTTTGCAGCCTTCGAAGCAAATACTAACCATGGCTGGTACGTGGTGATACTCACTACCAATACCAAGCCTTTTCTTTTCTTCCACAGGTGGCTGGTGGTGGAGGTGCTGATCCCCACAGGTGTGTACCTACTGCTAGGGGCTACTGTGCTGTCCCACAGGTTAACCACAGAGAATCCCAACATCGTGGGGCTACATTTATGCTAAACTTTTCCGTAAAGGAATTCTAGAAGCTGGTGTGTAGTTGGAGGTCATTGCCTTTGTAGCTGAGTAGCTGAGGAGTAGAAAGCAGATCCCATTCCATCCTGCAGTCTTTGAGGAGCACAATGATGAACTGTGGCTCTGTAGAACAGTCAGTTCTTGCTAACATTGGATGTGTGTGTTTCAAGGGGTGTTTTCAGCTCCCTTGTAGACCAGGATTTGGCTCCCACCTGCTTCATACAGACCTTAAAGAGAAAAAGATAGAGTGTGCTTGAAACACCTGTAGGTATTGCTGGCATGGGCATGCCCTGTGGTTGCAGGGTGGATCTGCCCATCAGACAGAAGTGGATGGGATTTGCACCAGACCTCCTCTCTTGCAGTTGAACATTGAGGTCTGTGGATCTAGCTGGCTTTGTGCTCTGCTGTGGAGATAGATGGGAGCTGGGAGCTAACAGTCAGCATTCCCTACCTGGCTGGCACTCTTGCATGAAAAGCCAGTATAGTGAGTCACTCCTGCGGAGTCGCCACACAGTAGTAAACAGAAGCCCAGGAAAATGTGCTGTTGTCTCCTCAGTGCCTGTTGAACTGAGAGTAATCCCAAACTCTCTCATTGCTCATCAGTTTGTTCATTGAACTCCTCTGAGCTCGTGGTAGCTGTGTTTGTATCAGTAGAAATTGGGATGCTGCAGAGCATGAAAAAACTGTATCAGGCCTCCTGGACTGCATATAGGAGTGGATTTCTCATGGACTAACTCAAAGTGGATGCATGACAAATAAGAAAAAGCACAGTAGTGTAGAGTTCATGGACTGAAATGTCATGTTTTCATAACTGGTCGTGACGTGTGCATGAAGCTGCAGAAAACTTGTAATGAATGCGTTAGGAGAATGAGTCCAGCTGTGGTTCTTCAGAGTCATTAAAATGTCTCTATTACTTGTTGAAAGGAGCTAACTGGAGCAATTAGAACGGTAATAAGCATCTCTGAAGACTTGTGTCTGCATACAAAATGATGTCTATCTGTTCAGAACTCTGGGGAGCCTGATGTTATGCTTGGGATTGTGCAGAGCTAAGTAGGTATCTTTTCATATGAAAATTTGTAGATGCTTTCTTCTTACTGAGAACACTTCAGTGTGCCCTAGGGATTTAGTCCTCTTAATTTCAACTGGGCTGCTATATCTTCTAAACCAAAATTGTATCGTTGGAATCTAGATGAATGTTTGTTATTTACTGACTTAATTCTGGTAAATCAAACCCTCTATTTCAAAAGCTCCAGCAGAGAGGCATGAAGCAACACAACACTTCAAGCAAAAATGCACTTGTCACTGTTATTGACACAGACATAAAGACATGATCTAATACAAATGTAAACCAATGGAAAGAAAGAGCTAAAAGAGTATTAAGAGGTCGGGGTAGGAATGAGTTTTTGTTTAGAGTAGGACTAAGGGAATCTGTTTTACTTTCGAATGGGAGTTCTTTTCCTGTTCCAGATCACGTGGTTAAGCCTCCAGCTGGGACACAGTGGTTTATCATGAGAATTGACAGCCCCCAGGGAGGAAGGCAGCAGCTCTCAAGAAATTTGGAAAGCAACAGTGGTCTTTGAAATGGAATTCTTAGAACATCCTGTCTATGGGATATTTATGAATCAAATGCTTAGCCTGTGAACTGTTAGAATCTCCACTTAAAGTGATTGAGGAATTCTTGTAGACTTCTAGTGTTGAAACAGTCATGCAAGTTTGTTGGAGAAGCTGCTGTTCAGTATAGGACATAACCTGTGTGTAACTGTAAGCCTTGCTGAACTCTTACCATCTGGCAGTTCATGTTGGAGGAATTCTCCTGTTAAGCCAAGTGTTTAAGTAGCTGGTGTTACAAATTGAGTTATGTGTGGAGGGTTCAGTTCTTGTCTTCTCATTTCCCCAAGTGGACCTGTTCCTGTTTGTGGGTTTCAGAGCATCTTGGAGGTCATAGGCTGTGACCACTTAATAGAGTAGTAACAGTTTATGCCACGGAGCGCTGTTGGAATCGCTTTAGTTACACAGAGCCCTTCCGTTTGAGCAGAGCTGTGGTCTGTATACCAGATGTTGGAGGGAAGAGTGATGGGGTTTTTTTCCACTTGCATATTTTCAGCTGTATGTAAGAACTTTTTGTTATAAACGTGACACAGCAGGTTTGGCAATGCTTCTCTCTAAACAGGGTGGATAAGAAAAGGTTCAGTTCCTGAAGCATTTGTTTTGGTTAACCTATTTCAGGTTCTTTAAGCTGCTGCATGGTATTTGCTGGCATCCTGTTTCCATCCCAGTGAGAGTTCTCTGTTTTCTTTCTCTGTCAGAGTCGTTAGCCACTTCACTATGACTCCCACATTTGAAAATTATAGAGAATTTCCGTTCAAGGGCAGAAACTGTGACAGCTCTCTTACACCCTCACCTCCACTAGTCGTGCTGTGGTGCCCAGGTCCGAGCTTTGGGTTGAGTTGGGTTAAAATGAGGAATTTTTGTTTTAAGAAATAGCACTTGCATGACAACAGCAGCAGAATTAGAGTTGCTTCTCTGAGGCAATCTTACTTCCCTTCCAAGGTTCCTGGCTCCATTTCCCAACAGACTTCATTGTTTCTATTGCTTTGTTATTCTGTTTTAATGAGACTCCTCTTCCTTCTTAAGGCCTATTGCTTTCTGCGGAATGAAAACAGACAGCAGTAAACTGGAACATTGCCTTCACCCAGTCCTACTACCCTTGTTTCCCACAAGGTTTCTCTATTTCCAAATGAGCTCTTAAGATTATTTTGATTAGCACTGCTCTTCCACATCCGAGCTACAAGACTTTCCCGAGCTTCCCCCATTGGGAGAAGCCAGTACTGGAGATAATAGTTGCAATACTGTCACTTATCCCAGTAGAAGTAAAGGTCAATATGTACTCTATCTTAAAAATGTAATTATTTCTCATCCCAGAAGACTGTACCCATGTCAGTGTGAATGTAAGCCAGTTGAGCTTCTGGAGGAGAGTAGAGCAGGCTTAACCCTGAGCTCCTCTGCTGCAATGCACCCAAATTGTTCTCTGCAGCTTTTTATTGTGTGGCTACTAGATAGAGATTGTGGTCCTGCAGCCTCTTGTGTGCAGCATCCGTGGTGTGGTTTCTGCAGGCGGGTTCCATATGTTCAAATTTTTCAAGTAGAGTATTGCATTTGACTTCATTGGGTGTTAAATCTGGATTCAGCTCCATGTGTGAGGTGGGGCAAGTGTCTTAAAGGCTTCTAGACTTTGTGCAGTCTTTGAAAAAAGTGAGCAGGAGTCTTGCTTGCCAGAATTCAGAGTATTGTGAATTGACTCTGGTTTGACCCCTGGCTTGATCTTGCATTGTTTAGAGTCCAGCAGTGGCTGGCTTTTGGACAGCATGTCCTAGAGCGAACTTGTGCAATACTGTCAGCAGCTGTAATTATCACAGCAATTCTACTGAAGAGTAACTGCTAGACATGTGTCAGACTCCTGATTGTGTTGGGAAGCCTTGCATTTATTTAATCAGCACCCTTTTTTCCCTGTCTCCCTTGACCAGATGAATTTGATGCCTACATCATCGTGTCCTTCGTAAATGCCACACTGGTGCTCTCTATTGGAGAGACTGTAGAAGAAGTGACTGACTCTGGATTTCTGGGTACTACACCCACCTTGTCCTGCTCTCTTCTTGGTGATGATGCTTTGGTACAGGTAATGGAAAGCTGCTTCTGACGTGTTTGCTTATGTCTGTCTTTCTCTGCTTGCTGCATAGATGTGGTTTCTACAGTATTTCAACACTTGTCTGAAGGTGTGGACTGGCAGAGAATGATGCTTATTCAGTCTTTCCCTTTTTATATCTTGCTAAGTGAAACTGGACCAGCTGAAGGTGGTCCTAATCTCCTTCAGTAGTTCCCTGCTATGGTTGAAAGATGCAATGCTTCCAGCTAGCTTTCTGCTGGTTCAGCCTGGTAAATAGCACTGCGAGGAGCAGTGTGTGCCTTTGGCTTTTGCTGAGCCAGAACCAGCAGTGAAATGGAAATTGTGAAGGGATGGTAAATACAGAATTGATGTGACCTTTTTTCCTTCAGGTTTATCCAGATGGGATCCGGCACATCCGAGCAGATAAGAGAGTGAATGAATGGAAGACACCAGGGAAGAAGACCATTGTAAAATGTGCTGTGAACCAGAGACAAGTAGTGATAGCACTGACTGGAGGAGAACTGGTTTACTTTGAGATGGACCCGGTATGTGTGTTAATGTTGTGCATGAGTTTGGAAGAGTGAGGCAGAGTATGAGGCATGCCAGAGATGGATCCTTTATCAGATCTGCAGAAAAGGATTCAGTAGGGAAGCATTCTTCTAGGATGGATAGATCAAAATCCTGCATCTCTGGAGACTCTCTAGGAGATTATTTAATGGCTGGCTAAAGTCTCTGAAGTTTATAACTGAGCCTGAAAATCATTTATTTATACGCTTGCTCTTCTGGTTAGGCTGTAAAGAAACTGTGTAAAAATTGTTATATTGTTTATATAATAAATCCAAAGTGTCATATTAAAAACAAAGTGTCTCATAAGTCATATGTTTCTTTCTCAGTCAGGACAGCTGAACGAGTACACAGAGAGAAAGGAGATGTCGGCTGACGTCGTTTGCATGAGTCTGGCCAATGTTCCCCCTGGGGAGCAGCGCTCCCGGTTCCTTGCTGTTGGGTTGGTGGACAACACTGTCAGAATTATTTCCCTTGACCCTTCGGTGAGTAGCTGTGCTGTTCCTGCCTTCTGTTGGCTTGCAATGTTCAGAAGGATGCTCCAGAGGTGGGCTGTGTCCATCCAGACTGTCTTTTCATATTCAGGTGGATGACCATGAATGGATAGCTTGCGTGGCTTTTGTTTGCTGGTTGGGAGGAAACATGGCCCTTCATCCTTTCTTGTAACAGATACCCTTCTTTTATCTAGACTCACCCACGCCTGAAGGGTTCATCTGCTAAGACACAAAAGCATTTTCTTCTTTCTCTTTCTGTTGTGGGTGGGGTTTTTTTGGGGGTTCCCACCCATCTCCCTGTTTGCACCTGTACTAAAAGCCGACTCATTCTGCAAGCAGTTTGGCAGCAAACCAGCCTCATCATTCCTCTACCTGCAACAGACGAGTTGCCATCAAAAGATGGCTGCAGTAACCTAAATTTTACTCAGGTCACTCCACTCTACATAGCTACAAACTGTGCTAGAACAGTTTGGAAGGATCTGATTTATCTTCTCTAAAGTCCAGGCTGCTATCAGTCCTGCTTGCCAAAATCCGCAGAGCTGGCATCTATTGTGACTTCTTCTGTGCTGGGTACTTCTTCATGGAGGTTTAAAAGAGCATCCTGAAGCTCTTTAGATGGATCCCTTTGTGCCATGCTAAGCCTTGCTGACTGCTGTGGTCCTTTCCTTCTGTCTCCCACAGGATTGCCTACAGCCACTGAGCATGCAGGCGCTCCCTGCGCAGCCCGAGTCTCTCTGCATCGTGGAGATGGGTGGCACAGAGAAGCAGGATGAGCTGGGGGAGAGAGGCTCCATTGGCTTTCTGTACCTGAACATTGGACTGCAGGTGAGAGGTGCCTGTCTTGTTTCTGACAGGCGTGTTTTAGGGAGTTTTTGCTTGAAAGGTGCGTTGTTAAAATAGCCTTGTCATTGTGCAGCACAACACAAGGCCTGACTGCTCCCTCATTGCTTAATAGCTGTGACTGAGGCATGCACTGTGTGTCAAAGTAGAGGTGCAAGTTTCCCCATACATTCCTAGACTTAAGACTAGTCAAAAGACAGTATGTAGTTCCAGATTCCATGTAGGACGAGCTGTGCTTTTCCCCTTCAAGAAGGAGGGCATGTTCTGAAAAATATTTCTGGGTGAAATGTTGAGCAGCTCTTTAGAAACTGCCTGCAGGGCAGAGTATCAAAGAAGTAACTGCCCACAAGCAGAGGCTCTGCTCTAATAACTCTGCTGTCACACAGCTTTTTGTTACATCCAGTACTGACTCTCTGATCTTTGACCAAAAAATGTTTTGACAGTTCAACATGTGGTAAAAATAATCAGCACAGACTAGGTTCTTTCACATGCCTCAAGTCTGATGTCAGAATGCAAGCTCTTTTTAAGTAGCATACATTTTTGGGTAAATCCTTTTTACCAAGAGGGATTGGGATCTGGAATTGGCCCTCAGGTTTTAATGGCTTATGTGATATGCTGAAGTCCTTGGTCTGTTTTTCAGTTTTGGAGGGGGGAGGGTGCCTGTGTGTTTGTTTTACAGTGATTCCTTCCTGCCCTATAGGACTGTGCAGGAGCTGTGCTTTTTTTTAATATTAAGAGCCGACTTAGAGCATGGCTGTAGGAGGGAGTTGTACCCACAGCTAGGAAAACAAACACCTAATTCTTCTCTGTTTTGAATTATGGCTATAGTTAGTTATTTGTTACCTGCTGTCTTGATCTAACTTTTTGATTTGCTGATGTCCAGAACGGTGTGCTGCTGAGGACCGTCCTGGATCCCGTCACTGGCGATCTTTCCGACACCAGGACCAGGTACCTCGGCTCACGGCCTGTCAAACTCTTCCGCGTCCGAATGCAAGGCCAGGAGGCGGTAAGCGAGGAGAGCTCTTGGATGGGTGCAGGTCCAGTCCCCAGACACTGCATCCTGGTTTTTCTTGTGGGTGGGCAGGGTGGGGAAGCATCCTTGCAGCACAGCAGGACCCTCTGGGCAAGGGTGGGAAGTAGAATGACTTCATTATGGAGCTGCCTGGCTTGCAGCTTGTTCTTTGACAAACAGTCTTGTTCCTGTTGGTATTCCCATTACTACTTAGAAAGTGATGTGTAGTGCTGCCCTGCCTTCTCTAAACTAGGACTCGTCTGACCCATGGGCTCTGTTTG
The DNA here is from genome assembly GCA_035583155.1 of Acropternis orthonyx. Lineage (NCBI taxonomy): Eukaryota > Metazoa > Chordata > Aves > Passeriformes > Rhinocryptidae > Acropternis > Acropternis orthonyx. Next base: position 13,047,794 of record JAWWEU010000020.1, read on the forward strand.
CAGCATGTTTGGAGAACTCTGTGCACATTTTTGGACTTAAAGACACAGAGAAACCTCTCATCTTGCCTGCCTTAGTGCACAGAGAGACGGAGAGAGCCCTGCGTAGAAGTCTTATCCTTGAGTGCTTGATGCAGTGAATGGTTCTCTCCTTGCATGCTGGAAATGGTTCAGCCAGGGGCTGGACAGTTGCCATGCATGGTTCAAGGAAAATATTTGTATGATTTGGCATGGAAGGAAGAATGTGTTTCATCAGAAATGCCATTTCCAGGCTTTCTGATGTGGCACTGGGGAAATCAACCACCCCCTGCTTGAATCATTTTTGGATGACACCTTCAGAGTTGAGAAATCTTGCTGATCAGCATAGGGGGCTGAATTTGGGAATTTAACCTCTGCTGTAGCATTAAGGTACACTGGGGGAATCTCTTCAACTTGCTTCTGCCAAGCTGTAACTTGGAGGTGAGGAGCCAAATGTATAAAGCTGAAGAGTTTAGAAGTCCATCTGCTTCCTTGGTTTCTCTTAATTTGATTGAAAATGGGCTTCTGATTATTTTAAGTAAACTTCACTGAGAATGCTACAACATTTGAATTGTGATGGAGCGGTAAATACTTACTAAAAAAGATGTGTTCCCATTAGAGCAGGATGTTGTTTAAAAAGTGAGATATGACAGTGTTGTTGATCTTGGCTTTTACAGATGAGTAGTATTATTATGCCTCAGTTTGAGTATTCATTGTCTTGATAGTGCTTTAAAGTTCCTCTTCATGCCATATGCAATTTCCAGATAAAATTGCCCCTTGAAAGCAGGCAGTGTCTCGCAGGTATGCTCTGAGCTGTGTGGGGTGCACCCACAAGGTTCAGTTGTTGTAGTGGGTAAGAGTCCAGGCACTGTACATCCATTCATACTGTGTGGAGTGAGCTTGCCTCCATCCCCAGACCTAATAAATACGTTGCCTGTCTTTCCCAAGGTGCTGGCCATGTCAAGCCGTTCCTGGCTTAGTTACTCCTATCAGTCACGCTTCCACCTGACTCCCCTGTCTTACGAGACACTGGAGTTTGCATCTGGTTTTGCTTCTGAGCAGTGCCCGGAGGGCATTGTGGCCATCTCCACAAACACACTGAGGTAAGCACTGATGGGGAAACACGAATAGTTCTGGGCTGGGATGCCAGGCAGGCAGAGCCGTGGTGAATTCCACTAGACAGTCAAAAGGAAGAGGTAAAGTGACTTGACTTAACCTCAAGAGGACCTTAATTTTTACTTGATTATGGATAATGATTTGATAGAAACACTTGGATGGTTTTGGAAAACAGACAGTACAGGGATAGTTGTGCTGTCAAAAAGGAAATAGGCTGTACTTCTCAAATTTGTATTTTCTAGCTCTTTAAAATAACAAGTGGAATTCAAGTTATCCTGAAATTTTCTGATCCTTAGAGAGGGAAACTTAATAAATGTGAACCTGTTGTGTATTAGGATCTTGTGGTTTGTGATCTGAATTGGCTGCTTTGAAGAAAATAAACTACATGATTTGAGAAACCAGAGGCATGACAGGGATGTATTTGTTGCTTTTTTAAAGTTCAGCTGAGATACTAAAAAGATAAATGAAAATAATGGACCACAAATTCAGGAACTCTGCTGTGTGCACTTGAATAGGCACTTTTTTCATATCTGTCCCCATTGAAATATTACAGCATTCATTGCTTTTAAAGGAGTCATTCTTTCTGGAAAGACTTGTGGTTTTTAGACACCAAATGCCAGAAGAACTGGCATTTCAGCTGGCAAGTCACAGGAAGAAAGAGCTGGCATTGCATTTTTGGTACTCTTTTAACTAAAGTGCCTCTGAGGAGCATTTGATAACGTGTCAAAGTCAGTGTCACATTTAGATTCAGAAGATGTGTTCCCCAGGCATGCACTTCCCTTCTTCCATGTGCTCTTTGTTCCTCTTGCCATAGGCTTGATTCAGCACCGTTCAGAACACACCCTGGGACAGTGAGAGCCCTCAAGTCAAGGAGCTTGTGCTGCAGCACACACCTGTCCCACAGCGTGAGCTCCCGCTTGGGATGCTAGTTTTCCTCTGCTTTTTGGGGCTGTGTGCTAGTTGCTGTGTGGCCTGAGAAAGCTGCTGCTTCTCCCAAGCACTGTGAAAAAGCTCAGCTCCACTTTTGTTCTCTTGGACAGCTGTTTTTAGACTCTGTTCAACACATGTCACATCTTCGTCCCCCAGGATTTTGGCACTGGAGAAGCTGGGAGCAGTCTTCAACCAGGTTGCCTTCCCGTTGCAGTACACACCGCGAAAATTTGTCATTCACCCAGAGAGCAACAACCTGATCATCATTGAGACAGACCACAATGCCTACACAGAAGCCACCAAGGCACAGAGGAAGCAGCAAATGGCTGAGGTAACTGGGGTGTGGGACAGGTACACACATCTGTTCCCTGGATAAGGCTTCTGCAGCTGGAAGTACTTCCTGCTGATTAATTCCCAGCTGCCATGACCTGCAAGGTTTTTGTGCCCTGTGTGAATGCAGGGGCTGAAGGGAGTGGACATCTGCCTCAAAACACAAATTTCAGTAGAATGCACCACTTTCCAGTGTTCTTTCTTTGCCTGTTGTTAGGGCAGGCTGTAAGAACCACGTAGTGGAGAGCAGTCATGCTTTTGTGTAACACCATTCTCTGGGATATCCGTGACAGAGAATGTTTGCATTTCAGTGGGTTATTTTCTTCTCAGTCTTGTTTGCAGAGTTGTTGGAGAAACAGCTCCCCAGACAGCTGCCCCTTAGGCAGGGCAGAGCTAACACTGCTGTGCTCTGAGCTGCAGAGGCTCCCTGGGGAATAAACTCAGGGTGGGTGAAAGCTTTGGGACCTAATGGCTTTTATGTCTTCACAGGCCGTTCCTTACCCTGGAATACGTGGGCTTAGGGGAAATGGGGAGGCTGTATTCTACACAGAACATCAGCATGCTGGGAAAGGAAGTCACTGAGCTGTTCTTGTCTTCTGTCCTTCAATGTGCCACAGGAAATGGTGGAGGCTGCGGGTGAGGATGAGAGGGAGCTGGCTGCAGAGATGGCTGCAGCCTTTCTGAACGAGAATCTTCCCGAGTCCATCTTTGGTGCTCCCAAGGCAGGGAATGGCCAGTGGGCCTCTGTTATCAGAGTGATGAACCCCATCCAGGGAAATACTTTAGACCTGGTCCAGCTAGAGCAGAACGAAGCTGCCTTCAGGTAAGAAGCATTGCTGGACTTGGCAAGAATCTTTGCTTGTGATGAGTCTTAAGGGTTTTTTCCTACTGCTTAGCTGTTACTGAGCTGAAATCCAGGTGCAGCATGTTATCAAGAGACTGGCATGAAATTCCAGAAGTGACTGCCACATGGTTAAAGCTTTTGTCTTGCCTTTCATTCCCTTCCCACCCTGATCTTGTCTGTATGTGGCATTAAGAGCTGGTGATGCTCCAAATATAATCACTGGACCACAGTGCTTAAAGAACAACACGGGGATGTAAATGACAGATAAGAGATCAGCGAACAACAGAATGTGCTGTTATCTCTGACTTCCCCTTCTCATCCAGATAAATTGAAGACAGATTAAATGGAAAGGAAGTGTTAGAGGACTGAAGGGGAAAACCAACACAATAAGCACAAAGAACAGTCAGTGCCTCAGCAGGTGAAGTAGGGTTAGGTCATGCTAGTCCAAAAGGCTGACTCTGTCCTGTTTTGTCCAGGATTTTCAACCTGGCTTAGCCATGTACTGGGCAGGAAATAACACTGGAAGATAAGGAGAGTTACATGTACATGTCCAGATTGGAACAGCCTTTGAAAAACAGCTTCTAGTGGAGTTTTGCACATCACTAGGTAATGTTCAGCCTGTGAAAGTATAAAAGTAACACTTTGTGCCTTGTGAAAACATAAAATGCTTTGGGCACATGTGACAGCTGAAACACAGAGTGTGGAAGAGTGAAGGAATGTGCATTAAATGTTTCTACAAGGAGGAAAAATGACCTCTGAAAAGGAAATGTTTATCCTGAGAGGCTGGGCTCTCGAATCTCTGCTGAGCCAGGTGCAGGATGTGCTGTCAGGGAATCCAGTCTGGGTGTGCAGCGTTACTGTCGTGACCACACTGATCCCCTGGTGTGTCCTGTCGTTGCCAGCGTGGCCGTGTGCCGGTTCTCCAACACTGGGGATGAGTGGTACGTGCTGGTGGGAGTCGCCAAGGACCTGATCCTGAACCCACGCTCCGTTGCTGGGGGATTTGTCTACACGTACAAGCTGGTGAATAGTGGTGAGAAGCTGGAGTTTCTGCACAAGGTGAGGGAAGTGGTGGGCTCTTTTTCAGTGAGGCTGTTGGAGTAGCTGTTACTTGACTAGATACTGTAGTAATACTGCGGTATTTGGCAAATCCTGGGCAAGATTGTTGTGCTGATGTTAAGCTCTGGAGGCAGCCTTGGAAAAAAACAGGCTGCCTCCTACAAAATCCTTTGGTACGTCTTTTGCAGAGCTGAGGATTGAACACAGATCTTGCAGAGTCCCTGTCTTACCCATCTAATTGGGTAAACGGGAAAGGAGCATTGTTTTTCATGCCCCTGTTAGGGAGGGGAGGGAAACAGCTCTGTTTGCTTTTTGAAATATGAGCTCAGAGAGCTGCTTGAGCACTTGTTTACAGAGAAAATTCATACTTGGGTCACTTGAGCCCTGGTGCTAAGACTGTCAGTCATTGGCTGACCACATGAAGTTGGTGTGAGCTGTCATCTTTCCTTGCAAGCTGTTTGGTTGTGTGTAGAAATGATTAGTGACCAACTTGCTTGACAGGTCTCGGGGGCTTTAACACGGATTTCAGCAGAAAAAGTACCCTTCTCCTTCCCACGTGCATGGCTCAGATTGCAGCAGACGAACACTTGGAAAGGAATGTTATGGCTTATTCACTTTTTGCTGGTGTAGTGTGTGGGTTCTGTCCTGGACCAGGGCCTTCTCTGGTGCCACTGAACACCCACTTGGAAGTTGACAGAGCTGATGTTGTGAAATAAACTTCTCTTAGCCAGTGCTGCCAAACTGAATTCTGTAGCTGGAAGCTCTCTCCATGTTGCCTTCTCTGCTGTGGCTGATCCCTTTGGACTGATCAGTGGAGATTTTTCAGCCCTGTCTGAGTTACTGGCATTGTGGGCACAGTGTAGTTGATCAGATGTAACAATTTCTTCAGTGGCAGCATCAGGGTGTCTGTGGCAGATGGCCGAACTAGATTCATGCCTTTGTTTTAAAAAGACAATCTGAGTGGATTTAGGCACAGTCTAAAGACTTTTTGCTAGATAAAAATCAAAACTAAGAACTGAGGTAACAAGATCCTTGTCTTTTTTTGCTGCTTGCCTGCTGTGGGGTTCTTAGAGCAGTCCTGCACTTCACTTAAGGTGCACTGCCTGCAGTGCCTTGTCCGTGAGTACCCAGAGCTCTGTTAGCTGCATGTGTGGCAGCTGTCAGGAGGCTGCAGAGGACCAACCTCTTGCCCCTCTTGTAGAAGACTGTGATTAGCCTTTTGCATTGGAAGTTTTGCTACAGGCCACTGAGCTTCAGCCATACCATTAGCTGAATCTGTTCTGAAGCTTGATGTAAAGTTAACTCTGTTAATGGATGTCTTTGTCTTCCCTCTCTAGACCCCTGTGGAGGAGGTTCCTGCAGCCATTGCTCCATTCCAAGGCCGAGTCTTAATTGGAGTTGGAAAGCTCCTGCGTGTATATGACCTGGGCAAGAAGAAACTGCTTCGGAAATGTGAGAATAAGGTACTGACTTCTCTTCTTGTCCAGAGCTGTCAGTTTGGAATGAGTGATTCTTTGTAGCAGGAGCAAAACAAGGGCTTTAACTGCTACTACAGCCCAAGTGTGTCTGTGCCTTGCTGGGTGTGTATGTCTGGAGTAGGACTGGACTGGACTGGGCTGTTGTGCTGCCTCTCTGGGGCACATACCATTTTCTCATTACCACTCAGACAATAGTGTTGGGGTTCCTTTTTGTCCTAGCTCAGTGCAGGCTGTTACTGACCACATGCAGGAGCCTATACAAACTGTAAATTGGTTACCTGCTGCAAATGTGAGAGGTCTTATCCAGATACAAAACAATTGCTGGAAATGTGTCCTTAGTTTGGGTGATCAGCAGGTGAGGGACACAAATTGGAGGGTGCCTATGAGCAAGCACCTCATCAGATCCTGAGTGTTGGAAAAGGGGTTTTCTCCTTCAAGTAGGTGGTACTTCTTGCTGAACGTCTGTGGTACTTGAGGAAAAAAAACTTGCAGAGCATAGTTTTCTAACTCTTAATTGCCTGTTCCTCCTTCTCTCTTGCACACTGCAGAACCTGTGCCAGTAGCTCATTACTGCACAAAGGAACTCCAGCAAGCTCACAGACAGACTTGGAACTTGCAGGGGAACACTTTTATGTGTTGTGTGGTTTTGTTTGGGTTTTTTTTTTTTCCCCTGAAACATGACTCACATGAAAAATTGAAGCTTTTCTCCTTGTGCCTACGTAGTGAGGGGACACAGAAGCAACACCTGCTTGCAGGGTTGCCCTGGCATCTCCAATCATAGGCTCACCAGCAGGGCTTTTAATCTGGGCATTACTCCTGTGGAGCAGGCTGTGAATGCCACGTGATGCCTGTTAGGTTACACTGTGGTGATGGTGGTATATTTAGAGTGGGGCTGTGGTATGGCAGAAGTGAGAGGTAATTTTGGAGGGAATGATGGGAAATGGGGAGTAAACCATAGTCCACAGACAAAAATCATGTTTCAGTTGAAGGAGGATAGAGTCAATGGGTTATGCTCCCCTGTTTGAAGCACTCAGGTTTTTTCCTTTCTCTCTCAAAAGCATATTGCCAACTACATCTGTGGGATCCAAACCATTGGACACAGAGTGATTGTTTCAGACGTTCAGGAGAGTTTCATCTGGGTGCGCTACAAAAGGAATGAGAACCAGCTCATCATCTTTGCTGATGACACTTATCCCCGCTGGGTCACTACAGCAACTCTCCTGGATTACGACACTGTGGCTGGAGCAGACAAGTTTGGTAACATCTGTGTGGTGAGTGTGCCTCGGAGAAGTGGGGGCTTTTTGGATGCATTTTTCCTCAGAACATCCATGATTTATCTTAAAAGAATGAGAATCTGGCCTTAGCTGGAGACAACGCCCTGTACCACTGACTTGTTTTTATGGAGCGACTGGCTGTTGTCATAGTGGGCTGCAGTTTATCAGTTTGTTAAATGAAGCAAACAAGTTAAAGCATCAGCAAATTATAAACATATTTCTGAAGTATCCAATATCTCGTGTTGAAATTGCCTCAAAACTTGCAGTGAATAAGCCTTGAAATGACGCTTGTGACTGTGAAAGGGCCCACGAGAACTTGAGTCAGGGTTATCACTCTTACTTTTTCTGACTGAACCTCATTGTTGGCATTTAGCTTTCTCTGTCAACTTCCTCTCCAAGGTTGGCTTTGTCAGTGCTGACACTTCCTTACTTGGCTGGATTTCAGCAGGGGAGGAGGAAAGAATAGATGGTCTTTCTGGCAGAGCTTTGATCTCTCTCTGAAGCGTGCTCGGGTGCTTTGGAGTGCAGAGTTCAGCAAGTGTCAGATGCTGCGCCTGCAGGATTTGGCCAACACACACAAATCGGTCCTCTTCAGTTTTCCTGCTCCACATTCATCAGACTGTTTCCTTAGTAGGAGCCACCTTCAGATCAGTTTGACCATAACTCCCAGGGTGATGTGCAAGTGCCAGGCCAGGCAGATGCTGGTCCTGAAGTCCTGCCCAGGGTTTTGAGTGATGGGCCATCAGTCTTGGCATCACAGTTGTCATTTAACTGTAAAGGCTATGTTGAGGGGCAACTGGATGATTTTACTGTAAATGTAAAGTGATTCTTACCCAGTCCACAAAAGCAGCCTTTCAGAGAGCACAGGGATTCTCCAGAGATAATGCACTGCTTCTCTGCAGCTGGTTGATTGGTTTTTTCTTTTTCAACGCAGGTGAGGTTGCCTCCCAACACCAATGATGAGGTAGATGAGGATCCCACAGGCAACAAAGCTCTCTGGGACAGGGGGCTGCTTAATGGAGCATCACAGAAGGTAACACTTTGTGGGAAGTACATGGTTATTGTGGGAAAAGAGCGCGCTGCTTTTCTGTGAAGGCCTCTGCAGTGCTGACCAGGAGATGTATTGGCAGTTCTGCTCCCACTCAGTCTGCTGTACTGTGGGTGTTCTGTTTTCACTGTTGCTGGACTCAGATTCAGTTTCTGAAATCACAGCTGAAGCCTGGTGGTATTTGATGGAAGCAGCTCATTTTATTGCTGCTTTCCCTCATTACTTGCATCCCTTTGTCCAGCTGAGTTTTGCCATCTGGTCACAGGTGGAAGGCACTTCCTCTCTAGAAAGGCATTTCAGAACTAGCAGGTGGCCAAATTTATTCTGCTTTCCTCTCTCAAGCCTTTTGATGCTTTCGTATAAGCTGAAGAAAAAACATGCTTCTGTGTTTGCCTTTCAGGCTGAAGTGATTATGAATTATCACGTGGGAGAGACGGTGCTTTCCTTGCAGAAGACCACACTGATCCCAGGAGGCTCTGAATCTCTTGTCTATACCACCTTATCAGGGGGGATAGGAATCTTGGTCCCTTTCACTTCCCATGAGGTAAGTAAGCCCAGGCTGCAATCTTGCTGCATTTCTGTGTGCTCATCCCCAGCCAGTATATTAAATGTGCTGTGTCCCATTTGATTGTGATGCAGAGGGGAAGAGAAGGAGCTTGCTGACTCCTCTTTCTGCATTGGTTCTGTGAAGAGTTGAGGGCTTTTCTTGTTGCTCTGCTGTTCTAAACCTATTAGTGCTCCCGAGGAGCTCTTGGGTGGTTCACTCTCTGAGGAGAAGTCCTTTGGCCTTGGCATGCTTTGTGTAGACTGTAGACTATTGATTTAGGTGCCCCTCTCCGTTAGTTGTGGCCTCCTGGAGCAGTGGATGCTAAGACATTGTTCTTGGAGCTGCACCTCCATGCTGCACAGCTGCTCTGTGCCTCAAATCCTGGCCAGAGTGGGTTGCTTAGCTCTGCTGTGGGGAAGTGGTGAGGGAAGTAGCTGTGACTTTGGCTGCCATGGGCAGGGCTTCTCTGGCAGAGCCTGGTAATCACAGAACCACAGAATGGTCTGGGTTGGAAGGGATATTTAAAAATCATCTTAGTCCAACCCCAACTGGGAGTGTAATGGCAGCTTTCAGCCAGTGCAGGAGCACCTGCCTGATGGGTGTTGTCTTGCTTTGCCAGCAGCACTGATTTGTGTTCTCTTACCAATCCTTAATCTCCCCAGGATCACGACTTCTTCCAGCATGTGGAAATGCACTTACGGTCTGAGCACCCTCCTCTCTGTGGGCGAGATCATCTCAGTTTCCGCTCCTATTATTTCCCGGTGAAGGTAGGCCTGGGCATTTAGGATCAGCTGGTCCTGGGGGTGCAGAGAGTTGCTCTGGGGCACGGAGCTGTTCTGAGGCTGGCAGAAGCGAGTCATGGTTGCTGTTCAGTGGGGAAGACTGGGGCAGTGTCAGCCATGGCTCAAGTAGTGCCTGTGGTAGGAATTGACACTGGCTCTTGAGCAGCAGTCTGTAAGGAGAGCAGTACTTAGCACTTAATACTGTGTCTGTTTTGGTTTCATCTCATGAGCCTCCTGAGAGCTGGTTCTGAGACTCAAACCCAGAGGTGCTGCTTCTGCTTTTCTCTACACCACAGCAGTCCCTTTTTCCACCAGGAGAAGCAGCATTACGTAGCTGTTGGTGTGGCTGGGTCAAACTGGATGCTGCCTTGGGTTATGTTTTTTTCCACCACCATTGAAAAGGGAAATCTAAGAAGCAACTGGTCCTGCCTATTTCTGCTTTTGAGGAACCATTAGAAACTGTTGACTGCTAAATGCTATGACCAGGAGGGTCCAGAGTACTGGACCAGAGTAACGTGTGTAGAGTCAGTCAGAACACTGTCCCAGCAGCTGAAGCTGTCCAGGTGTTCTTGAGGAACTTGAGGCTGACTTGCAAGAGTGCACAAGCCTCAAAGATGTCTCCCATCTGACTGAAGCTGCCTTTCAGTCATTGCTCATGGCCTCCCCCAGCTTTCCCAGTGCAGAACTCGGACCCAAATGGATCCCTCTTCCTTTCCAGTGTGTGATTCTTCAGCTGTACCCAGGCCTTTTGGGTTTCTCTTTCCTTAATCAAGCTGGCCTGTAATTAATGTGATGCTAACTGCTGCTATTCAGCAGATGAGGTCACCGAGCATGGTCTTGTTTCCAGGACAGGATTAAGAAGCTCCTGGGAACAAACTGTTTGTGGCCATTTTCCCCCACTTAGGCAGGGTTCAGTGCCTCTGTGTGATGTCGATTCAGTGCTCTCCTCCTTGCCTCTCCAGAATGTGATCGATGGGGACCTGTGTGAGCAGTTCAACTCCATGGAGCCTAACAAACAGAAGAATGTGGCCGAGGAGCTGGACAGGACCCCACCCGAGGTATCCAAGAAGCTGGAAGACATCCGCACACGCTATGCTTTCTGAGTGGCAGCTGGCAGGGGCAGAACAGCCCATGGCTCCTCTGGATATTCTGCCAGGCACTGTTGGGAGGAGGAGTGTGTGCTTTTTTTCCCCCTTTTCAAATATTGGTTTGATCCTCTTGGTTTATGTTTCAAAGCAATGTGACTTCAGTAAATACAGTATCAGCTGTTAGGTCTCCCAACACATCCCGCTGCATATGTGAAGGCTCCTGACATTCCGGCTTCCAGCCAGAGCAGTTCTCTCTTGGGAAGTGCCCAAGGCAGGACACAGGCTGACCCTCAGCCCCATCTCCTTGTCCTCCCTTTCGGAGGGGGGAGCCCCTGGGTGTCTTGCAGAAAGTCCTGTAGGGCAGATCCAGCTGAGTCTTTGTCAGGTCAAGTGGGATTTGTGATTTCCCAGTGTTTTAGGAAAGGAAAGAGCTGTGGCATGGTTCAGGATTACCAGGCTCCTCTTAATAGCCCAGGGAGCAGCTGATGGGAAGCCTGGCTGTGTGGAGGGTGTAACTGTCACACTTGATTTGAACGTTTGCTTTTGAATTGCAAGGGATTTTTTTGGACTCACCATTTCTGACTGTTTTCCCTGTAAATAGAGTTTTGTACAATGTTGACTCTCTTGGGGGTGGGGAAGAGGGAGGCCTGAGTCTGGGACTTGATTTGTTTCATAATAACTTTGGCAAGAGAGTGTCTCCAAGCTGTGTGACTGTGAGCAGCACATGAAGAATAAAAGCTTGTTTTTTCACTACTCTGGCACTGGGGCTCTTCTCCTTCACAGCAGCTGCTGCTGACCTAGCAGGAGGGGAGGAGGAGGAATACAGAAATGTGCACACCCTAAGCCCCATGCCCTGCACTCCTGCAAGCCCCTCACTGCCCTGCTGCCCTTTCTGGAGCTGGCTCTGTGCCTTGCAGCACGTTCTGAAGGCAGAGCGGTTGCTCTGCCTTGGGACACACACAATGCAGGGTATAGAGAGAGGGAAGGGTTGTTTCTTCAGCCCTTCCAGGTCATGGCTGAAGCTCAGGACTCCTGTGTGTTGCCCACTGAAGCAGCAGCAGCTTTGATAGGAGCAGCTGACTGTCAGGAAGGCTGGGGAAAGGTCCTTGTCCTGGCAACCTGAGCAGTCTCCTGCAGAGGCTCCCAGCCAAAGTGCACACACACAGAAGGTATTTCCTGGTTCTGCTGGGTTGTTCCTTGCTTACTCCTGCCAGTGGCTCTCTCTGCAGGACTGAGATCCTGTGGCATCCCCTTAAGGATGCTGCTCCCTGCCTAGGGCTTGGTGAGACAGGTGGCCCCTGTCCCATTGATGTGCTCTCTTTGAGCAGCCTCCTTGTTCTCCAGTGTGTGCCCTCCTGCCCTGTCCTCTGCACCCTCCTCTCCCCTCTCCTGCCTTGGATCATGCTTACAGGCCTGCATTGGCAGGGGCTTAACCCAGGGCTGCACCCTTTGGCTCTGACATGGCACCCGGAGCCCCACCCATCCTCTGCCGATGGGCAAAGGGCTTTGTGCACCCTTCCCTGGTCTCAGTGGGGACGGCCACATCAGGGGAGGGGCAAAGGGGAGCTGAGCTTTGTGCAGTCCAGCTTCTGGCTTGCCATGGACTTTGTGTGCCCGCCCTGTGCTCCCCATGTTCCCTGTCCCCTTGACCTCCCCCAGGGCATCAGAGAGTGCTTCCAGCATATTCTAACTGCATTTGGCATTTGCCATGTTGATTTCCTAAGAATGAAAGTGCAGGGGTGGGGTTGGTGCTTGGGATGTTCCCAAGCTGGTTCCGGGCACAAGGGTTTATTTCCTTGGCTGGGCCTGGTGAAAAATCTGCCTTCAGTGCGAGGCAAAGCCTGGAAGGGGCTGAGCCCCAGTCCTGAGGACGCAGTGAGGTTGGGGGAGCTGGCTGAGTCACCAGATCACATTCTGCTGGGGGGCTCCAAGCTGGGGCAAGGAGGGTTTCTCCCAGGAAGGGCTCTCCCCTGCAGCTGCAGGGTGCTGTGTCCTGCTGATGAGTGGGAGCAGAGCTCCCGAGGATGCACACTGGGAACTGTTTGCCTTGGGCTCAGCCCAGCGGTGGTTTCCAATCCGGTGCAGTCAAGGAGGGCAAACCACCCCCAGCATCGTGCTGCGCAGTTCCGCACTTTCCCTTCTCTGCCTCCCCATCCTGCCTGCCAAGCTGATGACTACGTGGGCAGGGAATGCTATTAAATGGCTTCCTCCAACGACTGCAGCAGCTGCGGGCAAAATCCCTGCGGGGCACCTGCGTGAGGAGCTGGACCAACTCCTTCCCTGCTCAGAGCTGAGCTGAGCATCTTGTCCCCAGCCCGGCCCTGGGAGAGAGGCAAGCGCTTTGCCTGGGACTGGCCAGAACCGGGGGAAGCTTGGCAGGAGCACGACAGTGGCCCTGACTCCGTGCCAGGGGAATCCCAGCGCGCTCTCCTCACAGGGAGAAGTGCATTCCTTCCCACGCGTTTCCCTGGGAGCACTGACCTGCTCTTTGATAGCAGATTTCTCTTGCCGACCTCTTGGGCGCCCAGCAGCCTCAAGCACAGACACAGTGGCTCTCCCAAGGGGCTCTTGGGGGTGGGGGACAGGAGGACAATGTCCCATGTCTCTTTTCCCCTGCTCCTGGCAGGAGCTCAGCCCTGAAGCATCCTAAGAGGAAAATGTGGGCCTGGGCCAGAGGGAGCAGAGTCCTGCTGGCCTGGAGACAGCCAGGAATGCCCCAGGCTCTCTCAGATCTGTGCTGCCAGCCCTTGCGCAGGAGCGTGCTTGGAAGCACTGGAGCGACTCCCACTTTGAGTGCCCCAAAATACACCCGTGTGTGCCCAGCCCAATGAGCGCCCTGAGGCACCTGGCCAGGAGAGTCCAGTGCCCTGAGGGTGCCAGTGTCAGCAGAGCAGAGCACCCCAGGGACACCCAACCGGGTTGGGTGGGCACCCTCCGGGGATGGCCCAGCATCCTGAGGACTGGAGGAGGCATGGACCATAGTTAGAGCAGCACACCGGAGCACCTGAGTGGGGCAGAAAAACACCCCAAGGAGCAGGAAGGGACCCATCTGGGTGAGCCGAGCATCCTGGGAACACCCAGCTGGGTGAGCTGAGCACACCGGGGGACATCCAGCCGGATGGGAGGAACACCTTGGGGCCAGCTGGATGCGCTGAGCACCTTGGGGCCAGCCGGCTGGCTGAGCCCAGCACCCTGGGGGGACACCCGGCCGGGCTACCTACGTACCCTGGGGACACCCCCCGGTCTCGCCGCACACCTCGGGGACACCCACGCGGCTGCGGCAGCCAAGCCCCCGCGGCGGGGCAGGGCCGGCCGCTCCCCCGGGGCCGTGCGGGGCGGTCGCTCGGCCCCCGCTCCCCGCCCGGCCCCCGCTCCCCGCCCCGCCCGCTGCCCGCGCCGCCGCCCCCCGCCCGCCTCCCGGGAAGCGCGGGCACGGCCCCGCC